>OX403616.1:51782907-52383988 GCA_948107695.1 Meliscaeva auricollis | reverse complement strand
GTGCAAAAATTTGAGTCTACATACCTTGTGTGATGTTGCGTGTCAGTGAGACAACGGGTTGGTCGAAAATATTGGGTATCGCTCAGACTATTTTTGACCCGAATTGAAAGATTATGGACTTGGACGACATGTGGTTTCAACAGGGTAGTGCCACAAGTGTGTGACACTTAACAATCGATTTATTGAAGACAAAAAAAAAAAGTTGTCAAGTCCATATTGAAATTTTAAATTTTTACTAAATCTGAATTATTCGCAAAAATGTGCAAAACTTTGGTAAGAAGTGAAGTCGGGTGGTGAAAATTTGTTTTTAATCATTGCAAATGAACCCCTATCGATCCATGAAAACAAAACTGCCTCTGCGCAAGAAGTCAAATGACGGTAAAACAACAAAACAAAAAAAAAAGAATTAATTTAAATTTTTCAAAAAACCACGAGTCATTTAACAGAACGTAACCAACATTTTATTTGAACTCGCCTTTTTTCAAAAAAGTTAACTTTTTCTTAATAGTTATATGGCAGGTACCGTTAGTTTTTGTCATACAAAAAAAAATTCATTTTCCCCTCTTTGGAAACACCAAACATCCTTAACCACCAAATTTGAAGAAAATCGCTTCAGGGGCTTAGGCTGTAGCTCGAGGTATACACAGACAGACAGACAGACGGACGGACAGACACAATTACGAGACCAACTTTTTTCACATTCGCTATCATCGTAATGACATGTCTGATTGTTATCTCGAGTTCGATTTTTTTTACGAGTCCTTAACTTGCCCTATAGTACCTATGTATGTATATACATATGTACATATATCGCAAGTAAAAAAAACAAATATGCGATTTGCTAAAACTTGTTCAGAGAAGTAACCAGCACCTACTTCTACTAAAAATAAAATGCATGACTGGGTCGCACGTACTTGCTCTTATGGTCAAAGTTGCTGTGGATGCTAAAGTTCGTATATAAAGTTTTGAACTTTGTAAGAAATTAAAAAATAAACATAAAATGTATTACTTAAATGACTTAAACAACTATTTAAATTGTTTTGATCTAAAAACTAAGTATGCCATTTGATTTTGTTAAAAAAGATTAATTTTTAGAAACAAAAATTTGAATATCGTTGGAGCCGTTTTTAAGAATTTTGCTTTTCTTAAAAAAAGTTTGAATGCCAATTTTAAGAAAATATTAATTGGCATCTAAAACCAAAATTAAAAAAAATCATTCACGCGTTTTTGAAAAATTGATTTTTGAAAAAAAAAATTTGAAACCTTTTTAAAAATCCAAAATTTTTTTTCAAAATTTTGATATGAAATAACTTGAAAATTGTTGAGAACTTCTTGTGCAAAAATTGTCATCGAAATCCGTGGAGTTGCTTACGAGAATATCAGAAAAGAGAAAAACGGCTCTATGGGAGGTACCGTTGTTAACCGATGAAAAAATATTTTTTTATTTCAAAAGTACGACCTTGCCTGTTGCATTACACATAAAATTTTCAATCAAAATCGTTTGAGCCGTTTTGAGGAAAAAAAAGTTTTTCCATATCGATTGTCCTAAAAAAAAATTTAATTTCCCCTCTAGGGAATCACCAAAAACCCTTAACTACCAAGTTTGAAGATAACCGCTTGAGTTCTTTAGGCTCTAGCTCAAGATAGATACAGACAGACTAACAGACAGACAGACACCTATACCTATATCGGAAGTAAAAAACAAACATGCGAATTGCTAAAATTAGTTCAGGAAAGTAATCAGCACCAATCCAAGGATTTATATATTGTCCTTGATTATTCATTTATCTTTGATGTTAATTGCTGTGAATGGACCCAAGACTAATTAAGATAACATCGCTAAGGAATGAACAAAGTATCTTCATACCAGCCATCCTCGCTATCGCTACCATAGCCACAGTGGTTTATATCAAAAAAGTTGATTTGTTATTGTTATGTGCTAAGAAGGACAACTTGGAGACAATTTACCTATTCCGTGAATGCCATCAGCTTCCATAACATCTACAATATCTCCGCTACCACTTGTTCAGATGACTATGTTAACGTCTAAAATGAATTCACTAAAAAGCGTTTGTGCCAGTTCCATTGCATCGTTGCACCTCTCGAATGATGGTAGCACTCCGGCCATAGCTTGCTCTTACTTAGACGAATAAGAAACTCCTCCAACTACACACGATCCAACCATCTATGTGCGGTATGTGAATGACCAAGAAACCAAACCTAAATGAAAGTATTCCCAGTCTAGTTATGGACTGCATATCATACAAATCAGAAGCCGCTTAATCAAAATGTACGATATCAACAAAACGAACTTATTCTTCCCAAACATTCTTGAGCTCATAAGGAACTCGTTGCTAAATGCATTGGACAAAAGGACGAGTAAAACTCAAACGTCAAAAATGTTATCTAACAACGATAAGTAACACTTTTTTTTAGCTTGTGGGCAACTGCATTCTGTTGCTGACAGGCTACTTCCTCACAAATTTCATTTATCAGCGACACGTCGCTCAGCGACGAGTGAACCATTCTGTTCTGCTCTTTCTGAAGACCCTTATTGTCGTGTTGCGCTTTGGTTTGGGAAAAAACCCTTCGCTTTTTTGTCGGTTGCCAGGTCGATAAATGTGAGTCAAAAATATGTATTTGAGAAGCAAAAGCTACTTTGAGGTGTCAAATTTTAGTTGCACAGTGAGATATGAGAGCCAGCGACACGATTTTTGTCGCTGTCGCTATTAAAGCCGATGACTGATGTAAACTAAGTTGACTCGCCTAATATTTTGCATTTACTTTCAACGATATTTTCAGTGACAATTATGTAATCATGTGAAAAGAAGAAGGAAAGATTTTTCCAGTGCAACGAAATCTCACGCGATTCCATTAAAGAGAAATCGTCGAATGTAAATTCCGACAAAAGTGAAATTTCTCATTTGTGAAAGAAATTTTATAGGACTTTTTTAAATGGTAGTAATTTATTCATGTAGGAGCACGGAAGCAATTTACAAAAACAAATTTGTGAATGCTTAAAATTTGTGGATATTAATTTGGAAAAAACTAGTTTATTAACTACTAGCAAAATATTTGGATCTATTTTTACTTGCTCTATAGGGCAATTATTGGTTTCGTGTCAAAAAAAAAATTTTAGGTTTTTTCATTCAAACCTTTAATGTAAAAATGACGGAAAAAGCAGCATAACTGCGAGTATTATTCCTCATAATGTACAACGAAATGTTGGCTTATGAAAGAGTATGGAGAAAAAGAGAAAGAACCCGAATAAACAACAACAAACCTGTGTGGGATAGTAAAAATGCTAGTCGGTTCAATACACTTTGTTAAACAATGAAACTCGATCTGGGTTTAGATTTATCATGTGGCAGCTTGGTGTAAAGCGTATTGCCAGTTCGGGCATCAGTTTTTCAAATAATTTGAACATACATCGACTTAGCACCACTAATAGAAGGAATCTGATGATCGGGTGTGGCAGCCTCTGAAATAGCTATAATTCCAGCCTATGAACTTTGTGGTAACCCACACAGGTTGTTGTTGTTTCATCCAAACCTTTAATGTTAAAATGGCTGAAAAAGCAGCATAACTGCGAGTATTACAAGCTATACAAAAACCCACTTTAATTTGAGGTTTTAATCAAAACCAACATTACGATGATGGGGAATCCCAAAAAAGTGGTTTTCGTAATGCCGTCCGTCGGTCTGTGCGTCTTGTACGTCAGTGCGTCCGTCTGTAAACATCTCCACTGCCCAAATGCGTGAACGGATTTTCTTCAAATTTGGTACAGATGATTTTTACGAAATTTTCAAAATTGTTTTTTTTTTGTTTTTGAATATCTCGTCTAGAACTAATACCTCTCATGTAACGGTTTTGAGATATTGGATTTTTCTCGAAAACGGCTGCAACGATTTTGTTTAAAATTCTTATATGTATTGTGTTTAGTGATTGCAACAAAGCTGCATTTTTAGTTTTTTCTCAAAAAACTCGAACAACGGATAAACAGCGTTTCCGTTTTTTTTGCAGTTTTTTTTTTTGAATATTTCGTATACGGTTTAAGCGATTTTTACCAAATCTGGCGCACAGATATTTTATATAACCTTAAACAATCTAACGAAGTTTAAAAAAAAAAATATGTAATATATAAATAAAAAGTTAAAATTAGGTTTCCACAAAGCCCTATATTTTTTTAATTTCCAACAGAATTATTTATTTTTATAAAATTTATATAAGAGGCCTTAACGTCTATAGCAACTTAAACCCAAAGAGCGATCCACTCTTGCATTTTATTTTATTTAAAATAGGTGAACAATGTTGCTAAAAATCTCGATTTTCAAATTTCAATTCTATTTAGCCTCAACTACCTCACATTTAAATGGAAAGTGGCAAATGGGACATGAAATCGAAGTTTTTTTCTGAATTACCATTATTTTCCCTGTATCCAGAAAAAAGGCACAACTCATGAGAATTGTGAAAAATAAGTGAAGAGTGAAGTTGTTGGGTATGAATATGGTGAATGTTTTCTAAGTTGCAACTTTAAAAAAGAAAGGGGTGAATTGTGAAATAAACTGCAAACTGGGAAAAAATTGAAAGAGTGAAGACGAGGACGAGAGCGACGACGGTGACGATAATGACAACGATAACGACGAAGACGATGATAATGATTATCTAATCTGCGTAGTATGTTTTGGTTGCGTTATTTTTCTTTTCTTTAGAAGGAAGGAATCAGAACCAGTTTCATTTCATTTAATTTTTTTTCAACGGTTTTGTTTGAGCTTACAAATATGACCGTTTGAATGAGTGGTGTTCTTTTGGTTTTTTTTTTTAGGTTTGAGTGAGGTTCGAACTTTGAAGTAAGTGTGTATATGTGTTGATTAGAATTTGATATATTTTTTGTTTTGTTTTTGTCTACGTTTGAGTGGGAGAGATTTAAGATTTATTTAGGTTTGATGTGATTCTTGGCCGATGAATCTTGGGGCTTGAAATGAATTTTGAAATTTAAAGAAAGGCTGAGTGCAATAGCAACTTCGGTGCCATGCGAGAGGCTTTTTTCTAAGGCTGGTCAAATTCTCGCGGACAGACGAAATCGGTTTAGTTCACAAAAACTAAAATGCTGCTTTTTTTAATTGAACCATAAGTGCTTTTTTTCTATTCTTTTTCTTATTATTTTTATGTAGTTTATTTTTCGTTTAAAGTACCTATTTTTAATTCCTTTTTTTATTATCAAGTATTTAAGTTTTCCTAAATGCTGAATTTCAAAACAAACAATGGTTTTTCATTTAAAAAACACTGAAGACTTTATTAAAAATTTCTTTAATTACAACTTTTTTGTTGCATTTTGTGAAAAATCGCAATTCACGTTCACTGTTTAAAATCGCAGTGAAATTATAATCGCAATCACATTTATACACTTAGCTGAACTCTAATACCAATATACAATGACATTAAATGGTTCTTACAACAAGAAAATAGTATTGCACTGCGACCTATTAGATCTATTGTGCCCCTCCCCACTTTAAGTGGATAAGTTGGTTCTTCATGCTACAGCTCCTCCTCTAAATTATTTCCTTTCAAGGTGTTTAAATCTTTGTTCACTCCCAAAATTTGTCGAATCGGTCAGGTAAAATGTATGAACGATGAACGAATATAAAATTTATCAAATATAGAATGTATGAATAATAAATTTCAACCAAAACAAATTACAGGAAATCATATACCGAGACTATGTGGATATCTCAGTTGCAGTTGCAACACCAAAAGGTTTGGTGGTTCCAGTGATTCGCAACGTGGAAGGCATGAATTATGCCGATATTGAAATTGCTTTGGCTGCTTTGGGCGAAAAGGCTAAGAAAGGTGCAATAGCTGTGGAAGACATGGATGGTGGAACATTCACAATAAGTAATGGAGGCGTGTTTGGGTCTTTGATGGGTACACCAATCATTAACCCACCACAGAGCTCCATTTTAGGAATGCATGGAATATTCGAACGTCCAATTGCTATTAAGGGACAGGTAAAGTCAAAAGTATTAAATATTCTTCTTTACCGTAATACAAACATTTCTTTACTAGGTCGTAGTTCGTCCAATGATGTACGTTGCATTGACATATGACCATCGTTTAATTGATGGTCGTGAGGCTGTTATGTTCTTACGTAAAATTAAAGCTGCTGTTGAGGATCCTAGAATTATGTTGGCCGGTCTATAAACGAAAAAATTGTTAAATAAAATAAACAAGCTAATTTAACAATTCAAGCAATCAAGGTTCTCTAATGCGGGCTAAATTATTTCTTTGCTAGATTTATAATTATTTAAAAGAAGTAGTAAAGAATTTTACTATCTGCAGACTAACTATGTATATTATATTGTTTTCATGTAAGTTTTATTTTCATTTTTTTTATGGCGTTTTCCTTTTGCCAGCACCGTTTCTTTGTCCAGTTCCAATTTCCAAGTATTCACACTTAAAAAAAAAATATATCCTAGACGACACGATAAATTTTTGACACTTACCTATGGGTGAATCACAGAGCGACGAGCAACTGCATTCTATTGCTGAATGCAACTTCCAAACAAATTACTTTTATTAGCAACGGACACACTAAGGAGTATTTGCACTAAAAAGCTGGCCATAATACAATTTTCTTAAATTTAAATCAAGAAGTAAAAGTTTGCTATAGCGGATCCTTTGATCTGGGAGAAAAACGCAGCGTTTTTAGACATGGTAAAAGCAGGTGGCTAGAGATATATATTTGAGTAGCAAAGGATTTATGAAATGGAATAACAAAAAAATATTTAAGTAAGTATATGATCTTCTGTTCCTTGAAGTCGTGTGCAAAACTACATTGTTGGTTTTAAAATAATTTAAATATACGTAGGTTGCGATTAATTTGTCAAAAATGCAACACAAACATTTTATTAATACATATTTCATATTTAAAACAGAAAATCTTATACTTACTTAAATATTTTTTGTTATTGTATTCCATAAATCCATAAAAACCGAAAAATGCAATGGGCCACGTTCCATACAAAAGTGTTCTAAAAACCGGAAAATGTATTGTTTCATGGGTGAAAACTGGTGATAGAATAATTCAATTAAACTTCCAACATTATGTAATGTTTTTGAATCAATTTAACCGAGCATCTTGTAAAAAAGCTTACTTTTCAAAGTTTTATTACATACATTTTTGAACGTAAAATTCCCTGCACGAGATACAGACTTTTGCCCATACAAAAAAATAATACACTAATCCTTTCATTTGATGTATGTCTCAATGTGATACACCAATAGGCCAAAATGTCCAGTCTCCTTTGAAAGAAAAATTAGCTAAAAATCTCGATTTTAAAATTTAAATTGTACTACGCCTATACTACTTCCAATTTAAATGGGATGTGGCCAATGGTACATGAAATCTAAGTTTTTTTTCTGAATAACTAGTATTTTTTGTGTATTTCCCCCTATTTTAGCTGTTAAACCTCCAAATTTAAATGTGAAGTGGCAAAAGGAAAACGCCATTAGTAACTGCGGCTGATCTTCTTGAAAAGATACACTGCTGACGATGCAAACTTAACAAATAAAAAATTCAAAACATCCTTAATTATAAATACGTTCTAAGCCTTTTTTACTTGCGATATAGGGCAATTTTAGGATTCGTAAAAACAATCGAACTCGAGGTAACAATCAGACATGACATTACGATGGTTGAGATTTTGGTTCAAATTTTTATGTGTACTACAACAGACAAGATCTAAAAACGGTACCTCCCATCGAGCCGTGTTTCTCTTTTCTGTTTTTCTTGTGAGCGACTTCACAGATTTCGATGGCAATTATTTTTACACAATAAGATCTCAATAATTTTATTTGAAATCAAAAATTAATTTTTTTTTTTGATTTTTAAAAAAGTTTAAAATTTGTTTTTCAAAAATCAATTTTTTGAAATCGCGTGAATATTTTTTTTTTTGAAATTTTGGTTTTAAATGTCTATTAATATTTTCTTGAATTTTGAATTCAAACTTTTTTTTAAACAAAGCTTGAGAATCTTTATGCATACAAAATTAATTTTTTTAAAAACGGCTCCAACGATTTAAAAAATTTTTTTTATAAAAATTTGTCTTTTTTTAACGAAATCAAATGGCATACTTAGTTTTGAGGTTAAAACAATTTTCATACGAAAAACTACTCTATGCCAAAAAGAAAGATAATTTAATTTCCTCTAATAATTTTGTAAGCGTACAAAATAAATGTCAATAAATGTAGTCGTTCCGAGATACTTGTAAAAATAGAAGAATAGAGAATTTTTTTTTTAAATCGTTAGAGCGTTTAAAAAAAAATTCTACATAAAATTTAGCAAGCCCACCCCGAAGATACTAACTAAACATCACAGCAGCCAATATACAAGAACCGATGGGGATCTTTATTAATCATCACCAGACTAACCAATAAGAGTCAAAGACTTAATTAAAACAAAACATCATAATTGCTGACGAAGCAACACAACAGTAAGGCATCGTATTTCACATCACAGCATCACAACCAAAGGCCACCAATTGCCACAATTGCTGACCAAGCAACACACGAGAAAATGCCTCGCATCATACCACGTTCAATGTAAAGGACATTCAAAAAGTATTAACCATCAGATTAAGTTGCTTAGATCAGATACAAAAGTATCCATCAGTCAACGAGTAGTCGCGATCTTTTCATTTTGATTTCATAAATATAATTCTTTTTAAAAAGTCTTTTCCACGATCGAAGAGTTTTATTGACGCAGTCAGTAGGATAAGTTAAAACATAATTTACTAGGTCTATATTAATAAAAAAAAATAATATTGGAATTGGCATATTGGAATTAATAAGCAATACGACTAATTGTAGTGATCCGAAAAGTAACAATTCCAAACGGAATTACAAGAACGAGAACTATAAGCATTTAAAACAATTTTCAGTGACTAGTAGAACAAATCAAGATCCATAAGGACACATTTTGTGAATTCTCGCAGCGAGAGTGCTCAGTTGAAAATAGAAGAATAAAAATCATTTGAAAAAAAACATGTTTGTGAAAAGAACAGCAACTCATAATTTTATATATAAATGTATGTTACTTAATAAATGAATAGTGATAGTTCAGTTAATCCATCATTTGACCTTACGCGCAGAGGCACTGTCAATTTTTTTTACATGAATCGATAAGGGTTTGTTTGAAAAGCTTAAATCCAAATTTGCACCACCTGACATCTCTTCTTTTCAAAGCTATGCACAAAAATGCATTTTTTTTCTTTCTGCATGTGTATTGACCAATTCTTTCAAGTTTTTCTATGAATTTGTTTTATTAGGCTCTTTTGAGCTTTTTGGTTTTGGAATGCGAATAAATAAAAACCTTATTCCATTCTTTTACCCGACGTTTCGTAAGATTTCCTTACTTCTTCAGTTTTTTTTTCAGTTCTTTATTCAATCTGTTAAAATAAATTAACAATATAAATCTCCCTTCAAAATACTTAATTAAACATTTTCTTACACTTGTTCTAAATCATACTAAATTTGTCACTACTCCAGTATTGCATAGCCCCGACGGCACTGACACAAATTGAAAATAAATAACAAATATGATAACGAAATAAAACAAACGAAAAAAAAAAATATTAGATTAGACAAGAAATGACATTTATATCGGGTTGGGTTGGAAATACTGTGTGTGGCAAAATACTGTATTTAAAATACTGAATGCCAAAATACTGTATGTCAAAATTCTGTATGTGCAAAATGCTGTACGAGCAAAATACTGTAAGTAAAAATTCTGTATACCTAGCAAAATTCTGGTTGGTCAAAATATTGTATTTCAAAATTCTGTACATCAAAATTCTGTAAAAATGCTGTAAAAAAATATCGTTTTGATAATGTAAAAAAGTGTGCGCACACTTTTTACACTTTAAAAACGATATTTTTTTACAGTATTTTTACAGAACTTTGAAAAACAGATTTATTTATTAGAGTTTTTATTATGACTTTCTAACTTAAATTCAGGTACTTGATGTTAAAGTGCTACACAGCTTTGTTTGATGTTGTCGGTTTCTTCTTTTATCTTCATGGTCCTCTTGATTTTTTGTTGGATTCGTAGACTTTCCAGTGTTAGTCTTGTACTTAATTTTCTCTCTCTGTCCAATGTTTTTACCAGAGTATATCTAATAATGAGTAGGGAAACTCTTTTGCACAAGTGATAGGTACTATCACAATCACAAATTTGCAATTAAAAAACCAACAAAAATTCCATGAGTGAAAACAGTCAAATCAATTCTTTATGTAAAACTGCATGTGCAAGAATAATTGGCTACGCGTTCATTCCTTGCTTCTTTCCTTTTTTTCCCTTATAGACTTTCAAAGGCGATCTGAAATAAAAATGTTTTTTTTTCCTTCAAACATAATATCACGCGTTGCCAAGATGGGTTCTTTATAACTGCAGTATGTTTTTCAATGCAACATTTTTCTTGGCATCAATTAACACTTAATATTGCATAAATAATTAAAATAACGAGAGAATAAAATAAAATAAATGATATATTAGTATTTTAATAAAGTTTGTGTCAATCTTATTATAAAAATTTGGCTTATAACGGCAGTAAAAAAAATTTTATATTTTCTTTGCCAGATACGAGTTCGTCGATGATGGCAACGAGAATAGAGAATTGTGGATAGGGGTTTTTTTTTTTATAATGTAGTTTCAAAGGCGATCTGAAATGGTCGTTATCAGTTGTGTTAAAAATTGTGCTCTAAGGCTGAAACCGGGTGTTTTTGTTTTAATCTGCACAGTTGTGAAAGTTTGATTTTGTTTTATTAACTCGAAAGTGTAAAAATGGGAAAACATTATTTTAAGTGCATTTCGTGTGGCAGACAAAAAACTGAAAAAATCTAATGATTGGTTTTTCCGTCTTCCAACAAACAGCGAGTTGTAAGTTATGAATCTTAATATATGTATATATATATGTATCTGTACTGTGGCAATAAGGAAAAACAACTTAAGTAAGTTTCTTTTTGTTGTTTCTCAGAAGAACAGTTAGATTGTCTGCGTTGTTCTTCATCACAGTAAACATAATCCTGATTTTAATTCTGTAAATTTTGCAAGGAAAATGCATTTTATTACTTTTGTGGCTTTGTTTTTAAGAAATTTCAAGAAAGTACGTTTGCTGCAACAGTATTAGTATTGAATTTTTATTTAGATATTATAGGTGTGTTTTTTTGTACGCCCGGGCTAAGTTGGACGAAAAAAACGCCTCGGGGCTTAACGAAAATACTTGGCAGCATTGCGAATAAAATGACAAAAAAAAATGAAAACAAAGTTTCCAATATACAAAATGAAGTAAACAAAAAATGAATAAAAAAAATCTTTTTCTGATTTGTTGAATTGTTTTCATTTTGTGTTTTAATACTTTCAATAACATATTTATAAAGAAATTTCAGAGCATTAAATGCACACACTTTAAGATTTAAATGAAAAAAATTGTAAGAGTTAAGAAAAATAAACAATTTAATTTTTTTTTTCTACACCAAATGCCATCTTTGTTTTTATGTCCATACAATTAATCGATAATTTTGGTGTTTTCATACAACTTATCGATGATTTAACAGAAAATGAGTTGGTAGCACAGATTTTAACCCCTTCAAAGAGTTTAGCCCCGAGAATTCTCGGGTTGCACAAACACAAATGCATTTACACAGGGCCGGAGTGCAGTTGTATGGCAACTCGAAAGGCTCCAAGATTCATTTTATTTTGTTTTAACTTAACATGTTTATTACACGTTCGATCACTCTCAATTCTCTTTTTGATAAGTTTGCGTATTTTTACGAAATGCGCCCACTCCGTGTCAAACCGATTTTTATGGTTCTTGTCAGAAACACTCACCTGATTTGAATCTTGAAATTTAATAAAAGTTTGCAAATGCAACCCTTAAAAGTATTTTGTAGATGCACAAGAATAACATTCCCAAAATATTTAAAATTAAATCCAAAATCTGTTAAAAATTACATAACTCGGCGCCAACAAGTTGCAGCGCCTTACCAAAACCAAACAAAAATTAGTGCGCCCCTGAACCTGAAATTCGTAATTTGACATGTTAATATCTAAAATGTGATTGGTTGATTCGATGAAAAAGTATACTTTTATTTTGAAGAAAAATATTATTTTGGTTGTTAATACTCATAAGAAAACAATTTTAAATGGTTCTAAGATATTTACTTTATGTTTTTAACATCACTTTGCATAACTTAATATTGCAAAAAAAACAGTACGGAGCTGTGGAAAATATATGTAGTTAATTGTGCACTCGGCAAAAAGGCATCTTAATATCTAATTTTGACAGCCAACCCAAAAAAATTGATGCCTCACTGCTATACAATTCAATTCAATTTTGTTTTATTGAACATAATATTTACAATTTGACTTAAACTTACAAATAATATAATACAGTGGCAAAATGTTAGAATTGTTGGCACATAGGGGGCCTAACGTCGTACAGTGGCTTAAATTAAAATGAATGTATACATAGTTATATTTTACATGTCAAAAAATAAAAACCTTAATATTTAAAGTCGGTTGACTTGGTTCATCTCGGGGTGTTCCTTCCGGGTTGTCAAATGACAGTGCTGCTTAGCGATTGTTGGGATGGTGGTGACGCTTAGCCACGATAATGGGCTGACCCAGGGTCAGAGTAGAAGTTAACTGCTTCGTCGTCGTTGATTGCTGGAACAATATCCTCGTTTAGGATTTCCATTGCTGACAGGTACCTTGGCTCGGATTGTCTTTGTTGAGTAATCATCCTTCTCATCAGTTGGTTGGGGTGGTTAGTGATACTTTCGACAAGTTTCTTTTAGTTCCATCTGGGAGCGTGAGTGTTAAAGCAGAAACACAATCACGCTTTGCCGTCGATTTTGACAACTGCGAAAAGTTCAACTATAGGAAATCTGTGTAACCTCACACAATGACGCTTTTCTTGCGTACGCTTTTTTTGACAAACGTAAGGAAACGTAAGAAAACGTAATAAAGCCACCATCGGTCAAAAAAAAGTTCAACTTGGTTGAACTTTTGCGCGCTTTCTGACGTTTCTCATTCATAAATAATTTCATTTGAATTTCAATTTTCAAAAAGTCTGTTTCTGTGTTTCTGTGTTTCTAAGTTGTGTTTTAATTTGTAATCGGTGCTTTTTAATTCGTAAAATGGAAAATTTAAATGTGGTAAGAAAAATATATTAATTGGTAACAAATTATAATAAATAAGCGACACAGCTTAATTTGGCTATCTTAATAATTTTTTTGCATTATATATATTTATTTTATTTTCCTCTTTTTAATTCTTTGAAATGTATTAGGCTTTTTACGCATTTGTCTTTGTCGCTTCTCTTTCACACAAAAATAGAAAAAAAAGAAAACGGTAAATTTTGTTCGAAGAATGTAAACAAACAACGCATACCATATTCAGTATTTTTGCAAAAAAGTGTATATTTTTTTTATATTATGTATTATTATGTTAATTTTTAGTTGAAAGCCAACTGATTAAGCACTAAATATTCATTAATTTCTATTTGTAAGCTACTGACTTTCTTCGAACTAGAGAGCTGCCATTTTTTTTTGTCATCATTTTTTTTTTATTTTTGCGTGACGTCTGGGGTAAAAGCCCAATTGAATGTTTTTTTTGACAACAGATAGAATATTTCAATCAGCTGTATGTCATTCTGACAGAAGCGCGCTTTGAGGATTTCTCAACGTAACGCAACGAAGCGTCTCCCTAAAGCGTGATTGTGTTTCAGCTTTTATGCTTCTACAGTTTCCAGCCGAACGACTGCCTCGCCCTCCTGTTCGTCTTAGACACAATAGTTCCGATTTCGATGAGTTGATTCGGATACCCCATTTGTTGTAGAACTCGAATAGTTTCCGGATATGCACCTCAACTTTTCGAACAGCTGTCATTGGCGATGATGATGTGGAGTATGTAAGTGAATCATCGGCGTAGAGCAGGTTTTCACATCCACTTGCAGTTGGTTGGTCGGAGGTAAGGATGCTGTAGAGAAACGGACCAAGTTTTGAACCTTGAGCAACTCCAGCTCTGATACACTTCACTGTTGATTTGTAGCTTTCCAGTTGAACGAAGAAGTTTCTGGAAGAAAGAAAAGAAAATATTATTTTTATTAGTGTCGAAGGAAAGCCCAGTATGTTGAGTTTATGAACAAGGGCTTCAATCCATACGCTGTCAAACGCTTTCTCAACATCAAGGAAGCATGCGACGGTGACTTGGCGGTTGTTAAGGGCAGAGGTAATGTCTTGATGAAACTTCAGGAGCGGATGTAGTGTGGAATGCTTTTCCCGAAAGCCGAACTGCATGTCTGGGAAGATGTTGTTATCGCTGCAAAACTTCTTCAGCTTCCTGAGTATCAGCTCTTCCAGAAGCTTACTTAGGTTGTTCAGAAGGGAAATTGGCCTGTAGTTGGAGATCATGTTCCTAGCACCCTTCTTAGGGATCGCCACGATTTTTGCAGTTTTCCATTTTTTCGGGAAGTAGCTGTTGTTGATGCAGTTATTAAGGATGATAGCTAAGAAGATTATCACTGTCTGCGGAATCCTCTTTAAAACGAAGTTAGATACTCCATCTGGTCCAGTTGATTTCTTTGGCTTGGAGTTACCTATTATTTCGGCTATTTCTTCGGGGGAGCTCAAGTTTGGGCTGTCAACGGGATCACTTGCAGGATTGGTATCGCTGAATGTTGCCATGCCCATGTTAGGTAGCAGAATCTGTTGGATTGTTGCTTTAACTTCATCTAGAAGGACAGGATCTGTAGATGGGTTCGGTGTGAAGTTTCCCTCGAAATGAGCTGCAAATGCTTCTGCTTTGTCTTGTGGCGTTGTTGCTTGTCCATTGTTGGTTATAATCACTTCCGGCATTGATGACTTCTGTCCAATAATTCTGTTGATGTTCTTGAAAGCATCAGGTCCAGGTTTTATTGACTGCAGTCTCTTTTGGAATTGTATGTTGTTGTGGTGTTGGATGGAGTTCCGGAACATAATATTGGTGCATTGAAGTTCGCTCCACACTGTCCAGTAGTTGATGTTGGATGTGTTCAACTCTCGCTGGTGAATCCTTTGATAATGTTGATGGTGTTCTCGGAAAGGTTGGTTTCGGTTGGGATATGATAACAAGTGAATGTTGGGAGCTGTTAATTTCAAGCCAGTCAGCTATCGCCTTGCCTTCATTGTTGACGGTGGTGTCCAACCAGAGATGATGTCTCCCATTGAAATCACCTCCGATGAGTCCATATGTGCTTCTCGTTAGGGCATTATTGAGAACGTGGAGGTCACGGTGGATATCTCTCCTGGTGGAATGGCACTTGCAGTAGACGCTGATGATGGTAAGAGTCTCATCACTTCCTAGCTTCATGGTGATGGCGGTGGCTTCACTGGTCACGAGATTTGTGATGATGGCTTCACTGGTGTTGGCACAGATGTTTTTTTCACAAAGATTGCGGTCCCTACGCGGTCTTCGTTTTTATCCTTTCGGAAGGTTTTGAATCCAGCGATGTCAATGTTGTTTTTCCTTGTCACATTGGTCTCGCTGATAAGGGCGATATCGGGATTACTTTTCTTCATAAACAAGTTGAATGACGTCCTCTTTTCCAGGCTGTACAATGAGTTTACATTGTACGTCAGTATGCGGAGCTTCTTCAATTGCATAACTGGAAGATAAAGGTGGCCAATGCCACGGACTTGTCTTCCTCACAAAGTTGACCATAGTTTGAAGGTACTGAGCTACGGGCTTTCTTCATCACGGACAGGAGATCATTTCCGAAGATACGCTCGACTTCACTGTTGAGATTCACTGCAGATGTGGCTGGCGCTGGTCTGCTATCACTGCTATACACTGTAGATGTGATATACACCCATTCCTTATCTTCTTATTCTTTGGTTTAAATAAAAAAAAAACATAAGTCGACGTGAAGTACCTCACCATATAATTTAAACAAACAAAACACACAAGCCGACGTGAAGTACCTTGCCATGTAAATTTAAACCTTGCCGTGTAAATTTAAATTAATATAAAACATAAGTCGACGTAAATACCTAGCTGTATACTTTAAATAAAATAGTTAACAAAAGTGTGAACTCGCCGCGAGTGTTTAAATACTCCCTAAAGACAGCCATCACGAATCCACATCCAAATAACCGTGGTTCGAATCGATAGATTTAAGCCAAAAGCGAAGGAGTGCGATAATGGGTTCCTTAGCAGGACAACAAACAGGACCACACCCATTCGCCAGAACAGAAATCATGCGGTTTGTTATTACTATTATGTAAAAAAGTTATTTTTTGTTTTAAGTACTGTGCAAATAATAATATTCAATATAAAGTAAGTGGAAAATTATATATTATATATGTATATATTTTAAAAGAAAAAAAAATAGATTAACAGATACAATTTTTTAATTGATAATTAAAAAAGAAAAAAGCATTTTAATTTAAAATAAGTGAAAGAAACAAAATAAGTGACAAATATATCAATAAACAATTTTTCAGAAAACAATTTTTAATAATTTTAATTTTTATAAATTCTTCTTTCCATTATTTGCTATTAATTTTTAAATACATTACCTAATCATGACTCTCCAATAGTATCTGCTCAAATACCATCTGCTCCTATTCTCCCCAATCCTAACGATTTACATACTGAAAGTCCTGCTTTGCAGACTTTAATATCTTCCTTAATTAATCAAACCCTTCAAAGAGAGGGTCGAAATATGATCTATTGAACCCGAATGCCGACCAATTCGCGGAGAGCGATATCACGGTCAATGCAGACCAACAAGCCACTATCGGCGAGCTCGACAAAATTCCAGACATTGTCAGGAGCTTACGTGAATTCTCTGGGCAACCAGGTCTAAGGATTTATGATTCTCTTAGAGGATCACCAAAATTTTTCGGCATTCTAAATGTCATACGCAACAAAATAGTTGGCCATGCAGATCATGTGTTGGAGTCGTATAACACTCCATAAAATTGGAATAGCATCTCAAGATGTCTCACGCTGCTTTACTCAGATAAAAGAGACTTGGGTATACTTGAGTACCAATTAATATCTTTGATTAATTAACAACCATCCATGCGATTAAACCGCCCATAATATCCTTATAATCCTAGACCTCAACCACCTCCCGTTTCAATGGAAACTTCCACAATTCGTACAAATAACGTTAATTATACTGTAATGTTTTCTGGGTTCAAAATAAAACTTATTTCTACTTTTTCTTATTCACTTTTTATTTATTCTCAAATTAACAAACACTTTTATCTATAACAAACTGTTTCACTATTACTCTTTACAATTTACAAGAATTAACACTTCCAAATTACACTTTCACAATCACTTATCATTATCACTGTCAAAATCAAAACTGTCTCGATCTCCTTCTCCGAGCTCGTATTTATACTTCTCTCATTTCTTCTCTAAGGTTCCGGAGATCTCCAGTTTCGTTAAAGAAAGAGACAAATACACACATACAGATAGAGACAGATATAGACAGATTTCGTTCCGTCCTATTTCGTTCCGTTCGAAGTACGAAAGTTCGAAGTTCGGTTGAAAGCGTTCAGAGCTTTAGTCATTCATCATAACCAAAGACCTACATGTGTTATTTGGTCTGGGTGTGTTCGCTCCTACATTCGTAACATTGCCCCCTTCTTAACATTGATCGTCCCGAGCAATTTCATCACTTCCTTCACCTTTACAGTCCTCTTTGTATTTTGTAAACCACATCATTTATTCTTGTTACCACGGTGTAAGGGCCCTCCCAGTTTTGTTGCAGTTTTGGTGATAGTCCCTTTTGACGATGAGCCACACAAGATCTCCTTCATGAAATCCAGTCGATGTTGCTTGAGCGTCATACCGGGTTTTCATCCGTTCAGACGACATCTTAATATTGGCCCGTGCCCACTGGTGGATGTCAATTAGCCTCTCCTTTAGGTTGTCCACGTAATCTTCAGTTGTTTGTGGTTCATTTGTGGGGCAAAAATTTCAACTCACTCGGTAGCCGCATTGTGGTCCCAAGCAAGATTTCTGATGGAGTATGCGCCGTCGTACTATGCACCTACACTTCTATACGCCATTAGGAACAATGGTATGTGCCGATTAGTCTTGTTGGTAGTTACCTACTACTTACCCAAGTAACAAATTTTCCACTTGAAGTTGTTGTTTTTATATGGCTTGTATTGAATTTACTTATCGAAGTTTCAGATTTTCGAAGCTCTAGTTTCGTTGACAGCTTCTTGCAGCGAGGGTGTATGGAGAAGTCCGTCTTAAGATCCGATTGACAGAACTGGAGTTTTCACATCTATTTCTGGTAGCAGATATATGTGACCAGTGCATCGTTGGAATCGACTTTATGAAAAGCCATGGTGTGATACTGGATATAGGTAACCAAGTTCTGAAATACCAAAATGTGGAGATTCCAATGGTTTATGGCAATGAAAATGCATCCGCTGTCAGGACTGTCATCAAAGAAGACGTGACCTTGCCTCCTTCTTCAGAGGTATTTATTTGGACAAAATTGAAGGGCGACGTTGGAAGCCATCGATACCTCATGGTGGAACCAAACTCTGAACAATCTTCCCAAAACATCATCGTTGGGAAGACACTTGTGGTACCAGTTAACAACATGGTCCCTATACGAACTCTTAACGTCAAACCGTACGAAGTCAAATTGAAGAAGGGTGAAACTGTCGGTCAATGCGAATCTGTGTCAGCAATAACGAAAATCACTGATGCCAGCTCACAGGAGCACAGGAGGTTAAGTCTGAGAAACTGATCCGCGTAAGGGCCAATATCATCGAGTCATCAACTTAAGTGAACATCAACTTAGGATTGCTGGTAGACTTCTTCAGGAGTATGCTGACATATTCTCTTCACCAAACGGGCAATATGGTCGAACACAACTCGTCCAACACCGTATCGATACAGGAGGCGCAAGACCAATTCGTCAACCAGCAAGACATCTTCCACATGCCAAACAAGAAGAGGTTGAGGAAATGATAACGAATATGAAGCAAGATGGTTTGATTGAAAATTCCAAAAGTCCTTGGGCGTCACCAGTGGTTCTTGTGAAGAAGAAAGACGGAAGCACTCTATTTTGTGTAGACTACCGCAGGCTCAACGATGTGACCAAGAAAGACAGCTACCCTTTGCCCAGAATCAGCGATACTTTAGATGCCATGGAAGGAGCTCAATGGTTCTCCACGTTGGATTCGAAAAGTGGCTACTGGCAAGTTGAAATCCATCCCGAAGATCGGGAGAAGACGACGTTCTCAACGGGAAATGGTCTTTGGCAATTTAAAGTGATGCCTTTCGGACTCTGCAACGCTCCGGCAACATTTGAGCGTTTGATAGAGTGCGTGTTACAAGGGCTTACATGGAAATCTTGCCTTGTATACTTGGATGACGCAAACGTTTACGGAAAAACCTTTGACCAGCACTGTAAAAATCTAAAATCTGTCTTCCAGAGACTTCGCGAGGCTAATCTCAAGTTGAATCCCGACAAATGTGCGCTTTTTAAAAGCGAAGTGAAATACCTGGGACATATCATCTCATCCCAAGGAGTAATGACTGATCCGGAGAAAGTTGACACCGTGAAGAATTGGCCAACACCTCAGGACAAACATCAACTCCGCAGCTTCCTTGGTTTAGCCACATATTACCACAGATTTGTGAAGGGTTTTGCGGGAATTGCCAAAAGTCTGCATCAACTAACTGAAAAGGCAAGGCAGTTGTTGTTGTTCTCTTGGTTTTGATCATGTCTCGGAGTTTTTTTTAAATAACAGCAATCAATATCTCTCTCTGTTACATCTACAGCCAACCCATCACGGAACACTTTAAGCGCCATATCTAAGTTGATGGAGAAATCAACGCTTACGGGGTACATTTACAATCTCGATTGTGTTTGCAACCAACTGATACTCCAAATTATTGATTTTTTTTTCCAGAAAGACAATTTTTTGTTCGCACTCTTGGTTTTTTGCTTGCAATTCCTCTATTTGTTTTATTTGAATATCTTTTACTTCCAGAATTTCAGTATAAATCATTTCAAGAGAAATTTTGGATGCAGGTTTATGTGAATAGTGTGGACGAATTTCACTTTCTGAAGACACACTACAATACGAGTCACGACGTTTTGATTTCATGCAATTAACACAGTACCAATGTTTTTTATTCTTTTTAAAATCTTCCAGTTCATTCTGCAATATATTTACACAAAAGATATGCGAAATTTTTCTGCATTCACTGCAAGCGATCTTTAGCTCATTAGCTTTGACCTTTTTACTACACGAGTTGCAAGACATTCTTAATAGATTCACTTATAAATGATGAAACTCTTGACGCGTGCGCACCCCACGACAGACGACAATAGAGTGAGGAAAGTGTGAGAAAAGCTTCCAGGAATCCAAGCAGCGACTTTGCAATGCCCCGGTGCTGACATATCCCACAACAGGGAAGTCTTTCATCATAGATGCTGATGCAAGTAATGTCGGAATTGGTGCAGTACTGTCGCAAGTCCATAATGGCAAAGAGAAGGTTGTAGCCTACTACAGCAAGGTGCTCTCGAAGTCAGAAAGGAACTATTGCGTGACCAGACGGGAACTTCTCGCTTTAATATTGGCAACCAAGCATTTCCATAGGTACATCTATGGACAGAAGTTCCTGCTGCGCACAGACCATGGCGCGCTGAACTGGCTCTTGAATTTTTAAAGTCCAGAAGGCCAAGTTGCAAGATGGATAGAGAGGCTACAGACGTATGACTACGAAAACGCAGACGCCCTGTCACGGCGACCGTGTAAACCTGACTGCAGGCATTGTTCGCGCCAAGAGGAGAAAGAGGTTGTTGCCGACCAGCGAGTAAGAGCTGATCCCACCAGTGGTTGGAGCAGAGAAGAACTGAGGAACGCCCAGCAAGAAAACCCAGACATCGTACACATTCTGGCTTGGAAGGAACATGACGAGAAACCGGAGTGGAGCAACCTCTCTGACAGAAGTCCGGCTCGCAAGGCATATTGGGCACAATGGACGTCCCTTCATGTGAAAGAGGGCATTCTGTTACGTAAATGGGAGTCTGTGGATGGGAAATCTTATGTGATGCAAATAGTTGTTCCACGCTCAAAAGTCAACGATGTTCTTCACGAGATGCACGACGGAGCCTCTGGAGGCCATTTAGGAGTCAATAAAACACTGGAAAAGATAAGACAGCGGTTTTATTAGCTACATGCTAAAGATGACGTTGAAAAATGGTGCCGGAAATGCGATACTCGTGCTGCAACAAAAGGACCCGGCAGAAAGGTCCACAGCAAAATGCATCAGTACAACGTGGGATCACCTTTCGAGAGGATTGCTGTAGA
Source organism: Meliscaeva auricollis (assembly GCA_948107695.1). Lineage (NCBI taxonomy): Eukaryota > Metazoa > Arthropoda > Insecta > Diptera > Syrphidae > Meliscaeva > Meliscaeva auricollis. The sequence continues at coordinate 52,362,586 of OX403616.1, read as the reverse complement.
CGTTGCAGGCCCTTTTCCCGAGACCGACAGTGGGAACCGATACATTCTAGTGGTGATGGATTACTTTAGCAAGTGGCGGGAGGCGTTCGCCATCCCAAACCAGGAAGCCAAAACAGTTGTGGATCAGATCGTCTTTAACTGGGTGACCAGGTTCGGTGTACCCCTGGAACTCCATTCTGACCAAGGACGGAACTTTGAGTCCCACATCTTCCAGGAGGTTTGCTCACTCCTTGGCATTAAAAAGACGACGACAACAACACTTCATCCACAATCTGATGGGATGGTTGAACGTTTCAACAGAACTCTAAAGGAACACCTTTCCAAGGTCGTGGGTAACTACCAACGAGACTGGGATCGACACATACCACTATTCTTGATGGCGTATAGAAGTGCGGTGCATAGTACTACGGGACATACTCCATCAGAAAACTTGTTTGGGACCACAATGCGGCTACCGAGTGAGTTGAAATTTGGATGCCCCACACATGAACCACTAACAACTGAACAGCCTAAAGGAGAGGCTAATTGACATCCACCAGTGGACACGGGCCAATATTAGGATGTCGTCTGAACGGATGAAAACCCGGTATGACGCTCAAGCAACATCAACTGGATTTCGCGGAGGAGATCTTGTATGGCTCTTTAATCCTCATCGTCAAAAGGGACTATCACCAAAACTCAAACAAAACTGGGAAGGCCCTTATACCGTGGTAACAAGAATAAATGATGTGGTTTACCGAATACAGAGAGGACTGCGAGGGAAACTAAAAGTGGTTCACAGTGACCGGTTACATCGCTTTAAAGGTGAAGGAAGTGATGAAATTGCTCGGGACGATCAATCTTAAGAAGGGGGCAATGTTACGAATATCTCTTTTCCGTAACTTTATTTCTGCCAATCAACAAAAGTCTGAACGCACCCAAGACTGGCCATCTATTAGTGAGTTGTTAAACTAGGTTTGCTATCATGATTTTTGCGAAAGTAACACAAATATATACATGAAAGATGAGGACAAAACTACAAGTGGAGAACGTAAAAAAATAGGGATAAAAAGAAAAAAACAACGATGGACGGAGATGAAGCTTCGGGAAAGTATTTTATCAATTTATTTGTGATTATAAAATAAACTTTTTTTTGTAAGCATCAAACATCATTCAATAATTTCATTAAATTATACTTTTCTTTTTTTTTCCGGAAAAACAGGACGGAGCCACAATAAAAAAAATCAACAGCAAGCCGGCAAAATTGCAAAGATACTCGGAAATACTGATAGCAATTAACTTTTTGCTTTATTTTATTCATATTTGTCATAAAATTAAACAATACATCATTCCTTAAAACATTTTTTTGTAAGTTATGATTTTCAAAAAAAATGTTTTTTTTTTTTGTGTAAATAACCTGTCACTTCAAAGCTCATTTTATAAAAACTTAAATGTAATATGACCAAAATGTAAATAACATTTGATTTTATAAGCTATTCAATGAACTAAACAAAATAAAAACTACAAAAAAATTTAAAATGCAAGCGTTATTAATTTTATTCCGACGATGCAGTCGATGCGGCCGACATCAATAATTGAACCAACCACCCATGTCCATGTCCAGAGATACGTATAAGGAGATAGGAAACTTTCGTACGTCTCACCCCCCAAAACCAGAGATACGTATAAAGAGATAGGAAACTTCTGACGTCACACAGATTTGCCTACAAGCTCAAATTGACGGTTTCGGATAAGTATGCGTAAAAACACGCATACTTAGCCGAAACCGTCAATTCACCACTTTGGTGACTTAATTTGGCGGTTAAATTCAAAATTGTATGTTGTGAGCAATATGTATGGGTTGCTATATGTTCGTTCCAGCTGTTGATGATTTTTGGTGAGTTTCGAAATACTTGAAAATACTTTTACTACATTTAAAAAGTTAAAACACATGAATGGATCAAATGGGTCATCGCACACTGGGGTTATTATACCGGAGTAAAGCGAAGATGATGATAGAAAGAAATGGAATAAAACGAGTAAAATGTTGATTCATTCCATTTCACTCGCCGACAAGCTTCGTTCACACCCCCAGTGTGTGATGGCCCAACGAGATTAGAATTCAAACAAAAATACATTAATCCAGAAGCAAATTCTGGGTGCAAGAGCATTCTTGTATTCTTATATTAGTTTGAAAAACTAAATAAAATTAGTTCTGTGCAGTTTTGTCACAAAATGTAATTTTAATTTAATTTTTTTTTTGTGTTTAGACTTGACCAAACCAAAAAGTCGCGCTGTCGCATGACATTGCAACAGGGGCTTATATAAAGGCTTACTTAAATGACAACGTAACACAGCTGCAAAATTTATTTAAACAGCATCATAAGTGAATAGAGTGAACTTTGAAAAAGATAAATTATGGGCTTTGCTCCTTTTAAAGTAACTTTGCTCACCTTCATTAATTAAAAGAAAACGATTTTCTTCTTGCGTTCACAGACACATTTAAATAATGTGAGTGATTTTCTGGGTTTGATTTTGATTTTCAGAAGTTCCAGAAAAGAATTAAGGCTTGCCCAAACCAAAGTGCGACACAGCGACACGACAACGGCAAAATTAATTTACACAGCGTCATATGAGAGTACTCACACCAAATGCGACAAAGCGCTATGCGTTTTTCATACAAAAATTCTTGTCGCACTTTCGTGACGCACTGTCGCATTTAGGTTTGGGCAAGCCTTTAATCGAAAACACAATTTCTCAGAATTTCTTAACTCTGGAACGTTCACTAGCTCACCCCACGTCACAAAAAAATCCACCACACAAATGTCAAATCAAAAATATCTAAAGTCAAACTTTTCCAGGACTAATTTGAAGTGTATTTTTTTATTGTTGATATAAGTTCTTTTAAAAAGTTAATTATTCAGTGATAATTATAAAATATAAACAAAATAGTAATATAAATGTATTTTTGTTCAAAAAAGAAAGAGTTTTATTTATTTTGCAATCATTATTGATTGTTTTCTCGAGTTTGCTTGTGTGGTTGTGATTGTGGTGATGCGTGATGGTTTTGATTTGTGCCTGTGCTGTTGATTAAAAGAATTTATAGTGGTTTATATTCTCTACGGCTTTTTGGGATGGTGTTATAATATTTTATAATATTATAATATAATATTTTAATCGATTTTGTATAAAAAAAGAACAATTAATAATTGTTTACTAAAATCGGAATAAAAAAAAAAAAAAAAAAGACAAGCTGTCAAATCAAAAATTTCACCTCATTGCATTATTGTTGCTTTTTGTAACATCATTCACAGACACGAAATGAAATTACAAATACAACAATGTAAACAAATGGGTTTTGGGGGGTGAGACGTACGAAAGTTTCCTATCTCCTTATACGTATCTCTGCCCAAAACCCATTTGTTTACATTGTTGTATTTGTAATTTCATTTCGTGTCTGTGAATGATGTGAAAAGCAACAACAATGCAATGAGGTGAAATTTTTGATTTTTGTCATTTAAGTAAGCCTTTATATAAGCCCCTGTTGCAATGTCACGCGACAGCGCGACTTTTTGGTTTGGTCAAGTCTAAACACAAAAAAAAAATTAAATTAAAATTACATTTTGTGACAAAACTGCACAGAACTAATTTTATTTAGTTTTTCAAACTAATATAAGAATACAAGAATGCTCTTGCACCCAGAATTTGCTTCTGGATTTATGTATTTTTGTTTGAATTCTAATCTCGTTGGGCCATCACACACTGGGGGTGTGAACGAAGCTTGTCGGCGAGTGAAATGGAATGAATCAACATTTTACTCGTTTTATTCCATTTCTTTCTATCATCATCTTCGCTTTACTCCGGTATAATAACCCCAGTGTGCGATGACCCATTTGATCCATTCATGTTTTTTAACTTTTTAAATGTAGTAAAAGTATTTTCAAGTATTTCGAAACTCACCAAAAATTATCAACAGCTGGAACGAACATATAGCAACCCATACATATTGCTCACAACATACAATTTTGAATTTAACCGCCAAATTAAGTCACCAAAGTGGTGAATTGACGGTTTCGGCTAAGTATGCGTGTTTTTACGCATACTTAGCCGAAACCGTCAATTTGAGCTTGTAGGCAAATCTGTGTGACGTCAGAAGTTTCCTATCTCATTATACGTATCTCTGCCCATGTCTTTACAAAGCAGACACTGGCGATGGTTGCGTTTCGTCGTCGTCGTGATCCTCCCACCTTTACTACCTTCATTACACGTAAAGACATAATGGGCATGGTTCCTTTGCCGTGATAAGGCGTGAAATCACAACACATCACTGCCTACATGTTGCGAAGTCGCCCTTCTCGACAATTCATAACCAGCATAACTTTTTGATACTAATGTTTATCAAATGATAAGCAAACTTCAAGCGGCAAGATGAATAATAGTCCAGGAGCCAGCCATACAAGTTCCTACCTCATCGGCTCAATGGAACATTTAGCCATTAATGAATAGTAAATGTCATGAATTTTACAAAACCGCTGGTCGGACAAATTTTTTCCGGTTGCGTTTTTTTGGTGTCAGGTTATAGCATCCGCTCAATGGAAAATTTAAGCAGAAGTGAATAGAGATTTGAGCGTAGATTTCAAATCATATGCTCGGACAGTAAAAACGGGCCCTTCCATTCGTCCGACCAACTCAAAAAACGGTATTTTCGGTTTTGGCTTACCTCATCGGCCTAATGGACAAATGGGGTATCAAATAAAAGCTTAGAGCGTCTGCTTTAAGAATCTACTGGTCGGACAGACTTTACATGGCTCCAACGCGTCCGACCGCAATATTTTCAAAAAAAAAAATTAAATTTCTTTAGTCTTTTCTTAACTCAATATCGACATTTTTTAGGTCAAATTATTATAAAAGTAGTACTAAATGAATGGTACCACTCGCAACTAAATAATGGTGGATTCTACTCAGATAGACTAAACCTTAGTCTCTCCTTCCGCCTAACAAATTATTGTACCGTATTCCAAGCGGAAATTCTAGCGATAAAGAAGTTTTGTCCTGGCTGAAAGAAAACGTGATATCCAGTTCGGATATCCGCATCTTCCCAGATAGTCATCCTCATCAGAATCATCCTCACTCAAATAATCGAGTTCTTCTTCTTCGCTTTCTCTTAAAATTATATCGTCAACAGTAAGAGGGGTGGGATCCCCTTGAAACCAAAGTGGTACGAGTCTTTCGTCCTTCAATAGGTTAGGTTAAGTTCAAGTGGCTGTCATTAAAGCAATCTGACACACTAAGGCCAATAGAATTCCATTGTGATACCACGAACTATAGGGAACAAAAAGTTCCCTACTAGTTAAAACCATTTGGAGCTTCTGATGAAGCGAGTGAGACTACTACAAAAAAATAATCCGCACCAAATTTCAAGCAAATCCGTCAACCCGATTAGGCTGTGGCTCTCTGTACAGATGGACGCACAGACGAACAGACGAACAGCCGCACAGACCGACGGACGGCATGACGAAAACCACTTTTTAGGACTTCTCGATCATCGTAATGCAAGTAAAAAGATATGAACGACGAATATTAAATCAGGGTTGTAACAAAGAACAAAGCTCAAAAGTGCACTCAGCTCTTATTTGAGCTAGCACATTCCAGTTCAAATGTGAGCTAGCTCAAATGTGAGCTAGCTTAAATGTCAGAACTGACCTGTGAAATGAGCTGCCATTTGATCTGAGCTGTCTTTTAAGCTGAGCTGTCACTTGAGTTGAGCTGTCATTTGGGCTGAGCTATCATTTGAGCTGAGCTGTTGATTTGAGCTGAGCTGTTGATTTGAGCTGAGCTGAGCTGTTATTTGAGCTGAGCTTTCATTTGGGCAGAGCTGATTTGATATGAGCTGAAGAGCTGAAGTAAACTATATTTTGATATAATATAGATTAGATTAGATTAGATACAATAATGATATAATATATATTATATAATTGGGAAGAACAATATTTTGGAAGTAGGTACCTATAGTTAGTTAAGTTACGATTTTTATTATTTTTTCAAGTTTCAACATCGAGAGATAATTACCCATTTTGACCGTAAAATAGATTTTATTAAATAACTTCTTAGGGCCTTAGTTGTTAATCTATGTTCTATAATATAACAAATTTATGAGGATAATAAAAGTGTATGTTGGGTTACGAATACGATCAGTAAGGGAACATAAGGACAATAAAAGTAAACCAATGTTATATATAAATGGATCTTCCAAATTCAAAAGTCAGGTAGTTGGGATTTTCTTGATTTGGCAATCAATGGTCATCAGTGTTTTATCATAGTGGTTTGTTACTTTGTATATTTTGAGCTCTTAATCTTAAAATAATTTCAATTACAATCGAGAAAGAACTTTAAAGATATTTGAACACACAGAATACAAAGCAATTGAAACCATTTTCAGCTAAACTAAGAGCTCAGCTCAAATAGCAGCTCAGCTCAAATCAGCCCAGCTCAGCTCAGGTCAACTAACAGCTTAGCTCAAATAGCAACTCAATTCAAATCAGCCCAGCTCAACCGGCAGCTCAAATTTGAGCTATAGAAGAAATTGAGCTAGCTCACACTGAGCAAGCTCAAAACAAGAGCTAGCTCAAAATTGAGCTGAGCTGAAATTTAAGTGTTTGGCATCTCTGGTTCTACAGAGATCTACCCAATCATAGCTGCTCAAACTGTTTTAACTCATCCATACACGCATAGAAAATCAGTAAAAATCAGTCACCAGTGATGTTATAAAAAACCTAATAACCAATCAAAATAAAATGCACGACTGGGTCGCACGTACTTGCTCCTAGGGTCAAAGTTGCTGTGGATGCTAAAGCTTCACATATAAAGTTTTTAATTTTATAAGAAATTACAAAATAAAAATAAAATTTATTACTTAAATGGATTAAGCAACTTCCTAAATTGTTTTGATCTCAAAACAAAGTATGCCATTTGATTTTGTTAAAAAAGATTAATTTTTAGAAAAAAAATCTTGAAAATCGTTAGAGCTGTTTGTAAAAAAAATTTTTTTTTTTATGTTAAAAAGTTTTAAAGCTTTGTATAAAATAAAAGTTTGAATGCCAATTTTAAGAAGATATGAATAGACATCTAAAACCAATATTTAAAAAAAAAAAATCATTCACGCGTTTTTGAAAAAAAAAAATTGAAACTTTTTTTAAAAATCCAAAAGTAATTTTTTTTTTTAATTTTGATATGAAATAACTTGAAAATTGTTGAGAAAATCTTGTGCAAAAATCTGAATCGAAATCCGTTTAGTCGCTTACAAGAAAATCAGAAAAGTGAAAAATGGCTCTATGGGAGGTGCGATTTTTAACCGATGAAAAAATATTTTTGTCTGTTGTATTACACGTAAAAATTTTAATCAAAATCGTTAAAGCAGTTTTTGAGAAAATCAATTTTTTCAATATTGGTTGTATGGCAGGTACCGTTAATTTTGGTCCTAAAAAAAATTTCAATTTACCCTCTAGGGAATCACCACAAACCCTTAACTACTAAGTTTGAAGATAATCGCTTAAATACTTTAGGCTCAAGCTCAAGATAGATACAGACGTATGACTGACAGACTGACCGACTGACCGACTGACCGACTGACAGACTGACAGACTGACAGACTGACAGACTGACAGACTGACAGACTGACAGACTGACAGACTGACAGACTGACAGACTGACAGACTGACAGACTGACAGACTGACAGACTGACAGACTGACAGACTGACAGACTGACAGACTGACAGACTGACAGACTGACAGACTGACAGACTGACAGACTGACAGACTGACAGACTGACAGACTGACAGACTGACAGACTGACAGACTGACAGACTGACAGACTGACAGACTGACAGACTGACAGACTGACAGACTGACAGACTGACAGACTGACAGACTGACAGACTGACAGACTGACAGACTGACAGACTGACAGACTGACAGACTGACAGACTGACAGACTGACAGACTGACAGACTGACAGACTGACAGACTGACAGACTGACAGACTGACAGACTGACAGACTGACAGACTGACAGACTGACAGACTGACAGACTGACAGACTGACAGACTGACAGACTGACAGACTGACAGACTGACAGACTGACAGACTGACAGACTGACAGACTGACAGACTGACAGACTGACAGACTGACAGACTGACAGACTGACAGACTGACAGACTGACAGACTGACAGACTGACAGACTGACAGACTGACAGACTGACAGACTGACAGACTGACAGACTGACAGACTGACAGACTGACAGACTGACAGACTGACAGACTGACAGACTGACAGACTGACAGACTGACAGACTGACAGACTGACAGACTGACAGACTGACAGACTGACAGACTGACAGACTGACAGACTGACAGACTGACAGACTGACAGACTGACAGACTGACAGACTGACAGACTGACAGACTGACAGACTGACAGACTGACAGACTGACAGACTGACAGACTGACAGACTGACAGACTGACAGACTGACAGACTGACAGACTGACAGACTGACAGACTGACAGACTGACAGACTGACAGACTGACAGACTGACAGACTGACAGACTGACAGACTGACAGACTGACAGACTGACAGACTGACAGACTGACAGACTGACAGACTGACAGACTGACAGACTGACAGACTGACAGACTGACAGACTGACAGACTGACAGACTGACAGACTGACAGACTGACAGACTGACAGACTGACAGACTGACAGACTGACAGACTGACAGACTGACAGACTGACAGACTGACAGACTGACAGACTGACAGACTGACAGACTGACAGACTGACAGACTGACAGACTGACAGACTGACAGACTGACAGACTGACAGACTGACAGACTGACAGACTGACAGACTGACAGACTGACAGACTGACAGACTGACAGACTGACAGACTGACAGACTGACAGACTGACAGACTGACAGACTGACAGACTGACAGACTGACAGACTGACAGACTGACAGACTGACAGACTGACAGACTGACAGACTGACAGACTGACAGACTGACAGACTGACAGACTGACAGACTGACAGACTGACAGACTGACAGACTGACAGACTGACAGACTGACAGACTGACAGACTGACAGACTGACAGACTGACAGACTGACAGACTGACAGACTGACAGACTGACAGACTGACAGACTGACAGACTGACAGACTGACAGACTGACAGACTGACAGACTGACAGACTGACAGACTGACAGACTGACAGACTGACAGACTGACAGACTGACAGACTGACAGACTGACAGACTGACAGACTGACAGACTGACAGACTGACAGACTGACAGACTGACAGACTGACAGACTGACAGACTGACAGACTGACAGACTGACAGACTGACAGACTGACAGACTGACAGACTGACAGACTGACAGACTGACAGACTGACAGACTGACAGACTGACAGACTGACAGACTGACAGACTGACTGACTGACTGACTGACAGCCTGACAGACTGACAGCCTGACAGACTGACAGACTGACAGACTGACAGACTGACAGACTGACAGACTGACAGACTGACAGACTGACAGACTGACAGACTGACAGACTGACAGACTGACAGACTGACAGACTGACAGACTGACAGACTGACAGACTGACAGACTGACAGACTGACAGACTGACAGACTGACAGACTGACAGACTGACAGACTGACAGACTGACAGACTGACAGACTGACAGACTGACAGACTGACAGACTGACAGACTGACAGACTGACAGACTGACAGACTGACAGACTGACAGACTGACAGACTGACAGACTGACAGACTGACAGACTGACAGACTGACAGACTGACAGACTGACAGACTGACAGACTGACAGACTGACAGACTGACAGACTGACAGACTGACAGACTGACAGACTGACAGACTGACAGACTGACAGACTGACAGACTGACAGACTGACAGACTGACAGACTGACAGACTGACAGACTGACAGACTGACAGACTGACAGACTGACAGACTGACAGACTGACAGACTGACAGACTGACAGACTGACAGACTGACAGACTGACAGACTGACAGACTGACAGACTGACAGACTGACAGACTGACAGACTGACAGACTGACAGACTGACAGACTGACAGACTGACAGACTGACAGACTGACAGACTGACAGACTGACAGACTGACAGACTGACAGACTGACAGACTGACAGACTGACAGACTGACAGACTGACAGACTGACAGACTAACAGACTGACAGACTGACAGACTGACAGACTGACAGACTGACAGACTGACAGACTGACAGACTGACAGACTGACAGACTGACAGACTGACAGACTGACAGACTGACAGACAACAAATTCCCTCATACTTAGATTTTCGAAATTGTTGAGTTCTTAGAAGTTATGTATCCAACAGCATTTGAGTGCCGTCATCAAAATTTCTTTTGAATTTTTAGGGGTGAAGGAGTGGGAGTAGAAATTTGAAATGCACTTTTTCGTAGAGCAACAAATTCAAGCTAAAAGCTCCTCAAGTTTTTTTTTTAAAAGAACCTTTCGTTGGAAAAAGTTAACTTTTGTTCCTACAACCTTGCATTTTCAAGGTCAAAACGTGGAGCAACAAATTCGAGACTGAGGTAACATATGAGCAACAAATTAGCAACAAATTCCCTCATACTTAGATTTTCAAAATTGTTTAATTCTTAGAAGCTATGTATCCAACTGCATTTGAGTGACGTCATCAAAATTTCTTTTGGATTTTTAGGGATGAAGGAGTGGGAGTAGAAATTTGAAATGCACTTTTTTGGAGAGCAACAAATTCAGGCTAAAGGCTTAGTCACTTTGTTTTTACAAAAACTCTTCTTTTACAAAGTTAACTGTTGTTCCTACAACTTTGAAAATCCATTTTCAAGGTCAAATCGTGGAGCAACAAATTCAAGACTGGGGATATGAGCAACAAATTAGCAACAACTTCCTGCATACTTGTATTTTTGAAATTTTGTGTTTTAGGTGATGGCGGTGCTAACTTCACGTGAAGTTAGCACCCCCATGGATTTGGGGGGTTAGGGTAGGAGCAACAAATTCGGGAATGCGGCAACAAAATAGCAACAAATTAGCAACAAATTCCTGCATACTCAGATTTTCGATTTTTTTTATGGCGGTGCTAACTTCACGCACCTCAATCTATCATTATTTTTTTGATTTCATAATTATTTGAATTATATTTACATTCCAAAGTAGGTACTCGTAGACGTCAAAACAAAATTAATAAGGTACTTTTAAGGATAGAAACTATGAGAAAAATTATTTGAACCCAAATGATTTTAGTGTTTACGAGTAGAAAAATACAGTGGGATAAAAAAATAGTGAAGGAATGGTCGTCAGCTGCTGCATTTTATGAAATACCAACACTCAGTATATGAGTCTAAAGGCTTAGGGGACACTGATTTTATCCCAAATATTGTTGCTGTTTTCGAGTATATATAGATTAAAAATAGTCAGCAGTTCGATCAAAAGGTAGTGGTGGGATGATCGTCAGCTATGCCGATTTAAAAAGACTGACTCAATTTGTGAAAAGTAGTAAAAAAGTACTTTTGACCCTCAAAAGTGATTTATTACACAAATATTATTGATGCATTCGAGTAGTTTGGAGTGTAGGTACACAGTATAAAAATAATCATAAAATAAAAAGATAGTGGTGAAAAGACCAACACTAGGTTAGTTTTTTTGTACGCCCGGGCTAAGTTGGACGAAAAAAACGCCTTGGGACTTAGCCAAAACACTTGGCAGCATTGCGAATAAAATTTTTCGTTTATTTCATTTTGTATATTGGTAACGACTCTATGGTTTGGACAAGTTTTTAACTGTTCTTTTTTACTTGTTCTATAGGCAAGTATTGGTTTCGTGCCGAAACAAAATTCGAGGTTTTGATCAAAACCAACATAACGATGGTGGAGAAGTCCAACAAAAATGGTCTTCGTCACTACTGCTACTTTTTCCGTCGCGTCCATTGTTATGGGTCGCCTCTCATAAGTACGTGTGTATTTTATCGAGCTGTCTGTTGAAAACGTGACGTAACGCACGGTCGCAAGCGACGGATTCTATGGGAAGTAAAAGTTTGAGCCTAAGAATAAGAAATACAGGAAGGGGTGTTTGGCGAACAAACCGTGGCACTTCACAAAGTAATGTGAGTTGCACAAACACAAATGCATTTACACAGGGTCGGAGTGCAGTTGCATGGCAACTCGCAAGGCTCCAAGCCTCATTTTATTTAGTTTTAACTTACCTGTTCATTAGACGTTTGATCCCTCTCAATTGTCTTTTTGATAAGTTCGCATATTTTCACGAAATGCGCCTACTCCGTGTCAAAACGATTTTTATGGTTTTTGTCAAAAACACTCACCTGATAGGAATCTTGAAATTTAATAAAAGTTAACAAATGTAAAAGTATTTTGTAGATGCACAAGAATGAAATTCCCAAAACTTTAAAATTAAAAAAACTGTTAAAAATTAGACAACTCGGCGCTAACAAGTTGCAGCGCCTTACCACCACCAAACAAAAATGAGTGCGCCCCTGAACCTGAAATTCGTAATTTGAAATTTTAATATCTAAAATTTGATTGGTTGATATGATGAAAAAGTATACTTTTATTTTGAGGAAAAATATTATTTTTGTTGCTAATACTTACCTATAAGAAAACAATTTTAAATGGTTCTAAGATATTAACTTTATATTTTTATAATATTATATATATTGTAAATAAAACAATAGGTACGGAACTGTGAAAAGTATAGTTAATTGTGTACTCGGCAAAAAGGCATCTTAATATCTAATTTTGACAGCCACCCAAACAAATTGATGAAGCACTGCTATACACTGTAGATGTGATACACACCCATTCCTTATCTTATTCTTTGGTTTGAGCCGTCACGAAATGACTTAATTTAGAAAAAAAATCAACGCCCCCTCACGGCCATACCCACCACTACTTGAACAGCTGACTAGCAGATTCTTAAATGACTCCTGGAAAACTATTGCTTGCAGCACAGATGAATCGTCACGAAATGATTTAGTAAAATTAACGCTGCCTCCCGGGCTAATACCTAAGATAAAGGAGTGAGTGCTTAGGATTGACAAACAAGTAAAATTACTTCTCTAATCGACACATCGACCGAAGCAACACACGGTTACAACAAAGAAAAATCCAATGATACCTGCCTACATAATACAAATACTGGGGTAATTTGAAAAGATTATATAAAACGTAATCCTTTTTATGAGAGTGTATACTATCAAGTTTGTGTTCGTGTGTAAGTCTATAATCACGTAGTTTATACGCATACTCCTGCTGAGACGAGTTTTTAGATTTTTAACAAATAGCTAGGTATTCTTAGGAAGAGTATGATATAATGTCGTTGTCTGCACTCGATGGTGGTAGTTTGCATTCCAAAATTATACACGCATACACACTCTGTGTTACTGAAGACTAATAATGATAGAATGGGAAATTGGGAGAGAAGTCTTTGCTTTTCATCCCTATTCGAATCGAAAAATTCAAAATGAATGCTGTACCGGCATTGGCATACACATTTTTTGTTTTCTTTTTTCTCTTTCTTGTATTGCTCTTTCATTACTTAAGTGCAAGAATGATACGTACTAGTGCTAGATACCTGAAAAAAGTCTGTGCAATTAAAAAGTAACCACTACCAGCTCGAAATCGTATTTCAAAGAATTGTGTCCCTTTTTCAGCCATTTCTAAAATGTTAGCTCTTTCTCTCTCGCTAGTTAGCGCTGGTTCGTGTACGTGTTATGCATTTGTTCGTATACTTTTATTTGTGTGCTTTGAACATTTGAAAAAAGAGATAAGAAAACTTCTAACAAATACAAAAATACAATTTTTCGGGGCGTGTTATTCTGTATAATATGTACACACATGTGTTTGAACTCATATTAAAATGCACCTATAAAAGTACCCATATATGTACCTACCTATTTTTTTTGCTAGAGGCTAGGGTGAGGATAACTTTTAAAAAGTAAAAGAGATATTAAAGTAATGTATAAGCACCCACTTAGATATTAGGCGCACCCCACAAAGAGATATCTTTGAGGGCTCCGATGTTTTTTAAGTGGAACTACAAATTTCAGCTGTCAGCTTCCTATTATGCGGAGATCTCTGGATTTATTATCTCAGAGAATTTTTAGTTGGTTAGACGGGCCTATTGTAAAACGATATCGATATTTAGGTGCATAGGTAGTTCGTCGGAAACGACAAAATATCTGGTAAGTATATTATTTTAATAGTTTTTTTGTTTGTTTATAAATATGAATGACAAAGGCCGTTTCTCAATTGCATTAAAATTTTGGGTAAATATTATCCTTTTTTATAGGGATAAAAAAGTGTAAATGGATTTTATTTTACAAACGGTATTTGTATTAACTAAATTATTTTTCCTCGAAATAAAATATAGTCTCTTCACCAAATAAAATTAAAATATTCTTATATTAAGTATTCAAACACAAATGAATTTATCACTGATTGAAACCAACCAACAATTACCTTTGTACGTACATTCTACATATGTATGGCTGATTCTAAGATAACTGTGCTTTTTGTGTCTTCTGGCTGAAATATAAGTATGTAGGTACCTACTTACTACATTTTATGGTTTTATTTGACAAGAAAGGACATTATGAATTAGGAATTATATTTTTCTGGTAGAGTAGATGGATTTTGCCAGCAAATAATAATTATTTGTCTTTAATCCAGGTCTGTTAATATACCCCAAATGTCACACCCGTGACACGTCCTACGATCAATAACAGAAATCGAAAGGGAAACAAATAATTTTACACATTAACGACATCATTGCGGCTGCAATATTCCGGGTTTATATGTATGAAGCTTTATATTATTTTTGCATGCTCTATATACATATTGGTTTCGTGTCAAAAAAAATTGAGATTTTAATCACAGCCAACATTACGATGATGGAGAATCCAAAAAAAGTGGTTTTCATCGTTCCGTCGTCCGTCACGTCGCCGTCGGTGTGTGCGTCTGCATGTCTGTGCGTTCGTCTTTACACGTCTCCACTGCACAAACGCGTGGACGGATTTTCTTCAAATTTGGTACAGATGATTTTTACGTAATTTCGAAAGTTGTTTTTTTTTTATATCTCGTTTACCTCCCGTACAACGGTTTTGAGTTATTGGATTTTCTCGAAAACGATTTTGTTTTGTGTTTAGTGATTGCAACTGTTGTATTCCGATATAAAAGTCATTCAATTTAGGAAAACACTAAATTTATTATAATAATAATTCATTACTAAATATATATGAAAGTAATTAAAATAACATAAGAGCGTGTACATTCGATGAGAGAGAGAGAGAAACGCACTGAACTGTTGAGTTCTTAGATTATGTTTTATCAAGTTAGGAATAAAGGTAGGTACCCGTAGAGGTGCATGGAACATAAGTAGGTAGGTACTCATCTTTCCTCCTCATCTGTATTAGACATCCTCAAGTTGTTTTCTTAAGTTTAAAAACGAACAACTGGCTTACGTTCTTGAGTCGAACGTCTAGGTTTGACTGCTTCTGGGCTCGGTATACAAGTTGTTGAGGCTGCTATTTGAGGACTTCTACTTGTGCTTGGTAGACTGGTTTTTTGAACTTCATTTTCTATTCTAGCTGTAGTAAAACTTTCGTTGCTGTGATCTGCTCGGGCTCTTCATTGATTTACTGGCGCCTGTGTGAAACAAGAACTTTACCTCACGGTTATTTATGTTCAATGTCAGAAACATTTTGTTGCCGATTACCTGCATTGAATCATCAACAGAGAATATGTTATCCTCGGATATATTGTTCACATGATCGTTTCTAACGGGCCCTTTTTGTTGATTATTAGAAAAAGAACCACGATTGCTCACAGATGAAAGACATACTGGAGCTATGTGGCCTATCTTCCCACACTTATTACAAGTGGCATTTAAAAACTTGCAATTAATATTCGAATATTGCGTAAAACAGCCAGAACAAGATTTGTGTTTAGTGCTACTCTTGTGCTGCTGCTGCTGTTGCTGTCGATTTTTGCTATAACTTCGAGTTATACTTCGCCCCTCGATCCATACTTATGGTAATTGGAATTCGATGAATAAGACAACTGATTGGTTTCAATAGTTGGCTCAGTGCGTTCGCTTTTTAACAACTGAATGGATTGTTGCGTAGTCTTATAAGCTTCTGCGATTGCCTTAACCTCATTCGGTTTAAGAGATTCTAAGAGGAAATAATTTAGTTGAAAACATTATGCTAGTACCACTGTATCAGTCAGAAGCCTGCGGTGCAATATGCGTTTAAAACTGAACAGAATGCATCGCCCGTCGCTGACATTTATGTCATATTCGTCGGGCGAAAAAGTTAAAAACATTTGAACTTATGGGCGAATCGCTGTTAAGAGCAACTTGTATAGACAAATAAAGTCATTAACTGAAGTCACAACCGTGGCACTCGGTACTTATATGTATGTAGGTTATACATTTTATTTTGCGCCTGAAACCATTATCTGGTAGGTTTTGCGTACATAACCTTAAAACCTTAAAAATCTGTAACTCGAAAGAGTGTTTTGCATTGAGCCATCAATTACGAAAATTTCACAACCGTGGCAGTGGCGATTCCTGGTCTTGAGCAATGGTTTAGCTACGTGCTCCTGGAAAGTTTAAAAAAAAACGACCAAATCGTTTTGTTTTGTTTTTTCTTTTATAATAATGACCGCTTAATTATGGTGTTGGCATGCGTTACTCTATGTAATGTATGTATAAAGTCTCATTGTGATACTATAATTAGAAAGAGGCTTAAATACACCCAATTTCCAAACCTTGGGCCCGCGCCGTAAAAATATCGTACTGTAACCTGAACTACCTATACTATGTAAAAAGTTTCAGTTCGATATGATAATTAGAATATAGGCGACTTTCCAATGCCCCTTCTCTGGATCCGACCACAAAAATATGAACTGTATACAATTTTTAAGAAACAAATGTTTCGAGAACGCAAAGCAAACATCACGCACACAAAAAAATTTTCTCGATTTTTATCGCATTTGCTTGCGCTAACTTTTCCGCTTATAAAGCTGGGCTTTTCTAACACATACATTCAAAGATTTTTGTAAAGATTGTAAGTAGTTTGGTATCGCAAATTTTTACGCTAATTTCTCTTTTATGTGTAAAGCGCGATTTTTTACGGGGGTTTTGTGTTGGGTAAGCAAATATTATTTGAAAATACTTTGGTATATAGATATAGGTTACTGATTTACTGCATTTCATCTTTTTTGGTCATTGGTTGCGGTTTGGGTATAAAATGTGTTTCATAGTCTTGTAATTCTTAGTTTAGCGGCGCTAAACTAGCTAACTAAGAGGAATCGCCCCTGAACCTTGGCACCTCAAAATTGTCACAACTGTGCCAATTCGGTTACAATTTTGTCAACGAAATTTCGTAGTTCCTACTCCAAAACCGATAGTTAACTATTGTAGTTTATCTACTTTAAAGGCAAATTTAAGGAGTGCTTTTATATAAAAAAAATAACAGGAAAATTAAGAAAATCGAAAAAGATATGATCCAGTTTTACGATTGTAAATAGTACAATTAAGTATCTGAAAATCACCCATATATCGTCGGCTACCAAAAATGCTATTTTTATTATTGATGACAAGTTAGTGCAATAGCCACTAAGGAAGCAAAAAATTCTGTTAAAACTACCTTTCTGACATATTTTTTTTTTGTTAGTAACTTAAGAAGAGCTGACTACATTAAGATATTTAGTAATTTTTTACGTTTTTGTAATAAGTCGGTTTTGCTTGTAAGCCAACGTTATATTTTTTCTCCATCTTTTATACTCCTTAGAGCAATGATAAACGTCTAAAATTTTAACGAGCTCCAGATCCAGAACAGGGTAAATTTGGACGTTTGCATTACCCCCAATAATGTCAAAATTTAGCCATGGGATCACATTTAGCACCAAATTTAGCGCAATTGAGACTCAGCCTTAATATTTCTTTTAACCCTAGAATTGTAACCATATTTTAAAGTACGTTATAGGAAAAGTTATTAAGAAAGTCGTTTTTATGTTAATAATTTATTTTACTTAACACTTTTGTGTAACGAAACACTATTTTTAATTTAATTTTTTTTAATGTTTAATTTTTTATTTTCGATTTAGTTATAGCTTATAGGAGCTTAGTTTTAAGTAATGTTTTTTTAATTTTTTTTTTAATAAATACAATAATAATTTTTAAGAAAGACGAAATCATAATAAAAATATCAACAACAACACAAAAAAAATGTTTCCACATTTGTTTCAAGTTTAAAATTAGTACTTTGTACTTGCGATATAGGTACTATATATCAAGTTGAGATAATAATCAAACATGACATTACGATGATGGAGAATGAGAAAAAAGTGGGTCCGAAAATTCTGTCTGTCTGTCTGTATGTATCAGAGACCACAGCCTAAAAGGATAGATCGATTTACTTCAAACTTGGTATGTGGCGTTTTTTGGAGACTATCCCCAAACGTTTTTTGAATTTTTTTTTTGACCAAAAATAACGGTACCTGTCATGTACCGCTTTTAGAA
Source organism: Meliscaeva auricollis (assembly GCA_948107695.1). Classification (NCBI taxonomy): domain Eukaryota; kingdom Metazoa; phylum Arthropoda; class Insecta; order Diptera; family Syrphidae; genus Meliscaeva; species Meliscaeva auricollis. The sequence continues at coordinate 52,343,945 of OX403616.1, read as the reverse complement.
AAACTCATTTTTTGCAAGAATGGTTCCTACGATTTTGATTAAAAAAATCATGGTACATGAATGCTTTTAAGTTGCCGTAATAATATTTTACAAAAAAAAATTCGAAAATTATTTTTTGGATTTTTAAAAAATCAAAATTTAGTTTTTAGATGTTGATAAATAATATCTTAAAACAGGCGTACCAATTTGTGTTTATAAAAGTCCTTGCAAAATTTTATATAGAAAAAATAGTTTTTTTAGAAAACGCCTCAAACGATTTTCAACATTTTTTTTCTAAAAATGTATCATTATAGAAAAAATCAGATTGCATACTTCGTTTTGAGGTTAAATACATTTAAGAAGCTGTTTTAGTCATTTTAAAATCGAAGTTTATGTTTTTTTAATTAATTAAAAAGGCTTAGCATAAATAGTAAGTTTATCTATAAGAGCAATTACGTGCGACCGAGTCGTGCATTTTATTTCATATGTTTTCTATGCATTTTGGCAAATAATTTTTGTCTTTTAGGTACGGTAAGAATTTGCAAATTTTCCTTTTTTTCTGTCTTATAAAAGTACCATGCTGTGGGCTGCGAATGTTTTATAGTAATTCGAGTTTGTAGCAAGAGTTTTCAAATTTAAATTTTTTTTCGAACTCTAAAAGTTACATAAAATCTTGACGAACTACACTTTCCTGGGAACATAAACCTTAGAGCACCTGCCTACAATAAGAGCTCATAGGTGGCAATAGCTATACAAAGAACGAATGCGATCACGTAAAAGAGAAATAAGATATTATAAAAGCGAAGGTTACCTGTATAGGATTAACCGCATGACGAGTGAGGAACCTTGTATATTTTCAGCCCATAAAACACAATATTCTTGACAATCTAATGTGAGCTTTATCCACCAATATTAAAATTCTTGATCATTTAGGACTAGCATGTACGCAGATTACGGAACGAAATATTTTTCCTATGATTTTCTTTCTATGATATATTTTATCCCATCTTTTTACTTGCTTTATAGGGAAAGTATTGTAGTCTAAGAGCCAACGACATATAGAATACAACATATAGAATACAACCATTTATGTAAAGTTGTAAGGCTTGTCAGTAGAAAGGTCTTGGGGAGTTAGGCAAGAATCACTTTGTCTGCCTGCATTTTCGTGTGACCAACATTGTTAAAATTCGCCCCAAAAGTGTGACAAATTTCAAACTATTGCAACCATTTATGTAAAGTTGTAACGCATCTAAGGAAAGCTCTTGGGGAGTTAGGCAAAAATCACTTTGTCTGCCTGCGTTTTGGCTTCACCAACATGGTTAAATTTCGCCCCAAAACAATGACAAATTTCAAACTTTTGCAGCCATTTATGTAAAGTCCTTGGGGAGTAAGACAAGAATCGCTTTGTCTGCCTACATTTTGGTGTGACCAACATGGGTAAAATATGAAGCAAAGTCTGCAAAAATGAAAAAAAGGCAAAATTTTTTAAATTTAAATAAAGGTGTTATTTTGAATAGCCCGCTATTTCGGTAGCTGTCACTTTTGAAGCTGTCATTTTTTGACATTTGACAAGTAGAAACTACGCTATTAATAAAAATGGAACGATACACGCTTCAACAACGCACTGAAATTATTAAAATTCACTATAAAAATGGTGAAAATTTGGCAGAGACGGTTCGTAAAACTAAAACATTTTTGGGTCGTCGTGAAGCACCTTGTCGGACCGCAATACAGAAATTGGTGGACAAATTCGAGCTGTTGGAACAAGTTAGTGATGTGAAGAATAAAACCCGTGCACGTCTCTCAAGAACAACTGAGAATATTGCTGTTGTAGCCCAAAGTGTTGAAGAAAACCCAGGTTTGTTCATTCCTCGTCGTTCTTTGGAATTAGGCATTCCACAAACGTCATTACACCGTATTTTGCATAAAGACTTGAGTCTTAAGGCTTATAAAGTTCAGTTAACACAAGAACTCAAGCCGGCTGATCATCAACAACGTCGTGTCTTTGCTGATTGGGTCCTTGAAATGCATGAAAATGAACCGGAATTTCATCGAAAAATCATCTTGACTGATGAGGCCCATTTCCAACTCGGAGGCTACGTCAACAAGCAAAACTGTCGCATCTGGGGCTCGGAAAACCCAAGAGTTATTGTTGAAAAGCCTCTCCATCCTCAACGCGTGACTGTTTGGTGCGGTTTATGGTCCCGCGGGGTCATTGGACCTTACTTTTTCGAAAATGAGGCTGGAGCAACAGTAACGGTCAATGGATTGCGCTATCGAGAGATGATTAATGATTTTTTATGGCCTGAATTGGATGGTATTGATCTGGACAACGTTTACTTTCAACAAGACGGCGCTACGTGCCACACAAGCAATGAAACCATCGATCTTTTACGGGAAAAGTTCCCGGACCGTGTTATCTCTCGAAGAGGTGATCACAATTGGCCACCGAGATCTTGCGATTTAACCTTGCGACTTCTTCCTTTGGGGCCCCGTGAAAGATAAGGTCTACGCCAACAGCCCAGCGTCGATTCAAGACCTCAAAGATGAAATTCGTGAGGCTATCGAGGACATAGGGCAGCCACTTTGCGATTTGGTTATGGAAAATTTCATGAAAAGGATATGGTCCTGTAAGCGTGGTCTTGGTGGCCATTTGGCTGATGTTGTGTTCCATTATTAACGGCATACCTTTCTCTTTATAATGAAATAAACATCCGATCATTTATCTCCAAAATGCCATTTTTCTTTGAATATCAAAATAACACCTCTTATTTATTAACCGCCAGTAATTTGCATAATTTTTTTTTATGCAATTTTTTACATTATACTCCCAAAAGTATCACTGCAAAATATTTGACCGAATTCCTTTCACTAACACCCTGGCAGCAACTTTGAATCTTGAAAATTCGATTTTTTTTAAACAAAAATCCAGTTTTTCCTTCATATTTTTGCATAAAACTGTAACCGGAAGTGACTTATATACTATATATCTGGACATTATTTGTATCATAACACTTCTACGAGTGTCAGTGTGCTTCAAACCATATCCAATAGCCATTTTCGTAACTGTTTTGATGCTATTTCTTGCGTAATACTTCTGTTACTGTCAGTGCAAAAACACAGACCAAAATCTTTTGAGGAACCTCCTGGCAGACCTCTTATAGTTTTCACAATTTCACTTGTGTTTGTGCCTTAAACCTAAACCAAAAGTCATTTTTGTTTGAAAACTCCCTCGAGTGTCAGACTAAATACCTAAAGAAATAAGAACATTCCAAGTGAACAAATTAAAGACTAATAAAATAAATATCGAGAGTGAAAACTTTATTTGGCAAAGCCGTTGCTTGCACCTTCTTTGCGAGTAGACCGAAAACACACAAATTTTGTCGACCACCATTTGCAACTCAGACCAACAGCGAATTTCTGTCCCAAATAGCAGTATCTGGGAGCGGCGCCAGAAATATAATTTTCATCGACCACTAGCTGTATACCAGAACGACTAGAAGTCCCCATGAGCGAGCAGATCTCTATCCCAAATAATGGTATCTGGAAGCTGCACGAAATATACAATTTTCATCGACCACTAGCTATACAAATGGGACTGAGTGAACGAGAACAATATTAAAACAAAAACACCATCCCTTCTATGATCAACATCAGACATCATAAAAAACCTCAAGAATTATGGTCTGAGCAGCTGGCGCACAGTGGTCTGAGCGCGAAAAAAAAGGTCTTTGAAGAAAAAATTGTCTAGCTTTTTTAAGCTATCTAAGCACTCTTAGATTACTCGAGCGTATGATTTCAATAGAATTTTTAACATAAATATTTTATGTAATTATTTACAAGCCCTCAAAGTTGAAAAATAATTTTATTCAATTCGTGAACCATATTTTCAACAAACTTTTAGGTGTCTTTTTCCGAAGTTTCTTAAAATAAATTCTAAAGTTTCTTATATTATTTTATTGGTCTGTTCTTGAAGATATAAAATTAGAAAAAAAATATATAATATTTATAGTTGCGTCATTAAACGTTAAAAAATGTGCTTCATATTTTCATACTAACAGCACAGAAAAAAGATTTGCGGATACTTGCAGACCTGGAAGTTATGGCCCAATTTGTCTCACTGTAACGAGTTTCGAAAACCTCTGTTTTGACGGTTGTATGTATCAAAAAGATATAATTGCTTCGGTTATAATCGTCAGAATGAACTAGTTAAGCTCATTATTTTTAGAAAAAAAGCGTACCTTTATTTTAAAAATAAAATAAAATTGATACATTGTTCCAGATTAGAAATATTCGATTTTTTGCGAAACCATTTATGTTGAACCCAACAGTTTTCAACTTTTAACTCAATTTTCTTGGGAAAAATATATAATAAAACAATTATTTTATTATAGTTTGAATTATAAAGAATAAACAAAAGGATTAGGGATAATCCCACAGTTTTGTTGATTACATGCAAAATGCAGGGCAGGTACAAATTAAATCAAATGATTTTTTTTCTGAGTTTTTGTCTGTATATGGGGTTTACCTTGTATTTACATGTTGCGTTTTTCATATAAAACAAAAGCAATCACTTTTTAATGCTTCCTTATTTTTAATGCTTTGCTTTTGTTGTGTGTTGCCTAATTGTTTATGACCTTAAAGGATAAGTAATGCCTCATTAGAATTTTTAAACTCTTACTTAAAAATATATAAATAAAGGATTAAAAAAAAAATAAATCAGCATTGCGTAATTGTGCATTTAAGCAAGTTGTGAAAGACAAATTTTAACTCTTTGATCAACCAATAAACGAAAACATCATATTAAAATGGATTCAATCGCGATTCCTTATTCGGTGTTGTGTGGTGAGCTTATTACTAATGTATTAAAAACTGTGCATTTCCTGTTGGATCACTCTCCGAGGAAGCCCAAGAATGCCGAAATAAGGATTATATAGCCTGCCGCATGTTCGAAAAAATGCAGCCCTATTGCGACGAATGAAGATGTGATGCATCGTATCTTCAGATCCATTAATAACAGGCAAATAAGAAAATTCTACCAATGGCCAGAAGCTAAAAACCTCATTTTTTAATAATTAAATTACAACACCTTATGATTAATATTGTTTTTTTTTATATTTATAATTTACATAGTTTAGTTCGTTAATTAGTTTATAATATTTATTTAAAATAAAACGTTCCGATTTTACTAAAAAAAAAATTTATTTCAGTACAACATCAAAACCCTCGAATTTTAGAAAAATGTCAATAACTTTTTTTTTTATTTATTTTTTTATAACGAACCAAATATACATAAGACTAATCTTAACACTTGTGCCAAATTTCATCAAAATCCGTTAAATAAATCAGATTTAACAAAATTGTTTCCGCTCTCCCATACAAACCAAACCACTATACGCGACTTACGTTTTTCGTTCGAAATAAAAATAAAAAGAGTCAAAAAAAGTGAATTGTTCAGTTTAATAATATAGCTACATACATCTTGTTATGATAATTTAACAGAAATGTATGTTACTTGATCACACTGGACAATGAACTTATGTTCTCCAATTAACTATTTGAGGAGTCGACGGAAGTGCCGACGCAACCTCTCCCCTCTTTAAATCGAAACTGTCCTGAGTTTCGTTTTTAATTGTTACTTTTATTGATTTATATTTATAAATCGTTAACAAAAATAATATTATAAAAAGAACAATTGTTATAAAAAATACAATAAAATATATCCAATTGTACAAGATATACTGTTTTTTATGAAATTTTAGTTCTTAGATAGCTTCCATGTTTTCTATTTCAATTATTATAATATCATCAAACGGTAATGCACTAGTATTACCAATAAATTGATTATCATTAGTTTCTATTACAAAATTTTGTGTAAATTCTTCATTTATTCCATAGTATATTCTATATTATCTCCTAGTATTTTTATTTTAATAAGTGTTTCTAGATAAATTAGCTCTTTGTAATTTTGTCGTTATTTGTTATAATTTCCAAAACTCTATAAATTTAAGGTTTTAATCAAAAGGGAGCGTATCGAAATCACACTTTTCAAAATCCCGTTTTTCAAAAATCCCGAAAAAAAAGTTTTAAAATCCCGTCTACTAAAATACTGCATTTTTACAATCCCGACTTCTAAAATCCCGCTTCATCAAAATCTTTATTTATTCGAATCCCGCTCTTTGAAATCCCGCCAATCCCGTTTTTATCCATTTTAATATTTTACAAACTACGAAAAATTAAAAATACTCTACAAAAAAATTCGTCGGAATGTTTATGATGTCTACTGTGAGCTTAAATTTTAAAAATTAATTACATTCGCAATGGAACTAGACAAGTGCAGTATGCTCCTAGTTTTTGGTCTGTGTATGACAGTACAGAGAAACAATTTCAGCAAACCCAAAATAATGCTGAAGCGTGGCATCGCAGACTAAAAGTCTTAGTTGGACGAAAAACCACTGGTTTGTACAAAATCATTGCAGATTTGAAAAAGGAAGCTGTTGTGGTGCAATATGAAATAATTAAGATAAAAAATGGACACGAAAAACTATATAAAAAAAATACCATATTAAAGTCGCGAGCTATTAAAAGAACGTTAAAGAATAGACAAAAAATGAGTAAAACAGGTTTTTTACGTCGCATTGCTCATAGCATACAATTACATTAATATGAAATTATAAGAAATATTGTTGATTATTATTAGTTCCTTTCCTATGTTCTTTTTTTTTAGTGTAGATACCATTTGATATGCTAATAAATCTGTTTTGACAATTTGAATTTTTGTTATTTGCTTAGGGCTATAATAAATGTATTCCAAACAAATCAGTTGTTGCTTCCTTTATTTTGATTTCCTTATTCCGCTTTTGCAATCAAAACTAGTTGTTTTATTTAAAAAAAAAACAACTAGTTTTGATTGCAAAAGCGAAGTTTTCACCAAAGGGATTTTAAAAAACGGGATTATTAGGGGCGGGATTTCAAAATGCGGTATTTTAAAAAAGCGGGATTCTTAAAAACGGGATTTCAGAAAGCGGAATTTCAAAACCGGGATTTTCATAAGCGGGATTATAAAAACTAGGATTCCGAACCCAACCCTAAACTTCTCCACTATCCAAACGCGTGGACGGATTTTCTTCGAACTTGGTACAGATGATTTTAACGTAGTTTCGAAAGTTGTTTTTTTTTTTGAATATCTGGTATAGAACTAGTAGGTACCTCCCATATAACGGCTTTGAGTTATTGGGTTTTTCTCGAAAACGGCTGTAACAATTTTGTTCTGATGTAATTTTTCGTTTTTGGGCGTTGAAAATCAAGGGTAGCTCCTTCAATTTTCAACAAAATTTAACAATTTAAAAATATTTATAAGGCTTGTGCTTAGTTCAAGTTCCAAAAGAATAATCAACGTTTTTGTTAAATTGAAAGCTTTAAAAAGGGAAAAATCTCAAAATGTCACACATTTCAGTATTTTAGAAAACCATGGCTACCAGTTTAAATTTTTTAATTTTTGTTGTTTTTTAAATCAGATTTAATTTACAAAAAAAAAAAAAATTCTACCCACAGGTTCTTCAATTTAAATTTTAGAAAAGAGGTCTATTTTGCGTTTTTTATTAATAAATTTCTTTCCACACGCACACAAAGAAGTTTGAAGTTCAGAAGAAATCCACTGCAGTATCAGCGCTAACTCTCTTTGTTCTATCTGCAAAACAAATATCGCACATGCGCTCTCATATTTTTGTGTTCTTGTTTTTTAAATTATGTAGTGTTTTTTTTCGATTCCGATTCTCGCGACATGAATAGAATACATAAAAAAAACTGTTGTTTGTTGGATATCCATTGATAGTTTTTATTTAGCTGACAGTTCTTTTAGGTGGTTGGTCGTCATTATTTTGGATGGAGGGAGGGATATATATAGGTGTGTATAAGTGGAAGAAAAGTATATGACACATGCGCTCATGTATATTTTTTTGTGGCTTTGTTGGTCAGACATTTTTTGGATGGAGCAGGAATATGCAGGTGAAAAAAGTATATGTCACATGCGCTCACATGCATTTTTGTTTTTGTGTGTCTTCTTTTCTTGCAGTAAACTAAGTAATGGATGAAAAACCTGTTCTTCAATATGCAATCATGTTTTTTTGTCAACTGGTTGGACATGGTTACTATTCGTTTTGTATCCATATGATCCGGACATTTTTTCCTAGTGACGAAGTTTTTGGAGTGATCTTAAAAAAAATTGTTAAAAGTGTGTGACTGTATCGTTGAATACTTGATTTGTTTTTAATTTTTTAAAAACAATGAGATTTGTTCCTTGAATAAATTTATTGACTTTGATCATTCTTAACGTGCTATTTTTAGTGATTGTGCAGCGACGTTATCTTAAAAAAAAATTACAAAAAAAATAATTGAAAACTAGAAACATACATATCTAAATCTTAAATTTGTTTTTGTTTTATCTCAATGTTTCTTTCTTACTTTACTTCTAGATTAACCGACCTATACCTAGCTACCTAATTTGAATTTGAAAAAATCCCAATTAACCTAAAAAAAATTAAATTCCATAAGTACCTAGGTACCTATGTACATGTTCATAATATTATCTTCCAACCTACAAGTCCAAAAATTTTCAAAACAAAACTTACATTTTTCGTAATAATAATAAATAGGTACCTAACTTACAAAGAATTCTTTTTGTTTTGCAATAAGAAGAACATGACAAAGAAACAAAAAATAATGCAAAGATAAAATGAAAATCAAAAAAATCACCGCCACCAAACCGCCAACCTATCTATAACATTTATTGTTTCCTAGGTACATATATATATACATAGGTACCTACATATTTTTATTTCCCATACCTATCCAAAAGACAAAACGACCGACGAAAGGAAAAACAACATACAAAATTTCATTCGCACCATGCCATGCATGCCGTCGCGCGAGTTATGTTTATTTATTCCGAATAGAAATAACACGTTTGAGGTTGGTCTTAAGACTGAATAATTTTATTTTCGCTTAATTTGGCTATGCTTACAAAACTACATATAAAATTAATAGTCAGCATAGCGGAACGTTGACGCAATCGCTGCAACAGCAGAACGGAAGTTCAAAGTATTGTGCTATTAATTATTTTTAATAATAATATTCACAAATAATACTTTGTGCTTCCGTTGCTGCGGCTGCAAAAGGGAGTTCAAGACCTCTTGTGCTAGTTTTTAGGGTAAGTGTTACATTAAGGTGAATGCCTGAACGAAACACGCGCTGCCGCGCCGGCCACCGTGCTTGTAGGCGCTGCCGCGCCGACGTGTTTTATGATTTGTATTGGTTTTCCCTTTGACTGGCTCTAACTCTGCCTATTTTTGTAGTTGTAGTTTGGCAGAGTTAGAGCCAGTCAAAGGGAAAACCAATACAAATCATAAAAACCGTTATAAGTCGAAAACGGAACGAGAACGAGCAAATTACCTCTTAAGTTTTTCGACTTAAAATGACCTCAGGAACCCATGGTTTTCTTCTGCGGCGGTGATTTCGGGACACCCTGTATGTTTTGAAATATATTGTTTTTTCTGATGTGGTTATAATTTCATGCTGAACTTCATGAGTGTGAGTAAGCTTTTGTCCTTCTTGATTAAGTTCCCGTTTTTCTTCTGGATTCATATCCCCACATTATAACTTTTTTAATGTATTCTGGCCAAAAAGTGATTCTTCTAAAGAATATATTTCCTCATATTTAAAAGGACATAAATTAATAAATGTAGTTTTTACATTATTTATTTATAAGTACTCCTCATCTAAATTAATAATTGCTTGTAAAAGCTTAAGAATCAAAGGCTTAGTTTTATTCGTTTATATTGATATAAAGTATACCTATTTCTTCTAGGGCATAATATGCATCTCTAAGATTTCGTATAACTCTGCTATAAATAATACTTGCTAAAGGAGAATGGGCGGTTCCATCCCATTGGTGTAACGCAAAGTGACCTATATCGTTGAAAAGGTCTCAACTAGTACTTAATTGTTTTCTATGGGCACAAGTTTGTATCTGGTGGGGGGAAAGTGCTATTATGCTCTCCTTAGTCAAACAAATATGCAATACAACTTAATTCTAATTCTATATCTGTTAAACTAATTGTCTTTGAAAATTGATTTAAATGCAACACCCTAATCCGTTTTTAGATGCATGTTTTTGAAGGACTATACGCTAATCTGGAGAAAAACTGTGCAAGGAGGTTGCTTTTGTTAATTTATTTTTAATTTCATTTAAAATTTGAGAATTTGATTCCGTCCAAACAAATTCTACATTTTTGCGTAACAATTCTTTTAAAGTGGCGTTAACTTCTGCAAAATTAGGCACTAATGACAGTAAAAAAATTAAACTCGCTAAATTTTTTTGCAAATCCTTTTTATTTTCAGGATTCTTAATACGTTGAATAGCTTTTATTCTCTCTGGGTCAGGTGCCAACCCATCTTTAGAATAAATATGCCCCCAAATACTTCACTTGCTCTACTTTGTTTTAAAATTTCTCGGGATTGAATTTAACATTTATTTCTCTTGCTCTCATTAATACTCTTTCTAACTTTTCATCGTGTTCTTTTTCCGATCGACTGCCTACCAAAATATCATCAATATACATATACAAAACATCCTGAAATATTTTTCATTTATTTTTTGAAATTTTTCTGGTGCTGTATTTAAACCGAAAGGCAACACCTTAAAATTATAGCAACCAAAGGGAGTACTAAATACTGTAAGATTTTTTGATTTCTGATCTAGTTCTTACTGCCAGAACCCTTCTTTTAAGTCGAGGACAGAAAAATGTTTCATGTCTCTCATAACAAAACAAAAATCTTCAATTTTCGGGATAGAAAGTGTTCGTGTTTTATGTTTAAATTTAATTCTTTAGGATCTAAGCATATCCGTAAGGTCCCGTTTGGCTTCTCCACAACAACAACGTTATGTGACCACTCTGTAGGAGAATCTATTTTCGTGATTATATTTTTTCTATCCATAGCTTTTAATGTCTCTCATAATCTACCTCTCAGACTAATTGGGAGTCGTCGAGGAGGGCGATGACAAGGAATGGTACCTGACTTAACCTCAATTGAACATTTGTCGGGAAATCGACCTATTCTACTGAACACGTCTAAGTTTTGTTTTATTAAGTTTTCTTTTTGGGTGCCCGATTTCGTTAATTAATCACATTAAATGCAATACATGACTTAAGACCTAGAATGGGCTTTGAATTTAAATTGGCGACTACAAATCTAGTATACAAACATTTCTCTTTATAAGTGGTCGGTATTACAATTTCACCTAACGTATCGAGAGCGAACCCACCATATGCTTCCAGGTTGGTCTTAGACGGCTTCAATATCAAGTTTAATTTATTAAACAAATTCAACGGCAGCACATTAACATCTGCTCCACTATCTAGCATAAAATCAATAAAACCATTACCAACCTTCAACGTCTCCATCCTAATCGATTCTGTGCTATTGATTTCTCTTACGGTATCAATATTTTCAATGTAATAATCTGAGTAATCAGAGTATTCACTCTCTTCTTGCTCAATTATTTCGCGCACATAACAACTTCGTTTGCAAACTGATTGAAAATGACCGCGTTTATTATAAGCCAAACACTTTTTGTTGTATGCTGGATGATAACCATATCTACATATGTTTTTTGTTAAAATTTTTACTTTTTAAATTTTCATTATTCTGTTTATTGAAATTACTGTTTTTTGTTTCACTACCACGGCCACCTTTACAACTTGAACCACCAGCACCACCAGCATCCTCATTTACTTTTGAAAACTGTTTTCTTCTCCGACTCGCACCGTTGTCTCTAGATTTCCTTAACTGTTCTTTTCGATTACCACTAACATTTTTTCTATGTATTTCATCAATGCTGTTATAGCCTTGCATTGTCTTCACTTGACGAGATGTCAATTCAGCCACGCGGCAAAACTCTTTTGCTTTTGACAAATCCTACGATGATCGCAGTAGCTTTCAAAAGTATCCATCACATTTTGTATTAGATTATATTCATCGTCAGGCAAAGAAAAAGTTGTGAAAAGCTCTAGCGCTCTTCACCTGCACAACTTAAGAATCTAGCAGCCTGGACTTCTTGTGTTTCTTTGTCTGTTTTGTTGGCCACTGTATATATTTTATATATGTAACTGTTTAAATTTTGCCCAATTTTCTTTTAAATTTCCATTTAACACTAATGGGCTAGGTTTTGTAAAATCCATTTTTAATTTGGTTTATCACAGTGCCAAGCTTAAAGTACTTATATAAAATCACTTTATCGATAATTCCAGTCTTTTAATTCTAAGTTAACACAATTATTTTTCTTTTCTATTTTAAATGGTTTACGCCTACGCCATGCTTTATAAGTCGATCAAAGACCAGGTTAAGTTTTGTTCTGTTTTAATTCAATGATAAGTTCCAAATATAAGTTCCAAATATAATATTGTTATGTTTACATTCCATTTATATAATACTTAAATAGGGAGTTGCCAGAACTATTTATTTTGAAGTATAACAATATATACAAATACAACAAAAGAACTCCACATTAACAACACGGAGCACATTACTATCAGGTTGTTATTCAAACTCAGAATAAGATTTTTGAATTTGCAAAGAAAAATGAAAAATAGTTTTTGCTACATTTTTTGTTATTTTACTTTGATATAATGTATATGGGTGGGAGCATTCCACAAAGAAATCAAATTAATTGTAAAACATATTCATTGAGGTTATTTCACAATTTATAATTTTTCATCTTCCTTAGTTATAGTTTTCCAGCGATCTCTAATGTTAAGCAAAATCTTTTAAAAAAATGTAGTTACGAGGTTAACGCAGAAACGGGACGATATGTTTGTATAAATTTATTTAGGTACGTAAGTAGGTACATCGTACCTATACTACTGTGCTTTACTGTTTTGTGTACAAAAAAAATTATTTAGCGAGCGTACCTACCTAGGTAACATAACCTAGGTATCAAGAGTAATTTTTATTGATTATTTTTAAATATGGATAAGTTGGCCACCAAAAAGCAATATCCAGCACATCTACTGGTAGAGCAGCAATGACCTCCGATGAACACTCTCCAATCGAGCCTGGCATCAAAGTCAATGCAAGCAACATATTATCGGGGAAATATCCTGAATATGGTTCTGAAATTAAGTAAGGACACATTGATTAGGACTGAGAACCGTTCGAACTATTTATATTAGGTAATAACTCGTAATAAAATAATCTTGCTCATTTTTTCAAAAGTTGACATAAGTTATCATAATGCCGCTTTGACAATGGTCTCGAAAAAGTTATTTTTTTTATGCGACATTCAATTTTTGAAAACGTTCGCATAAACCTTTTATATGTGTACTGTGGGCGCAGCCAACGTAGCCAACTGAGAGAAATTACCATTGGTATTTATTTTTAAAGCATTAGGGAGATTTTCGCAAAGAATATTTCGATTATACTTAGTTTTAGTTTTATTTATATATTTTATTAATACGACTTTTCTCGGGACAGTACCTACTTGATGCAACACTAGATGGTACAGTTGAATTCACCATAAGAGATCGTGACGGAGCGGATATTCCATTACAATATTTGAAATATTTTTGAAAAGAAATACTCCAACTGCAATTATTTTTTGATCGAAATTGATCCAACAATTGAGAGAGAAAATGTTCCATGTTAAAAAATAGCAAAGAAACGAAACATTTCCGTTCATACAAACATTCGACTATTTTTGGTTTTTATGGAAATAAACAATTTTCTGTTCTCAGCTGTTTGATATTTTTTTTTGTTTTGATTTCATATCTGTTTTGTGACCTGTCTGTATCAAAAGATATTTCTGATACGGGTATCCGCGATAGCCTATCCGATAGTTGCTTGAACGCAACCATTGGAACTGATATTTTCTATGATAGTCAGCTATTACACGGTGATGCTTGAGACTTGACTCTTCGAAAAGAAATGAAAAGGAATAGTGAAAATAGTGATCGTAAAGACACGCGCGCGCCACCGTGTAATAGCTGACTTATTTTTCATTTCTTACTGTCCATATTTCTTCTGTTACAGGGTCCCGAATCGTTTATTAAAAATAGTGAAAACCACTTTCTTTTAAAAGAGTATGCAGAAACGGAAACATTGAAAGATACTTTCCGAAGATCTTTAGTTAATTCTGCAACTAATTATCTACGCCAAAATTGCGGAAATTATCCATCAAAGGAGGAGAGTAAAATATATCGTTACGCTATTTCCATCATTCAAAGTAAATGATAGCAAACACGAAATTATTGTAAGAACCAACCAAGTTGATCTGTTACTTTCTTAGTTATTATATATTATTTTATTGTTTACGCAGGATTTGTTTTACAACCCGGAATCAAACACAGGGTACATTTTAAATAAACTCAAAAATATCAACACAAAACGCCACAAATTTGAATGTACTTATGGGCAAAAGAAAATAAGGAAACAAAACGTTACCGCATCTCCACCTAAGCTGTAAAATTGGAAGAGGAAGATAGGCAATTTTTTGTAAACTGCTTGGCAATATAGCAGGAACAAGCCATAAAATTTGATATAATATTTTATTTGAACACGATTGTGTCACCTTGCCTACCTTTTTTTTTTAATTAAAAAACAATTTTTCGCAGTTAGAATCTCATTCATAACACTCTGAATGAATTTCATATACTTAATACTTATATAAATACGCACAGTTCTGTAAATATCTACAAAATAAATAACTTACTTATTTAGGTTGTGTGTAGAAGTTAGAAAAAAAACCCACATAACATGCATTATATACCTGCTTTTACTTTTTCCCAGTATCTTACATTATGTATGTACCTATGTATCTATGTATAAGTATGATTTTTTTCTTCTTGAAAGCAAATCGAGTTTAAAGATGAAGATATTTTTTCCGTTTGAAAGATAGCAGATAGCACTCCCCAGATCTCGAATACGCAAATAACGAATATGGGGTGGGTGCGAGGTTGGGTGCATGCAAAGATTTTTTTGTTTAAAAGTACGTTCCATTAAATAATCTCATTTTAAGACACTTTGGGGGGAATCTTGCGCCTTGTTTACCCTCAAATCGCGTTTAAAAATACTAATTGTTTCTTCGTATCACTCCCTAGATCACGAATATATATTTTTAGACAAATGTCCTAAAATAATAGGTAAAATGCTATGAAAGTGGTAAAAACAAAAATTCAAAATATTTTTTGATAATTGTCGAAAAATATTTCGGCCAAATGTGAAAAAAAATATGATGTGCCCAACTCAACTACTCCTGCTTAAATATTTATCCTCGTCCTACATAATTGTTAATAATTAAAAATGTAAAAGACAATATCTATTGAAATGTACTAAAAATCCCGCCAAATAGTAGCAAACGGCTGGATTTTTATACACAAAAAATGGAAGTGAATTTGCTTTTAATGTGATAAAACGATGTAGGAGTGGTGTGCTTACGAAAAACTTTTTGAGTAGGTAATGTTATTAAGTTAATAATGGCAATTTTTTTACACGGGTAAATGCAAATAAAAAAGTGAATTGTGACTGAAACTATTAGCGCGTATGGCTATTGCTCTTGTTTTCGGAAACATGACGAGGCAGTTCGTTCGGATTTGACATTTGCTTATGTAAGCTCATGCCTATTATAGTTAGGCCTTAAGTTTTTCAATCAAATTGAACATACAGCGACTTAGCTTAGTGGTGCTAAGTCGGAAAGAATCTGATAAATAGCTATAATTGCAACCTATGAATTTTATTGTAATGCATAAGAATATTCAAAGTTATGTTCTTATAGTAACCTAAGTTTTACCTAAGTATATTTATAATTTAAATGAGAGTTTACATTTTTTTTATATATATTTTATACATTCTACTCTCTCCTGTTTCTAAATCACTAAATTGCCCTTGCTATACATGGAATATCTGAATGTTAATCTTTCTAAAAATTCCAGGTGCACATGTATTGAAATAAAGAACATGATTACTCACATATTTTAAAATTTTAAATACAATTTAACTAAGAAAATTTGAAGAAAAAATATTTCAACCCCCTGCAGTTTGTTTTGTGAATTTCACACGTAAACCAGTTCCATTGTTAGTAATGTAAGAACCTATACGCATGGGAATGCCCCTATATTAACCGGTATTATATACACCAAATCCTCGTATCATTCCTTAATCTTTTTGATAACCTGTTGGTTAAGGGTTCAATCTTTGAAAAAAAAACAAGTCCAAAAGATTTATGAAATGTCCCATTACAGGAAATTAACTTTCGTAACACAGAGCTTGCGCCTGACGTATTCTGTTGAACTTTAACTTTAGTTTTTATCTTTTATGACCTTTACTCTGTTTCATAACAATAAGATTGTTATTTAGATGGTATTTGACCTTCCTAAAGAGGATGTCTTGATCGATGTAGAAATTTTGCCTTTTGTAAAGTTGAAAGAGTTCTGTTAGCGAATGTGAAAACTAAAAATCTGATTTTACTGGGTGATATTAATATTGATCTTCTATCAAAAACTCAATACGTGGATAATTATTTAATGCTACTAGCTTCTTATGGATTAGATTCTTATATAAACGTACCTACTAGAATCGTTGAAAACTCAAAGACATGTATTGACCATATTTTTTGTAGGAATAGTTTATCTCGTAGTTTTAAACTAGTTAGCTCTTTAGCTGATTTAGGTATCACTGATCACTGCATGACTAGCTTACATTATTTAAATCTTGTCGCTGACAAAGAAGCAGTTATAAAAGATGCTGAAGTTAAGAAAATTGATTTTGACAGACTAAATTTGCTTTTACGTTTTGAACACTGGGATTTTGTCTACAATGAGAATGATCCTTCACTTGCGTATGATAAATTTATCAAAAAATTGGGTTTTTATCTTGAAAGTTGTACAAAAAGAACGTTAAAAAAGAATAGGACTAAGCATTTGAAAGACTGGATGACAGGGTATATTTTAGAAAAAATAAACAAAAAAAACAAGCTTCGTAAAAAATGTAAAATGCATCCAAATAATACTCAACTAAAAATAGATTATAAAATAGCATGCAAACAGTTATTAAAAGAAGTAAAAACTTGTAAGGATAATTATTATTTATCTGAACTCGAAAAAAACAAAGGTAATATTAAAGGTGAGTGGAATGTTGTAAACAAAATTTTAAATCGTGGTTCAAAATCTGGAAAACCTTTAACAATAGAAGATGGTAATATAAGTATTACAGATAGTACTGAAATAGCAAATCGTTTCAATAATTTTTTCATTTCTATAGCTGAAAATGTTTGGACAGAGGTTTTTTGCAATAGAAATGTCGATTTTGTAACTGAAGGTATGGTTAATGATAATATTGTTACAGAAAGTATTTTTTATGCTCCTATTCGTCCCGGTGAACTGCTTTTCATCATTAAAAATTTAAAAAAATCAAGTTCTGTTACCAATGATAGTTGTTCCAGTAAAATCTTTAAACATATTGCATATAACGTTGTGGATGTTCTTGCAAATATTTTTAATAAAAGTGTGTACGGTGGTGTTTTTCCGAGTATGCTTAAAATTGCTGAAGTAATTCCTCTTCACAAAAAGTCTAACACTTGCATCATGAATAATTATAGACCAATTTCTCTGTTACCTGTTTGTTCTAAAATTTTTGAAAAGGCGATGAAAAAAAGAATTTTAAAATTTCTAAATAAAAATAAATTCTTTAGTGATGCTCAATTCGGATTTCGAGCTCATAGATCCACTGAAGATGCTTTACTAAAATTTTGTAGTGAAATCTATGAAAATATTAATAATAATTTATTTACAGCTGGACTCTTCATTGATTTAACTAAGGCTTTTGACTTAGTTGACCATAGTATTCTTCTGAAGAAATTGCATAAGGCAGGAATGCGTGGGTTTATCTATAATTGGTTAGATTCCTATCTATCTAATAGAAAGCAACTAGTTAGAATAGATGGTAGCTTGAGCAATTTATCTGATATAAGTATAGGCGTTCCACAAGGCTCAGTTTTGGGTCCCTTGCTTTTCCTGGTTTTCATCAATTCTATTTTCAGCCAGAATTTCAAAGGAAAAATTACAGCGTTTGCTGATGATGAAGCCTTTTCATATGGTTGTAGATCCCTGCTTAACTTAATTTCTGACATTAACTCTGATTTGGACATCTTAAGACACTGGTTTGCAGCTAATAAAATGGTATTGAGCAATAAAACAAAATTAATGTATTTTAGCTTATCAGGGTCACCTTTTTTAGTTGATTGCCATATCTTTTATCATTCTTCTGATTGCAAAAAATTCAGTGTAAATAATTCTAATTGTTTTTCTTGTAATGAGTCCTGTTCACCTCACTGCTTTCAGATTGAGTTTGTAACGACCTTCAAATACCTTGGGGTCTTACTTGATAGTCAAATGAATTGGTCTGATCATACTCACTCTCTAAAAAATTACTTGTTATGTTGTTCTAGACAGTTTTATACTCTTGGTTTGTATTGCTCACAAAAAATACTAGTTATGATATACTATGGTATTGTTCATTCTAAAATTCAGTATGGAATAACTTGTTGGGGAGGTTCTTATAAAAATAAGATTAATCCTCTTCTTATTCTTCAAAAACATGTTGTACGAATCATTTGTAAAAAAAATCGCTTTCATAATAGTTTCATTTTGTTTCAGGATTTAAAAGTTCTTCCTCTACGACATCTCTACTACTTTAAAGTGTTAAAAATATTTTTTATGAGAAGTGGATATCTTTCATCGAGAAATAATCCACTACATAACTTACGAGTGAATACAATGAATTTAGCTAACATTCCTTCTTATAATAAAACACATTTTCGAAGATTTTTTACAGTAGTTGCACCGTCAGTTTTTAACAAGTTGCCTTTCTCCGTTAGAAGTCTTAGAGTTTTGTCTATTTTTCTGCAAAATGTCAAATCATGGCTTTTTCGATACGATCATGTTGAAATTGAAAATTTACTGTCCTTAATTACTTAATATATATATATGAATAAAAAAAAAAAAAAAAAAAAAAAAAAAATACCTTTCCTTTCCTTTTTTTCCCCTTACTTTCACCTTGCACACAACTATGTTGATTTATTTGTTTTTTCTTTTTTTTTTTTGATAGACATTCGCCACTAGCTCTAGTTTTAAGCTTAGCTAAAGAGTGTCTCTTAATTTATTTTTTGGGTACGTAGAAAGTTGTTATTCGGAAGATCACTATTTAATAATAATTTTTGAATTCGTTTTTATGTTAAATTTTTTGTAAATAATTTTTCTCTGGTTTTTGCAAATCTTATATTCTAATTTTCTTTTCTAAAGCTATTCAAATTAATGTACCTACCAAAAATGAAATGAATTAAAAAAAAAAAAAAATGAAATGATAATTTAGATCAATGAAAATTTAGTACTGGGTTGATTCTTAAAGCGGTTGACTACAAATAATTGTTCTTTTAAGATCGATTTAAGAATTTCTGCATAACTTCTTAATTTGTACAAGGTATTTAGGATCCTGTAGTTATTAATAAAACTGTGAGCGATAGTGTCTACCGTTTTCAACGTTCTTAATAAGCTTCTAGCAAAATTTATACAACGTTGCATAGAGTTTGCTTAACCTAATGGCATTTGAACGTTGTTAAAGTCCGTTTGATACTTCTTTTTTTTTCTAATTTTTAATATATGTGCGGTATGACATTTTTATAATTCAAGAGTGAGAAAATTAAGTAGTTAGGTACCTACAGTTGTTACGGTAAAATTTACCGTAACAAAAACCAACCTTCTGTTCTTTCCTTTCATTTTCCGTTGTGGCTGCAAAATACTGGCGAGGTTGAGGGCAACCTTGGTATCATCAACGATTGGTGTACCTAGCCAGCATTTTGCAAAAACAACATAAACAGGTGTTTGAGTCTTCAATACTGGTTAAAGAGGTGGTCCCTAAAAATAATGAGTACTGATAAAGTAAATGCCAACGGATGAGCTGATGAAGAAACGAGCCAGGCTGGCTCTTACTTGGATACATATATGAACAACACAACACATAACATTAGCATCCTAAATTTTAACGTAACTTTTAAAGTAACTTAATTTTATGTTTTATATTTCCCACGTACAAAATGGGTCCTTAACGCGTCTTTTATATTCTAGTATAAATTCATGGTTTTAAGAAATGCTTTCTTTCTAGCTTGAAAATAGATTTCTGAACGTTTTGTTCACTTTTCGAATCATGGTTGTAGTATTTTTTTTTTGGGAGAATGCCAAGCAGAACCTATTCTCGGTTTTATTTCTTTTTGATTTTTCTCGAAAAAAATTGCAGGAAAATGGTCTGAATTGGACCATTGGGACTCGGTAAGTTTTGGAAAGACATCCAACAACAACTTGCTGAGTCATTGGAAATGAGAGTTCATCAATTAATTCATTAATTTTATTCAACATAACTTTGCACAGTAAGATACAAAATCTTTTTAATTAGTATGAGTTTCAAAGGTTATAGTAGTTTAGATTACATATATCGCAGTAGTATTACAGGACTGCTGTTCCTCAAAAAATGCCGATTTTGAGATAACACTGTTTTCAAACATAGGATAAAATTTCTTACAAGTCAGTCAAATTGCCGTTGCTAGAGTGTAGGAAACCACGTAGAAATGGCAATAAGAGTCATTGTTTCTGATTGGCTGAAGGTAGTGAGGGGGCCAACCGATAGAATCCGTTGCGTCCGTTCCGTCATCGAATCCGTTGTCGTTTATTTCAATATTGCATCATCTTCAGTTGCAATCGCAACTCGAAGAGTAAAGGATTCTTCATTTTTAAAGCGAATCAATTCGAGTTGGAACGTTTTTGTGGAATGGTGTATGTTGAAGTTTGTTGATTTTTTCGAGCTAAAACTTTTAAGTTGATTTAAATGTTTAAAAAAATTGGGATAATTCAAGTTATTACCTTATTGGTGATCCATAAAAATGCGATATAAAATATTATTTCAACTTACGACTTTCTTGTCGGTTTATTAAGCAATTTAGACTTAGTTCAGTTTTGTTGATGAACTTTTACTTTCCAATTTTTTGTGATAATTTGTAAACATTTAAACAAATATTTAATTGGTAATCATGGAGTAAGAAATCCCGCATGCGATAATATTAATAAAAAACATGTCAAGGCGTCACTTTATCTGCTTTGAAGGAAATTTTGAGTAACTATGTTCTTGCTGACATAACTGTTTATGGTGTTTTAATCAATACAGTACTTTCTTTTTTTGTGGATCGGAATGCAACGTGCCCGATTGCACAAACAAATTTACATAGGAATGGCTACAGAGCCAAGACAAATAATCACCAGGGGAAGGAATCGACAAGCCACACTCCAAAATTTATTCAGTCTTGGGGCGAAGAGTTTTGAATACTGTTCAGAGGGGTTTTTGGTATTATTTTTTTTACCAAAATTAACTGTATGACAGTTCATTTTAGCAAGACTTTTGAGCGAATCCTAGATATTCATATTAGGGGTTACCTAGTGAGAAATCTTCTTGCTAGTTCATAGAACGCTTGAATAGGGGGCGAATCCACAGAAACTGGCCTTCATGAAGTTATGCAAACAATTGAAAATACTGTAATGTTTTCTGGGTTAAATAAAACTTATTTCTACTTCTTTTAATTCACTTTTTATTTATTCTCAAATTAACAATCGCTTTTACCTATAACAAACTGTTTCACTATTACTCTTTAAAATTTACAAGAATTAACCCTTCCAAATTACACTTTCACAATCACTTATCTTTATCACTGTCAAAATTAAACTGTCTCGATCTCCTTCTCCGACCTCGTATTTATACTCCTCTCATTTCTTCTCGAAGGATCCAGAGATCTCCAGTTTTGTTAAGTAAAAGAGACAAATACACACAGAGAGATAGAGACAGATATAGAGATTTCGTTCCGTTCCATTTCGTTCCGTTTGAAGTTCGAAAGTTTGACGTTCGGATGAAAGCGTTCAGAGCTTTAGTTATTAATCATAACCAAAGACCTACATGTGTCTTTTCGCCTGAGTGTGTTCGCTCCTATATTCGTTACAATATTATAAAATATTATAAAAATCCATTTCCTTGCGATAAACCCAAATTTAACTCAACACTATAACTAACGTTAGAGTTTTTAGAGACTGAATATGAACTAACAAATTGATGAAATTCTTTCTTGTTGCGAATATTTTGATGAATGCAAAAACATTCTTTCAAACTAGTAACATTAATTTCATTATCACAAGCAAAATTATTTAAGGAACTCATTCTAATTTAATGAGGTCAAAAGACCTTGTTAATTAAATAAGACAATCCCCCTCTTTTTTACGCATGTAAACAATTCCATTCCTTGTCCACAGAAATTTATAATTTTTTGAAGACTTAATTGCTGCTGGTGCTTTAAGAAGTTGACGAGTGTTGAACGTTAAGCTTTTATTAATGTACATAGTTTCATCTGCTGCTTGAATGCTGATAACGGATGTTTTCAATGTTCGTTTCTTTTCATAAGTTGCTTTCATCATCTTCTCCTTTAGCTTTCGCGAGACAAATTTTATGTGTAAGATGTTTTTTTTCTTGTTTACCGCTGCCGCTGTTGGTGCATTGGAGTTGGAGGAAGAATCATCATTATGAGCTTTACCTAGCTGAACTGTTTTGACGTAGCAATGATCAATGTCCGCTTCAGTTACATCCAAATTCAGATCATCGCGAATGATTTTAAGATCAAGGTCCGTACTTGTTTCTTTTTGGTTGTTACAGGGAACGTTGACGATCTCAATACAATAAGCAAGTAGTTGTTGTTCTAGGTTGTTCACCCTTTGCTCCAGTGATTGAATTTTTTTCTCACACTCTTTGGTTGTGCTTGTGAGTGCATCCATTTAATTTTTTTGACCGTTTTTGGATGCTTTGGGTTCCTGAAGCGTTAACCAATCGTTTGATGACCTTGGCCCATCAACCACCATGAGCTTCGCATGGAGGTATATCTTAAACCTTGTACCGACCACGTGCTAGGTTCTTCTGGCCAACATGGTAGCTCAGGTGAAAGCATTAAGCGCTAAATGTGACATCTGGAAAACGTATATAGGACCAAATAGTACCCTTAGACCACCAATGGGGAAAGCCTTAACGGCAGAGAGACCGTTTCAGATGTTCTACATCGATTTCTTTGGTCCTTACCCTCGCTCTAAAAAATGTAAAAAGCACATAGTAATTGCGCTTGACCAACTTTTAAAGTTCGTGGTGATTAAACCATTAAGAAAACCAACCACAGAAATGGTGATAAAATTTTTGATTGAAAACATTCTTTGTTTATTAGGGGTGCAGAAGACGATACTTTCCGACAACGGATAACAATTTACGAGTAGGGAGATTGACAAGCTGATGTCCTCGTACGGTATCAACTATGTCAAGACTGCTGCATATTCCCCACAGACTAACGCTAGCTAGAGGGTGAATCGGTCGATATTGACCGCGATCCGATCTTATATTGACCAAGATCACAGAAATTGGGACATACATATATCTCCCCTCGATTGCCAGAGCACTTTGCACGACAGTCCATTCTGCAACTGGAGTATCACCGTACGAGGCTCTGTTTGGTCAAACTTTGGTCGAACATGGTTCCGATTATAAATTGCTCAGAAACCTAAACGGTCTAAACGGACAAAAGTTAACCGTTAACACTCTAATACCCTAGTACTATTAGAAATCTTCAATCCTATTGTGCATCCTTGAAAACCTTCACTCCTTATACCATTATTATGGCCTATAGGCTAAGGGTGTCCTGGTTATTCCTGCTCGGCATGCTTGCTTTAAGTCAAGGCTTAGCTCGTCAGATTGGGTGGTTTCTTGCAAAAATAACTCAGAACGTTTGTTACTTTGCATAATTATGCCAAATTTTTATATATAGAAAAAAATGTATTAAAATAAGAAAAGTGAATGAAAATGAGAATCCGTCTCTAGTTATCGTATTCAACTGAAGTTATATGAATGAATTTTTTTCGTTGGGCAATTTACTTTAGGTAGCTGTGATAGCACCTAGCACGCTTCGCATCGGTCGTCGACAGGGACATGCACAACCTGCTGGAGGTAGTGCAGTAGCAGCAGTAAACACTTTTTTGTAATTTTATTTTTCTTAACAATACAACTCGTTGTTTAGATTATATTAGATTAGATTAGATTTAGATTTTATTGTTTGTTTTCTTGTTTATAAAACAAATTTACATTACAAAAATCGTTAAGCATGGCTTAGCCGTCTGCCTGATTGACGTGGATTAAACATTTTAATAAAAAGTTGTTTTAATGTTGATCCCATTCATGAATTTAAAATAAAAAAAAAAAAAAAAGAAATACAATATCAGCCCTATTCTGAATGAAAACTCCCGGGGAAATGTTTTCGGGAGAAGGGCTCCAAATCGAAATATTCCCGGAATTTCATTATGTTTTCGCTTGTCACTTGTTCCCCTTGTGTTCAGAATAACGTAAAAGTGAAAAAATAACGAAATTGGTTGCAACTTTTCGATTGTGAGCTCTTCTCCCAAAAACATTTCCCCGGGAGTTTTCATTCAGAATAGGGCTGTATATAATTTGTTTGTTCTAACAAAATTAAAAGTTTTCAGTAAGAATTTTATCACGGTAGGTATTTGCTGCTTTATAGAAGTAGAAAAGTTGCTTTACATCGCTTTCGCAATTTAGATAGGCTATAACTTTTTCGTTGGATTTGGTGTCGCTTCCTAGAAAACATCTTCTTATTTCTTTAAGAATTGGGCATCTGCCAATGAAATGGATAACGTCTTCTCTCTCCGACAAGTTGCAAAGACTGCAATAAATTGGTAGATCTGAACGATGTGGAATATAATTAAGCCGTATAAGTTCGCCTCTCATCTTGAATACTGCCGAAATTAATTCTTTGCTGTTGTTGTTGTGGAAGTAATTGTTTTCAGACAAATTGTGCTTTAAAATGCTGTATGTTGCTCGGTAAACGGATGATAAAGCCATACTTACACAATCGGCTCTGTATTGTTCATCTACTTTGGCAATAAGATTGCAAAGCACATCCTTACGGTATCTTTCGTTTCCATTTTCTAAATTAAACTCAAATCCACAGTACACTGCAAGCTTCTCCAGTTTTTTAAACCAGCGCGTATTCCTCTCAACTATCTTATTCGCAATTATTTTTGGGAGTCTATCGTTTGGCAATTCTAGAACTTTCCTTATATAATCTACATGCAGTTTTAGGGATTTAATGAAAAGCGGTGATAGTCCTGTTTCAATATTGATCATATAGTTTGGCGTTGTACTTGGTAAGCTAAAGCATCTTTTTATGTAGTATCTAAGGAGTTTCTCTACTGTTTCATATTGGCAATATCCCCAAGATTGAGCTGCGTACATCATAACAGATTCTGATACAGCTTGAAAAACCTTGTACTTTATGCTGTGGTCAATTAGTTGATTCGAAAAACATCTTTTCCAAGTAGCAGATATGGCACTTTTTGCTTTCATTAGCCTTTCCTTTAGATGAGGTTCCATGCTAAGATTACTTGCTATTGTCACCCCGAGATATCTGTATGTTTTCACAATTTCAATTGGTTGACCTTTGAGGTTCCATTTTTCATTTCTACACTCTCTACCAGCTCCTTTCTTAAAGATCATAACTTTTGATTTAGTAAGATTAACCGTAAGATTCCATAAATGGCAGTACAAATCTAGGCGGTTAATCATTAATTGTAATTATTCTGGTGAATATGCAAATAGAACCACATCGTCTGCAAACAAAAGTGCCTTTATCAGATGTCCGGCAAATTCTATTCCGCCAGGTAAAAAGTCGATTAGGTCATCGATGTACATAGCAAAAAGATGCGGACTTAATGTACATCCCTGTCTTACTCCCATTGTTGTTTCAAACCATTCTGATGTCTCGACCCCGCTCCACACACTCGATTGATTGTCCTCGTATATACTTTCGATAACCTTCCCAAACTTATGGCTCATTCCAGCGTTATTATCGAAGGCTGCCTTGAAATCAACAAAAACGGCGTATAATTTCTTTTTTTGTTCGAGGAATGTCCCAGCTATGTTTTGCAGTTCAAATATGTTGTCTACGGTTGAATAACCATTCCGAAAACCCGCTTGAAATTCTTTGATCAATTTGTTGCTTTCGATCCAAATTGACATACGTTCATTTAAAAGTTTTGTAAATACCTTGTAGGATGAGTTAAGGAAGAATATTCCACGATAATTTGCTGGATCAGCTATATTGCCTTTTTTGTGGATCGGAACTATTATGGCTTGTTTGAACTGTGATGGTAAGTTACCAGTTTACAGCATCGCATTGAAAATATCCGCGATTTTACACAAAATTACTTGTCGCATACTTAAAAAATTCAATAGGTATACGATCCGCTTAAGGTGCCTTTCCATCTTTAAGTTTTTCCATAACCTTGCAAATTTCTTCCTGTGTAATAGGTGCATCTAATATTTCATTATCAACGAATGGCACTGTGATGTTGTAGTACGCTACATTGTGGATTCAACAGTTGAAGATGGTGGATCAGTGTCCTAGCATCTAGTTGAGTTCCAATTTGGGGTTCTCTACAGTTGAATTTTTTAATCGCCCACCAGAACTCCTTTGTATCTTTACATTCAACCAATTTGAGGGCTTCGTTTTCAAAATATCTTTTCTTATTTTGCATACATATTTTCTTAAAGGCTGTGTTCGTTGTTAATGTTTAACACATATAAATAAAGAAATTAACACACATGATAAAAAGAACTACAAATGATTGCTATTGATTTTTGTTTGCTAAACAGAGATGATTTCCAATGCAGTGACGTTCAATTGACACAAGAGGCAAACAAATATACCTCTTCAGGCTTTAAATAACCTTCCGTCGCATTTAGCCTATACAATCCCTATACCACTTGCATATTTTTTTATAAATTACGTTTTTTTCGTTTAGAGGCATCGTAAAGAATGCATAGTGTTATGCACTCTCTATAATGAGTTTATAACTTCGGCTGATATACATAGTATAGGAAAAAAAATATAAATGTATATTATAAAAGCAAAATGTGTTATTTATATTTTTAAATTTGATAATCGTAAATCGTTTCAAAAATATCTCAAAAAAAAAAAAAAAATAAATGGCAAAACACAAAACCAACATAACGTGTATGACTGCGAGGAATTATGTGTTCAATTCTGATTCAGAATAACGATGTGAAGCTTGAATGAATTTTTTTTTTCAAATTCTGAAAAAAATGTATAGCCTATCCTTAGGCAAACTACACATCCGGTCTCAATATACAATTAAAAAGAAAAAAACACTAAAACTATTTAAATGATTGCCCCTGAGAGTATACCTTAAAGTTTTTTCTTATTTCTACACATGTTTTGTAGTACACTGTTGTTGTTTTGCTTTATAAATTTCGATTTTGAAAAATGAAAATTGGTTCTAGTACCTATAAAAGCAAGTTCGATAATAATTTTGTTCAAACAAAATCCAATTGGGCTTTTTACGCATTTGTCTTTGTCGCTTCTCTTTCACACAAAAATAGAAAAAGAAGAAAACGGTAAATCTTGTTCGAAGAATGTAAACAAAACGTATACCATATTCAGTGTTTTTGCAAAAAAGTGTATATTTTCTTTATAAACAGTTTAAATTTATTATAATGTTAATTTTTAGTTGATAGCCAACTGATTAAGCTACTAACTTCTATCTAGAGAGCTGACATTTTTGTTTTTGCCATAAATTTTTTTTTATTTTTGCCTGACGTCTGGGGTAAAAGCCCAATAGAAAAAAAAATGGCTTACCGAGCAATTCGATCGAACAAGCTTTCTTACTTGTCGCAATAACCTTGATTTATTTTTTTATATGAATGTTGAATGTTCGCCGTTGATTGATTTTAATTAAAAATTAAATAACTAAATATATGTGATAAAATTTGGAATTTTGGATCTTTGACCGTTGATTTTAAATAAAAAAAACTATTTTCATGAAAAAATATATCGGAAGTTGAGGTAGGTAAATACTTAGGTTTTGTATAAGATATAGGTAAGGGGTTTCCAATAAGGACTTGACAACTTTTTTTTTTTCTCTTCTATAAATCGATTGTAACGGGTGCTGTGTGGCTTGTGGCACCATCCTGTTGAAACCACATGTCGTCCAAGTCCATATCTTCCAGTTCGTGCCCAATTATTGAGAACGCCGTGGATAAATGGATGTTGTGGTATGCTGTGGTGTGACGAATGTGATTTCGGAGTTATGAATAAGTGATGTAGTAATCGTATATTTCTATTTAATCACCATCTTCGCTGCAACTGATGATAAATAAGCTCTATCAGTATTGCTTAATATGGGGTCTGGAGGTAAATATGGAAAAATCCAAAGTTATGATTTTCCAAAAAGGATCCGGAAGAATTGCAAGCTGTGAAAATTGGAAATATGGCGAACAGAAGCTAGAAGTAGTAAAAAAATATAACTATCTGGGAATGGAAATGTCGTTCAACTTAAAAATGGAAAACCATCTAAAAAAAAGTAGATAAGGCGAAATCAGCAATATGCCAAAATTGGAAAAAAAATCTTCAGCAACAACTTAATAACCAGTCAGCTCCAAATATAATGTTTTTAATGCTACAGCCAAATCTATTATGTTTTATGGTGCTCAAGTTTGTTTAAGGGTGGTAAATATGGAAGAATCAAGACTTCCGAAGAAGATTCTTCAGTATGCACTGCCAAAGAAAACGCTCTTCGTCAAAAATTGGGTTAAACTTGCCGGAAACAGTCTAATAACGATTAGCTTGTCAGAAGCTAACTCAAACCAGTGAAAGAAGATCTTTTATGAAATAATCCAGCTGACTGATGAAAATGAAACATATGCTTTTATAGAAAAAGCTCGCAGTTCAACAGAGCGAAAGTATTATTCATTAATCATTTACAATCTTAATGAAAATAACTATTAGCTGTTTCTCGTGCTACAACATTGGGGTCATCTTCAAAATTAGTGGCGAACTTATCAAATTAAATTTTACTCCACATCAAATAGCAGGTAACTGTAGTTTATGTAATCTGCAAGAGAGGGAAGACATCCTTCATTTTATTGGAGTTTGTCCCGTGCTCAAAGAAATAAGGCGTCACTACTTTGGTAAAAATGCTCTACTCATTGAGGAAGTGAAGACTTATCTGAATGGTTTCGACTGGCAGCTTCTATTCAACTTTTATAGAAAGGCCTATGCTTATAGAACAGTGATTATCTCCGAAAGTTTTTAATTAACTATGCAATAATGTATGTTTTAAGCTCTAACCTAATTAAAATTATAATTTTTATTTTAACTAAACTAAAAGTCATTCCGTTTTAACTAAACTCATTTATGTCATTCTATTTTAACTAAATTAAGAGTCGTTCCATTTTAACTAAACTCAAAGTCCACGAAAATTGTTTTAAAATTTATAACATCACAAATATTAAAAAAATGTGTCAGTTTAAAATCAAATTAATGTTTAAAAATTAAAAATGAATTATATATATATAATAATATTGTATACTACAGACACACGACAAATTTTGTCATGTCTTAATTTATTCATGTATATTGTACCTACATTGTATAAAAAATCTGTTTTCATGAATAAAATTTATCTATCTATGTACATATCTATCTATCTATCTTTCTATATTTCTGTTTAGATTTGTTGGATGTCCTTGAAAGTTATATTTGGTGTAGTTGAAAGATGATTGGGTGTCGTTCAGTTATGGATGCTGTACCGATCACTGGCTCGACAACACCGACACCGATCCGCACTCGCCGAATGACTTATTTCGAGTGAACTCTACATTGTCAATGGCACGAGACAATGGCCAAGGTTGTTGCTATGTGTGTGGGTGAGATAAAATCTAACACCTGATATGCATTAGCCATATCTCTCTCATTTGGTACATACAATACAGATGCTGTTGTGGGTTGTAAGGTGTTGCTTTTATATGGTTTGCTAATGAATGTATTGTAATGTTTTCTGGGTTCTAAATAAAACTTATTTCACTTTTTATTATACACTTTTTATTTACTTTCCAAATTAACAAACACTTTTATCTATAACAAACTGTTTCACTTTAACTCTTTACAATTTACAAGAATTAACACTGCCAAATTACACTTTCACAATCATTTATCTTTATTACTGTCAAAATTAAACTGTGTCGATCTCCTTTTCCGACCTCGTATTTATACTCCTCTCATTTCTTCTCGAAGGATCCAGAGATCTCCAGTTTCGTTAAGCAAAAGAGACAAATACACACGGACAGATAGAGACAGACAGATTTCGTTCCGTTCAATTTCGTTCCGTTCGAAGTTCGAAAGTTTCGAAGTTCGGATGAAAGCGTTCAGAGTTTTAGTCATTCATCATAACCAAAGACCTACATGTGTCTTTTCGCCTGGGTGTAATGCATTCCACATTCGCGTACTACGGCTAGTCAAAGAATCTCTGTATTTGACGGTACGTCCGAAGTTTGGCTCAAGGGTGTACTGATGAGCATTCCTCGAAGTGCAAGTATTAAGTATTACGGTGGAATTGTTTGAGTCTCCAGAACACTGACTATGGAAATAACGATAAGGACATACATGATACGAGAGGCGTAATTGTGTCTGTTATTAAACCGTCACCTATCATTTTCAGAGCTCTATTTTGTATTCTGTTCAAGAAGCTCAAGTAGGTTGTAGGAGTATCTGCCCAGATGTGAGAATTGTACTCGAGCTTTGGACAAATAAACGGTGTTGGAGCCGAAATCTTATCAAAATTAAAGTATAAAGCCGACACAATTTTTAATAGCAATTATAAATTTATTTAACTTCAAATATAAATTATATAATGAACGCTTTAAAACAATTTGTGTTACTACCACAATTTTTATTCTTCGACTGCTTGATTTTACTTTCGTTTGTTAACTTGACAGCTATGTATATAACAGAGGTTGGAATATTTTTTGTAAATAGAATCAGTTAGTAAATGAATTTACGTCTTAATTAAGTTCAATACAGGGTGTTTGAATTTTTAGTACTACAATTTATAATTATTATGAAATTTATATATTTTTAAGATCAAATACTGGTTATTTATAAAAAGATAAATTATGGCGGTAACATTCTCCCCCTCGTAAGCAAGCTAGGATGAAGTGAGCTTGCTTTCAGCTTTACCGACATCTAAGACAGCAATTTTACTTGTAGGTCGCTCTAGCATTCCCATTTGAGTTCTCACCATCGCTCTTCGAACTTGGCCATCCTTCGCAGTAACTGTTTGCTCAATGATCCCCTTTGGCCAGCAGTTGCGTGGAAGGTTTTCGTCCACGATAACTACCACATCACCAACAGCTATGGGAGGTTGCTTAACAAACCACTTACCTCGTCGTACTAGCAAAGGTATGTAGTCTTTAATCCATCTGCGCCAAAATTCATCAGCAAATGCCTGGGTTTGGTGCCAACGTTGTCGCAGTTCTGCGTTCTCCTTGCAAATAGGCTTGTACCCAGTTGATGAGCCTAACTGCAAGTGATTTGGTGTGATATCTTCATCATCAGAAGATTCTAGTGACACAAATGTGAGTGGACGAGAGTTAATTAAGAATTCCACCTCAAACAGCGCACATATCAGGCTCTCGTCATTGAAGTTCATTGGAGCCATACTATAGAGGATGGTCTTGATGGATCGGACAAGCCTTTCCCAGGCTCCTCCCATGTGTGGTGCTGCCGGCGGGTTGAACCTCCATTTAATTTCATCATATTTTGAAGCCACTTGTGAGTAATCGATGTTATTATCCTCAGCACATAAATTTTTTGCTGTTTCTCTAAAATTTGTGCCGTTATCGGTGTAAATTTCTCGAGGCATTCCCCTTCGCGATACGAAGTTTCGTATGCACATGATGCAAGAGCTTGTGTCTAGACTGTGGGCCACCTCAACATGAACTGCGCGGACAGAGAGACAAGTAAATATGACACCCCATCTTTTCTCCCGTCTTCGACCGATTATAGTGGAGATGGGTCCGAAATAGTCGATCCCAACAAACGTGAAAGGACGTTCAAAAACTGCCAATCGTGCTGCAGGCAAGGAAGCCATCAGGGGAACTGCTGGTGACGAGTAGTAGTCCTTACATCGTTGGCAATTTTTCCGCACTGTTTTGTAGAGCACGCGTAAGCGCGATATGTAGAACTTGCATCTGATCTTATTGATTATGGTCTCATGTGACACATGATGGTGCTCCTCGTGATAGTAGCGTACAATTAGAAACGTCACATGATGACTTTTTGGTAGAATTATGACATCGTCGCTATTATTGAGATTTTTTGCTCTACCCTGAGCTCTCAAGATACCAAAAGAATCTAAGTAAATGTTCAAAGAAATTAGTTTTGAATTCTTTTTAATGATCTTACCCTGCACTAGGTCGGTTACTTCTTGGCTGTATTGGCTCATCTGTGCACATCGGTAGAGTTGAAGCTTTGCATTTTGAAGCATTTCAAATGAAATTAATTTTGAACTTGGGTCATCTAGTTATTATAGCATGTAGTCTTGGATGTATAAATGAAATGTTCCTACTGCTCTGTAAAGTCGTCTGCAATCAGAAAAGTACTTGACATTCATGTTGAGTGCAGGTCGTAAACTCGTAGATTCTTGTATGTGAAGCAAGCGATGTCGCAGTTCAGCCTTATCGTCAGGTCCAAGATCGTCGCATGTTGGCCAATAAGTTGCACCAGAAACCAAAAAAGTGGGGCCGGTGAACCATGGTTCAACATCTAATTGAGGCGACACTTTTGTAGAAAGATCAGCTGTGTTCAGCTTCGAAGGCACCCATCTCCATTCTGTAGTATTTGAATGTTCTAATATCTCGCCGACTCGAAACATTACAAATTGTTGAAATTTCTTGGGGTCCATTCGCAGCCATTTCAAGACGGTCTTTGAGTCTGACCACCAATATCTGGATCCAATAGGTATGCGCCGAACAGCTTGTATTTTGGCCGAGAGTCTTATGCCTAATACGGTAGCTTGAAGTTCAAGCCTCGGGATCGATACTAGTTTCAGAGGAGCCACTTTCGACTTTGAGGCTAACAACGTGACGGACACCTGATCCCCACATTGAACTCGAAGATAGCACACTGCAGCATAAGCGTACTCTCCGGAATCTACAAACGTGTGAATTTGGATATTATCGGCCTTAGGCAATAGGCCGCTGTACCAGCGGGGAACTTCGATCGATTTTATTGTTGGTAGAAGAGATTTCCATGGACGCCACTTGCATAGAACACCATTGGGAAGCTCGTCATCCCAATCAATGCTGGAACGCCAGACTTCTTGCAGGAGGATCTTCAAGCCGATGGTATAGCAGGCAATGAAGTTGGTACAACATGCTCATCCAATACATCTCGTTTTAATCGAGCAAATCTGAAAATATACTTAAACACATCGTTATTGGGATCCCAATACATACCGAGAATTTTCTCAGGGGATCCTAATGCCTTATGTTTTTGTATGGTTGAGTTATTATTGTTCAATTGATCAATAACCCAGGTTGAGTTTGAAGCCCAATTGCGAACCTCGAATCCAGTAGACGAATGAATTTCTTTTACTTGATTCGCTAAGCGCAATGCATCTTCGGGAGTGTCTATGTCTATGAAGTCATCCACATAGTTATATTTTTGATGGCTTCAACGGCTCTTGGGTAACTTCCTTCAAACTGGTCTACATTTTTATTGCGTATGTTATGCGCAATACAGGGAGCGCAATTGATTCCAAACGTTAATGCGCTCATAACATAGGTACTAGGTTGCTCAGGTAGATCGTTTTTATCCCACCATAAGAAACGTTGTACGTGCATGTCCTCATTTCTAACTCTGATTTGGTGGAACATCTCGGCTTCACCACAGATAGCTACTCTTTCGATTCTGAAGACCAGTAAAATTTCCACCAAAGATGTCAGAAGATGAGGTCCGCTCAGCATAAAATCATTTAAAGAACATCCGCTTGACTTAGCCGCAGCATCCCAAACAAGACGAACTCTATTCGGCTTATTGGGATTCATGGTTACGAAAATTGGTAAGTACCACACTGGCTTACAGTTTACTGTCAAATCGGCTGCAGTCAACTTTCTTGCATACCCCTTCAGCAAAAGGTTGTCGATCTCTGCTTGCATCTTTTCCTTGAGCGCTACTTCGCGTTTAAATTTTTTGTGGAGGCACATCAGTCTGTTGAACGCGGTGTTGTAACTATCGGGCATCTTTGGATTGTCATGTTGCTAGAGCAATCCTATCTCGTACCGGTTCATCAAAGGCTAAGGCTAGGAACATATGATGGTAGATGAAGATCTCTTCATGAAGGTCATCAGAACGTTGAACACAGTCACAAGAACCAGTCCAGGAACCTTCTCAAACTTTAAGGGGCACTGCTAGTTTCCAATTGTCTAATCCGATTAGAATCATTGGCCGTGCGTTCTGGTATGACTCAATTGGAAGACCAGCCAAGTAAGGATACCTCTGACTGATTCTATATATGTCCAGTGATTGTATAGGAAGTGAAAGGTTTTCCACTGTGTGAGCACCATGCAGAATATGTTTGGTTTCATTGTGTTGACCTGAGATCTTGAATGAAGTTTGCATCGAGGTTTCTTCAACACGGGTGGTGTCGCCAGTCCAGCGCAAACATAAAGATTTGTTAACACCAGCCAAACATAGACTGTCGAAGACTTCTCTTTCCATTAAAGTCACAGATGAACCTTCATCTAGAAAGGCAAATGTGTTTATAAATTTATTTTTTGAGTAAACGCGAATTGGAACAATGCGGAAGCAGGGTTTCTCCCCCTCGTCAACGTCACTGTGCGCGTTAACATTCATTTGCCCACTCGGAGTAACAGAAAATTCATTTTCACTTACTTGGTTCCTTTTATGACTTTTGATTGTATGCCATTTTCTCAAAAACAGCGCAGCGAGAAATGTTGTGATCGGTTCCGTTGCAGGCAACACAAACCGTATTCCCTGATGAATGTTCAACTTCTGTATGAGTATTTAAAACTCCGCTCTTCTTGAATGGGAATGGTGACGCGACTTGACTTGCGGCTTCGGCAATAACCAAGCAACTAAATGCTTTTATAACAGGGACATGTTCGTTCTTTTGATGAATTGCCCAGCTGAGTTTGTATTGACCTGGCAATTTATCGACGAACTCTTTGACCAGCATTGGATTATTTAAGTGTGCTGACATTTGACACGCTTCCATTGTAGAACATATATTGCTTACAGTTAAAGAAAACTCAATTATATGCTCTAATTTATCTTTCGGTGGTGATAGTTTTCGTGCCTTGTCACACTCTATAATTTGTTCTGGCCGCCCAAAGTACATTTTTCGTATTATATCTGGAACTAGACTGGGCAAAAGAAGTTTATTCCGAACAATTTCACGTGCCTTGCCTTTTAAACAAGTCTGCAGCCGCATTAAATTTATCGCTGTAGCCGGCCATTGCAGTGCTGTTGTTGAAACTGCTCAAGAACAGCGGCCACTCTTCGGGATCACCATGAAATGCTGGTAAGTCTTTAGGGAGCACTTGTCTTGCTGCTATTTGCGCGGGTGATGGCCCGGAGGCGAAGGTTGTGGCGACATCAGGGGGACTAAAAAAAGTTATTTGACGAGGAGGGTGCACATCCATCCGAAGTGGATAAAATTTGGTATTTCTTTTGTAAATAACGCTGGTGCAACTTTTTTCTGTTTGACAATGTTGCTGGCACACTTATCATTTGCTTAGAAGCATGTTGTGGAGATGTTGCTAAGCCAGCTGTCATCTGCTGTGTAGATGTTTGTGGAACATGATGGAATTCGAATTCAGCGATGTTTTAGGAGGTGCATTGGGAAATGACTCGAAGTTGTTGCTGCGAATTGTTGACCATGTTATCATTGTAGGTGTATGTGTATACATACTTCTATACGGTTGATTAAATAAAGCAGTTTGCGTTGCGTTTGTATGTAACGCTGTGGTGCCATTTGACGAATATGATGCCGATGTCTGGTGGTGTGGAAACAGAGGAACTACCGTTGGCATTGTGAGTACAGGAATTGAACGGTGTTGCAAAGGTTAATAGTTCGAGTTTACCGTACTCAACGAAGTTCTATGAATTGCTTGATTTACGGTGCTCACCTGTACTGCTGTGCTCGCAGTAGATAGACTTGTTTCTGCATTATTCGGTATGATGTCTTGATGTAGGGTTGATGGAGATGAAGTTGCTTGTGGATGGATTGTGAATCCTGACATGAGGCCAATATTCTGTACGGTCGGAGCAGCACTAGTAGTTGTAACTGCACTAGAACTGGGATTTGTTGTAACTGAACGCTTTAAAACAATTTGTGTTACTACCACAATTTTTATTCTTCGACTGCTTGATTTTACTTTCGTTTGTTAACTTGACAGCTATGTATATAACAGAGGTTGGAAAATTTTTTGTAAATAGAATCAGTTAGTAAATGAATTTACGTCCTAATTAAGTTCAATACAGGGTGTTTGAATTTTTAGTACTACAATTTATAATTATTACGAAATGTATATATTTTTAAGATCAAATACTGGTTATTTATAAAAAGATTAATTATGGAGGTAACAAACGGTTTATATGTAAGTATAGTAGCTAGATCAGAAGGGGAGAAAAATTGTTGTGTTATGGTTGTGTGGATGTATGGTTCTGCTTATAAATTGTTTTGTGGTGAATGGTTGTACGTTTCTGTTGTTGAAAGCTTGTACTTTATGATATCAAGCCATTCAATATAGCCTGAAATGAGTTAAGGCTAACGTAGCGGTTTTAGATGGCTGTGGTACGATATGCCCAGATGGCCTTGATGGTGCAACCTTAAGCTGCCCATACACACCACACTTATGCACGCATCGGTGTTAGTGTTCTGAAATGTGTTCTGTGTATGGGCTGATGTGCTCACCGATTTTGGTGTCGCTGATCGTTTTTGGCTTTAGATTTTGTGGGCTACTAGTTTTAAGGTCGTTGGTTTCAGAGCCTACTGCGGTGTGGTTTTAGGAGGTCGTTGCCAGGTTGCGTTTTTTTACTTTTAACTCGCTTTAACTGAGTATAGTTATATACTTATGTAAGAGATTTTGGGCCGCTGAATTCGAACCTGACGTCAGAATAAATTTATGATGTCACGTTTTCAAGGTAATTTCACACAAAAATACCTCCTTATCTCAAAAAACGTCATAGATTTTTTCTGACTTCAGATTCGAATTTAGAGGCCCAAAATCTCTTAGATAAGTATATTTTGGGGTCGCAAAAAAAACTATACTCAGTTTTATTGAACATTGTTATTTTATATTATTTCGCTTTTTGTAGTTGTTGCCATTAAAGTTAGTTGGCAACACTATACCTTCAAAGTTGTCAATTTTTTGAATGAAGATCAGTTAGCAAGATCTCGAAATTCTTAATAACTAACAAAAAATCATAATAATAGGCCAATAAATAGCTCTAAGGGTGTTCGCTAAAGTGTGTGTATATTGCAGGCTAAACTGGTCTTGTTTTTGTAAACTCCTTAGTATTTTTGTCCTGGTTATAACTAAAATATGGACCTGTTTTGAATAAATTCAGCCAAATTTTTAACTTAGAGAATGATTTGTTTTCAGTTTATCGTTTTGATTGCTTGTTGCGGCCGCCATTTTGTAAATTAAAAATTTGGCAGACTTTTTGTAAAATTCTTTTTAGTAAAATCTAAACGTTTTATTATAAATGAATATTATAAGTAATGTATAACTAAACTATGTATATTGTAAATATAAAAAAAAAAGCAAATACTTAAAAAAGAATATTAATCATTAGGTGTAGTAATTTAACTATTCAAAAATGAGTTTTTTTAATTTCTTTTTTGCCACATCTTCATTCGTCGCAATAGGGCTGCATTTTCTCGAACCTGCGGTAGGCCTTATAATCCTTTTTTTGGCATTTTTGGGCTTCCTCGGAGAGTAATCCAACAGGAAATGCATAGTTTTTAATCCATTCGTAATTAGCTCACTAGTCAACACTACTGATTTATTTTTTACTAGCTCTATAGGGCAAGTTAGTATTGGTTTCGTGTCAAAAAAAAATTGAGGTTTCAATCAAAATCAACATTACGATGATGGAGAAGTTCGAAAAAGTGGTTTTCGTCATGCCGCCCGTCTTGGTCTGTGCGTCTATGTGTCTGTGCGTCCATCTGCGTAATTTCGAAAGTTGATTTTTTTTTGTTTTTGAATGTCTCGTCTAGAACGAATACCTCCCATATAACGGTTTTGAGTTATTGGGTTTTATCGAAAACGGCTCGAACGATTTTGTTAAAAATTTAGGTATGGAATATGTTCAATGGAGAAACAGCACGCCAACAATTCCGCTTACTAAAGCTACTATTCTTTCTTATAATTCATTCTCAGAATTGATAGGAATAATAAAAATATGCTGAGTTAAACATGCCTTGAAAGTTTTACAAAACTTTTAAAAAATCGTTAAATCCATTAAGATTTTAAATTGATATTTGACAAAAAATAGTTTAACTTATAAAGGAACACAAAAATTTGTCCTTTTTAAGAATCAATACAGATTTTCAAATTATTAAGTTTTTATATAAAAAAAAAAATAATGTTTAGGAATCAATGCAACCTTTTGAATTGGTCGCTTGAAAACACTTCCCTTTGTAAGTATTTAAACTACTTGTACCCGTCCGCCTGGTCCTGGATTGACATCTACAACTCTCCCTATTGGCCAACGTATAGGTGGTGTATTATCCTCATACATGAGGACGATGTCATCAATTTGTATATTTTGGGTTTTCGATTTCCAAAAATTCCTTGTTTGGAAAATATGAAGGTATTCTCCCTTCCACTGTTTCCAGTAGAGATCTCGCATGTGTTGAATTTTAAGATACTTAGCCTGTCCATGTTACCATGTATGTTGTGGTTGAGGTAAGTCTGTGAGTGGACCACCCACTAAGGAGTGTGCTGGAGTGAGAACTTCCATGTCTTAAGGATCATTAGACATTCGGAATAAAGGCCTGTTCCTAACAGCTTCAATTTGCCATAAGAGTGTGGTCATCTCATCTTATGTAAACGAACGATTTCCAACAGTCAAAAAAGTTTTTTGCATAAGTCTCTTAGCTACACGGACCGCTGCTTCCCACAACCTTCCAAAGTGAGGAGCTCTGGGTGGTATGAAGATCAATTTAATTCTTCGACCTTGACAAAATTTCTGTATTTCATCACAATTGATAGCACAACCCAAACTGCGACCAATTTTTTCAAGTTCATTTTTGACACCTGTAAAATTAGTTCCATTATCAGAATAGAGTTTTAAACAATTACCTCTGCGTGCAACAAATCGCCTTAGAGCAGCCAAAAATGCTTCAGTAGATAGGTCAGGCACTACGCATTCATATCCCTTGATTGGGGGGCGACCTCGAATTCGCTGTGTTCTAAGAATAAGAAATACAGGAAGAGGTGTTTGGCGAACAAATCGTGGCACTTCACAAAGTAGTGTGAGTTGCACAAACACAAATGCATTTACACAGGGTCGGAGTGCAGTTGACAAGATTCATTTTATTTAGTTTAAACTTACATTTTAATTACATGTTCGATCCCTTTCAATTCTCTTTTTGATAAGTTCGCGTAATAACACTTCATGTTAAAACAATTTTTATGGTTTTTGTCAAAAACACTCACCTGATGGGAATCTTGAAATTGAATAAAAGTTTACAAAAAGTATTTTGTAGATGCATAAGAATGATATTCACAAAATCTTTCAAATTAAATCAAAAAAACTGTTAAAAATTAAATAACTCGCCGCTAACCAGTTGTAGCGCCTTACCACCACCAAACAAAAATTAGTGCGTCCCTGAATCTGAAATTCGTAATTCGAAATGTTGGTATCTAAAATGTGATTGGTTGATTTGATGAAAAAGTATACTTTTATTTTGGGAAAAAATATTATTTTTGTTGCTAATACTTATTAGAAAACAAATTTAAATGGTTCTAAGATATTAACTTTATATTTTTGAAATCACTTTGCATAGCTTAATATTGCAAATAAAATAGTGCGGAACTGTGAAAAGTATAGTTAATTGTGTACTCGGCAAAAAGGTATCTTAATATCTAATTTTGACAGCCACCCAACAAATTGATCCCGCACTGCTATACAATGTAGATGTGATATACACCCATTCCTTATCTTCTTATTCTTTGGCTGTGTTAGATATACTGGATCGCAAAAGTCAATCCCAGTGGTTGAGAACGGTCTGGCAGGAGTAATCCGGTGGATAATTTCAGATTAAAACGAAAAAATGTTACACAGGATCGCAGTACCTTTCCAACACTAAAATTAAACAAAAGTAGGAATTTAAATATTTGAAATTTAATGTAAGGCCAGTGACTTCATGATTATTATTATTTGTCAGAAAAACAAAATTTTGTCTTTTTTGCTCAGGGCAGTCATTTGAAATTCGAATTTCCAGATGTGGCCACAAGTGTTTTTCTAGTTCCAAGAATTGTAGACCATTGAACCAGAATTTGTTTTGAAGCAATTCTTCTGGTAGACATCCACAAGAAATAATGTCTGCGGGGTTGTGCTTTGATGGAACATGGTTCCATGACTTACGATTAGTTAGTTGAATTTTAGAGTCTCTGGAACTATTCCATAGTAATTACAATACACAAATGACTTCATCATTATCAATCTTCAGTAGTGTTATCCCCTGGATCTATGTCAGCCAATACCTCCTCCTCATTTGAGCACCATATCTTCTGTGGAAATGCACCCTTATTAGTAATTTTGTAACTTCAATTTTAATTGTACGAAGCTCATCTATAGTGTCAGCTCCTGCCATCAAATTGCCAACATAAAAGTTAGTTAGAACATGGTGGGCTCCTATTTTGTTGTGTAATCTCTCTTCATTCGCTAATGTGATCATATTTTTTGTAGCCAGATGAGACGCTGAAGTGTCCCATATGTTACTGTTTAAAGACTGTAGATTTCAACTGGTCGTTTATTATCATGTAGCCAGAGAATACACTGCATGTTTTGATCATTTTCATCGAGGTAAACTTGACGATACATTTTTACTATATCTGCGGTAATGGCTTATTTAAATAATCTGAAGCGAATTAAAGTTTCAAAAATATCATCTTGAAGTTTTGGACCATTAATAAGTAAATTATTTAAAAAAAATTCCGTTGCTAGTTCTGCATGATCCGTCGAATACCACTCTTACTTTAGTTGACGATTTTTCTGGTTTTATGACAGGATGGTGCCGCAGGAAGTAGTTTGGGCCACTAAGCTCTGAATTGGAAATCTTTTTTGAATTTATTCTTCATAAGCATGTTTTAATTTCGAGTCTTTATTGATTCTTCTTTTCAAATGAAAAAAACCTTTTTTAGGGCAGTTTGATATGATTCACCTATAGTGTTCGGAGGATTGCGATAACGAAGTCGAACTACGAATCGGCCATTAATAAGTCTGCTATATATATTATTATTGTGTTTTCACATTCTTCTTCTTCTGGAGAAAGGGTTTGATGATTTTGACATGATTTTAGTTCCCAAAAACGTAAGACTAGCTGGTTCAATGCAGAATCATTTTCACATTGGAACCTGTATTGAGTAGATATAAAACAGTTATTAGGTTCAATTTTGATTTTACTTGATATACTCCATCTAATAGTGTAATACTGCTGTTGTTTGCTGACCCAAACGTATCTGGCTTACGGAAAGAAAATTACAGAATATTCCGGCGCCTATAAGCAAATCAATTCGCTGAGGTATGTATATTAAATGATGTATTAGCTAAAGGCACATTACTAGGAATATGATGGTGATGTATATCGAACTTGTTAACTGGGATATTGCCCATGATTTTTTAAAACATGATGGCTTCAATATCTATACTGAAGTCATTTATACGAGATTTCAAAGTAAGTGTCGATTTATAGTTCGATGAACTAATTCCATTCATGCTTGTGTTTGAAAATAGTCTTTTCAGACCCAAGAGTTGCATTAACCAAATTGTGATAAAACTTAATTGAGAGCCGCTATCAAGTAGAGCCCGACATGTAACGTTTTTATTGTTTAAAGATTATGTGGATTATGTTTCGATAATTGTAGATGATCTTGGTGTAATAGTGTATGATGCCTACCTTGGCAGTTTCTGCACCTGCTTGACTGGCAGTTCCGAGCTCCATGTCCCGGCTTGAGAATTTTTTTGGACTTTGACAATTTTGTATG
This sequence comes from Meliscaeva auricollis, assembly GCA_948107695.1. Classification (NCBI taxonomy): domain Eukaryota; kingdom Metazoa; phylum Arthropoda; class Insecta; order Diptera; family Syrphidae; genus Meliscaeva; species Meliscaeva auricollis. Next base: position 52,301,681 of record OX403616.1, on the reverse strand, counting down.
CAAAAAGGACAGCTTGTAGATTGCGTTACTTGGAACGAGTGGGTCCTTTGCTGATAACGAACTGTTTTGAGATTTTTATCCTATGGTTTATTTGATAAATGTTGCTTTTTATTAAATTCAATTAGTTCTAAGGTTCTACATCTTTTTTGTACAAAATTAGAGAAATCTTCCCATGTTGGAAGATATGGTTTACTTTTTACAAATTAAGTGTTTAAATTTGAATCAGCCTTATCTTTTGTCATTCAGTCATCTAGTTTTGTAACATGCTCCTCCCATAAAGAAGCAGTAAAACTGTCCAATTTTGTATGTAACCAAAGCGAGTAATAGCCATAGGGTTACCATATGCATAAAATAATATAATAATAATAATATAATAGTAATAATATAATAATAATAATAATAGCTTTTGCTGACATATTGAAGGCAGCAATTCAGCAGAAGTGTTGGCTCAACCTTCACTTCTGCCAATTTGTTTGCAACCCTACTGTTAACTCTACGCTTCTGTTATTTTGTTTTCTTCAAATAATGCATAAATACTACCAATGTGCCAATTTTCAGCTCTATTGATCATCAGGTTTACAAAAAAAAAAAAATTGGGTTGGGTTGCCAGATTTGGATTCTTGAAAACGTCTATGAAAGCTATAATTATGCTGATCTGCGCGTTCTTATCTTATCAGAATTATGTTTTGTGCTGCTTTAAATTTTCAAAATTGAATGGCCTTTGGAAACCCTAATGCATTGGATTTCATTTCAGCTTTGTACCTCATCGAGTTTTTTTTTAATTAATTACTTTATTTTTTAATTTTTGATATATGACCTCTGGCAACCCTTAAACAGCCACCCACGCTTGTATCAATTCGTTTCCATGTTGATATTCACAAAACCTATTATGATGCCAATTTTCAGCTTTGTATCTAATCAGGTTTTTTAAATCTTTTTTTTTTAGGTTTTAGATTTCATGACATCTGGCAACGCTTTGTCACCACTAGGACTTCTGCCAATTTGTTTCCGCCTTTAGAATTATAAAGGCTATGATCTCCCAAATTTTCAGATTGGTCGCGATGACGGTTTTGGGCAAAAAAAAATTTGCATGTTTGAACCACCACCTACTCTTTCCGCTCCACTTTCGACTTCGGCCAGAGAGATTTTTTCTTAACTAGCCCTCGGCTGTCAATTCCCGCAAAATGTATCCGTGTCGCTTATGACGTTGATTTTTCGTCGCTAGCTCTCCGACTATTAGTATATAACATTCGTGAAACCTTCATTTATGTGAATAGATTTTGAATATAAACTCAAATATTCGATTTATATTTACTATTCTTCATAAAATATGAATTCGCACAAGTTAATTTTATGAAAAAGGTTCTTGCTATGTAAACGGGAACTTGTCGCAACAAAATGAAAAAAAATATGAGTTGAATTCGTCACTTCGATGAACGGAGACATTTTGGTAAGATAGTTATACCTATTTTTTTATAAAAATAAGTAACTTTTATAAAAAAAAAATAATGTTTAAATCTTTCAGACACACAATTTGAAACAAAAAATAGTCTTAGAGCAAGAGGAACTAACCACCTAACCTATAATGAAGACTGCATGTGACGTGCTTCCCAGGTTTCTTTAAGTTTTGTAAAGCTCTCCCTCTCGTGCAATTTAGTAATTGCATGGAAGCTATACCAATATATGTACCTACCTTCATTTAAATGAATCATATTTTACCCATTAATATGATTAAAAAAAGAATCACGAATTCTTCAGTAAAATGAATATATAAGAGTCCTGTTTACATTGAATTAAGTGAAGAATTCCCTATTATGTATGAATCATAAAAATGATTCGAATTCCCGGAAATGGATTCAAATCAGTTCAGAAATGAATTCATAATATGAAGGATTTGTCCACTTATATAAATATGTAGTATATTAATCAATTCTGAAGGGAAATTTTTGCTGGGATGTACTATTATTTCACTATTTTTTTCCTCTCATTTTGTTTGTGAAGCATGGATATTCACTGACTTGTTTGCCCATCCTTAGGTACCACAAAATATTTGCATCGTGTACATAAACAAATTTCTTTTACGGCGTTGCCGACTCGAATTCGGACTGACAAATCGATTATAGGTACCACCACATTCGGCCGACCGTGAAAGCTTTTCCATGACACTACATCGGCGGCGATGTTGTAATCCTTCATTGCTTCCACACTTTTTTGTCCTTTTCGTCTGAAATTTGATTTTTAATTTGTTTTCTTCTTTTTTCATAATATAAAGTACCTATAGTATATTGATAAAACAATCATAGTCCAGTAAAATAAAGATTCAACTTCGAAATTAATGCTAACGGACAAAATTTTTTTTCAATATCTTTGTTTTGCCATTCTAAAACTTACCTCAAAAGTCACAATAAATCAGTGAGCGAGTCGGCTTTCTCCTTTATATAACAATATATTTTGTTCTCCATAAGCTTTAAAGCTCTTTGACTTCCTTACTGAGGGATGAATGCATAGGCAAGCTTTATATTTTGTTGTATTTTGGATGAAAGAGATGTCCTTTGTTCGTACGAGGAAAACATTGAAAAAGCTATTATAGACACGTTTACCAACATAAGTTCCTATAACATATATTCCTATTTTTTTTGTCTGATCCTAGGTTACTTATAGGTATGTATGTTGGTACAATAAATGTGCTTTTGCAAAGGAGAGTTACCGATATGAGAAAATAAACAAACAACTTCTATTTCCTTCTCTCCTCTTTTCTGGAGCCATACTAACATAAAAGTTGTGTTCTTTTAACTTGCAATATGGTGCCTTGCAGTCACGTTTTATCGGCGTTGTTGTCGATACGCGCACTAATTCTCTAATATCTATCGCATAAATGCGATGAATTTACACAAAGATCTACACACTGAGGTTTTAAAAGATTTATAAATGAATTTAGGTTGCAAACTTAAAAAAATCTCAAAAAAATGCTCTAAGCAAAACAGAAAATTGACAAACCGACTTAAAATCGAAAATATTCTTAAATTCAAATTTTTGTTACTACATAATTATGTAGGTATGTGGTATGATGTTTTAAAATAAGAAAAAAAAATTGACAAACGGTTTTCCAATGAAGCGATATTTTTGTTTATTCATAAGCATACATACATTTTTGTTCAAATGAATGTAGTTGATTAAGGATGAAACTCAATTAAATAATTTTATGAAATTAATGCAAACAATTATTTTGAACTTCTACCAACAAAATATGTTATATGTTCTTGCTGCGGGTGCTTAACTCATGTGCACTTAATTATACAAATAGTAGATACCCTAAAAAAATATTAATATTGAATACATAATAAGAATACGGATTTAAGATACATTTTGTGAAAAAATAATTTAAAGCAATACCTACATTAATACAAAATTGAAATATTAGTTGAACAAATTTTTAATGTGTACCGATATACCTATTTTATTTTGTGCTTTCTGGTTCAAATCTAGATCCATGGTTTTATAATGTAAAAAAACGTAACTGGAAGTATGGGACCTACCTATTGCAATAAAAGGTGCTCCCTACATTAAATTAATTTCAACTAAAAATGGAATACAAATTGTGCTTGTGCCGGAACAGAATCAACTTTCTATTCGGTAAGTCGATCGACTTTCTCTTAAAAGCAGTACCTAATTGAACACAAACAATTTAGATGTAAATGTTAGGACTAGCGTTGATCCTTGAATACAAAATGTTAGGCCCATTTCAACATATTATGCACCATTTATTTTCTACCATGACATGTACCACTTTTTAAGAACGATTTGAGAGTATCATGCCTAATGCTAGGTTTTCACTTGTTAATTTTTGATCGACAAACGATACGATAGGAGAAGCAGGATCTACTGTTTACATTCCGTTTTTTTGGTATCTGACACCCTGTTGCGTCGAATAGGTCTTTTGTCAATTAGAAATTGTCAAGTGGACACCATAAACTAAACCTTAACAGACGGTTTCGTTTAGGCTAAAAAATGAGCCTTGCAAAAAATCAGCTCTTAAAATTAGTTTTTAGTAGGTACCTACCTACTAGTGAAACGCACTTTTCGTTTTCCATACAAATTGCAGTGGGAACGAACGTCCGTCGTCGCCGTCGTTGTACAGTTAAGATTTTGATACTGTTGTTTATAATTTTGAAAGCTCTACAAAAATATTTTTTGTGGGTTTTAGGTACGGCCACGCAGTAAGCTACAAGCGGGTGAGAGTCAATCCTGAGCGGCAAGGTGGCTACATACTGAGCGGCGAACCTGAGCGACCATTAAAAAATCAGAAAAATCGTAGAGAATCCGACTATTACCCTTAAGGTTCTGGGTTCAAATCATGACAGCACCAAGTTTTTTTTTTAATATTTTTTTATACAAATTAGCAATGCCCATTAGGGTGGTCGTTATTTTCCAAAAATTGGAATTTCTATGCTCCCAAGGGCTTATATGGTTGGAAATAAATAAAAAAAAATATTCCCCAAGTTTCAAGTCTCTAAATTAATTTTAACCCGTGCCGAAAAGCGGTTGAAGTTTCGTATGGGAATAACATGGGCTTTTGGACCTTGTCCCATCAAATTTAAATTGCAGCAAAACTATTCGTTCTAAAAATCTGAAACTTGGCAGACTTATACCTTATAGTTGTAGCAATCATGTGGATTTTTTTTCAGATTTTTAACTATTTTAGTTTCGGAGATTGAGCTGGGTAAAGAAAACCATTTTTTCAGACTTTTTAAATTTTTTTTTTTTTTTTTAATAATAAATTCCTTATTCATTTATACGTTCATTTATAAGAAAATATATTTTCTCGCTTCATTATTTGGTGATGTCTTTCAAATTTTTATTTTTTCTTACATTTGGTAGACTTTACCAAACATTTGTAATCTACATTATTTTTTTTGAACCGAAACTGGATTCATTAATTCTAACGGTTTAACTGCATAGAATTCCGCAATGTTTTTCGTCTTATCTATGCTTTGACTTTTTTTTTATTGTTAATGACTTGAACTTTATTTACGTTTTACCTCCTTCTTTCACTAATCAGCCACCAAGAAGACAAGAGTTTACCATCGTATAAAGTGTTTTTTTTTAATTGCAAGTTTTCGCTTATTAATAAATTTTTTTGGTCTGGTTCTTTTGGATTTTATAAAGTTTCAACCACTAAGTATGTGTTTTTAGTTTAAAAGTAATTTGTTAATTTAATTTATTATAATTGATTTTTGTTTTTATAAAAGTTAATCATTTTGCTGAAAAGATGTCGTCAAGAATGATATTGCGGCAAAATATTTACTTAATAGGTGATGTTGACATTCAAATTTATGGTAATAAACTACCCTAAAAATTGCAAGTATTAAAATTATTTTTTTATCAAACGCGAGTATTAAAATATTAAAACAAGATTTACGACAAGCTGCAAACGGAACCATAAATGAAGTGAAAATTTTCTGGCAAAAGGCACAATTGCCAACTAAAAGAATTGATCACTGTGTTGAAAAATTATTGAAGTTGTATAACGAATACAGAAATTTACAAAAAAGTAACACAAAACAATGTAATAAACAAAATGAAGATGATTTCCTTATATCAATTAAAAAATTGTTTGATATCTCACATAACGATATCTTAAATATGATCGATAGTGAAAAACAAACTTTTCTATGTAACCAGAGGAAGGATGACCGAGTTGGTTACATAGCTAATATTGAGTCAGAATACGATGAAATAGAAAGAAAAAAAAATAGAAAAAGATGTTCATCGAAAACAGCTCATGAGAAGTGAGGAAGAAAAAAAGCGTTTAGGTGACAAGGTGACATAAATAAAATAGATAAAAACAAAAATAAAGTTATGTTTTATTTCTTTTAGTCGACATAGTTGAGCTAGTTTTGAGCGGTGAAAGTCTAGAAGCAAATCAATCAAGCCAAAAATCATTATCATCTCACTCTGACTATAATTTTGAAGAAGATGCAGGGCCTTCAGATCCAAAAAAAACGTGGCAAAATAAATATTTTAAACTCGGATTTAGTTTTGACATTAGATAGATGCAAGATCAGTGATCGTAATAGTGTCTATTTAATAAGTGCGGTAGCTGCGGCATTGAATGTTCAGTTAGATACACTTATATTGAATAAAACCTCTATTCGTAACTACAGAGAGAAAATACGTACTGAAAAAATGGAAAAGCTTAAACAGAATTTTAAAGACGTGGATTTATAGCCGACTGTTTTACATTGGGATGGTAAAATGATGAAGAATTCAACAAGTGATAAGATGAAAGAAAGACTGCCGGTAGTAATAAGTTGTGGAAACGTGGAGAAAATTGTAGGTGTACCAGAACTCGATAATGGGAAAGGTAGTACTCAAGCTAACGCTATTTTCGAAGTTATCACGGACTGGAGATTAGGTAGCTCTATTAAAGCTATCTGTTGTGATACTACAGCTTCAAATTTGGGGCGCTTATCAGGTGCGGCAACATTATTGGAGCAGTCGCTAGAAACAAATTTGCTATATCTACCATGTAGGCATCATATTTTAGGGTTGATATTAAAAGCTATATTTGACATCAAAAATATACATATCTTCAACAACTGGCCCGAATGTTCCCTTGTTTAAGACCTTTCAACTCAACTGGTCAGAAATAAATCAGAATGAATTTAATGCTGGTATTGAAAACGAGTATGTTTGTAGCATTTTGCACAACAAGACTGAAACTATTAACTCATTTATTGAGAACCAATTAAAAATAAGCCAACCAAGGGATGATTATAAAGAGCTCTTAATATTAGTTCAACTATTTATAGGGAAAAATCCAAGAAATGGTGTTACATTTCGGAAGCCTGGTGCTATGCATCATTGCCCATGCTTTATCACCTACTTACGTCATTAACAATACAATATATAGCTGCATAAACCAGGTTATTTATGTAGTTGATATTCTAGTGGTAGACCAAGGTTAGTTAAGGTTTGTTACTCTCGGCATATCAACAGCTTATCGTAATTCGGTAGTAAATATGGACTGCGAAGCAACTTATATTCTTGAGAAAAAGTACAGCTATTATATTCTGGATAGAAGAATGGGGTCCAAGACCTTTTGCATGGGACCGTCTACTTCCACGACGCACTCAAAAAATGCAAGATAATCAAAATAATTCAAAAAATATATAAAACACGAAAATAGCAGTAGGCAAAAAATAAAAGAAATATTGAAAAATTTAAACACTTTAATTTATTTAAACAAAAACAAAACTGTTCTGAAGAAAGGTATTTACAAAAGGGAAATAATAAGGAACTTAATTTAATTGCAGCACTTTTTCTTAACTTAAAAAATTTTAAATGAAATTTTCCAAAGGTAACACTGAAATAGCAGTGTTAGGTTCAATTAGTCTTATATCCCTTTTATGGGATATTTAATAATGGAACTAAAAAAAAAAAGAATCTGTACGTTAATACTTCGTCGTATTTCCCCGATTTTCGATGACTGCCTCATCGCCGTGGCATAGATTCCACCAAACGCTTGCAACGCTCCGCTGGTATTCCATACCAAGCATTTTGAACTGCTGGCCAAAGTTGATTGTTATTGGCTGGGTTGGCATCATGAACAGCTCTTTTAAGGTCCCCCCAAACGTTTTCAATGGGATTCAAGTCAAGGGACTGGGCCGGCCAGTCCATAACATGAACCCCATTGACCCCATTGCCTTCCGACTACTAGATATAAGATATGAATAAAAATTAAATACATATATACAGGATGTCCGGTAAAAAATTGATAACCTTGAAAAACCATATAGCTGACCTTATGACCCTTCTAAAAAAAAATAGGAAAAAAATTCTATCCCAAGTAATAGCTTACATACATATGAGCTTTTTTTGTTCAGTGTATTTTTCACAGTCGTACTTTAGGTTTTTCTACATCACGGCCACAAATGGATGAATTTCATCGGTTTTAAATTTATTTTTCAATGAAAAATGTGAAAAAAATAATTTTTTTAAAAGTTTTAACATATCTGGTATAAAAATAAAATGCACGACTGGGTCGCACGTACTTACTCTTGTAGATAAAGTTACTATTTATGCTGAGCCTTTTTAATTAAAAATTTGCAAATGCAGTTTTAGGCAAAAATTAAAAAGCGGTTCTCAAATGACTAAAACAGATTCTTAAATGAATTTAACCCCAAAACGAAGTATGCATCCTGATTTCTTCTATAATGATACATATTTAGAAAAAAAATTGGAAAATCGTTCAAAAAACTATTTTTTCTATATAAAATTTTGCAATGACTTTTTAAAAACAAAATTTGGTACGCCTCTTTTAAGATTAATTTATCAACATCTAAAAACTAAATTTTGAAACAAATATTGATTAGTTTTCGAAAAAACATTTTTCAAACAAAAAAATTTCAAATATTTTTTAAAAATCCAAAAAAATAGTTTTCGAAATTTGTTTTATTAAAAATTATTACGGCAACTTGAAAGCTTTCATGTAAAAAAAATTGTTGAAATTGATTGAGCCATGAAGAAAATCAGAATTACAAAAACGGTTCTATGACAGGTACCGTTAATAACGGTTTTTGAAAAAAATGGGTTTCTTTTAAAGATGGACCTTATTCAAAAAATGACCATGATTTTTTAATAAAAACAAATGTTTGCAAAAATTGCACTAACGGTACGTCCATAGAAAAAAATTTGTTAAATTTTTACTTGCTTGGCTAGTATGGGTTTCGTGTAAAAAAAATACGATTTTAATCAAAACCAACATTACCATAATGGAGAATTCCAAAAAAGTGGTTTTTGTCATGCCGCAAGTGTCGGTCTGTGCGTCTGTACGTCTGTGCGTCCGTCTCTACACATCTCCACTGCCCAAACGCGGTTTTTCTTCAAATTTGGTACAGATGATTTTCACGTAATTTCGAAAGTTGTTTTTTTTTGTTTTTGAATATCACGTCTAGAACTTATGCCTCCCATAGACTACCCTTAATATGATGTACAAAGGGAAAATAGGGAAGGATTGAAAAGGAGAAACCGATACACATTAGTTTTGAAATTCTGAATATTGAAATGGGAGGGAAAAACAGAGGCGGTAATGCATTCCACATTCGCATTGTACGACTAATGAAAGAATCTCTGTATTTGACCAAAGATAATATAATACAAAGATGTCACGTGAAGTTAGCACCGCCATCATCCAAAACTCAAAATTTCAAAAATATAAGTATGCAGGAATTTGCTGCTAATTTGTTACCCCAATCTTAAATTTGTTGCTCCACGTTTTGACTTTGAAATGCACTTAAACAGCTTCATAGGAAAATCTAAATCGCTCAAAAATGATCATATAGTGAAAAGATTAAAACCAATTCAAGGACTACTCCTCACCTTCTCAAAAAAGTGTATATAAAATTTTAAGCCAAACTCCTTCATGGCCAAAACGCATTGTGGATCTTGTGGAAAGTATTCCACTCAGCTATCTCTAAGGGCACTTCTAAGACCTACACTTAAAATTTCAAAAATCTAAGTATGTAAGAATTTGTTGCTAATTTGTTGCTCTTGAATAACACCATTCCTGAATTTGTTGCTCCTCCCCTAACCCCCCAAATCAATGGCGGTGCTAACTTCACGTGAAGTTAGCAGCACCGCCATCATCTAAAACACAAAACTTCAAAAATACAAGTATGCAGCAATTTGTTGCTTATATGTTACCCCAGTCTTGAATTTGTTGCTCCACGATTTGACCTTGAAAAGTTTTTGTAAAAACAAAGTGACTGAACCTTTAGCTTGAATTTGTTGCTCTACGATAAAGTGCGTTACAAATTTCTGCTCCAACTCCTTCACCCCCAAAAATACCAATTTTCTGTTCGATAAAAATTGGCAGTACAGGCATTATGGGAGAGTTTTTTTAATATCAGTGGCGGGCTATTTTATGCACCATACCCAATTGAAAGAAACTCCTATAAAAAGTTTTATAAACCGCCCATGAATTTTAAATGGCATTCGACGTAGATCCCACAACTACCTGCTTGGCGCACACTTGAGCATGCACTGATAAATCGCTGTTGCTCTTCAACCCTAATAAAACAAGACATATTCGGAGTTGCCTTTTTCAATTTTGTTACTCACTTCGTATTTTTCTTTTACTTTTTCAATGGGTTTTTGTAGACGAGCTTTTGGTTTAAGAGCTTTTTAAAAAGTTCTTAACGATGAGTGTTATCGTGTTGTGTTTCGACGTTTGCATTTTTTTTAAAGTTGTGGCAAATCCGTTAAAATGCAGTTTTAAAAATATAAGCCGTTTTATTTGAGAAAGAAATTTATTTTGCGCAGATTCACGTACCGGGCGGGTTGGTTTGTCGATTTCACGTGCTATTTTTGTGCATTATTGTGATAATATTGTAGTGCTATTGTTGTTTTATGTTTGTGTTGTTTGTATATTATTGTTGTGCTTTTGTTGTGTTGTTTGTATATTTTGTTTGTGCTTTTGTTGTGTTGTGTAAGTTCAAAACGGCTTCAAAATGCTCAAAGGACTTGAGTGCAAAAAAAAATGAAATAGTTGAGGCGACAAACAAAATTTGTAAGAACGTGCAAAATAAAACGGAGGCTGTGAAGCAAGTTATAGATATTTTTGGTGTATCTGAACGAATAGTGTATAGGCTTATGAAGGAAAATAGCACCAAAGGCCACAACTCACCACCAAAAAAAATAACCAATCTGGTCGCAGAATTAAAATTGACGATTTTGATAAGTGTGTCATCAGAGAAAAAAAAAACGAAATGAAATTTTAATCTAAAAAAGAAGAAAGGTAACCCTACATACATTTATAACAGCTTTTTCAAATTCAAAATGCTGATTATGGCAACCGTGCACACGGTACTTACTTATGGTACTTATGGAAAGGAAAGGATTGCGAATGGGAGGAAAATATCCATATCTTCCCTGTACTACCAATTTTAATCGGACAGAGTATAGAAGAAAACAACGCATCAAATTAAGAAAAGAATTATTCTTTGAATTTTGGGAGGCAGACTACTAAATGAGTAGTGTACTAGCAAGGAGCCTCATTAAAATTCTCTCGTCTGAGATCCACTTCTTCCAAGTGTATCTCCGACAAGGTAAGGCTTCTCCGACCGAGAATTCTATGGTTGGCCCTATTCCAAGATTGCTACAGACGGGAGCCGTCAACCGGAGACCGATTCTTCTGTGGGTGCCCTTCATCTAAGCGTGCCATAGACAGCAGCCCCAGCCAGATACCGCTAACCGCTTATTCTCTAGTTGTTGCTGGAGACAGAAGTAAACCACATTTGGCTTCTGCTTATTTATTTTCTCGATCTTCTTCTCCTAATGTGAACAGAGCCGCTCTCTCCTGAGACCCGCTACCGCTTATCCTCTAGACTTTCTCTGGGCTGGAGACAAAACGAACTGTATTAGTTCGTAAGAAAAGTATATGAAATACCGTTTTAGTTATTGCAAGAAATGTCAATATAGTTTGAAAAGTAGATATATGAAATACCGTTTTAGTTATTGTATGAAATATCAAAATTGTACAAAGTATATGAGGTACCATGTTAGTTTAGTTTATAAGTAAAAGGTAACAAAAAGATTAAGAATTAAACAAAAGGTTGGTTGTTCTTCGGAATTTGGTACTTTTAACGAAAGTTTTTTATGCTTTTTTCAGGATCGACCCTGGACACCCACGAGCCTACCTCAGCCTCCATAAAAAAGTATCACAAGGGTGAGAAATGTGGTGAGACTATTCTAATGTGACAAAAAATAAGATGCACGACTGGATCGCTCTTTGGGTTAACGTTACTATAGACGTTAAAGCCTCTTATATAAAGTTTATTAAAATAAATAACTATGTTAGAAATTAACAAAATATAGAGCTTTAATTGAGTTATATATGTATGTGTTTCTACAAGAAAAGTGGAATATATGTAAAAAGAATAAAAGTAAAGTATCCGCTGGCCTTTGCGTCTGTACGTCTGTGCGTCCATCTGTACACATCTCCACTGTCCAAACGCGTGGACGGATTTTCTTCAAATTTGGTACAGATGATTTTTACGTAATGTGGAAAGTTGATTTTTGTTTTGTTTTTGAATATCTCATCTAGAACGAGTACCTCTCACACAACATTTTTGAGTTATTCGAATTTTATTGAAAACGGCTCTAACGATTTTAATTAAACTTTTTGATATGATTTCTTCAATAACGAGAAATTTTTTTTTTAAATATTTTTTTATTAAAAAAATTTCAAAATTTAGTATGCCATTTTGAAGATGGCTAATATTTATCAACATCTAAAAATTAAATTTTTGAAAAAACACAAATCATTGACCCATAATTTAAAAAAAAAATCCAAAAAGTGTTCCCGTTTTAAAAAAATATTTATTTTTGCTTATTTGTGCATATCTTTCAATACATACACACATCAGATGACCAAGAGCTAAAATTTTCAAGCTAAGTTAATACATAAAATAGCTTTGCACTACATGAGCAGGTTCGTGCGATCCAGTAGTGCATTTTATTATCGTTCTTAAATCGTTCGAAATTTTTTTAATTAAAAAAATATTTAAAAATAAAAACGGCTCGATAGATTTTTTTGAAAAAAATTTTAAAAATTTCTCGTTATTGAAGAAATCATATCAAAAAGTTTAATTAAAATCGTTAGAGCCGTTTTCGATAAAATTCGAATAACTCAAAAATGTTGTGTTACTCGTTCTAGATGAGATATTCAAAAACAAAAAAAATCAACTTTCGTAAAAATCATCTGTACCAAATTTGAAGAAAATCATCATGTTGGTTTTGATTAAAACCTCAATTTTTTTTTTTTGACACGAAACCAATACTTGCCCTATAGAACAATAGTGACTATAGATAAATTTGTGAAAAAAAGAAAAAAAAAAAGTGAAAGTGTTTGTGTTTGTGTTAAAATAATTGGAAAATGGGTTAGATTTTAAAATGAGTTAAATTGTGTGGAGCTGATGAAGGCGGAGTTAAAGAAGCGAGGTATTCCTACTGCTGGAACAAATAAAATGCACGACTGGATCGCACCAACTTGCTCATGTAGTACAAAGCTATTTTATGTATTAACTTAGCTTGAAAATTTTAGCTTTTGGTCATCTGATGTATGTAGGTATTGAGAGATATGCACAAATAAGCAAAAATAAATATTTTTTTTTAAACGGGAACACTTTTTGGATTTCTTTTTTGAAAAAATTATTTTTTTTTCCATATTAGGTCATTGATTTGTGTTTTTTCAAAATTTTATTTTTAGATGTTGATAAATAGATATTAGCCATCTTCAAAATTTAATACCATTTTTTTTTTAAATCGTTTGAAATTTTTTTAATAAAAAAATATTTAAAAAAAAAAAACTACTCGATAGATTTTTTGATAAAAAATTCTAAAAATTTCTCGTTATTGAAGAAATAATATCAAAAAGTTTAATCAAAATCGTTAGAGCCGTTTTCGATAAAATTCGAATAACTAAATAAAGTTGTGTGGAAGGTACTCGTTCTAGATGAGATATTCAAAAACAAAAAAAAATCAACTTTCGAAATTACTTAAAAATCATCTGTACCAAATTTGAAGAAAATCCGTCCACGCACAGACGCACAGACGCATCAGCATTGTAATGTTGGTTTTGATTAAAACCTCAGATTTTTTTTTTGACATGAAACCAATACTTTTTCTATAGGACAAGTAAAAACGACCTCATTATCGTCTCCAGGAAAATCTAGAGCAGACCAAACAGAATTTGTACACATTTCAATTTGAGATAGAAATGCCTGAAGACCAAGTAAGTACTGGTGCCGTTTTGTCGTCCATGATGGCCCTTCTTCTTGCCATTTTTTGATGAACAACGAACCGGGCAAAAGAATCTTCTCGCAAAAATTTTAAGAGCAACGCAATGAGCAAAAGAACCTTCTTGAAGAACTGAAAAACATTCTAGAAGGAAAACTCGTTGACTTTCAGAAGAAGTTCATTGCTTGATCAACGTGTCGAAAAACAACTCTTGGTGATGAACACAAAGCTTGAAAACGTTGAAATTCAATTTGAAGAGAAATTCCAGAACATTTCTTAGGAGCTGGACAAGGTTAGAAAAATGAAAGTAAGAGAAAGTTTTTTTGACGGACAAACACCTTGGTCGATCTACAAAAGGCAATTTGAGGCAGCCGCGATAACAAATGGCTGTGATGAGGAAGACAAGTTCATAGCCCTACACTTGCTCTTAGTGGATCTGCTGCTGAATTGTTACAAACCATACCAATTTGGAAGTGTTAATTCTTGTTAATTGTAAAGATTAATAGGGAAACAGTTTGTTATAGAAAAAAAGACGCACAGACCGACGGACGGCATGACGAAAACCAATTTTTTTTAACTTCTCTATCATCGTAATGTTGGTTTTGATTAAAACCTCAAATTTTTGTTTTGACACGAAACCAATACTTGCCCTAAGAGCAAGTAAAAATGATAATTTTTGTGCCTTCAAAGAAAATTATCCTGGAGAGTACCGTTAACTTTTATAAATCCAGTAAGAATACTCCAAATCTGAGAAATAGTAGCGTTGCCCTGTCGCGTTGCCGTTGCCGATTTTTTATTTTTGCAAATTTTTTTTATTTAGTTTTTTTGTGAATATTTTGTAAGCGGTTAAAGCAATTTTGTCTAAAACTGTTGCACAGATCATATAACCTTAAAGAATTTAATTAAGTTTAATTAAGTTTAAGAGATGTTAAGCATTAACTACTTATATTTCCTCCAACTCAAAAAACACCCTTTCATTTAAAACAATGTGATAGACTCATTTGATTCATAGTTACCATGACTAAGGAAATGTTTATACTGATTTTTGTGAACGTACCATTTAAATTATTATTATATTACAAAAAAAACACCCTTTCACCCAAAATATTTGTATGTAATCTTTATTTTTTTGGTTCCAATGGTAAATGGCATCTATGAGCGTATAAACAGTGAGGTATATTGCAACCCCCCTGTTTGGGATCACTATAGGATTTGGGGTAGGTGCGAGGTTGGGTGTATGCAAAGTTTCTTTCGCATAAAAAGAATCAAAGTTTCTTTAAGTCAAGATTTTGTAAATGCAAAAGAAACTATGCATACACACAACCTCCACCTACCCCAAATCCTATAGTGACCCCAAGCAGGGGGGCAACATGCCTCCCCCCCCCAAACATACCTCACTGTTTACACCTTCATAGGTGGGGGTCCTGGGTTAAAAAAAAAAAAAATTTATGTATTTAAAAAATAATTTAATTTATGCCCCATGTTATTGAAAAAATACTATGGATTTATGTCCCAATATCTTTAAAATAAAAAAATTTCCAGATACTTTTGGCAGTCAAAAATTGAACCTTTTTAAATAAATAAAAAACACGAAAACGAAAAAATAAAGCCAAATTGGCCTTATTTCGTTTTCAAATCTAAATAAAGCCAAAACGAAAATTTGGCGTTATTTCCATATTGAAAACGAAATAAGGCCAAATTTTGTACTTTTGGCCTTATTTAGTTGAGCCTTATTTTACGTCACCATTCTGAATTATATTATGCAGATAAATTTTGCAACACCACAGTTACACAACTGATAATCTGTTATTAGGGATATTTATGCAACTGTGGTCAACCTGGTAAATTTGGTAAACATGTCAAAATTTGTATGGAAATGACAGTTAGTTTACCAGATATACAGTACTATCATATCGCATCTGATCGGAGGAAAATTTTTTTTTTGTTCTGATTCGGATACCATGAATGAAATCAACTTTCCGATCGGAATTTATCTACGATGGGAGTCTTCTTCGAACGGATACCATTATAGGGCTGATTGTACTTTACCACGTTTACCAAGTATCAGGTTGCATGAATACCCGTATTAAAAAATGTCAAAATGAATATCATTTTTTTGTTCTTAAGATTTACGTTTTTGACGACAAAGTTTTACAAAAAATACGACTAGGGCTTTCATATGAAAAAAATGTGTCGCTTTGTCGCGTTTGTCGTCTCTCATTTGACGCTGTGTAAATAAAATTGTTTTGTCGTGTCGCGTTGTCATGTCGCATTTGCCTTGGGCAAGCCCAAGGTATATAGAATAAAATGGTGTGATATTCCAATTCTCTATTCTTATCTTGCTCACACTATTTTACGTCATTTGTATCGTGTTTTCATAACTCAAATTAAAATAAATAAAGCAAAACGTCAAGTTTTACGATGCAAGTGACGTAAGCATGTGTGAGGATGTTGGTGCAGAATGTTCGGAATGTCATACCATTATATCAAAGATGATATAACTAGTATATAATAGTTATATCATCTTTGATTATATTCTATATACCTTGGGGCAAGCCTTAAAATTCACTACCGTGACGAAAATGCACAAAAAAAAACGAACGAAAAAACTAAAAAAAAGAATAACATTTATTTATTTGAATGAAATATACAAATAATTTAAATGTAGTTTTTAAACTAACACAAATAAAACACGGTCCCCATTTTTTTTTTATTTTGACACTCGAACGTCAATGAAAACTGGGAATATCTACCTAATTATGTGAACTGTGATTTCTTCTAAAAGCTTTTGAGAACAAATATAGGAATAGTTTTGTCGCTTGCTGTTTTTCTATATTGTTGTTTTTTTTTAATGCGTGAGAAAAAAACGTTTAAATGCCGTTAAGAAGATTTTGGCTGTTTTCATTAAGGAAACTTCTTTAGGTGGATTTTCGAACAGGTGCGGTTTGAAAGTTAAGTTTATTTATTATTCTTCGTAATTTAAGTGAGTTTAAGTGGAAATTATTTATACCTTATACTTGGTGCAAACGTGATGAAAAATAGTGATTTTGTTTATAAAAAAAATATTCTTTGAAAAAGTATATATTTACACGGTGTTTATAATCAGTGCCAAAAAAAATAAAATGCACGACTGGATCCCACGAACTTGCTTATGTAGTGCAAAGCTATTTTATCTATTAACTTAGCTTGAAAATTTAAGCTTTTGGTCATCTGATGTGTGTAGGTATTGAGAGATATGCACAAAAAATAAAAATAAATATTGTTTTAAAACGGGAACTCTTTTTGGATTTATTTTTTTGAAAAATAATTAGTTTTCCATATTGGGTCAATGATTTGTGTTTTTTCAAAATTTTATTGTTAGATGTTGATAAATATTAGCCATCTTCAAAATGGCATAACAATTTTTTTTTTTTAAATCGTTTGAATTTTTTTTAAATAAAATATATTTTTTTTAAGAAAATGGCCCGATAGATTTTTTTGAAAAAAATTCTAAAAATTTCTCGTTATTGAAGAAATCATATCAAAAAGTTTAATTAAAATCGTTAGAGCCGTTTTCGATAAAATTCGAATAACTCAAAAATTTTGTATGGGAGGTACTATTTCTAGATGAGATATTCGAAAACACAAAAAAAAAAAAACAACTTTCGAAATTATGTAAAAATCATCTTTACAAAATTTTAAGAAAATCCGTCCACCCGTTTCTCTGTGCTGTGTTGTTTATAAATTGTGTAATTTTGAATATTTAACCAAAGATAACAGAATACAAAGATGTTGCATCCCATACAAATTTTTGGCGAACAAAATTTAAAGCCTGGTACGCGATATCGCGTACCACAACATGTTTCTAGTTGCGAAATGTTGCGAGAGCGAGGGAATTCCTTGAAAAATCTGTAATCGCTTAGAACAAATTTATTTGTCGTTTGTCCTTTTTCTTCTGTTTGTTTTTTTTGTTTGCTTTTATCTTATGTTTTTGTTATGAAGCGCATCCTGCTTTCGGCAACGGTGGCGATCACGATGGTTGTTATTTTTATTTTCTGTGATGTTTGCATGCTTTCGTCTGCCGATATTTTAAAGATTTTCTTTATTTTGTAATTTTTTTTTTGATTTTTGTACTTTCTAAACGATGAAGACTTTTGAACTCGGTAGGAAGAATTTGTTGTACTGTAAGTTGGTGGGTAGGTAGGTTAAAACATAAATCGAGTGTTTTTTTGCAGAAACGCCCTTACAAGGACGATAGGTCGGGAACCTGTTTATGGATAGGTATTATTTTTTTTTAATGAATGTGTGCACACACTTTCTTTTACTTTTTCCTTCCAAAAATTTCACTTTTGTATATGGAGTACCTACCTACCACAATTTTGCATTTTTTAATGTTCCAATCAACAATGATACCCACTGATTTTAACATAATGGAGGTATCCGGAATCTTCTTCTTCTTCTTCTCCATTATCGACGATAGTCATGATCTCGGATGGGGTCACAACTCTCCCACTCTACTGCTTCACACTACGGCTCCGCATGTGGGGTTCGCCGGGTTGACCTCAGGAAACGTCGGCAGGCTTCTCGATTTTGAATTGTTCCATGTCTAAGGCCAACTAAATGCAGTTGTCGTTGCATTTGTCTTCTCCATGAGTTCTTGGGCCTGCCTCTTCTTCGCGATTGCATTGGAACGTCGTAAGCGATCGCCTTTTGAACTGGGTTCTCAGGGTTTCGTCTTTGTACATGACAGTACCAGCTTAAACGGTCATGCTGTATTTTATCCAAGATGGTGTTTTTGACGTGAAGGCTTCCTCGGATTTTCTTGCTTCTGATTCGATCAAGCTTTGTTACTCCTGCTGTCATACGAAGCATCTTCATCTCAGCTGCTGTCAGCTTACTCTCATACGTTCTGTACATTGTCCAACATTGTGAACCGTATGTAAATGCTGGGCGAACAACTGCAGTATAGAGCTTTCCTTTCAGTTTAGGGGGCATTTTTCGGTCACAGAAGATGGCAGAGCTTTCGCGCCACTTCATCCACCCTACACTTATTCGGTGGTTGATGTCGTCATCACAAGAAGCTTGGTTGTTGATCATAGATCAATCCGGAATAGGTACTTAATTCTCAAAGTTTTGGTAAAAATGAATATTTTTAGATGTTTGTAAAAAAAATTCTTGCAACGGTATATAACCCCCGACCCTCACCAAACTATACCACCTCTACGACCTCATGTCTACATGATCCTGAGGCCGGTCCAGGCAGCAGGACGTTTCTACAAAAAACCACTGGATTTATATTTTAACCTACCTACCCACCATCTTACAGACCCTCTTAGAATTAGAAGAATTCCATTAAAAAACCATACAACAAATTCTTCCTGCCTAAATAAAAAGTCTTCATTGTTAAAAAATCAAAAAACATAAAATAAAGAAAGTCTTTAAAATATCGGAAGACAAAAACTATGCAAACATCACAGAAAATAAAATAAAATGCACGACTGGGTCGCACGTACTTACTCTTATAGATAAAGTTACTTTATATGCTAAGCCTTTTTAATTAAAAAATTGTAAATGTAGTTTTAGAAAAAAAAATTAAAAAAACATAAAATTCGATTTTCAAATGACTAAAACAGCCTCTTAAATGAATTTAACCTCAAATCGAAGTATGCAATCTGGTTTCTTCTATAATGATAAAATTTGAAAATCGAAAAAATCATTTTCCAAACAAAAAATTTAAAATTTGTTTTAAAATTCAAGAAAATAATTTTCGAAATTTTCTTACTAAATATTATAACGGCAACTTAAAAGCATTCATGTAAAAAGTGAATGCTTTTAAGTTGCATTTGAAATTGATTGAGTCATGAAGGAGAAAATCAGAATTTAAAAAAAAACTATTCTAGGGCAGGTACCGTTAATAACGGTTTTTGAAAAAAATCGTAGGAACCAATTTTGAGAAAAGTGAAAAAAAAAAACAAAAAGAAGAAGCGTTTTTCCTTCTTTTTCTGTTTTTTTTTTTTTTGCTTTTGGTTATGATGTTGTTATGAAGCGCACCCTGCTCTCAGCTACTGGCGATCACGATGGTTGTTGTTTTTTTATTTTCTGTGATTTTTGAATAGCTTTCGTCTTCCGATATTTTAAAGACTTTCTTTTTTTTGTAGTTTTTTTGATTTTTTTATATTTTTTTATTAACAAACATTTTTTTTTAAGAGATTCCAGTTTTTTAGGGAATTCCTTCGCTCTCGCAAGATTTCGGAACTAGCAACATATTGTGGTACGTGATATCGCGTACCAGGCTTCAAATTTTATGCGCCAAAAGTCTGTATGGGATGCGATATCTTTGTATTCTATTATCTTTGTTAATACTTTTATGGATTCACTGGATTTATTTAATCTAAAATAAGCGAAATTTTGACTTATCGCTGTATTGCCTATAAATTTAATTTCATACCTTAAAATTATTTAATTGATAGAAATATTTTTAATAAAACCTTTTTATATATTATCTTATTTCATTGTATTATTCTTATTATTCCGCTTTTCTTTGGTAAAAGTTAAATAGAAAAGTATAAATCGCAAATCTTATGGTATTGTTATCTCAGAATGTCATTTTCTGACTTATCGCCCTATTGTACTGAGGGTGCGACATTTATTTATTCGTTGGTCGTAGTTCGTGCTCATGTGAATTATGCATAAGTGTTCGTTTTTCCGAATGGGACTTTAAATTTGCTATACTCTGTCCAACAAAAATAGTCAGTACAAGTCTTATGGGAGAGCTTTTTCCTTGCAAATGGTGCCAGTCAGTGGTTTTATTCCCTTTTTACCTACTGAAAAAGAAAATTCAACTATTGACTTACACACAAATTGTTTTTGTAATTTCGCTTCGACGAGCGTACACCCCAATGACCTACACCATGCGCAGCTTAAGCCACACTGATAATCTATTCACAAACAACCCTCTTCGTATGTTTTGAAAATAAACACATTGTTGTCAGAGTTACCATTTCCACGTTAAGGCAAATCATAGTGGATTTTCCTTTGGATTTTGTGTGGGAGCTTTCAGAATGTGTGCTTTTTTAAAAGCTTTTAAGAACAAATATGGGAATGGTGTTGTCGCTTGCTGTTTTTCTATATTCGTGGTTTGTATTTTTTTTAATGGGTTGGAAAAAAACGTTTAAATGCCGTTAAGAAGATTTTGGCTGTCTGCATTAGGGGAATAAACTTCTTTGCGCGGATATTCAATCGGGCGCAGTTCGGTAAGTGAAGTTAATTTATTTTTCTTCGTAAATTGAAAGAATGATTTATAATTAATGGTGTAGTTATACATGGTGAAAAATAGAAAAATAAAGTGTTTATTTATACGGTGTTTTTAGTGTTTTTTTTTTTTAATTCTGTGTTTTAGTATGTTTTTATTGTGCGATACAGTATAAAAAATGGCTTCAAGTTCTTCCAAGGATTTAAGTGCAGAGAAAAAGAAAACAATTGTTGAAGTAAGCAATAAATTTTACGCTCATTTAAAAAAAAGGACCGAATCCGTTAAACAAGTTTCGGAATTTTTTTCTGTAACAGACCGAACTGTCTACAGAGCATTGAATGAGAATAAGACGAAAGGCCACAACTCACCTGCAAAAAAGAAAACAAATTCTAATTTTCCTAAACGAAATTTTGATACTAACTTTTTTTCCTTTTTCAAATCTAAATCAATAGTTGGTAACTCTATAAATATTTATCAGAGCTTTTTCGAAATCTATAATGTGCACTAGAAGCCCTGTAATATTTGCGCTCTCTTACAGCTTAATGAAGTTTAACTGCAGTCAGAATGAGAGGTAAGCGTCCTATCTTCTCTGTACTGACTATTTTTGTTGGACAGAGTATAATTACAATTGAAATATGTATTGATTTCTCGAAAAAGTCATTATAGAACAATGTTTAGAACTCTTTCGTTGCTATCTAGAACTCTAGTCAGAACACTTTTTATCGGATTTTGTCTACGTTTTTTTTTAAAGTTTTCTTTAAAAATTTTAATAATTTTTCAGGAACTCTAAAACTCTTGTTTGTCAGTCGAAATGCATGCTCAGAACTCTTTTTTCGAAAAAAAAGCTTGCTGCGTAAAGTCGGCGAACATTTTTTTTTAAATTTTGGCACTTTTATTGCCCAGAACTATTGTTTTTAAGTATAAGGAACTTTTCTGTCACTATCAAAAACTGTTTTTTCCTTTTTTTTGCAAAATTTGAAGACTATAATTTTAAGAAGTGATCGATATATTTGATACCAATTCAGTGAATATGGGTAAATACCACGCCCCAAGAATGAAAATTTTCAAATATTAGATTTTTCCACCATATGCTCTGCAAAGTCTACCAAAGCGGTAGTGATCTAGGTCGACCGGTGGTGGAGGGAAGCTTTTCATAATTTTTATGATCTCTCAGTCAGTTGGGTATAGTTTTTTTTTTTACAATTTTTGAAGCCCTTTATCTCATAATTTCCCCTCCATAGGGGTAAGCCTTGACGGGGCGAAGGACTTACGGTGACTTATACAATGATACTTAGAACTATGCGATCGCGGAATTTGGTCGACAGGTCGAAGTGGAGTAGAATGTCGCTACTAATTACCCGCCCAACGAAGGAGTAATCCCACCAAGGTACTCCCAACAGATTAGACGGTAGCGGAGAAATTCCCTCGATGAAATCAACAGTAGCGTCAATAGTTCCATTCAGGATGAACTACTTGGTGAACACCTTATGCGGGCTACTACGGCATATTCGGAGCGCAAGCCGATAATGAGTGGTTTTTATCCGGCTCCCCGCTCTTGGAGTAAACTATGAGTCTGGTCCTCCAGGATGGGGGATGTGCTTCGGGGTAACTTCTCTACCACGGAAACAAGTCTTTGTTCCGACACAAAAACATGCCTCGGATACGGATGATCTTAATGTTGACAAACCCAGCAAACGAAACAAGAACAATGAATTTCGGATCTGTACGTGGAATGTACTGTCCTTATATAGGCCACGTGCAGCCGAATAATTAGTGGAGAACCTAGATAGGGTAAAGTCTGACGTAACAGCTATCCAGAGGTGCGATGGAATGGAGGGAAGTAAACCAATTTTTGTTTCTTACTAAGGACGTTTTCAACGGAACATGCTTTTGGTAAAGCTTAAGCAACAAATGTTGGAAAAAATCGACTTTATCATTAACGATGTAAATGCTGTAACATAGGTCAAAAGCGAAATTGAAAGCATCTTCTTGTAAGGCATTGTTATTAAGAGCTTTGAAGTCAAGGAATTGAAAAGAAGTCGAAGACAAGATATTAGAAAATTCTATATTATAAGTAGAAAACAGCAAATCATAATCAGAAACTCCTCCTAGAGATTGCTGGTCAAATAAAAGAACCTTAGATAAGCCTCTCCTCCATAGAAGTAAGCCTTGACGTGGTGGAGGGGCTTACGGTGACTACTACAATGAAACTTGTTTCTGCAGAAGGGCCTCCCATGGTCGACAGGTCGAAATGGAGAAGAATGTCGCTTCTAATTACCCTCCCCAACGAAGTAGTGTTCCCACCAAGGCACTCCCGATACATTAGACTGTAGCAGAGGATTTCCCTTGATGACATCAACGGTAGCATCACTCTAGTTCAAGTCAGGATGAACTACTTGGTGAACACCTTATGCGGGCTACTACGACATATTCGAAGCGGTTTTTATCCGGCTCCCCGCTCTTGGAGTAAACTAAGAGGCTGGTCCTCCAGGATGGGGATGTGCGTCGGGTTAACTTCCCTACCACGCAAACAAGACTTTGTTCTGAAACAAAAACATGCCTCGGATACGGATGATTTTAATGTTGACAAACCCAGCAAACGAAACAAGGACAATAAATTTCGCATCTGTACGTGGAATGTACTGTCCGAACAGTTAGTGGAGAACCTGGATAGGCTAAAGGCTGGCGTAACAGCTATCCAGGAGGTACAATGGGTAGAGAGGGCATGCGATGAAAAGAATCGTGTGACATATACCACAGGAAGTGCTTCAAGGAGCAGGGACAGGGGCTGTTTGGGTGCGGTTTTGTAATAAGGGGAAGACAAAGGCAAGCAGTCTTTGGCTTTCACGCGGTAAGCGAGCGCCTAGTCACAATCTGCATGAAAGCAAAATTTCAGAACATGCCTGATCTGTGTTCACGCCCCCTCCCCCCCCCACGAACAGAAGGATGACCCAATTATTGAAGAGTTTTACAACCTACTCGAGCGCACGTACGATAAGTGCCCCAATTAAGACGTCAAGATTATTCTTGGCGACTACAACGCCAGATTTGGTAAGGAGGAGGAATATAGGTCGATAATTGGAATGTACAGTCTACATGCCGAAACCTTCAATAACGGACTCAGGATGATTGACTTTGCGGAAGGGCGAAATGTCACCATTGCGACCACCCAATTCCCAGCGACCACCCAATTCCCACACCTCAATATACACAAGAGGACTTGGTGGTCAAAAAACTGTCAACCAAATTGATCATATCGCGATTGACACCAGACATGCTTCCAGAATCTTAGATGTCCGAACGTTCCGAGGAGCAAACGTTGACTCAGACTACTACTTGGTAGTGTCTCGAGTACGGATGCGGATATCTATGAAGCCACAACGCCGAGCAGATGCTGTAAAAAAAGTTTGATTTCGCGAAACTCAGATCGCAAGAAACCGCCAAAACTTTTGCTGACCGCGCTTCTCTTAATCACAGCCACGAGCAGCAAGCACAGATGACCAGTGGAGACACTGTCGGCAAGCCGTCATTAGTGCCAGTGGCGTATTGAGGGCCCACAGGCCTCCAAAATCATGATATTTTTAAGGTGATTTCATCATAATGCACGCATGATTAACTGAAACTTTTTCGTAAGTATCAGAAATTTTGAGCGCCCCCCCACCCCCCCACAAATTATCTGGATACGCCACTGGTAGTGCCACCACTGATGTGCAGGGATTCACTAGGCGACCACAATAAAACTCTTGGTTCAACGAAGAATGCCAGCTGGCACATGCACCTAAGAAAGAAGCTTATCAGGCAATTCTGCAAACAGGAACTAAAGCCGTAGAGAGCAGCCCGAGAGCTCTAAGGGCAAAAAAGAGAATAGGAACGCCGACTTCTCAGGAAGACAAAGAGAGAGCATGATATGCGGGTGGTCGAGTCTATTGAGGATTGTACTGGCACACAGTAGTGCTTTTTTATGAGTTTCAGCGACAAAATTCATTTCCGTGGCCATTTGTGCATTTATGCATATGTCAGTTATAACCAGGACAAAAACTAAGGAGTTAACAAAAACAACACCATTTTTGGATGCAATATACACATATTAATAGAATTTTTTGTTTGTCATAAGCAAGATCTTAATTAGCAAGATCTCGAAATTGCTTATGACTCATTAAAAAAATTGACAATTTTGAAGGTATAGTGTTGCCAAATCACTTTAGAGCTAGGCGTTGTTAGTTGATCAACTGTTTGGTTGATAAAATGAAACACAGGATTGTATGGGACAGCGCGCACATGCAAAAACTATTCAGTCGTCGATTCGATCAACTAAATGATTTGTGTTTTGTCACAAACTAAACAGTTGAAGCAAATCAGTTTGTTAGTTTGTGTCACACAGAATCATATGTAACTGCGCGCACTTTCAACCAAATTATTTAGTTTTTTTCTATAAGTGCAAGAGAGAAAGGAAATGTAGCCATTATTTGCCTCTCATGTTCGATTTTGAGAGGAGAGAATTCCAATACAAAAATTTAAATTTTTCTCTCTCATCCGTCGATTGCAAAAACTAAACGGTGGCTCAGACCGAAAAAAAATCTGTATCCTACATGATTAAACATAGCAGCGCGCACATTCAACTAAATAGTTTCTCGGTGATGTGTATGTATTGTAATGTTTTTCTGGATTCAAACAAAACTTATTTTTACTTTTTCTAATTCACTTCTTATTTATTCTCAAATTAACAAACACTTTTATCTATAACAAACTGTTTCACTATTACTCTTTACAATTTACAAGAATTAACACTTCCAAATTACACTTTCACAATCACTTATCTTTATCACTGTCAAAATTAAACTGTCCCAATCTCTTTTTTTTTCAATATACTTAATTACAAGAATGTTAATGTCAGCTTAAAATATTTACATAATAATTGAGGATTAATCTCGGGGTGTTCAGGTCCGGTTGTCAATGTGTTGGTTGCAGGGGGAGAGTGGCTTCTAGCCACGGTGGTAAGTTGACGCAGCTTCCTCGTAAAATAGGATTGCCTCGTCGTCGTTGGTTGGAAATATTCCTTCGTCCAGTAGTGCCATCACATCTAGGTATCGTGGCTCGGGATGTCTCTCTTCAGTGGTGATGGTTCTCGCCAATGGGTTTGGATGGGTGCTTAAATAGCTCGTAAGTTTGGCTGCTTTGATCAAAAATTTGTCCAGCGGTAATACTACTGATGCCTCGTACAGTGTACGGTTGCTGATGCACTTCCGTCGCTGGTGTTCGAAGTTAAGTCCTGTGCAAATACGCAGGATTTCCCTTTCGAGCATTCCGAGCATCTTCATGGCAGTTTTTGAAATCGTAAACCATACAGGAAAACCGTACGTTACAATCGGTCTCAGGAGTTGCTTGTAGAGAAGCAGCTTCGTCTTTTGGCTGAGTCCGTTCTTTTTCCGAAGTAGCGGGTGGATGAGGTGGAAGGCGAAGTTTGCCTTTTTGAGGACAGCAGTTGCGTGAGGGTTGAATCGTAACCGCTCATCAAAGTTAATCCCCAAGTACCTGACTTTTGGCTTCGGTTTCAGTAGTGTTCCATCGGGTAGACGGAGGGTGATGTTATGGCAGCTTGTGCTAGAGCGTGTGCTTCGATGTCTCACTGGTCTTCTGAAGCAGGCTAGTTCAGATTTGGATGAGTTGACTCTTATGCCCCATCTTACGTAGAATTCCAAGAGACGTCTCACGTGTTCTTCTACTCTTCGGGCAGCTATGATTGGATACATTGATGTTGCATATGTCAGTGAGTCATCGGCATAAAGCAGGTTTGTTGTATTAGTTGGAAGAGGTTGGTCAGACACGTAAATGTTGAAGAGATATGGTCCCAGCTTTGATCCTTGAGCTACTCCTGCCCTGATCGTTTTGGTTGATGATTGACTGCTATCGATTTGGATGAAGAAGGATCTGGAATCGAGACATTTAATTTAGTTAATGTCCCTGAAAAATTTAAATGGGTAAGTTTATGAATAAGTCCCTTTATCCAGACGCTGTCAAATGCTTTCTCGATGTCAAGAAAGCATCCAGCGACAACCTGGTGGCTATTGAGGGTGCTAACAACGTCCTTCTGGAATCGTAGGAGTGGATGAAGCGTGGAATGGTTTTGTCGAAATCCGAACTGCATGTTGGGGATAATGTTGTTGGTGTCGCAAAACGTCTTAAGCCTCCGGAGAATCAGTCCTTCTAGGATTTTTCTGGTGTTATTAAGGAGCGAGATAGGACGATATCCAGATACCGTGCCCCAATCACCTTTTTTTGGTATAGAAACTATCTTTGCTGTCTTCTATCTGTTCGGGAAATAAGAGTTATTGATGCAGTTGTTTAACAGGATCGCCAAGAACAGCATCATGACTTGGGGGAGCTTCCGAAGAATGTAGTTAGAAATCAAATCAGGTCCAGAAGATTTTTTAGGTCTTTCGGTTTGAATTATTTCAGCTACTTCTTCGGGAGTGGTGAAGTCTCCATTCAGCTCGGGATCACTGACTGGATATTTATCGTTGAAAATGGCAATATTAGTGTCTGTCTGCTGAAGACGTTGAATTGTTGACTCGACTTCTTCTACGAAGGCAGGATCGTTAGGAGGGCTTGGCACGAAATTTTCTTCAAAATATTCGGCAAACGCTTCTGCTTAGTCCTGAGTCGTTGTCACTTCCCCTTGTCTGGTGTTGATTACTGTCCCGATCTCCTTCTCCGACCTAGTATTTATACTCCTCTCATTTCTTCTCGAAGGTTCCAGAGATCTCCAGTTTCGTTAAGCAAAAGAGACAAATGCACACAGACAGAGAGATACAGATATAGACAGATTTTGTTCCGTTCCATTTCGTTCCGTTCTAAGTTCAAAAATTCGAAGTTCGGATGAAAGCGTTCAGAGCTTTAGTTATTAATCATAACCAAAGACCTACATGTGTCTTTTCGTCTGGGTGTGTTCGCTCCTAAATTCGTATTATAGTATCTCATTTTCATCAAACAATGCATCTATTTTTTTCTTTCATAAACAAAACAAAAGATGCTATTTCGCTTTCAATGTGTAGTGAAACAACTTTCGCAAATCAAAATGGAAATAGTTTGTTATTTTGTTGCTAATTTGTTGCTAATTAGTTACGGCAATTTTGATTTTGTTGCTCTTGTATTTACCGTTTTAAGGGGTGCTTCGCTAAGTTCATGTGAATCTAGCGAAACACCTCTCATCAGATTGAAAAGTGGTTGGTATCTTGTTGCTTATTAGTTGCTGCAGTTTTAATTTTGTTGCTCCATTAAATCCCGGGTTATCCGGAATTTTCGGTTATTTCGTGTGAACTTAGCGAAACAACCTCCTTGTATCAGATTAAAAAGTGGTTGGTATTTTGCTGCTAATTAGTTACGGGAATTTTAATTTTGTTGTTCCTTTATTTCCCGGGTTATCTTGAATTTTCGGTAAGTTCATATGAACATAGCGACGTTTATATTATCTTACTTCATAATTCCTTAGTAAATATGGAAATAATACATGTGTAGGACGATGGCGTTTATACAGCGTTATCGCTTTTCTTTAAATTAAACTATTTTTTTTATAATTTTTGATTTTCTTATATTTATTTAGGTAGGTATGTACATAATTAGTAATTATGCATGATTTGTAAAAGGCCGCCCGTAATAATATACTAAACTACAATAATAGGTATACTTAACTACCTACCTGGCTTTAAATTCAAGAAAAGTTTACGACGATCCATAATAACATACCCTTAATCATTCATATTATAGGTACCTACCATTTCTATTTAAATCCAAAATCTTTCATCACACTTCTTGTTCTTAGCATTAAGAAAACTAAATATTAAATTGATTCCTCGTTTGAACCCTCTTAAGTAACAATTTTGTATGCATTTTATAACGTACGCTCGAGATGTTGTCGATTGAGGGATGAAAACTAAAATTCTGAACCCCTTACACCACCCTTTGGGACTCTAAAACTGTCCTGGTAGCAAAAGTGGATGGGTGTTTAGTTTTCCCACTGCGCAACATGCTTACATAGCCCAAGGTTAGCTCGTCGGTGCGGGGATTCTTGAGCAGGAAACTAAACTTTTTTTCATGCCGTTAAATTCGATTGTAGGTCAAAGAACCAAAACAAAAAAAAAACAACAACCGCTGTTATACGCGAAGCTAACCTGCATACAATTTTTTATTTCTCTCCTTGCTATTCTTTATATTCTCATTCATAACATTCCACTCCTTAAAATATATAAACAAAAAACAAGCATTCTTCTTCTCTACTCATCAAACCAGTTAGGTATAAGAATAAGAAACAAAAAAGATACAAGTGTACGGATATGATAAAACAGAATCCTTTTCCACTTCTTCCTCCCTATTTCTTTTACTTCTTAACGTTTGTTAATCATTACATCTCCCTTACTCTCATCTCACATATTAAAAAACCCTCCTTTTCCAACTACCGCAAAATTAAAATGATGCCGATCGCAGCGCCTCCAAACTATAGAACTGAACATCAAAAATAACTCGTTCATGAGAATACTATAGTGTTTATACAGGGTGATTTGCATAAGGTGTGACAAAAACATAGGGTGTGTAGGTTGGACTTAGACAAGCAAAAAATCTTATGGGAGGGGGGGGGTCCTTTTTCCCCCTTTTAGGCGGGAGGGGCAATTTAAGAAAAAAATTACTTAAAACGGAAAAATATTATTTAAAAATAACGGTTATACCTACAGAGTCGTGCTATAGCATTTTGAAAAGCCAAAAACCTATACATTAATCTCTCAGAAAAAAAGTAGTTTTGGTCATTTTAGGTTTTCTCAAAAACTACAGGTTACTTTGACATTCGGTTTTTTGTGTTTGATCAAAAATAAATAAGAGCATAGAAAATAAGCCAGAAAAATACAACTTAATAACGTAAAATTTTGAAAATAAATGGTTTAAATAAAAAAATATATGTTTTTTTCTCAAAATGTTGACTTTGAAAATTAATATTTCAAAAACTATTCATTTGAACAACTTACTTTAAAATTTAAATTAATGTATAGGTTTTTGGCTTTTCAAAATGCTATAGCACGACTCTGTAGGTATAACCGTTATTTTTATATAATATTTTTTCCGTTTTAAGTAATTTTATTTCTTAAATTGCCCCTCCCGCCTAAACGGGGGAAAATGGAGCCCCCCCCCTCCTATACGATTTTTTGCTTGTCTAAGTCCAACCTACACACCCTATCTTTTTGTTACACCTTATGCAAATCACCCTGTATACAATGATAGAACTAAGGAAACACTATTTGCTTCGTTGCTTTGAGAGAAAGATTCTTCCAGTGATTTTTGGTCGTGTGTGTATCGAAGGAGTATGGAGAAGAAGATTCAACGACGAGCTTTACGGGCTGTATAGCGAAGTTGACCTGGTCAAGAAGCTCAAAATACAGCGGCTGAGATGGCTGGGACAAGTGGAGCGTATGGACATCAACGCAGCCTTAAGTAAGTAAGTAAGTAAGTCATAATTTACTCATCCTTAGGAGCAGGTATTCTTGACTAGCTCAACATTATGTTTCAAGTTTCTGACTTAATTTGTGCAGAGGGGAGTCTGAGTGCCCTTTGATTACTTATGAATTTAGAACGAACGACAGATCGATAAAGCCATGACAAACAGAAAACAAGGTATGCTCATTAGATTTTTGACAGGTTTTCTGTGACGTCATAGTCATCTTTCTCATCGGCGGTTCGCCCGAACGTCAGTTATGGATTTGGACAAAACATTTTTTTTAATTGAAAATAACAACAATGAAACTGAAAAAAACGCATCGGAGATGACTACTACGTCATCAGTTTTTCAAAATGGCGACGTGGCGTTCATAATAAGTATACCTTGTTTTCTGTTTATCACGGATAAAGCAAAAAAGTGACAAATACCGAAACACTCTATCGAGACATTGGCTAGGAGACGGTTCTTTGGTGTTGAGTTCAGATTTTTTAGAGGCCATTTGATAACGCACGCATCCAGTTTCTGATTAATGTTTAGGAATGTTTAGTTCACATATCTATCTGCATTTGAAACTTAATGTACGGTGTATGGAAACGGTTTTTTTTCGCATAGTAAATTTCTAATATGTAGGTATTTTGTATCAGGGCTTCGGCGGCAGCGTCGCTAATATTCATATAGGGTTCTACCATTTAACAATGTTTATACATTTCTCGTTACTTAACACATTTCATCCTAATTGTTGTATCATATAATATGTATATATAATTATTTATTCGTCGATACGTTAATATAACAAAGTAGGCGGAGTAATTAAAAAAAGGCATTTAAAAAAAAGAAAGCGCGCAAAAATACTGCATGCATGATGCATGTCTTAAAAACATAAAAGATTATGCACCCGAATACACGCAAGCAACTTTTCAAGTTCTATTTTAAATGATAGCAAATCCCTCATGCAACTTGTGGGTGTATGGGTGTCATAGAATATTTATATATATATTTATATGTATATGTTGAAAGCACATTCGTTTTATAAAAAAATGCGTCTCTTAGCCACCATGCTTAGAGTCTACAATGAAGGAGTACAACATAGAAAATTGCAGTAAGGGTTGATATTGAGATACAAGTTTAATGTTCTTACGAGACCTAGCTAGGGGTACCTTATTCTCAATAGCAAGACCTGCTCTTAGCCAAAAGAGTTAAAAATGTTCCTTAAGCAAGAATCACAGAATTTAGTGCTACAGCATTGACGTGCAATCCACCGCAATGCTGGCTTATATCTAATGAATAGTTTCAACACGTTTTAATGCTCAATAATTGAAACACTTATTGAAGAGCCCATGCATCTAATAAAAAAGTTTGAAATCTTTGTTTAGTTTGAAGTATTCTATCGTTCCTTTGCAACCACTATATACCAATGAAACTCAATTGGATTTTGGCTATTTTGTGGTCTGCTCTGCTAACCCAACACATAGACGTTTTAATGTTTTTTTTCCAATATGTACTATTATTTCACTATTTGTGTCCTCTCATTTTGTTTGTGAAGCATGGATATTCACTGAGTTGTTAGGTAGGTACCACAAAATATTTGCATCGTGTACATAAACAAATTTCTTTTACCGCGTTGCCGACTCGAATTCGGACTGACAAATCGATTATAGGTAGGTACCACCACTTTCGGCCGACCGTAAAAGCTATTCCATGACACTACATTGGCGGTGTTGTAATCCTTCATTGCTTCCACATTTTTTTGTCAGAAATTTGAGTACCTGCGTAGTTTTTTTTTTTATTTTTTTCCTCTTTCTACATACTATACAACCTCTTAAGCATTAAATAAACCAACCACCGACAAAAAGTATCACCTTTCTCCTTTAGATAACAAGATATTTTGTTCTCCATGTCCATAAGCTTTGAAAGCTCTTTGACTTCCTTACTGAGGGGTGTATGCATAGGCAAGCTTTATTTTTTGTTGTATTTTGAATAAAAGAGATGTCTTTTGTTCGTACGAGGAAAACATTGAAAAAGCTATTTATTTTATAAACAGGTATACCAACATAAGACCACCCCTGAAAAATACTGTTTAATGCAAGAGTATATTACAATTGTTTTTTGTCTGATCCTAGGTTACTTATAGGAATATTATGTATGTAGATACAATACATGTGCTTTTGCAAAGGAGAGTTAGCGATATGAGAAAATAAACAAACAATTTCTATTTCCTTCTCCCCTCTTTTTTGGAGCTATAGGTACTAACATAAAAGTTGTGTTCTTTTAACTTGCATTATGGTGCCTTGCAGTCACGTTTTTTCGGCGTTGTTGTCGATACGCGCACAACGCATAAATACGATGAATATACACAAAGATCAACACACTGAAGCTTTAAAAGAGTTATAAATGAATTTAAGTAGCAAACTTAAAAACATCTCAAAATATTGCTCTAAACAAAATAGAAAATTGACAAACCGACTTAAAATCGAAAACATTCTTAAATTCAAATTTTTGTTACTACATTATTATGTATGCTGGTATGATGTTTTAAAAAAAGAAAAAAAAATTGGCAAACGGTTTGCCAATGAACCGATTTTATTGTTTATTCTTAAGCATACAAATATTTTTATTCATATAAGTGGTAGTTGATTAAGGATGAAACTTATTTTTTTTTAATTTTATAAAATTAATACATATAAGCAAACAAATATTCTGAACTTTTACCAACAAAATATGTTCTTGCTGCGGGTACTTAACTCATGTGTACTTAAGTTTACAAATAGTACCCTAACAAAATATGTATACATAATTCGAATACGGATTTAAGATACATTTCGTGGAAAATTAATTTAAAGCAATAACTACATTAAGACAAATTGAAATATTAGTTGAACAAATTTTTAAAGTGTATATATTTTATTTTGTGCTTTGTGATTCAAATCTGGATCTATGGTTCTTAATGTTTTAAACTGGAAGTATGGTACCTACATACCTATTGCAAGAAAACGTGCTCCCCTCAATAAATTACTTTCAACTAAAAATGGAATACAAATTGTGCTAGTACCGGAACAGAATCAACTTTTTATTCGGTAAGTCGATCGACTTTCTTTTAAAAGCAGTACCTAATTAAAAACAAAGAAATTAGTTGTATTTAGATGTATTAAATATACCAGCGTTGATCCTTAAATACAAAATATTAGACCCATTTCAACATTTTATGCACCATTTTTTTTCTATTGTAAACATTTTCTATTTTCTTATTAGTACCATTGTATATAAACACATTATAGTCGGAGAGCTAGCAGCCACTTTGAAATTTTGCTTATAGTTGATTTGGTACTGGTTATGCACAAAAACTTAACTCTGGCAGGGTTGCCGTGGGACCGGTGTTGCCACTCATTTTTCAAAATGCGAAAAATTTTTTAAAACTAACCTTCTTTCGCAAGGCTGACATTTTGTATGCAGCTGCTTTGGTACTACCAGTAAAGTTTAGAAAAACACGGTCTGGCAGGCTTGCCGTGGGCCGAAGGATTGTCAGTGAACCTAAAGTTTTTAATATAATGAAAATTTAACACATACATATTTTAAGAAATTTTTTTACTTGACCAGTTTAATCAGAGTTCTATAATATATGAGGGTTGCCGCAGTTCTAGGATTGCCATACTTTTTTTTTAATTAAATTTGAAATAGGTATAAAACACGAAATTAACGTACTTTCAGGGGCTGTATTGGTTATTTCTAACAACCTTATACCTTTTTGTCCTTTTTACTTGCTCTAAGAGCAAGTATTGGTTTCGTGTAAAAAAATTGAGGTTTTAACCAAAACCAACATTACGATGATAGTGAAGTCCAAAAAAGTTTTTTTTCGTCATGCCGTCCGTCGCGTCGGCCTGTGCGTTTAATTGTTCGTTTGTTCGTCTGTTTGTCTGTGCGTCCATCTGTACAGAGAGCCACAGCCTAAACGGGTTGACGGATTTGTATGAAATTTGGTACAGATTACTTTTTTGTAATTTCCAAGGTTGAATATCTCGATTAGAACGAACATCTCATATAACTGTTTCGAGTTATTAGATTTTTCTCGAAAACAGCTCAACGATTTTTATTAAACTTGGTTTACGTTTAGTTATAAGTTATTAGTTATACTGCGTTTTTCGTTTTTTCTGAAAAAAAATACGAATAAAGGAAATATAACACGATTTTCGGGAAATTTTTCATTTTTTTTAGTTACATATTTCCGTATTATATCATTACTGGCTCAACTAATTTCGTTCAAAACTTGTCACTAGGTCGTTTTCATTATTTTAAAAAGTATTTGTAAGTACTTAGTTTTTCAAAAAAAAGTTTTGAAAATAAAAATTAAACAAAAAAAATTATTTTTTTTTCGAATTTATTTTTCAATAGATATACAAATATGTACATATATTTATAATAATTTTGAGCTACAAGAGCAAGTTCGTGCGATCTAGACGTGCATTTTATTTGATATTTTCTTTGGTATTAGCTTAATACAAAAAATAAAGTCCGGCAGGGTTGCTGTGGGTCAAGAGTTGACATCCTTTTTTTTAATACTATAGTCGTTTGCTGTGTAATACCTTATAATTTCGTTTCCTTTAAATAATATAATAGGCGTATTTTTAGTGGAAAGGTCTTTCTATCAATTTTTGCAGATTCGCGAGAATTCTTCAGAATTCATTATTTGAATTTTTAAGATCTGCTTTCTTGTGCTTTGGGTCGATAACTCTATCAATTTTAAATAAACAGTTTATTTATTTCAACAGTAAAATAAGTAAGTCAAAAGAAACAGTGTTATAAAATGTAAGAAAATAAAGAGAAAGATTGATTTTTTTTATTCTTCTTTAAAAAACTGTTAAATAAACTGTATTTATAATTAATATAATACCTTAGCAATTATTAAGAGTTTTGAAAAAAAAAAAAAACAAATAGGTGAACATAGAGTGTAGAAAACAGATGTCAACCCTTGCCCTACAGTGACCCCAATATATCATAAAAGTCTGATTAAACTGGACATGTAAGAAGAACACACGAAATTTAAACAATTAAAAATAGAATGAATTTCTTTAGGTATACCAACAAGAAACTTTAGACTCGTCTAGAAAGAACTTGAGGACACTAATTAATACGAAAGAAAATATTTACAAAGCACAAGAAAGTAACTATAAGGTAGGAGAAGTACGTAAATTTCGGGATCTATACCTATTTTAAATATTATTACAAAAAAAGCATGGCTGCGGCAACCCTAATATATTATAACACTCTGATTCATGTACAAAGTACACACCAAGCTTAAGCAATTAATCTTGCCAATTTATAAAACTATATGATGAACTTTCTAGTCTGGAAAGCACTTTGGCCCACGGAAACCCCGCCAGTTGTACTTTTCTAGTATTAAAGAAAATATTTACAGAGCACACGAAAAAATAAGGTTGTACATAATCAACAATACAGCCCTCTAAAAGTACGTTAATTTCGTGTTTTATACCTATTTAAAACTTAATTTTAAAAATTTAAAGTATGGCAACCCTAGAACTGCAGTAACCCTTATATATTATAGGACTCTTATTTAACGTGTCATGTAATAAAAACAACACGTTTAAGAAAAAAATCTAGCAAATTTCTAAAATTATATGATGAATTTTCATACATTAACAAAAACTTTAGCATAAAAAAACATAGCAACCCTTCCAGACTTTATTACTTGCGATATGGGTACCATATATCAAGTTATGCATTCGTACAAAAAAAAAAGTTGAGATAATAATCAAACATGACATTACGATGATAGAGAATGAGAAAAAAGTGGGTCCGACAATTCTGTCTGTCTGTCTGTGTGTATCAGAGACCACAGCCTAAACGGATGGGTCGATTTACTTCAAACTTATGGTATGTGGCGTTTTTTGGATAATATCCCCAAACATTTTTTTGATTTTTTTTTTTTACCCCAAATAACGGTTTTAGAAACTCATTTTTCTGAAAAACGGTGCCTATGATTTTGATTAAAAACATCATGGTCATTTCTTTAGGTCTATCATTAAATGAGAACCATTTTTTTTCAAAAACCGTTATTAACGGTACCTGCCATAGAACCGTTCTTTTAATTCTGATTTTCTCCTTCATGACTCAATCAATTTCAAACATTTTTTTACATGGATGGTTTTAAGTTGCCGTAATAATATTTAGTAAAAAAAATCGAAAATTATTTGTTTGGATTTTTAAAAAAAGTTTGAATTTTTTTTTTGAAAAATCATCTTTTCGAAATCTATTCAATATTTTTTTTCAAATTTTAGTTTTTAGATGTTGATAAATAATATCTTAAAAATGGCACACCATTTTTTTTTTATAAAAGTTCTTGCAAAATTTTATATGGAAAAAATGTTTTTTTTAAAAAACGGCTCTGACGATTTTCAAATTTTTTTTTCTAAAAATGTATCATTATAGAAGAAATCAAATTGCATACTTTGTTTTGAGTTTAAATGCATTTAAGAAGCTGTTTGAGTCATTTGAAAATTGAATTTTATGCTTTTTTAATTTTTTTTTTCTAAAGCTGCATTTACAAATTTTTAATTAAAAAGGCAAGAGCAAGTACGTGCGACTCAGTCGTGCATTTTATTTTTTATATTGAACTAATACCAAAGAAAATATACATAAAGGTCAAATAAATATACTAATATTGATACA
The DNA here is from genome assembly GCA_948107695.1 of Meliscaeva auricollis. Classification (NCBI taxonomy): domain Eukaryota; kingdom Metazoa; phylum Arthropoda; class Insecta; order Diptera; family Syrphidae; genus Meliscaeva; species Meliscaeva auricollis. The sequence goes on along the minus strand of OX403616.1, from coordinate 52,264,488 downwards.
AATCACCAACACAGCCCCTGAAAGTACGTTTATTTCGTGTTTTATTCCTATTTCAAATTTAATAAAAAAAAAGTTTGGAACCCTAGAATTGCGGCAACCCTCATTTATTATAAAACTCTGATTAAACTGATCAAGTCAAATAAATTATCAAGATTAAGTAACAACTTTAGCAAATTTCTTGAAATATGTGCTAAATTTTCACTATATTAAAAACTTAAGGCTCGTCTGGAAACCCTTCGGCCCACGACAACCGTGCCAGACCATCTTTTTTAAACTTAAATAGTACAAAAGCAGCTGTACGCCAAACTTCAGCCTTGCGAATGAAGGTTATTTTTGACAATTTTTTCGCATTTTGAAAAATCAAGTGGCAACCCCGGCCCATGGCAACAAGGCCAGAATTAGGTTTTTGTGCATAACTAGTACCAAATCAACTATAAACGAAATTTCAGCCTGGCGACTATACTAGGTTAGTCACAGAAGCTGCTGGCTCTCCGACTATAATGCTAGGATTCCACTTGTTAGTTTTTAATTGTCAAACAAAGTATATACCTATTTGGTTTTCGATACAAAGGAGACATTTCCTATTTTTGGTATCTGACACCCTGTTGCGTCGAATGGGACTTTTGCCAAGTAGAAATTGTCAAGTGGAAACCATGAACTAAACCTTTTAGGCTAAAAAATGAGCCTTGCAAAAAATCAGTACGAGTGCAACGCATTTTTCGTTTTTCCATACAAATTGTGGTATTTTGTTGTTGTTTTACTCCAAATGCTGTTACTCACGAACGAACGTCCGTCGCCGTCATCGTACAGTTTAGATTTTGATACAGTATGTTGTTTATAATTGTAAAAGCTCTACAAAAATATTTGTTGTGGGTTATGCGTACGGCCACGTAGTGAGCGGCAAGAGGCTGAGCAGGATTAAAGTTAATCCTGAGCAGTAAGGTGGCTACATACTGAGCGGCCATTAAAAAATCAGAAAAATCTTATAATATCCGACTATGAAACGTTTGTTTTTATATATTGTTTTTTAAATAAAAATTAGCAATGTCCATGCTTTATCAGCTTCTTACATCATTAACAATGCAATTGTAAATGCATTAACCAAAGTTTATTTATGTATTTGATACTCTGGTGGTAGACCAAGGTTATTTAAGGTTTGGTACTCGAGGTATATGAACAACTTATCGTATTCGTAATTCGACATTTCTAATTTATTAATGTGTTAACTATGTTTCCAAAGCTGACTTTCGTACAGCAATACATACAAATACAATAGTTTTTTTTCGTTGCCATGATCTAAAGTATATGGATCATTGCAAATTTGTTTTGGTATGGAACTTTTGTTATTTTTGTGTGAAAGCAAGGTTGCGTTATTTCATGTTGGATTATTTTATGAGAGCAAGGTTGCATTGTTTTGTGTTATTGAAATATTTTGTAGCAATATTGGAATTTGGTATGGGTAGGTAGGTAAAAACAAAAAAAAAATGTTTAAGTACCTACATCTCGAATAGTATGAGAGTAGAATTATAAAAATTTTTTGGAAAAAAGTAATAACCTGAATGTAAAATCTAAGGTTTTTGACACATTTTTAAAATTTTTTTTGAAGTTAAATACTCGCAAAAATGAGTTTTAAATATACACTTTTGCACTTTTTTGCAAAAAGTTGCCGTTGTGGTAAGGCCTTAATAGATATAGGTAGGTAGCTTAACCAAAAATTAGATTTTTGATGCAGTTTTTTTCAAGTTCTTTACTTTTGTTATATAAAATCTGGTTTGTCTTTTTTAATAGCAACACAGGCCTCTTTTTTTTAATTTCCCGGTCTATGTTGTCTATACCTACCCAGTAAAATTCTTGAAAATAAAAACATGAACAAATTGCAAAATACTACAAAATACTCCAACAACAAAATACTCCAACATGAAACAATGCAACCTTGTTTTTATTAAATATTCACAATAAATGCTTTCATCAAAAAAAAAAAATATTAGAAAAGTTCCAAATTTACAAATTACTAAATTACAAATTTGCAAATTTTTCAAGCCACACAACGATTACCTACATTATTACATTTATATTCCCTTTCATGTATGCTGCACACCAATTCCCGTTTTAGGCTCGACCTATACAATTTTTTTTCTCTATAATATTTTTTTTGTTCCTCGGTATATTCTACTATATAACGTAAGCAAAACCAGCATGTACAGCTTGCTCCCTTACTCCCTTTATTGTTTTCAAAAACAATTTATAGCATCCTCTCTTTCCTACACCTCATGTCGGCATCCATTTTGTTGGTCTCCAAAATGAAAAGCATGAGCGAAGAGAACGCCAGAGTGGTCTGGAAGACAAGCTCAAAAATTCGTTGGATGATAGTACTATAGTTTTTATATATAAAGGTTGGAACACGACCAGCCACCAGTGGAGAACTGTACCGTTGGCTCATAAATGGATTCGAGATGGTTCGCTTATAAAATTTGTAACTTTTTGTTTATTGTCAGATTTTAAAGATTGAGATTGAAAATTTGCTGAAACATCAGTCTACAATACTCTGTATTGTAGGTATTGTATACATTTACTCATACAAATAATGAGTAAAAGGTGATCAAGAGCAAAATCAATTTTAGTTTTCTTATTCTTTTTGGAAAATGGTTGAATTTCATAAAACAATGTGAAACAATATTGTTGGTATAAGTGTTCTTGGTAGACAATTTTTAAACATATAAATGCATGTTTACCAATTTTAGAGAGAAAAATAAAAAAAAACATAAAAAAGTTGATTTAATTGTTACTTTAGTTTTAGTTGCAGGATTGCAATAAATTTTACAATTTATATTAGATAAAAGTTTGGATTATAACTCTGCATACTTAACCGATTTTTAAAGTTGATGTACCAATGAAGCCAATGAAGATTGAAGCCTTAGTAAAAATACAAAATAAACTCCTTTACAAATGTTTATAAATTGGCTCCACAAGGGAAAAAAAAAATTTTAAAATTTAGCATAATCTACCGTAATTTTAACATATTTTAATTTATTTTTTTGATTTAAATTTATTATAATAGCAGAATGTAACTTTGAATTCATTAAAATAACAGAATGTAACATTAAAGTATCAAGCATTAATGTGGATCAGCTACAAGCTTAAAAAAAAAGATTTGAAATTGGCCGAATGCAAAAATAAACTAAATTTCAGGGCTTTTGCTCTATAAAATATAAATTACATGAAATATTTGAAATAATTTAACAAAAAAGCACATTATTCTTCTTTGAAAAAATTTCCCTTCTAGAACTTTTCACTACATTACCTTAATAATTTTACATATCCAAAAAAAACTATACAAAAATAAAAAATGATAGGAAGTTTAACTTCTGGCGCGCTTTCATGAATACACACACTTTTTTCTTTTTGTTTTTTGTAGATATGGGTATACAGTTGTGGAACCACAAAGTTGTACTAAATTCGATGAAATTTTGGTAGAATATGATTATGCTGATTTAAAAAGTATATGCGCCGAGCAGTGGCGAGGCGTCATACTGTCCAAGTCGTGCATGAACGACTAGCTTACAGGTGGCATTATTTTAATTTCTATCTAATTAACCACAAACCTATTTAGGTACCAACATAATTTTTCTCATTTCCGAACTCTTGCCCACGTTCTAAGAACTACCGTAAAATACAACAAAACAGACCAGCTACCTGTTGCTTTTTTACTCAACCGATGTGTTGCGTATCTCTAATGACCCAAGTCGTTCAGCTCACAGCTCAGTTCTTATTTGAGCTAGCTTACTTTTGAGCTATATTTATTATTTTTTCAAATTTCAACATCGAGGCGAAAGAGAGGGCAAGTGCAATAATACCTACAAAGAAACACCATAATCTATAATAGAATTTTTTCAGACATCGATAAAATTAACCATATTGACCTCAAAATAGATTTTATTAAATAACTTGTTAGATACTGAGAAGGCCGCTAATTGTTAATCTATAATAAAAAAAAAATTATGAGTATAAAATAAGGTGTATGTTGGGTTATGATCAGTAAGGGAACATAAGGGCAATAAAAGTAAACCGATGGTATATATGAACAGGACGGTGCGTCACTTTTTCACATTTTAGACAATGTCTACCCAACCGAAAAAAATGAAAAAAGACAAAATAAATCATTAAAGTAGTTTTACAAACAATCCCAAATTTGTTTCGAGTTGCAGTTCATTGACCCACCCATATTATTCAATTTGTTTTTTAACACAATTTACTCGGTACGGTCATACTAAATATGGTAACCGCAAACTCGACAAGCCAACGACACATCGACAACACAGACCACACACACACGAAATAAATATGATCGCTATCCACGGGCGCCGAAGTAAGTTCGGGAAACGAATAGAAACGAAGACAATGTCTTTCTCGCCAACCAAAATATGTATATGAAGCGAATTCCTTTGAATAACATTCACTCTGAAAAAAATGTATGGAACATGTTAGACAAAGTTGAATTTGTCTTTCATCCCTTTTTTTGAGTAAAATTCGTTCTATTGAGAGTTTGAGTGGATTTGGTATCGTTTCTATCTATAGATTTATATTGTGTTTGGATTATTAGTATTGGAAATGCGTCAAAACCTAGTTAATCATATTGTTCATCAAAAGTTAATATTTTTGAGTATAGGTATAAAATAACTAAACTATAAATCATTTCTTTTATAATAGTAAAGAGACAAAATTGTCAATGTTATAAAGTTAAGTACTGTGTAGACTGTAGAGTAACAATGTATTCCAGGATGGTAGATTGTAATTTTGAACACATGCAAAGATTCTCTTTTCTTACCAAGATTGTTTTTAAATTTCTAAAAAAAAATCATCAAAGACAAAAATACATGAAGATAGCCAAAAAATTTAAAAAAAATAAACACTATATCGACCATGGTCTTGTAACGCATGACCAAAATCGGGTTTTGTTTAAGGCTATTGAACTTTATTAGTTTTTGGACTACGACAGAACGCACTTTAAAAAAATAATGAGAATGTAGAGTCTTAAATACACTTGTGTATTCAATGTAGTAGAATCCATCCAAACAACTGTAAAGTTTGTTATGAAACTTTTGTTGACGTTGAAGAAAATATAGCCAGTTTACAATATTTAAAAAAAATAATATAATATAGCCAGTCTAGGTTTCTTTAGATCTCATTGATTTTTCTTGACAGCAGCTGAAAATTGAATCCAAAATTTTGTCTGCTCAGTTTTTGACATACAATTTGTTGAGGAATCCTGTCCAGGTTGGTGAGACTACTGAGCGCTAAGAGATCCCAGAAACGAGAACTAGGTAAATAATAGTAAATCTAATGATACAAATTTTTAAAATGGAAAAAACAATGTGTCTACCCAATTTCATGGCGTACCGCACGCACTGATCTCTATAAAACACTGGATAGTATGACAGTTTTACTGAGTCCTAAGAATAAGAAATAAAGGAAGTGGTGTTGGGCGAAAAAAAATGCGGCACTTCACAATGTAGTGTGAGTTGCACAAACACAAATGCATTTACACAGGGTCAGAGTGCAGTTGTATGGCAACTCGCAAGGCTTCAAGCTTCATTTTATTTAGTTTTAACTTACATTTTAAATACGCGTTCGATCCTCTAAATTCTCTTTTTGATAAGTTCGCCTATTTTCACGAAATGCGCCCACTCCGTGTCAAAACGATTTTTGTGGTTTTTGTCAAAAACACTCACCTGAAAAGAATCTTGAATTTTAATAAAAGTTTACAAATGCAACCCTTAAAAGTATTTTGTAAATCCACAAGAATAACATTCCCAAGAACTTTTAAATTAAATTAAAAAACTGTCAAAAATTAAATAACTCGGCGATAACAAGTTCCAACGCCTTACCACCACCAAACAAAAACTAGTGCGCCCCTAAGCGTGAAATTCGTAATTTGAAATGTTAATATCTAAAATGTGATTGGTTGATTTGATGAAAAAGTATACTTTTATTTCGAGGAAAAATATTATTTTTGTTGCTAATACTTATAAGAAAACAATTTTAAATGGTTCTAAGATATTAACTTTATATTTTTAACACCACTTTGCATAGCTTAATATTGCAAATAAAACAGTGCGGAACTGTGAAATGTATAGTTAATTGTGTACTCGGCACAAAGGCATCTTAATATCTAATTTTGCCGCACTGCTATACATTGTAGATGTGATATACACCCATTCCTTGTCTTCTTATTCTCTGACTGAGTCAAATTGAAGATGACATTTTATGGTACCAAAGCAGAGTTCTATCTCGCTCTATACAGGTGAAAGAGAGAGACAAATTGCTTTTGCTTGTCACTTTGACAAATAAAACTGTTCTACAGCTAAAAAATGTTTTACTGACAAGGTACCTCAGCAGAGTTCTATCTCTCTCTCTCTTCTCAAAAAAAAGATGAGATAGACTGATTATAATAATTTATAACAGTCTTTCAATTGGAGTCATTTTTTTTATATGAATCCACTATCCGGTGTTTTATAGAGATCAGTGACCGCACGTCACTGTATATGAATGAGTCTTGCGAATTCAAAAGTCAGGTAGTTGGGATTTTCTTGATGTATTTGGCAATCAATGTCCACCAGTGGTTTTTCCGAGATCCTTTTGGTGAATGAGATATACATACATTAATGCAAGTTTAGGTAGCTGATTGGTAATCAAAGGGTTGTAATTGAAGTACAAAATATTTTTAATTATTGTTATACCCAACATTTTACAATTGGTGATTCTGTTAAATTTGTATATTTCGACCCGTTAGAAAAACAAAATGACTAGGTATATAAATGCATTTTGTAAAATATCAGTCACCAGTTGACGCAAAGTATTAACCGCGTGATATCCAATTGTATCCGAGTGTCAGTGATTTACAAAAAAAGTGAAAACGTTAGAACTTACAGAAGCTTATAAAAAGTACTTTGAAGCATCTGAAGACGATTTAGGAAGGAGTAGTTCCAATAGTAAAACATTTTTTGTCAAGTGTAAGGTGAAACATTGCCGGCAAACGAAAAACTCATTTCTGTAACGGAAAACAGTACTTTTAACATGCTGAGACATTTGCGTGTAAGTAATACATAATAAAATAAATATTTTTTCTATTTGTAATATTTTAATAATAGTTTCTTTTTATTATATCATTCCATTATAAAATTTTATTGTTCCAGACATTTCAACCAATTGCTTCAGCGTTGGATATTTTGCAAGGAGAAGCAAAGGTCTTCATAGGATCTTTGTTACCAGTTATCTCTAAAATCAAAGACAAATTGCAAAAATTACTAGCAATCCATACTGAAATTTGTTCTGAAATAATCTTGTTACTCAGCAGTGCAGTTGATAAAAGGTAAATATTATCTCTAAGAATAAATACTAACATGATTATTTCAATTTCAGATTTGGTGAGGTGCTGAAAAACTTTTTTTGGTGCCAATGGCTCAGATATGCAAAAAGCTAACTCAGTGTGAGGTAGCTCAATTTTCTAGATAGCTCAAATTTGAGCTGCCGGTTGAGCTGAGCTGATTTGAGCTGAACTGATTTGAGCTGAGCTGATGTTTGAGCTGAGCTGTTAGTTGAGCTGAGCTGAGCTGAGCTGACCTGAGTTGAGCTGAGCTGAGCTCAGCTGAATTTGAGTCTACTTGTTGTTGTTGAGATAACGACACACTGTTTTGGACAATTGGGAGGTTAAAACACACCAAATAAATATCATTTCGAGCGATAAATATTCGTTTGTGGAAAAAAATTAAGGGTCTGGTTGGGTTATTGCAGGTAATGGTTTTGTTTCAGATAACTCTCTATTATGGAGCTGTGGTGTCGGATGATAAATGTTCCATTAAGGTTGAGTATGTTATCGTTAAATTGTACCGGGCCATTGAAACCATTCAGAAGTGTATATGGAAGTTTCTTCGGTTGCGGGTACATATTGGCAATTGATTTTTTTTGACAGCTTGCTGGACGACTTTTATGTACATGTGCGATGCAAGTATCAGTGCTTAAATCTATAATATTGTTCTTATAGCATATGTTCAACCTATTCCAAGTTTTACATTTATTTTTTTGTAACGGAACCGAGGTATTGTCGGCAAGGACTTCTATCAGCGTGTTTAATGGTCTCACCACAAAGAGGTGCTAAAACCCTAGAGTCAAATATCAAGACAGTACAAGATTGATGAGTGTAAACTTAGCGAAACAACTTTCGCAAATCAAAATAAAATTAGTTTGTTATTTTGTTGCTAATTAGTTACGGCAATTTTTATTTTGTTGCTCTTATATTTACCGTTTTATGGGGTGCTTCGCTAATTTCGTGTTAGCTTAGCGAAACACCCCCTTGTTTCAGATTGAAAAGTGGTTGATATTTTGTTGCTAATTTGTTGTTAATTAGTTACGGCAATATTAATTTTGTTGCTCCATTATTTCCCGGGTTATCCGAAGTTTTCGCTAATTTCGTGTGAACTTTGCGAAACAGCCCCCTTGTATCAGATTGAAAAGTGTTTCGCATTTTGTTGCTAATTTGTTGTTAATAAGTTACAAAATGCCAAGTTATTTATCTCTAATTGCTCACCTCGTATTTGCAATTAAAAAATTGTGTAGAAATAAATCTAAAAGTTGTACAAACGTGTACAAACGATGTACAAACGATTGCAATTACCACTTTAGCTAACATCGAAAGTCGGGCGGCACCTGCATGCAAGCAAAAATGGCATACCAACTTTTTTTTTATCGTTTGAAAAATTTTTAATAAGAAAATATTAGAAAAAAAAACGACTCGATAGATTTTTCAAAAAAAAATTCAAAATAAATATTTATTTTTGTTTATTTGTTTATAACTCTTAATGCCTAGTATGGGAAAGCGGGGCATATCGGGCCCCCGGGGTATAATGGACACCCCCAAAATTTCCTGTTTAAATAAAGTGGGAACTCCGAATTTGCATCTGTCATTTTCAAATTATCTATGGTAATACGGGGGAATCCCCGTATTAAGTGAAAATGATATCTGTGGTTCGTAGTCAGTAAAAAAAGCTTCTCCACTCAGTTGAAGTATTTCTTAATAAAAGTAAAGTGCGTGTTTTTATGCGAGGAGTGCATTTTTAAATAATTTTTTCTGGTTTAACAACAAAGTAAGTTTATTTATTTTATTTTAATGTTGTTATTTCATTAAATTAAGTAACTGCCACAAAAATTTTCACAATTTTTTAATGAAACAAGAAATGGGGCATAATGGGCGAGGCATAATGGGCATGAGTGCCCATTATGCCCCATCAATTTTGTATTTTGTATTTTTATTTTTATATTCCTTACTTTCAAATAACAAACTTTTTCAGATGGTTCGCAATTACAAAAAAAAAAACCAATTGTCAACAATGGCATGAATATAATTTACGGCGAGCTGTTGAAGCTGTAAAAACAAACAAAATGAGCTGTAAAGCAGCTTCCGTAAATTATGAAATTCCCCGAACCACTCTGCAAAGGTTCTTAAAAAAAACCGAATTAAACCCCGGAGTTCCACTTTCAATCGAAAAAGGGGATTTCAAACTCGTATTCTCGGTTTCCCAGGAACAAGAGCTAAGCAAATATCTCAAGGATATGGAAGGTCGTTTGTTTGGGTTCTCAATGAAAGAGTTTCGTCAACTTGCATTTCAACTAGCAGAAAAAAACAAAATAGCGAACAACTTCGACACTGAGACACGAATGGCTGGAAAAGATTGGGCTGATAATTTCTTGAAACGAAACACAACCATAGCATTGAGAAAACCGGAAGCAACGTCTGCAGCTCAAGCAATGGGTTTCAACCGTGTTGCTGTCACGAACTTTTTCAAACTGCTGGAGGTATGCATACAAAAACACGGATTTTCTTCTGATCGCTTATTCAATGTGGATGAAACGGGGATCACAACGGTCGCAAAGAGTCTAGGAAAAGTTTTGGCAAATAAGGGAAGGAAACAAGTTGGATCTCTGTCGTCAGCAGAAAGAGGACAGATACTGACGGTTAAAATATGTATGAGCGCTGATGGCTCCTACATGCCAGCTATGTTATTTTTCCCTCGTAAGAGAATGAAAGTAGAGCTGATGGATGGAGCACCACCTAATTCATGGGCTGAATATAATCAGAATGGATGGATAACCAAGGACTTGTTTTGGAAGTGGCTTAAAAAGTTTGTCGAGTGGTCACGAGCAACGAAAGAGCGACCCATATTGTTGCTCCTAGATGGACATGCAAGCCACGTGAAAAGCATTGAAGTGATTGACACAGCATTGCACCCATCGGCTACAACCTTTGGATGTAAGCTTTATGAAGCCCTTGAGCTCATATTACGGCGATGAAATAAAATATGGCCTTATAATCCTGATGTATTCGAAGATCATGAATTTTTACCCTGCGAAACAACAAACCTGCCAAATGAAGAGGATCTCTCGAACCTAGATGAAACAGCTTTAGTTGATCTTAGTTCACAAGCTCAAGCAGTTGCTAATTTATCCGTTGCAAGCGATCCTTTGATGTCATTGGATGGGAACAATTCACCCACAGTCACCCATGAGAATTCAAGAACTATGGATGATCAACCTTCAACATCTTCATTTACAAATTATTCTCCATCTCAAGTCGTCCCCGTCCCATTATGCCCCAGGCATAGTGGGCAAATGAAGCATTTTTTTGCTTTTATTACAAATTGAAGAATTTTTTAAGTTATTTATTTTTTGTCTCTTTAACTTATGTGTTTAATGTTCCTTTAATGAATTAAATTGTGATAAACATGATAAACACGTTTTTGGTATTTTATTTTTATTTTAACCCTTAAGGGGCCCATTATGCCCCACTTTCCCCTACCTACACACATCCGATATCCTAAAGCTAAAATTTATACATATACCAGCTTTGGACTACATAAAAAAGTTCGTGCGTTCCACTCGTGCATTTATTATATTTTTGTTTCAAAACTGTTATTTATTAAATAATGTATTTATAAACAACAAGTAAACTGTGCAGTCTTAAAGAATTTATATTTCTTATTGTACAGCAAATTCATTTCATTCAAATACATTTTATTTTGTATTACCTATGCATTTAAAAACTAATTAGTAATTATAATTATTTATAAGAAGAAAAAAAAAATTCCGGATAACCCGGGAAATAATGGAGCAACAAAATTAAAATTGCTATAACTAGTTAGCAACAAATTAGCAACAAAATACCAACGACTTTTCAATCTGATACAATCTGTTTTGCTAAGTTCACACGAAATTATCGAAAATTCCGGATAACCGGGGAAATAATGGAGCAACAAAATTAAAATTGCCTTAACTAATTAGCAACAAAATACCAATACTTTATAATTTGATACAAGGGGGTTGTTTCGCTAAGTTCACATGAAATTAGCGAAAATTCCGGATAACCCGGGAAGTAATGGAGCAACGCAAATTAATTTGCCGCTACTAATTAGCAACAAAATACCAACCATTTTTCAATTTGATACAAGGGGGGTGTTTCGCTAAGTTCACATGAAATTAGCGAACATTCCGGATAACCCGGGTTTTTGCTGTCGTAGCGCTGAAAGTTCGTTACATATTTATAAAAAGATTGATTTCAGTTTGAATTCTGTACTTGCGACATTTTTAATTTCTAATTATTTCATTCGTTTTAAACAATTTTATTTAAGTTTCCACTCCTATCTAGGAAAGGTGGGGGGGGGGGGGGGGGTGCGTGTGAATAACCTTCTCTCTCACAATAAAAGAAATTTATATTCATTCTCCCTACAAAATCCGTTATTATTTTATCTCTCGTATTCCTGCCAAACAACTTTCAAAAGCAAAGTTGTTATATTTCACCACGAACAAATTAAAAAAAGTGTCTTCTTTTCAACTTTTTTCCGCTGCAGGTCGAAAACGGTTTAAATAAATAAAAACGTTAGTATTTTGTGAGAAAATCAAAATCCCCAGAACAACTAAATCCCTACATACCCGTTTTCCTGATTTCCAACGAACTGGACTTTTTGTATAAATCAATAAAATGCACGACTGGATCGCACGAACTTGCTCAATTGCTCATGTAGTCCAAAGCTATTATATGTATTAATTTTAGATTTTAGTTATCCGATGTGTGTATTTATTGAGAGATATACACAAATATGCAAAAATGTATAGTTTTTATTTAGAACGGGAACACTTTTTGGATTTTTTTTTGAAAAAATATTTGTTTTTTCGATATTGGGTTAATGATTTTTGTTTTTGCAAAATTTAATTTTTAGATGTTGATAAATAATAGGTATCTTAAAAATGGCACGATAGATAGATAGAAGATAGATTTTTTTGAAAAAAAATTCTAAAAATTTATCGTTACAGAAGAAATAACGTCAAAAACTTTAATCAAATCATTAGAGCCGTTTTTGAGAAAACTCGAATAACAAAAAACTTTTGTATGGGGGGTACTCGTTCAAGATGAGATATTCAAAAACAAAAAAACGATGTTTCGAAATTACATAAACAGTATCTCTATCAAATTTGAACAAAATCTATTCATGCGTTTAGGCAGTGGAAATGTGTACAGATTTACGCACGGACGCACAGTGGTGCCATTTGTATGGGAGAGCGGAAATAAATCCGTAAAATCTGAACTACGTAACGGAATTCAATGAAATTTGGCACACATGTGTGGACTGGGATTACACACATCTCAACAAAATTTGGCTAAAAAACATCATTGGAAGAAAAATTATTGACATTTTTGAGATTTGCAGGGTTTATTGACTTATATCAAAAAAAATTGTTTTATTTGTAAAATCTGAACTATGCAAGCATGTAACGGAATTCAATGAAATTTGGAATGCAATTTTGGACTGTGATTACACACACCTCGACAGAATGTTGCTAAAAAAAAATCATTGGGAGAAAAATTATTGATATTTTTCGGATTTGCAGGGTTTTTTAACTTACATCAAAAAAAAGTTCACACGAAATAGCCGAAAATTCCGGATAACCCGGGAAATAAAGAACAACAAAATTAAAATAGCCGTTACTAATTAGTAACAAATTAGCAACAAAATAGCAACCACTTTTCAATCTGATACAAGGGAAGTTTCGCAAAGTTCACATGAAATTAGCGAAAATTTCGGATAATCCGGGAAATAATAGAGCAACACAATTAAATTTGCCGTAACTAATTAGCAACAAAATACCAACCACTTTTCAATTAAATACAAAGGGGCGTTTCGCTTAGTTCACATGAACTTAACGAAGCACCCCATAAAACGGTAAATACAAGAGCAACAAAATCAAAATTGCCGTAACTAATTAGCAACAAAATAACAATCTAATTCCATTTTGATTTACGAAAGTTGTTTCGCTAAGTTCACACTCATGACTACTCCTGCTATCAAGGATGAGGAAAAACAACGAATTAAAGCGGAATTCATATTAATGATTGGAATAAAAGTGGAAGTTGCAAAGCAAGGAACTGGAACAACGAATGATGGCAATACTTCACAAAGATTTTTTGGAAATCCAAATGTGGCAGCAGATATCACCAAAATAGACCTTAGATTGATAACCAGACTCGCAGTCATATTGGAAGTTATTTGCAGTAATTTTTCAATCGATACCCAAAAATTTAAGACTTATAGAGAAAAGACAACTAAGCTCGAGATATCGTTATACCCTTGGTATCACATGCCCGCAACTGTACACGGAGCAGAAATAATAGAAAGTACATGCTTGTAAGTTGGATCACTTTCAGAGGAGGCCCAGGAATGAGGACTACAAGTACTATGGGAACCACCAAACCAGGAAGTTTACCCGATTATCAACGAATGAGGATATATTCCATATGATTCTAATATCATCTGATCCATTTATAACCCAATTAAGACCTGAACCAAAGAAAAAAACGTCTTCCTTTGAGTGAAGTAGCTCTTTAATTCTCGACTGAAAAGGTAAAGTATCTTAAGTCGACTTAAGATGTTTCGCGTTTTTTTGTTGAACCTCATTACCATTCTAAAGGCCTACAGTTCTGTCTTATCAGCATATTTCTATCTCACTTCTTTGCTTTTTTATGCACAAAAACAATTTCATCTTATGTTCAAAAGACACATCTTTACACGCGGTAAAATATCTTAAGTCCACATAAGATTTTGTGTTGTGTAGACTTAAGATTATATTGGGTTAAGACTTTTTCATTCTTGTGAAATCTTAAATTATCTTATGTTGACTTAAGATATTTTCACGCGTGCAAGCAGAAACAAAATTCATCCTTAAGTTGACATAAGATAAAATACTTTAAAAAAATCGAAAAAAGTGTGAAAAGGCAAATCATCTTATGTCAGCATAAGATGATATTTTGAATTTTAAACTGAAATTTTTCTCTCCCTAAGTAGTCATAGGATATTTTACCGTTTGCAAACCAACAAAAATTCTCGTAAGAACAAGAACATAAGATGTTTTTCTGCGTAGTTTGACTCTGAATTTTCATTTGTGCGCATGTTTTTATTTTAGTGAAGTGAGTTAATAATTCAGTTTTTTTTTCATTTAGTGTTTGAAATAGTGTTTTTTATACCAGGATTGACTAATTAACTATAACAAATTAAAGACATACAACAAAAAAAGGTATGTACATACTTATTGTTAAATTAATTTAAAATTACAAGAAAACTTTCTTGTTTCAAATTTATAGAACGCAAAAAGAAAAGAATCAAAGCACAAATCCACCACCCACAAGATTGGTACTTATTTATTTCATCTTTGGGAACAAAAAACACTCTCAAAGTCCTAGAAATGAAACAATCGATGTTCTTAAATTTTTCAGCGGTCTTAAAAGAAAAATTTATGTGGCGCAAAAAAAACAATGCCGGAGAAGCTTTTAAATGGAGCTCCATAAGATGGCTTAGATACACAAAAACGTTTGGGCAAATAGAGTATGAGACTAGTTTAGATGAATCCGAGGATTTTAAAATCTTGAACATAAAAAAAAGAGGAATTAACAAAGTAACTACAAGTATGGCTAAAATTGCAAACGATGAACCCATTCAAATAAGCTCTGCAAAAAAAAAAGATCTTCTTGATATGCTCGACTTAATAATTTCTAATTTTCACGACTTTTATCTTAACCTGCGTTCCGATGATCAACCAGATGTTCACCCAGACATATCAGATAAATCAGAAGAACCGGATGAATCAGAATACGGGACCTAATTTTTGAATTATTTATTATTTGTTCTTAATTTTAAGACCACATTAACAATGCTATATGAAATCAAATTAAGTTTTTTGTTTCAGTTTTTTTTTATATCCTTTGTTTTTTTCTAATGAATTTATAATTTGGTTTAAGTATTTAATTTCTATTAATTTTAGTTTTTTTTGTTTTTTGTTTTCATTATTTAAAGTTTATCTCAACAAGAAATGTGATTATTTAATTTAAAGGGCTTTAAGTTTTTCAAATAAAAAACAGAAAATATCATCTTAAGTCTCTTTTTTTTTTTCACTTTTGCACACGCGAATCATCTTAAATGGACATAAGAATTGAAAACGTCCTTTGAAAACACGAGGCAAAATATCTTATCTCAACTTAAGATTTTGGAAATTAATATAAAATAAAATTTAAAGAAAAGCCAAATTATCTTAAGTCACATTTTTCCTTATAACGGGAAAAATATTAAAAATATCTTTTTGAAATAAATTTAAAAAAAAAGATCATAAAATTTGACATCTAAATGTTTTATACAAATAAGTCTACACTTGAAAGAATTTTTGGGAGGCAGCTTTGAAGTTTGTTTTTGCTCTCCTGAAAAATCATCAAAATTGACATAAGATACTTTACCTTTTCAGTCGAGAATTAATTAAATAACTAATTTATTTATTTATTTATTTCTTATATTTGATATATGCTTTGCTTGTGTTATTATGTATATAATGTAAGAACAAAACAAATACAAATAAAACAATTTTTTTTTTATATAAGTCAATAAACCCTGCAAATCTGAAAAATGTCAATAATTCTTCTTCCAATGATTTTTTTGTTGAGATGTGTGTAATCCCAGTCCACACATGTGTGCCAAATTTCATTGATTTCCGTTACGTAGTTCAGATTTTACGGATTTATTTCCGCTCTCCCATACAAATGGCACCACTGTGCGTCCGTGCGTCCATCTGTACACATTTCCACTGCCTAAACGCGTGAATGGATTTTGTTCAAATTTGATAGAGATACTGTTCACGTAATTTCGAAACTTTGCTTTTTTTTTGTTTTTGAATTTCTCATCTTGAACGAGTACCCCCCATACAAAATTTTTGAGTTATTCGAGTTTTCTTAAACGGCTCTAATGACTTTGATTAAAGTTTTTGACGTTATTTCTTCTATAACGATAAACTTTTAGAAGTTTTTTCAAAAAAATCTATCTTCTATCTATCTATCGAGCCGTTTGTTAAAAAAAATATATTTTTATTAAAAATTCGTCAAACGATTTGTCAAAAACAAATTTGTATGCAATATATAGATATAGTTCACATTAGACTTTTGATAAAAAGTTTATGTAAGCTGAATTGAATATAAACAAAATTTGCGTATTGACAAGGTGCCTCACGAACAGTGTCAACTGATGAGTCCTAGTGAGACCCACCTCAACGAAACGCAAAATTTTTGTATGGACTAAAGGCCGTTAAAAAAGCTTAATTAAATCAATAATTTAACAAGTCCAATTAAATAGTGCTAAGTCTTCTACTTGGCTGATTTATTTATTCATTTCAGTAGTATATAGAATTTATATTATAAAACCTTCATTTAAAACAAAGCTTGGCCCTGGGCCAACCTTTTCAATTTTAATGATTAAGAATTTTAATCTTGTTGGATATAGTTCACATTACACTTTTGCTGAAAAGTTTATGTAAGCTGAACTGAATATAAACAAAATTTGCGTATTGACAAGGTGCCTCACGAACAGTGTCAACTGATGAGTCCTAGTGAGACCCACCTGGACGAAACGCAAAATTTTTGTATGGACTAAAGGCCGTTAAAAAAGCTTAATTAAATCAATAATTTAACAAGTCCAATTAAATAGTGCTAAGTCTTCTACTTGGCTGATTTATTTATTTATTTCAGTAGTATATAGAATTTATATTATAAAACCTTCATTTAAAACAAAGCTTGGCCCTGGGCCAACCTTTTCAATTTTAATGATTAAGAATTTTAATCTTGTTGGATATAGTTCACATTACACTTTTGCTGAAAAGTTTATGTAAGCTGAACTGAATATAAACAAAATTTGCGTATTGACAAGGTACCTCACTAACAGTGTCAACTGATGAGTCCTAGTGAGACCCACCTGGACGAAACGCAAAATTTTTGTGTGGACTAAAGGCTTAATAAAATCAAATTTGTATGTCATTTTTAAGATACCTATTATTTATCAACATCTAAAAATTAAATTTTGAAAAAACAAAAATCATTGACCCAATATCGAAAAAACAAATATTTTTTTCAAAAACAAAAATCCAAAAAGTGTTCCCGTTTTAATTTGTACACTGCGTTCCAAATCGGATCAGGACGGATTTCTTTCGAAAATAGTTACTTGAATATTGTATCTTTCAGTTGTAGTCACTAGACGTAGCTTAATGTAGCTAAAACTGTAGCTCTAAGGAAAGACTGTAGCTCTAAGGAAAGAACATTAAAATATTAATTCTAGGTCACCCTGTATTAACCCAACTAAAAGACAAAAACATTTTTTTTTAAATTTTTTTTTCATTTTGAAAGCCCAATATTATATTATTTAGTAAAAAATTGTTTTTACGAACAGTTATTAAATTGCTACTCAACATGAAAAAAAAAGTTAAGGAAAGAAATTACATAGATTTCAAAACTTAAAGATAGGGTAACTTTAGAGCCCTGTATCTCGCATATTCCTTGATATTAATTTCCCAAATTTTGGGAAACAGTTATGTATCTATGAAAAAATAAAAGAAAAAAATCCAAATTCCAAAATTTATTTTTAGCATTTATTTCCGCAAAAGCACCACTGTAGGACGCACAGACCGACGGACGGCATGACGAAAACCACTTTTTTGGGCTTCTCCATTATCGTAATGTTGGTTTTGATTAAAACCTCAAATTTTTTTTTGATACGAAACCAATACTTGCCCTATAGAGCAAGTAAAAAGAAAAACAGATAGCAGCGCTTTGTTGGCCGCCTAGGTACTAATTTTATCCAAGCTTATCCGAGTTTGAGAGCGAAGTATATAAAGAGAGAATCTCCCCAACTAACATACTCTTGAGATTTTAACTCTTGAAATTCTCTTTAGACTCTACTATTTCTTATTGCAATACTATCCGTCTCTTTGTAATTTGCAAATACCTTTATTCTTATAGGAAAACCAAATTGTACAAATAACACCCTCATAAGATTCTCACTAGTAGTACTTTTGGCCTGCATTGTTTTTAACTGTGACAGTTCTAATATAACATTCTTATAACCAGAAAATAGAAAATGAGTAGCTTCAAATTTAATTCGAATAAGTATTATAGTTCTTTTATAAGTATAACAGTTCTATAAGTATTATAGTATAAAAACAAAAACTGGACGCCATGCTTTCGAAAAAAAACAGCTCTGCCTTTTGGGGTTAATAGAGGAAAAAATATGAATCACTTCTGAGTGATGAGTGCATAAGTGGCAAAGCACGAAATTGCTATATCTCCAGCCAAACAAGAGTGGTAGCGCCTTTAAGTTGTTGTTGTTGTTCAAACATTCAATGAAATTGACGGAATAAAGAATGGTCAAGTCTAATAAGCTGACATTCTAGTACGAATAGTACAATAATAACAATAATAATGAATCACTTCTACTTATGAAATTTCTTAATTGATTAAACAAAAAACATAAGAATTCAAATATTTTTCTTAAAATCATTTGTTACTTGTTCATAGATAGGTATATGCCCTAACAAATTTAGTTTGGAATAAAAGGTTACTAGAAAAAAAAAAAATATGATCAGGCTGTTTCCACAGGTTGGCGACAGGTTAATTCCCTGTCCCGTAAAACTAAACGAATTACGAGAATGACAACAAGCCTCGGAAACGGACTGATTTCACGACGACAACCCACGCAACGAAAACGGCAAAACGATTTACGAATTTTCTTGTGGAACGTTGAATCTTGTTGGATATAGTTCACATTACACTTTTGCTGAAAAGTTTATGTAAGCTGAACTGAATATAAACAAAATTTCCGTATTGACAAGGTGTCTCACGAACAATGTCAACTGATGAGTCCTAGTGAGACCCACCTCAACGAAACGCAAAATTTTTGTATGGACTAAAGGCCGTTAAAAAAGCTTAATTAAATCAATAATTTAACAAGTCCAATTAAATAGTGCTAAGTCTTCTACTTGGCTGATTTATTTATTCATTTCAGTAGTATATAGAATTTATATTATAAAACCTTCATTTAAAACAAAGCTTGGCCCTGGGCCAACCTTTTCAATTTTAATGATTAAGAATTTTAATCTTGTTGGATATAGTTCACATTACACTTTTGCTGAAAAGTTTATGTAAGCTGAACTGAATATAAACAAAATTTGCGTATTGACAAGGTGCCTCACGAACAGTGTCAACTGATGAGTCCTAGTGAGACCCACCTGGACGAAACGCAAAATTTTTGTATGGACTAAAGGCCGTTAAAAAAGCTTAATTAAATCAATAATTTAACAAGTCCAATTAAATAGTGCTAAGTCTTCTACTTGGCTGATTTATTTATTTATTTCAGTAGTATATAGAATTTATATTATAAAACCTTCATTTAAAACAAAGCTTGGCCCTGGGCCAACCTTTTCAATTTTAATGATTAAGAATTTTAATCTTGTTGGATATAGTTCACATTACACTTTTGCTGAAAAGTTTATGTAAGCTGAACTGAATATAAACAAAATTTGCGTATTGACAAGGTACCTCACTAACAGTGTCAACTGATGAGTCCTAGTGAGACCCACCTGGACGAAACGCAAAATTTTTGTGTGGACTAAAGGCTTAATAAAATCAAATTTGTATGTCATTTTTAAGATACCTATTATTTATCAACATCTAAAAATTAAATTTTGAAAAAACAAAAATCATTGACCCAATATCGAAAAAACAAATATTTTTTTCAAAAACAAAAATCCAAAAAGTGTTCCCGTTTTAATTTGTACACTGCGTTCCAAATCGGATCAGGACGGATTTCTTTCGAAAATAGTTACTTGAATATTGTATCTTTCAGTTGTAGTCACTAGACGTAGCTTAATGTAGCTAAAACTGTAGCTCTAAGGAAAGACTGTAGCTCTAAGGAAAGAACATTAAAATATTAATTCTAGGTCACCCTGTATTAACCCAACTAAAAGACAAAAACATTTTTTTTTAAATTTTTTTTTCATTTTGAAAGCCCAATATTATATTATTTAGTAAAAAATTGTTTTTACGAACAGTTATTAAATTGCTACTCAACATGAAAAAAAAAGTTAAGGAAAGAAATTACATAGATTTCAAAACTTAAAGATAGGGTAACTTTAGAGCCCTGTATCTCGCATATTCCTTGATATTAATTTCCCAAATTTTGGGAAACAGTTATGTATCTATGAAAAAATAAAAGAAAAAAATCCAAATTCCAAAATTTATTTTTAGCATTTATTTCCGCAAAAGCACCACTGTAGGACGCACAGACCGACGGACGGCATGACGAAAACCACTTTTTTGGGCTTCTCCATTATCGTAATGTTGGTTTTGATTAAAACCTCAAATTTTTTTTTGATACGAAACCAATACTTGCCCTATAGAGCAAGTAAAAAGAAAAACAGATAGCAGCGCTTTGTTGGCCGCCTAGGTACTAATTTTATCCAAGCTTATCCGAGTTTGAGAGCGAAGTATATAAAGAGAGAATCTCCCCAACTAACATACTCTTGAGATTTTAACTCTTGAAATTCTCTTTAGACTCTACTATTTCTTATTGCAATACTATCCGTCTCTTTGTAATTTGCAAATACCTTTATTCTTATAGGAAAACCAAATTGTACAAATAACACCCTCATAAGATTCTCACTAGTAGTACTTTTGGCCTGCATTGTTTTTAACTGTGACAGTTCTAATATAACATTCTTATAACCAGAAAATAGAAAATGAGTAGCTTCAAATTTAATTCGAATAAGTATTATAGTTCTTTTATAAGTATAACAGTTCTATAAGTATTATAGTATAAAAACAAAAACTGGACGCCATGCTTTCGAAAAAAAACAGCTCTGCCTTTTGGGGTTAATAGAGGAAAAAATATGAATCACTTCTGAGTGATGAGTGCATAAGTGGCAAAGCACGAAATTGCTATATCTCCAGCCAAACAAGAGTGGTAGCGCCTTTAAGTTGTTGTTGTTGTTCAAACATTCAATGAAATTGACGGAATAAAGAATGGTCAAGTCTAATAAGCTGACATTCTAGTACGAATAGTACAATAATAACAATAATAATGAATCACTTCTACTTATGAAATTTCTTAATTGATTAAACAAAAAACATAAGAATTCAAATATTTTTCTTAAAATCATTTGTTACTTGTTCATAGATAGGTATATGCCCTAACAAATTTAGTTTGGAATAAAAGGTTACTAGAAAAAAAAAAAATATGATCAGGCTGTTTCCACAGGTTGGCGACAGGTTAATTCCCTGTCCCGTAAAACTAAACGAATTACGAGAATGACAACAAGCCTCGGAAACGGACTGATTTCACGACGACAACCCACGCAACGAAAACGGCAAAACGATTTACGAATTTTCTTGTGGAACGTACGATCGCTCTATAGAGCTCGAGCTGATCAGCAGCTAGCCGATGCCCTGTCAAAATATAAAGCTGACATAACAGCGCTTCAAGAAATAAGATGGACAGGGAATGGTGTTTTACAGAAGAAAGAATATGACTTATATTACAGCTGTCATACAAAACACCATGTGCTCGGGGTAGGCTTCCTAGTCGGCGAAAAAAGTAGTCTACCATCATCGGCTTTAACGCTATAAGCGAAAGGCTATGCACCCTTCGCGTGAGAGGCAAATTTACGAACATCAGCCTCATTAACGTTCACGGACCTACGGAGGAGTCCTCAGACGAAGAAAAAGAGACTTACTACGAACAAGTCGAGAGGGCCCTCAAAGCCTGCCCAAGGTGTGACGTCAAAATCATCCTTGGAGATTTGAACGCAAAAATAGGTCGGGAGCCGGTATTCAGGCATTACGCAGGCACCCATAGTTTGCATGAGAACACTAATGACAATGGACTTCGAGTCTTAGAATTGGCAGCATCGAAAAACATGGTCGTTGAAAGTACCAGGTTCCCGCGTAAAGATATCTACAAAGCCACCTGGGTATCACCTGATGGAGTCACTCGTAACCAAATAGACCACGTGTTGATATACCGTCGCCACTACTCGAACTTGATGACGGTACGAACGTGCCGAGGTGCCAATATCGACTCGGATCACTATCTTGTTGGTATGGTTTTCCGAGGGCGGATTGCCTTGCGGAGACGCATTGCATCCGCCGATCAGGTTCGAATCAACACGGCTGCCCTACGCAACGAAAACACCAGTAACACCTTTGGTAATGCGTTAGGACTCGCCCTAGAATCACTTGATTTAGGGAGAGTAAGTCCTGGAGCCAGTATGCTGGGCGTAAATGAGAAGTGGACACGCCTTAAGAACACTGTCATTAGTACTGCCAACTCCATCTTAGGCAGCAGTCGTAGAAATCGGAACGACTGGTTTGATGATGAATGCAAGCTAGCGACTGAACGTAAGAATGGTGCGTACCGAGCAATGCAACAATCTCATATAACGCGGGCACGTGAAGAGGAATATAAAGAGCTCAGAAGAATAGGAAAACGGCTTCACAGACAGAAAAAATCAGCCTGGGAGAAGAACCTAATCTGTAAAATAGAGAACAGCCGAGAGCGAGGTCCGCACCAGGCGCGGAAGTTCTAATAATCCGTCCGAAACATGACGCAGTGCACATACTGCAAAGACGGAGAGGGAAATCTGATCACCGATCCACAAAGCATACTGGAGCAATGGGAAGTGTACTTTAATGAATTGCTAAATGGTCAGCTCACAGCAGAAGTGGAGGCTCCACTACTTCAAGATGAACACCATATGCTACCGCCACCAAGCATAGAAGACGTTGAGAAGGCTATAGGACGGCTAAAAAAAAAACAAAGCCCCGGGAGCCGATGGCATACCAGCCGAATTATTCCACCACGGCGGGCCAGCCTTACGTCAAGCAATTCATGATATCATAGTGCACGTATGGGACCATGAAGAAATGCCAGAAGACTGGCGAAAAGGTACCATACGCCCCATACATAAGAAGGGAGATGTCACAACGTGCAGCAATTATAGAGTTATCACGTTGTTGAGTACCGCCTATAAGATACTCTCCTCTATCCTACAAGACCGGATAACTCCATACGCTAAAACCATCGTCGGACACTATCAGTGTGGTTTCATTCCAGGCAAATCAACAACTGATCAGATTTTTACCCTTAGGCAGGCGATGGAAAAATGTCTAGAGCTTAACATCCCAACATACCATCTTTTATAAAATTTAAAGCCGCCTATGATAGCATAGCCAGGGTAGAACTTTACAAAGCCATGAGAGAATTCGGCATCCCAAATAAATTGACACGACTATGTAGGTTGACCATGACCAACGTAACAAGCCAAGTAAAAATAGCCGGATTGCTATCCAGACCAATCAACATCTTTAATGGACTCCGACAAGGGGATGGTTTGGCCTGCCTCCTCTTCAACCTGGCGTTGGAGAAAACAATCCGTGACTCTGGCACGGCAACAAGAGGGACCATCGTCAACAGGTCCAGACAGATACTGGCTTACGCAGACGACATCGATATCATCGGAAGAACCGAACAAGCTGTACACGATTCCTTCATTCAGATCGAGCAGGCGGCACAAAATCTGGGGCTGCACATTAGTGAAGGTAAAACAAAGTACATGGTGGCGTCGAATGCGAGAAGAACAGTTGGTCAAACAATCAAGGTAGCGGAGCACGAATTTGAAGTGGTGCAATCCTTTAAATACCTTGGGTCAACATTAGCAGCCGATAACAACATAGAAGAAGAATCACGCGGGCGGCTTCTCAAATCCAACTACAGTCTGTCAAAGCTATTCAAATCCAGAAATCTAACCATAACTTCAAAACTGCTGCTGTACAGGACCATGGTCCTGCCAGTACTCATGTATGGATCCGAGACTTGGGTGCTTAGCAAAAGGCACTGTGACCTCTTAGCCGCGTTCGAGAGAAAAGTCTTACGGAGAATTGTTGGCCCCATATGTGAGGAAGGACGATTCCGGAGACGGTACAATCATGAGTTGTACGCAATCTACCTTGAAGCAGACATAGTGACAAAAATTAAGCTCGGTAGACTCCGGTGGGCAGGGCACCTAGCTCCGATGAGCGAAGAGGAACCTGCTCGGAAAGTCTTTTGCAGTACATTCTATGGTAGACGGCAGCGTGGTAGACCATGCTTGCGCTGGAGAGATGACGTTGTCGAGTGATGATGATGAAAAAAAAATAAGTTTAAGAAGATTAGGTACATAAATGATAACCCTTTTCTCAAAAAGAATTTGAAAGAAAATAATTTCAGTATGCGTTATTTTGAAAGCGCTTTATTTTTCTTGGAGGCAGAACAAAATAATAGCTGATATAATTTTAACCACATTCAGATCATGACAAACACAAACATGTCTTAGTCATTTTTTTCTATTATTATTCTCACACATAAACTCTCTCGTTTCTCTTTTTATCAATGTATTTGTTAGCCATGCCCCACACATGCTTATAACAAGACGCATTATGCTTCTTTGAGACTATGAATCTTGCAACAGGAATGCAAAAGCTTCTTAGAGATAGGCCATTTAACCCTTATAAGAACCTTATAGCAATCTTAGAACACACTACAAGAATACTTTTCACTCTTGAAAATCATACTTATAACAATCTTGAAGAGTGTTATAAGTATGAATATGCTACTTGGATCAGAACGAGTAGGCTATACCAGATATGAGACAGGAATAGAAACCTATGTATCTTTTTATAGAAGGGGAAAAGTTTTGTTTTTGTTTAATGAAAAACAAAATGCAGCAATAATTACCACTTGCGAAAATAATTCAATGGAAATATTTTTATTGCGAGAATGTTTTTTTTATTTTATTGGTTATATAGATACATGTGTGATAATGGCCTATATGCAATTTATATAAATGTGGACATCTTCTTAATACGGTAAGCTGTAAAAGGTTATTGAGATACTATTTAATGTGAAAATTTCTAATTCATAAGATTCAAAAATATTTTTTAAGAAGTTTCTTAAAAGTTATTATTATATTTAAATTAGCAATACAAATTTTTATATTTGAATCAATAAAACTTATTTTCATTATTTAAGAACCATTTCGATGAAATAATGCAAATAAATTCAATTTAGGTGACGAAAAAGTATTCAAAAAATATTCAAAATCGTAAAATTGTATATGTTAAGCTGCAAATTTGCAGAAAATTGATCAAAGTGGAAAAAATGTTCACCAGGATGATTTTTTCCTTAACTTAAAACGGTATTTTCCGTTGATATTAATATGAAAAAAACCGTACTGAGTGTGTATCTTTATTTTTCCGAATATTCGGAACGTTTGGAATGCTCTTTGTGCTTTTTTTTATTTCACAGAATATTCCGGATAAACTTTTCTCTCACACATGTGCAGTTATTATGAGAAACTATCATTTTTTACAAGAAACTGTGAATGTGTTCGGCTCCAAAATAATTAAAAATAGCAGAATCAAATGCGTATAAGTTTTTCTTCCTTATTTTTATTTATTAAAAAAAGGCTACCTACCAAAAATTGTGAATAAATTAAAGCAGTTATTTAAATCCTTTTATTTGATGCCAAAAACAAGTTAAATAAATATATCTGGCCTAAAAAATGGCCTAACACATAAATGTGATGGAACAGCTGATTGCTTATATTTTTTGAGCTAAATTATGTTTCTTTATTTATTCCATTCTGGATATTCTGGATAAATTATTTTGTCTCGCCAGTCTATTCTATTCCTTATCTGGAATAAATAAAGAAACACACTCACTATGGAATAACTTTGCACGCTTTTTTTAATCAGTGGAAGTGTAGATGATTTTAAATTCAGAAAACTTGTGATTTCATCGCAGTGCGGTTGATGTTAATTACGATTTTTAATTGTGACTATAATAACCTAATTGTGCTTTAAGTTTTTATTATTATTTCATAATTTATTTTTGTAGTGGCAATAGAACGAGGAATATGCCTACTGGGGAAACCTCGATAAAAAAAAAACGCATCGTGTATTTAACCCCAATGGGTGATGTGGAAAAAAATACGAGTTATAAATGTTTTAGCTTTTTATGTTATGAATAAAATTGATTTGGTTTTCTTTAGTAAGAACATAAGAAACTACTTACATAAAAAGTTTACCATATTTACTATATTCAGACGGTTAACTTAACCCTGGAAATGTAACCATATTTTTCAAAACCTTATGTGGTCAAGAAACACTGTAAATTGGCATAAATCTCAATTTGTTATATGAATTTCATTCCAATTCAACATGTTTCTCGGCAATTTATCTCGTTGTGAGAAAACCAGAAGGTAGGCGTTGACTTAAAAAAAAAACAATTTTTTTTGGTTAAAAAGGTAATGGATTTTTGTTTGCGATTGTTTTATGCAGTTTGACAGTTTCGTTACCTTTATCCCGTTTACATGCAGGTCTGAAGCAAGCGTGAACTATGCTTCAAACCCTTTGTAAACCTGGATCGAGTTCAAATGGGTTTGGTTCGACTCGGGTTTGGCTTTGGTTCGATTTTGCGTGAAAACAACAACTTTAAAAAAAAAATGATTAAGTAGCGACCTCTTCATTTCTTCCGAATCTCCAATTCCAAATTTACACCGTTTTCACACGCATATACACTCAACATTTTTTTTTTTAATTTTGACAAGTTTTTTTTTATCATGGGAGTTTCAGAAAAATCAGAAAGTCTGAGATCAAAATTTCCATTTAAAAGAGAAATCAACCTAACCCAAGAGATTAAAAAAAAGAGATTTCATTTTTCTCTTCAGCAATTTTTTTTTGTGGAACATGATTCACAGAGAAAAATTGGTGCAAAATCAATTTTATTAAAGGAATTCGACTTTAATATTTACCCTAAAAAAAAAGATGTTTTTTATCTACCTTTAATAGGTGCTTAAAATTGCAACAAGGCTACATACATCTCACCCATACGAAAAATGGATAATGTTACATTAGTAATAAACGAAAATAAACACCTACAAGAATAAAATACCTACCTACAAGAATAAATGCCTACAAAAAATAGCACTAACTTACCACTGATCCTTACATGCAGAGATAAGTGAAAATACCTAATACATTTATGTATGATGTCAGCTGGCTTAACCCCTTCTATATACCATTTATATTTTGTTCAATTTCTCATGATAAACAGAAAACAAGGTATGCTCATTAGATTTTTGGCAGGCTTTCTGTGACGTCATAGTCATCTTTCTCATCGGCAGTTCGCCCGAACGTCAGTTATGGGTTTGGACAAAATATTTTTTTGTCTTAAAAACAACAACAATGAAACTGAAAAAAACTCGATTGTCAGCATCGGAGATGACTACTACGTCATCAGATTTCCAAAATGGCGACATGCCGTTCATAATAAGCATACCTTGTTTTCTGTTTATCATGCAATTTCTCCTCTGTCAAAATGTAAAAAGCAAATTGTTTCTTACTCCCTCACTCGCCTATTTTATTAAAATAAATGTATTGGGCTTTTACCCCAGACGTCAGGCAAAAATAAAAAAAAAAATTGATGGCAAAAAAAAAAATGGCAGCTCTCTAGTTCGAAGAAAGTTAGTAGCTTAAAAATTGAAATTAAAGAATATTTTGTGCTAAATCGGCTGGCTATCAACTAAAAATTAACATAAAAATAAATTTAAACTGTTAATATAAAGTAAATACACACTTTTTTGGAAAAATACTGAATTTGGTATGCGTTGTTTGTTTACATTCTTCGAACAAGATTTACCGTTTCCTATTTTTTTTTTCTATTTGTGTGAAAGAGAAGCGACAAAGACAAATGCGTAAAAAGCCCAATTACACCCGAACTTTCGAAGTTCTGAGCCTTAGTCATTAATTATAACTAAAGACCTACATGTGTCATTTCATCTGGGTGTGTTTGCTCCTACATTCGTTACAATACGTATAGAAGAATAAATAAATAAAGTCGAACAGTGATTATTAGGTATCTGGTTAATTAAATAGAAATTAAAATAATGTCATCTGTAAGCTAGTCGACTCAAACAATATGACGCCTCGCCACTGTATACCATCAGCACTTGATCTCCGCAATCAAGCAAAACTAAAAAACTTTTCATCTGCACAATCAGGCAAAACTTTTCATCATTCATCATCGTTTATATTACCTCAGCCACGTCCACCCTTGATCACGATTAAACAGAATTCATATTGGATCTAAGCTTAATTCGAAGCTGAAAAATAAAATTTCCAAAACAACCTCCCAAAAATAAATCATTCAACAAGTGAAGCAAAATAAGAATATCGAAAATGTTTTCTTTAAACAAAATAACATAATTTGTATTCTTTTTTCTTAAGCTATTAACTTAAGCTTGTCTTGACAACTCGTATAATACCATAATTTAATTTTTTTATCGTTATTACAAAAAAATATATCATAGATCTGTTTTTGTATTTATTCAAATTCTACCTAATAACTTTCAAAAATCTCCTTTTCAGCCTTTTCCTTTATATAAAAGAAAACAAATATATTCAGATATTTATGTAGAAATGGGGATTTATTAATTCAAACTAAGAATATTTAATTTTGGTTCAATAGATGATTAAAAAAGGAAATTAATAGAAAAACAACAATATTAAATATGTTTATTTTAAGCAAATTAAAGTGAAAAAAAACTGAGATGACCAAAAATTGTTGATATCGTTATTAAAACAAAATAAAGGGTTTTCCAATAAGAGGTGTTATTTTGAATAGCCCGCTATTTCGGTAGCTGTCACTTTTGAAGCTGTCATTTTTTGACATTTGACAAGTAGAAACTACGCTATTAATAAAAATGGAACGATACACGCTTCAACAACGCATTGAAATTATTAAAATTCACTATAAAAATGGTGAAAATTTGGCAGAGACGGTTCGCAAAACTAAAACATTTTTGGGTCGTCGTGAAGCACCTTGTCGGACAGCAATACAGAAATTGGTGGACTAATTCGAGCTGTTGGGACAAGTTAGTGATGTGAAGAATAAAACCCGTGCAGCCACTTTGCGATTTGGTTATGGAAAATTTCATGAAAAGGATATGGTCCTGTAAGCGTGGTCTTGGCGGCCATTTGGCTGATGTTGTGTTCCATTATTAACGGCATACCTTCTTCTTTATAATGAAATAAACATCCGATCATTTATCTCCAAAAATGCCATTTTTCTTTGAATATCAAAATAACACCTTTATGAGGTGGTTCAAATACTGACTTCGGCCAACTCTCTTTTTTATACAAACAAAAAGAAATGGTAGGTACTAGTATTTCTTATTCACCTCGCTTTTCAAATTCACCAATTGCACAGAGACTAGATTTGGTTTAGTCTTTCTTTTATTTTCCGGAATACCTTACATGCCAAAATTTGTCTGAAAATGACAGTTACTTTACTAGATATTGTACTTTACCACGTACCACCAAGAGATTCCGACTGGTATGGAAATGACAAGTATTATGTGGCCGAGTGAATTCCAAAAAACTTCGCAACTTTCATCATTGAGTTTATATATATTTATAATTAATTATATTTATAATAAAATTTTAAGTACAAATCTCTCTCATTTTTTTTCCATTGAGAATTTGGCGTATGTATTAATTGAGACGAGATAAATGTTCGCCCTGGATCAGGTTTGCTATTTAAAACTTCATTTATACTTTCCTCAAATTTTTCATTGTCAGTTTCAATATTTGTTTTCGGAGACCTGAATAAAAATTTCGGCACGTGTGAACAAGAAGATAAGCTTTCTGAATTCTCAAACGTCGGGGATACAAGATGTCTTCTTTTCGAACCTTGTCCCCTCGTTCGATTAGAATGTTCTTAAATTTGGGCCAGGAGGGGATCTATTTCCTTCTAATGATAAATGATTATCATCTTCTTCATCTACTAAGGACTGTAAGTCTATTGATGTGGTAGTTATCACATCTTTATGTTTACATTTAAAATTATTTTTCTTCGTCTCGCCTGAACAGAAAGAATTTTGTAAAAGTTTGTCACATATTGGGTCTCTAAAATTATTAAAATTAAAATAATTTGCGTACGCACATACAGAAGGAATTCCTGAAATCATGATAAACAGAAAACAAGGTATGCTTATTATGAACGCCATGTTGCCATTTTGGAAAACTGATGACGTAGTAGTCATATCCGATGCTGACAATCGAGTTTTTTTCAGTTTCATTGTAGTTGTTTTCAATTAAAAAAAATGTTTTCTCAAAATCCATACGTTCGGGCGAACTGCCCGTGAGAAAGATGACTATGACGTCACGGAAAACCTGTCAAAAATCTAATGAGCATACCTTGTTTTCTGTTTATTCAACTTTTGACCGTAACACACGTCTTTGCAAGTCAAAAACCAAATTTTGAATGAGAAATTAATAAAAATAAGAGAACAACAAACAATCGCAATCGCAATGTTCTTGTCTGCATCTATATCTTCACACACACCAATTTCCTCACTTGACAAAAAAAATACCAATTGCCTAAATACAGATTCACATTAAATGTATCTCAACGTAAAGAATGAGCGATAGAAAGATAATGTAAATACATAGGTACATATGAATATTCATGCAGATGAACAAAAAAAAACAACACAAGGCGAGACAAAGTTACAGTTTTCTTGGGCATAGCCATTACTCCTTTGTCCTTTCTTCTTTCCCTTTCGCGCTGCCTTTATTTTCAAGTAAAATTTTTGTGGAACTCATTCCACAAAAATTTCAAATCTCGATTTGATGTATTTAGCGACACCTATCGACGTCTTAACGCAAGATAATATTATTCCTCTATGTATATAAACTGAACGGTTTCATTCACAATTCTCTTTACACTTGTCAGCCCCATTTTGAAAGCCATTCTTCCTTTACCAAATTGAAAATCAAATCGAAAACGTCTCTTTTCATTCTGACTGCGAGTTTGAACTGGTCTGGATCATCGTTGTAAATTTTATCAAAATCACTGTTGACGTCAGTTACATATAATAATCATTTACATTCATACAATTGTTGAAAATTGTATTGCCTACTTTTAGGCGTAAGCATTAACGTAACGTTAATTAAGTTTTGAATGTTTATTATAATGAAGTTGAGAGTAAAATAATAAGTTAATGAAAAACTTTTGAATCTTGAAAATGTACATAATTTAAATAAATGATCTAACCGTTTTCAATAAAATAGCAATTCAACATATAGCGTAAATCAAAGATAATAGACTACATAGATGTCGCATCCCATACAAATTTTTGTCACACAAAATTTAAAGCCTGGGATGCGATATCGCGTCCCACAACATGTTGCTAGTTGCGAAATGTTGTGAGATCGAGGGAATTCCTTAAAAAACTGGAATCTCTTAAGAAAAATTAATTTGTCGTTTGTCCTTGTTCTTCTGTTTGTTTATTTTTTTTTTTTTTTTTTTGTCTTATCAAAGATGATATAACTAGTAAAGATGTCGCACGTAGAACAAATTTGTGTGCCTGAAAATTTTAACTTCCAGATTTTGAGCACAGGTCCACTTTTAGCAACATGCTTAGCAACTTCTATAATAAATGAGTAGAAAAAAAAGGGTGGATTTTTATAGACGAATATATTAAATGGGAGAGAGCGAGATAGTATTTGAATGTTAATACCAACAAGAAAAAGAAGAAAAAAAACTACATCTCTTTGCAAATGAATATGAGTTGTTTTTTTTTCAATTCAATTATAGAAACTGACAACTACAAATAGCTTAAAATAATAATTTAATATGAATCCATTTTAAATGCGACACTTTCTTGAAAACAAAATTGTGAAATATTATTTCAACTCTCAAATTATAACAGGTACACGCAAAATTATAATAGGTAAAGAGAATGAGAGAAATGAGAGTAATCCTTCGCAACATTCAAAAATGTTCGTACCATGAGTGGGAAAGAGAGGGTATTTGCAATACTATTACGTGTGGAGAAGCGAGATGTAAGTTAAATTTGAGAATAGTAATAAAAAAAAAGATCGTTTTGTTGTGTGAGCATGGATATTTTTTGCGTCACACAAGCAGAGTGATGAGATGGCTAGGGAAGGGATATGAGAAAAAAGAAGAAAAACAAGTTTTGTGAGTGGATGGTCTGGGTGGTTATCTTAGAGCAGGTTGGTAAATTTATTTTGAGTAGGTACCTATATATATGTACATATTGTTTTAAGAAACCCCTTAATTTTTATTGGGAAGTTTGAATTGAAGGCAGTCGGCCTTACACTCAAGTTTACATGACTTTTGCTTTTTTTAATTATTGGCGAATAGTTATGATGCTCAGATGCAATGTCTTCTTAATAAAAAAAATCCTTTTTTCTTTTATTCTGTGAATGTAGGTACCTATACTAACCTACCGAGCATTTATGTATTTTGTTTTTTTGATGAAATAGGCACCTATTAGGGACTACACAATTACATATTAAGATCCGTCATTCAGTTTTGTTTTTGTCACTTGATCATTTGAAACTTTCCAAGTAAATGTTAAAATGTAAAAAAAAACTAAAAATGGCGTACCGAGCATTTATTGGTACAAAGCGATTTTCGTACTTTTTTCTAAAATCGGTTCAGTTTTACGGCTGTGGCAGAATGCCAAAGTTTCAGACGACACTTTTTTAGAGCGGTTCTGACTCTTTTGGCCATTACTTCGTTATAACGGTAAATAAAAAAAAACTAAAAAATGGCGTACCGAGCATTTATTAGTACAAAGCGATTGCTGTACTTTTTTCTAAAATCGGTTCAGTTTTACGGCTGTGACAGAATGCCAAAGTTTCAGACGACACTTTTTTAGAGCGATTCTGACTCTTTTGGCCATTACTTCGTTATAACGGTAAATAAAAAAAACTAAAAAATGGCGTACCGAGCATTTATTGGTACAAAGCGATTGCCGTACTTTTTTCTGAAATCGGTTCAGTTTTACGGCTCTGGCAGAGTGCCAAAGACTAGCAGTTAAATTGTCTGCAAAGTTCAGGGTCATAAACTTTTCCGTACCGTTCGAAGAATTTTTTTACAAAAAGTGTAAAATATATTATTTTTTTACGAAAACTTTGAGAATTAGGTATTCCTGTTTATGGAAACCTCCATTATGTGGAAAATCACAAGCTATCATTGTTCATTTCAACATTAGAAAAAAATGCAAATTCGTGGAACTCAACATACAAAAGTGACATTTTTGGAAGGTTTTATATTTTTTTTGGCGTTTACAGATTTCAATTATTTTGGTTCTAACAAAAGTTATAGTGTTTACAAATTTCCAACCACAACGACGCAACGACACCGACACCCACGCCAACGACAACGACGAACGCACATAAAAATATCTCGAAAACGTGTTTTCTATACGTTTCATAATTTCTCTTAATTCTTAATTCTCCTTTTTTCGTGCAAAACGCTATACTTTTATTTACACTACGTGTACGGAAATGTAAAAACTTACCTTATCAAGGTCTTACCAGGAAAATAGTTAAATAATTATAAATTATTATTACATATAAGAAAGTACCAATACAGACAAAATTGAGATAAAATCCTCGTATCATCTCTATTACTACAATGTCTTTTTTGAACTGTTAGGTAGGTAGTCGTACTTAGGTACCTTCCGACCTACATATTTCAAAACTGATTTACCTTTTTACTATAAATTATAACTAACATAATAGGTAAGGCACCTAAAATCATTTAATCACCTAAGTACCTATGTGTACCTATGTCTATCTACTAAAAACAAAGTTTTGAATCACGCTTCCAAATATTTTTTATTTTCATCAGTCTCGTCTACCAATTCCTTCAAGAAATTCAAAACTCTATAAATGATCAGCTTTATCAAATCAAAAACAACAAAGAATAAAAAAAATAACAAAATAAAAAAAATACTGCCAAGGACCATTGTGGCAAACGAACAAAAAAAAAATAAACCTGTGTGTGTGGAAACATTCATTAAAAAAAAAATACATCCCTATCCATAAGCAGGTTCCCGAGCTATCGTCCTTGCAAGGATTTTTCTACAAAAAAACACTCAATTTGCAAGGACTTTCATCAGATATTATTTTTCAACATCTAAAAACTAAATTTTGAAAAAAAATATTGAGTAGTTTTCAAAAAAATGATTTTTCAAAAAAAAAAATTCAAACTTTTTTTAAAAATCCAAAAAAGTAATTTTCGAATTTTTTTTTAATAAATATTATTGCGGCAACTTAAAACCTCTTATGTAAAAAAATGGATGAAATAAATTGATTTATGAAGGAGATAATCAGAATTTTAAAAAACGGTTCTATGGCAGGTACCGTTAATAACGGCTTTTGAAAAAAATGGTTTTCATTTAATATATTTAAATTACCTTATCCAAAAAATTACCATGATTTTTTAATCAAAATCGTAGGAACCATTTTTGAGAAAAATTAGTTTATCTAAAACCGGTACATGACAGGTACCGTTATTTTTGGTAAAAAAAAAATTATTTAAAAAACGTCTGGGGATCGTCTCCAAAAAACGCCACATTTCAAGTTTACTAAAATACTAGATCTTGTCTTCTTTACGGATTCAGAAAACTCTGACATTGCTGTATTTCCGGCTAACACTATATTATTAAACGAAGACAGACATCATCCTGCACTAGATATATCTTTGAATCTGAACATTTGTAATGTATCCTCAAAATCAAATGTTAATCTTGAGTTTAATTTCAAAAAATGTAATTTCGACCTTCGAACTTGTTGTGTAATGTAAGCTGGAATCAATTGTTTCTTAATTGTGATATGAATGAGATGTGCCTAAAATTCTATAGCCTAATTTTCGATTGCTTGTATAAAACAACGCCCTTACGGAATAATAATATTAAATCTAAAAATCCACCATGGTTTGATCAGCGCATAAAAAAACTAAAAAACAAAAAAAAATAAGGCTTGGCTAAAGATTTTAGAATTTACTCTGAAATTAAAAATACGTTAATTGATTATTAGAATACCTTATATTCAAACTATGTATTGAGAATAGAGAGTGAATTGAAGCATAACTCTAAAAACTTCTGGAATTTTGTGAGCAGCAAAAGAAATACAGACGATTACCCTAACTCTATGTCATCCAAAAACATCACTAGTCATAGCTCCGGCGAAATATCAAAAATGTTTGCTTACTTTTTCAAAGATGCTTACTCGGTTA
Organism: Meliscaeva auricollis; assembly: GCA_948107695.1. Taxonomy (NCBI): domain Eukaryota; kingdom Metazoa; phylum Arthropoda; class Insecta; order Diptera; family Syrphidae; genus Meliscaeva; species Meliscaeva auricollis. The sequence goes on along the minus strand of OX403616.1, from coordinate 52,228,936 downwards.
GTAATTCCAATGAACCCGTAAATAATTTCCGTCCGCAACTAAGTTACTCACATCTTAACTCGATAAATTTTGCTATTCAAGAAGATTCAATTGTTCACAATATTTTTGAGCTTGATAACTGTTTTAGTCCGGGTCCAGATGGTGTACCGTCTTGTGTTTTAAAAAAGTGTGCATCCCAACTATCTTACCCTTTATGTTTATTATTTAATAATTCTCTTAAATGTTCAGTCTTTCCCATATTGTGGAAAAGTGCTTTTATAAGGCCAATTTATAAGAAAGGACCAAAAAATGATATCGGCAACTACCGCCCCATCGCTAAGCTATCTGTCATTCCTAAATTGTTTGAATCTCTTATTTGTAATGTCTTGTCGCTTAACTGTAGATCTGTTATTAGTGACAGTCAACATGGTTTCGTGCAAAATAAGTCTACCGTTACAAACTTGTTTCATTTCACCTCGTTTTGCATCGACTCATTTGAAAAACGAAAGCAGGTAGATTGTGTATTTACTGATTTCAGTAAGGCTTTTGACAAATTGTGTCACAAAACTTTGTTAATTAAACTTAAAGCCTTAGGTTTCAATGAACGTTTTTTAATGTGGATCGCTTCTTATTTAGAAAATAGAAGTTATGCTGTTATTTTCCGTAGTGAGTGTTCCGAACAATTTTATGTAAATTCTGGTGTTCCACAAGGAAGCCACTTAGGTCCGTTATTGTTCACTTTGTGTATAAATGACGTGACCACAATTATTCAAAATTCTTCTCTTCTTATATATGCCGACGATATAAAAATCTATAAAGAAATCTCTTCAATTAATGACTGTTGACAGCTTCAAGAAGATCTTCAAAGCTCCAGGCAATGGTGCAATACAAACCGCTTATTTTTAAATATTGACAAATGTAAAACAATGAGTTTTACACGCAAAAAGAAAACAATTTCGTATAATTACATGTTTGACTCTTTTTCTTTAACTAAACTATCCTTTTTTTTCCGACCTGGGGTTTATACTTGACTCAAAACTCACATTCACTAATCACTATGATTATATTATAAATAAGGCCAATCGAATTCTAGGATTTGTTAACCGATTCTCTCGAGACTTCCATGACCCATATGTCTTAAAACTTTTATATATATCATTTGTTAGGCCCATACTTGAATATGGCTGTATTGTATGGTCACCATACTATTCAATTCATATTGATAGAATAGAAGGTATTCAGAGAAGATTTATGCGATTTTCTCTCCGTTTCTTCCCATGGTCCCCCGGAGTCTCGCTACATTCAAAGAGCTAAGCTTTTGAATCTCCCTCTTCTTTCAAAGCATAGAGAATACTTGCAACTTTGTTACATAATTAAATAAGTAAACAGTTTTATAACATCGCCATCAACTTTGGAACGTTTGCATTTCAGTGTTAGTCAAGCCAACATAAGAAGACAAATACCTTTATGTTCATCATTCAGTAGAGTAAATTATGGATTGAATAGTCCTTTAAACCAATTGATTTCAGTATTTAATAAGTATTACTTTATGATCTCCTCAGTAAATGACAACTTTAAAAGTATTAAATTCAAACAAACTTTTTATAATTCATTATTATGAAGCAAATTTTATAAGTACTAGTTTTAAGAATTATTATAATAAGTGTTTAACGTTAGTCATTAACAAATAAATAAATCTCGTGTTCCTACACCAAACAATAAGGGTTCCCCTGCTATGTCTCGCTTGGGTGTCAATACATCTAACAAGGTGAATACTAATAATGGATCATCTTTCTTAAATATTTCAAGCAACCAAATCAAGGAACCATGGATGGTAAAGCGAAACTAAAAAAAACGAATGCTGTAAATAATGAAGGTGATGTTTATGTCGAAAGTGTTGTTGTTTCTGAAGATACCGATTTGGGTGTCGCTGCTGTGGATGTTGTTGTTGTTGTTGACTCCGGCCGATAGAGTTGCCGTTTCTGGTGAAATCGATGAGACTACGATTAATGATTTTATTGCCAATAGTGTTGATGTTATCTCGGACACCTCTGATGTGGGGGAAGTAGTTCCAGTGGATTATAATGTTAGCAATAGTGTTGCCGTTTTTGGCGAAATCTTTGATACTGCGATTGGTGATGATTCGAGTGACGTCGTCCCATTGGATGATAACGATGCTGTCAAACATGATTTTAATTCTGCTAAAGATGATGTTTTGCCTTGTGGTACCTGGTCAAACGTTGCAAAGGCTGCTGATAATGGTGCTACTGACTCATTTAACAAGAAAGGTACCTATGTCTAACGATCATAATACATTGCCTAGTAAAATTATAGTGGGCACTACCACAATGCAAGGATCTTAAAGTGGCTAGAGATATCAAATGGTTCCATATTGGTAGCTTTCATCCGTCTACCACCACTGATGGAATAACTACATTTATATCCACCAACATGGGAATTAATACAACTGATATTTTATGTTAAACTACAAGACCACGATCGTAATCTAACTTCATTTTTGGTGTTTCCTTTGAATATTCCAAGAAAATATATGTTGCTACTTTTCGGCCTAATGACGTCAAGATTCGCCCCTTCTTGTTTAAGCCAAAAAACTAATAAGCCCAGAGGGATCTCTGATGGCTTCAGGCCATTTTTTACAACCTAATTCTTAGCTCAAGATATACATACTTTCATAACTCTGGTGGCATTCGCACAAAATTATCCGAATTGTTTAATAACTCGAGTCATCTGGATTACGATGTCATCATAATTGTTTAAACCTGGCTATATCCTGGCATATCGTCATCTGAAGTCTTTGATTCTCGTTTATTCAATGTGTATAGACTTCACCGATGTAACAATATGTCTGAACGTGGAGGAGGAGTTCTAGTTGCTGTCAGCACAAGATTATTTGGTAAACAAGTTTCCCTGCCTCATCTGAATGTTGAGCAAATATGTGTGTTCATTAATTTATTCATCACTCATAATGTATTTTTGTATTTTATAATAAGCTATATGCCACCTAAAAGCAATTTAGAAATCTATGAAAACCATATTAAGAACATTAAATTTATTAATAAATTGCTCAGAGAATGATAATGTTTGCTGTTTTATCTAATCTTCCTCAAATTTATGGAATTTCTAACTCATTAAATAAAATATTAGATTTAGTTTTTATATGTAACGATTTATTAAATTCCAAGGTCACATCTGTCCCTTTTCCACTTTTAAATGAATCTATTCATCTTAAAGAATTATTTATTGAAATTGAATTTTATTTTTTTTCTTATATTGAGTTTTAACTTTAAAAGGCAAACTTCGTTGATCTGATGATGATTTTCTTAAAACTTTAAATTGGTCCGAAGATTTTTTAAATCTTAACCAACATTTGCATATGCGTTTTAAATCTATTTATTTTGAAAGTTTTACTGAATTTGTGCCTCTTATTCGAAAACTAAAACCAAATCAACTTCTAAAGCTTCCTTGTTATAACAAGCATATTTCTTATCTTAAAAATGCACAACGTAAAGCTTTTAACAAATACCATAAATCAAAAACCGAGATAGATTATGCTCATTTTACTAAATTACGAAAAGATTTTTTTTTCTTAATAAGTTCCTTCATAGAGGTTATATCATGAATATTGAAAGTAATATCAAAGCCAATAGCAACACTTTCTGGTTATATTTAAATTCAAAGAGAAAATCTACTGGATTTCCAAAAACTATGTCTTTTAAAGATACCGAAGCTTCAAATATTAATTCCATACTGGATTTGTTTGCAAATTTTTTTCAATCCGTATACCCAACTCAATACCAAGTAAGGTTGATTTTGGTGCATTACAGTTAAGTAGTTTCGAAGTACTCTCTGATTGAATAATCACTGAAGCCCAATTTGAAACCAGGAGCTGATGGTGTAATGGCTATATTTATCTTAGGAACTGTGCCACATCACTCTGCTTCCCTTTGCTATTATAAACAAGCAAAACAAATCTTGTAAGAAGGAAATCTTTGTAACTTCACACACTCAATTTGAGTGTGTGAAGTTAGCCCCCCTTCTTTTGAAATCGTTATTTTTGAAAGTTGTTCCAGGTTGTTCCCGGTTATATACCGGAATGATCCAAATTTTTTTCGAAAAACATTCAAAAATAAGGGTTTTAGACCTAAGAAACCGTTTTTGACCCAGCCCAACTTTTTTCGAAAATTGAATTTTTGAAAGTTGTGCCGGGTTCCGGTTTTGGACCTCTAACTTCAATATTTCGAAAGTTAGGGCCCAAAAACAAAAAAAATGTAGCCCCCCTTTTTTCGATTTTTTGTGTTTTTATATTTTTTTCTTGTTGAAAAAAGTGTTCTAAACATTAAGCTCGTAAAATTTGTATTTTTAAAGATACAATTTTCGAAAGGTTATTTCAAAAACTGTACGAAAAATATACTTCAAATTTTTTTTTTCAAAAACTAGTTTCGAAATCAAATATTTAATGACTCATACATGTTTTGAAAGCAGCTTATATTTTAACAATAACAATTTAAGCTTAAAAACTCACTTTCCTCAAGTTTTTAAATTTTCAAAAAATTTCATAAGCCCCTCTTTTTCAAAAACCAAAAATCCAAAACTTGTTCCAAGTGAAACTGTTAAATCCCTTTGACATAGCGAAATTTTATCAAAATCTATTAAGAACTAGGTGTTGAAAGTGACTTAAACGGTTTAAATAAACTTTAAGCTCACCTGAAAGACTGACAGACTGACAGACTGACAGACTGACAGACTGACAGACTGACAGACTGACAGACTGACAGACTGACAGACTGACAGACTGACAGACTGACAGACTGACAGACTGACAGACTGACAGACTGACAGACTGACAGACTGACAGACTGACAGACTGACAGACTGACAGACTGACAGACTGACAGACTGACAGACTGACAGACTGACAGACTGACAGACTGACAGACTGACAGACTGACAGACTGACAGACTGACAGACTGACAGACTGACAGACTGACAGACTGACAGACTGACAGACTGACAGACTGACAGACTGACAGACTGACAGACTGACAGACTGACAGACTGACAGACTGACAGACTGACAGACTGACAGACTGACAGACTGACAGACTGACAGACTGACAGACTGACAGACTGACAGACTGACAGACTGACAGACTGACAGACTGACAGACTGACAGACTGACAGACTGACAGACTGACAGACTGACAGACTGACAGACTGACAGACTGACAGACTGACAGACTGACAGACTGACAGACTGACAGACTGACAGACTGACAGACTGACAGACTGACAGACTGACAGACTGACAGACTGACAGACTGACAGACTGACAGACTGACAGACTGACAGACTGACAGACTGACAGACTGACAGACTGACAGACTGACAGACTGACAGACTGACAGACTGACAGACTGACAGACTGACAGACTGACAGACTGACAGACTGACAGACTGACAGACTGACAGACTGACAGACTGACAGACTGACAGACTGACAGACTGACAGACTGACAGACTGACAGACTGACAGACTGACAGACTGACAGACTGACAGACTGACAGACTGACAGACTGACAGACTGACAGACTGACAGACTGACAGACTGACAGACTGACAGACTGACAGACTGACAGACTGACAGACTGACAGACTGACAGACTGACAGACTGACAGACTGACAGACTGACAGACTGACAGACTGACAGACTGACAGACTGACAGACTGACAGACTGACAGACTGACAGACTGACAGACTGACAGACTGACAGACTGACAGACTGACAGACTGACAGACTGACAGACTGACAGACTGACAGACTGACAGACTGACAGACTGACAGACTGACAGACTGACAGACTGACAGACTGACAGACTGACAGACTGACAGACTGACAGACTGACAGACTGACAGACTGACAGACTGACAGACTGACAGACTGACAGACTGACAGACTGACAGACTGACAGACTGACAGACTGACAGACTGACAGACTGACAGACTGACAGACTGACAGACTGACAGACTGACAGACTGACAGACTGACAGACTGACAGACTGACAGACTGACAGACTGACAGACTGACAGACTGACAGACTGACAGACTGACAGACTGACAGACTGACAGACTGACAGACTGACAGACTGACAGACTGACAGACTGACAGACTGACAGACTGACAGACTGACAGACTGACAGACTGACAGACTGACAGACTGACAGACTGACAGACTGACAGACTGACAGACTGACAGACTGACAGACTGACAGACTGACAGACTGACAGACTGACAGACTGACAGACTGACAGACTGACAGACTGACAGACTGACAGACTGACAGACTGACAGACTGACAGACTGACAGACTGACAGACTGACAGACTGACAGACTGACAGACTGACAGACTGACAGACTGACAGACTGACAGACTGACAGACTGACAGACTGACAGACTGACAGACTGACAGATTGACAGACTGACAGACTGACAGACTGACAGACTGACAGACTGACAGACTGACAGACTGACAGACTGACAGACTGACAGACTGACAGACTGACAGACTGACAGACTGACAGACTGACAGACTGACAGACTGACTGATTTAGATTTGAAAATTGAAAACGGGTTGATATTAAAATCCAATTAAACAAAATTCATAAGTTTTTCTTGGCACTGATTATAAAATATCAAGAGTATATTTTTTGTATGAACAAAAACACTATTTTTATCCTGTTTTTAATTCATTATTATTTTCATTTAAACTCATTTTATTTCGAAGAATACTATATCAACTTCACTTTTCAAACCGCACCTAATTTTAAATTCGCGCAAAGAAGCTTGTTTCCTTAAAGGAAACAGCCAAAATCTTCTAAACTGCACTTAAGCGTTTTATTTTCTCCATACATTAAAAGAACATTTAAACCACGAATACAATAAAAAAGGCAAGCGACAACACCATTGCTATATTTGTTCTAATAAGCTTTTAAAAAAGCTCACATTCTGAAAGCTCTCAAGCACAATTCAAAGAAAAATACACCATGATTTGCATCAATGTGGGAATGGTAACTCTGATAATAATGAGGGTTGTTTGGGAACACATATTATGTCACATACTCAGTGTGGCTTAGGCTGCGCATGGTGCAGGTTATGGGGGAATGTACGATTGTCAAAGCGAAATTACAACAACAATTGAAGGGTAAGTCAGTGATTGCGTATATTTTTTCAGTAGGTGATTTGGGAATATAACCACTAACCGTCACCTTTTGTAATAAAAAAGCTCTCCCCAGAGTATAGTTATATCATCTTCGGTAGTATCCTTGTGATATCACTTCCAATTTTGTTAGGGGATTCTAGGGTAAGTCAAATCAGGACTAAATCGGGCTCCTATTTTTTTAACCCGAACATCATATTTTAAATCTCTTCCGGCATGAAAAATTCCGACTGTCAGTCTGTCAGTCTGTCAGTCTGTCAGTCTGTCAGTCTGTCAGTCTGTCAGTCTGTCAGACAGACAGACTGACAGACTGACAGACTGACAGACTGACAGACTGACAGACTGACAGACTGACAGACTGACAGACTGACAGACTGACAGACTGACAGACTGACAGACTGACAGACTGACAGACTGACAGACTGACAGACTGACAGACTGACAGACTGACAGACTGACAGACTGACAGACTGACAGACTGACAGACTGACAGACTGACAGACTGACAGACTGACAGACTGACAGACTGACAGACTGACAGACTGACAGACTCACAGACTGACAGACTGACAGACTGACAGACTGACAGACTGACAGACTGACAGACTGACAGACTGACAGACTGACAGACTGACAGACTGACAGACTGACAGACTGACAGACTGACAGACTGACAGACTGACAGACTGACAGACTGACAGACTGACAGACTGACAGACTGACAGACTGACAGACTGACAGACTGACAGACTGACAGACTGACAGACTGACAGACTGACAGACTGACAGACTGACAGACTGACAGACTGACAGACTGACAGACTGACAGACTGACAGACTGACAGACTGACAGACTGACAGACTGACAGACTGACAGACTGACAGACTGACAGACTGACAGACTGACAGACTGACAGACTGACAGACTGACAGACTGACAGACTGACAGACTGACAGACTGACAGACTGACAGACTGACAGACTGACAGACTGACAGACTGACAGACTGACAGACTGACAGACTGACAGACTGACAGACTGACAGACTGACAGACTGACAGACTGACAGACTGACAGACTGACAGACTGACAGACTGACAGACTGACAGACTGACAGACTGACAGACTGACAGACTGACAGACTGACAGACTGACAGACTGACAGACTGACAGACTGACAGACTGACAGACTGACAGACTGACAGACTGACAGACTGACAGACTGACAGACTGACAGACTGACAGACTGACAGACTGACAGACTGACAGACTGACAGACTGACAGACTGACAGACTGACAGACTGACAGACTGACAGACTGACAGACTGACAGACTGACAGACTGACAGACTGACAGACTGACAGACTGACAGACTGACAGACTGACAGACTGACAGACTGACAGACTGACAGACTGACAGACTGACAGACTGACAGACTGACAGACTGACAGACTGACAGACTGACAGACTGACAGACTGACAGACTGACAGACTGACAGACTGACAGACTGACAGACTGACAGACTGACAGACTGACAGACTGACAGACTGACAGACTGACAGACTGACAGACTGACAGACTGACAGACTGACAGACTGACAGACTGACAGACTGACAGACTGACAGACTGACAGACTGACAGACTGACAGACTGACAGACTGACAGACTGACAGACTGACAGACTGACAGACTGACAGACTGACAGACTGACAGACTGACAGACAGATTTGCGAGACCCACTTTTTTCGATTTCTCTATCATCGTAATGTCATGCCTGATTGTTATCTCGAGTTCTATTTTTTTTACGAGTCCCAAACTTGCCCTCTACCTATATCGCAAACAAAAAATCCAAAAAAGCCTTACAAAATTTATATTTTTTCAAATGAAATGGAGTTTTATTCCAGATTATAGATCAAGATGCTTATTACTTGGAATCAAATCTCTTGATTCAAGACGAACCATTCATGATGTAATGCTTGTGAGGGACATTATTATGTTACCAAATTAGATGCTCTTCCTTACTTTCTTTAATAGCAATTTATTCACCGTTAAAAACTTTACGCATAAGGAATGAGCGATATCACAGGACAAAGTATGGTAATAATCAAACAAGTTGTAGATCAATCCAGCATTTCAATGAAGTTTGCCAATTAATTGACTTAAGTTTATCTAGAGACTCATTTAAGGCTAGTCTTACAATTGTTTTCACGTTTTAACTTTGTTAACTACTTATGTATGAATATTGTTTTATATATATTGTTAATTTGTAATCTGTTAGCTGTGAACGCTTGTAGATGAAATAAATAAATAAAAATAAAAAAATAAATGAAAAATATGTTTTTCAAAAACGGTACCTGCAATAGATTCGTTTTTCTTATATTCTGATTTTCTCCTTCATGACTCATTCTTTTTTAGTTGCCGTAATAATGTTTGGCAAATTTCGAAAATTATTATTTTGGATTTAAAAAAAAATTTTTTTCGAAAACTATTCAATATTTTTTTTGATGTTGATAAATAATATCTTAAAATTGGAGTACCAATTTTTTTTACAAAAATGCCTTGAAAAATTTGATATGGAAAAAATATTTTTTTTAAAAAACGGCTCTAACGATTTTCAAATTATTTTTTCTAAAAATGTATCATTATAGAAGAAATCAGAAGCTGAAAGCTAAAGAAGCTGTTTTATTAATTTGATAATCGAATTTTATGCTTTTTAAATTTTTTTTTTAAACTGCATTTATAAATTTTTAATTAATAAATCTTAGCATAAATAGTAACTTTATCTATAAGAGCAACTTCGTGAGACCCAGTCGTGTATTTTATTATTAATATATTTATTGTTTTTTTTTTTTTATTTTGGTATGTTAGATTTAAGACTAAGATTAAGTATGCTTGTATTAAGCTAAAAATAAATTAAACAAGAAATTAAGTTAATTTTCTCTTACCTGAGTATAGTTGTCGTGAATTTGACCCGCCAAAGTTTATATCTTGATTCGTTCTCGAAGTTATGGTTAACGAAACAAATTGTCACGTATACTTGTAACACGATTTCCCAACATTCCATTTTTGCACATTCATGTTTCTGGCATGAGGGGGGGGGGGGGGCGAATGGTCTTGAGTCCTATAAATTCTAACAAAATAAATTAAAACATTGAGTTACTTACACAAAGCACATAATTTACATGTTTTATTGCTCTTTTTCTGTTTGGAGTTTCAAACCTATCGATGAAAAGGTAGGTACATATTTTACACGTCACCTAAGGCTGAAAAACGTGTACTTAGATACCTACTTAAATATATATAAAATAGAAATTCTTTAATAATTGAATATTTGTTATATCAACAGCTCAACTAATTTCCCTCAAGCCAAAATATTATTTTAAATAACAGAAGAGTGAAAAAAAGCAGGAACTGTTATGGGCTGCAAATTTATTAAAAGCTTTTTTATTTTAACTTTGTCGGGAACTCCATAAACAAACTCGTTCTTTGAATATAAATAAAGAATACAACAGCAAAACAGTTTGGCGAATGGCATATAATATAGAACGGTTTTCCGTGCAAAATAACTAGTAGGTAAAAAGTTTTTTTTAAACATATTGGAACCTACACTAAAAATCATCTTTTTTTATGCACTAGAAGCTAAGATTTTTATACCGCGCATGTCCTTGTTTTTTTAACGTTTTTGTAGACATGTTGTTGAAACATACGTTTTTGGATGAACTTTATCAGTGATTTTCTAGTTGGTTATGTATACTTGGTATTTCCCCTGTTGGAAAACATATATATATATTTAACCGTTACCTTGTGTTGAGTAGAATCTATTTTTCAAGTCTGTGTCTTATGTAAACCAGTAAACTCAATGTAGGAGGATGATCAGCGGCGACGCGTGCCTAAAAAATGTAGTAGTGCAGTTTGAAAATCTGTACTTGCGATATTTTTAATAATTATTTATGTCGTTTTAAATAATTTCTTTTAAATTTTCACTCGTATCTAGAGGGGGTGTGAATGACCTTCTGTCTCTCAATAAAAGAAAGTTATATTCAGTCTCCCTACAAAATTCGTTATTATTTTATTTCTTGTTTCCTGCCAAACAACCCTCAAAAGAAAAGTGGTTGTATTTAACCACGAACAACCTACAAACGTGTTTTCTTTTCATTTTTTTTCTGCTGTAGGTCGCAACCGGTTTAACGGTTTAAATAAATAACAGAGTTAGTATTTTGTGAGAAAATCAAAATCCCCTTAAAAACTAAATGCTAAATGATTTTAGGTGTAGTTGTGCAAAATGGGATTTTCGATTCTTGTAGGTACTGAGACCATTTCGAATAGAGAAGTCAAAATACATATCTAATTTATATCTTTGTGAAAACTGCGAAATTTTTCCTTTTTACCTTTTTTGTTATTATCACAAATTTTTGTTATTAGTTCTAGAAGCAAGTGAGTGTTGGTCTTTCTGATTGTATAATTTAATTTTTTCTGTTAAATTAAACTTATATAAATGCAGGTTTATTAGTTTTTCAAACATACGTCTAGCCATTTTCATTATTTGAAGATGCTTTTTTTTCAACAACAACCTAACATCTAAATACCAACTTTTTACTAAAGAAATAAAGAATACTTTACTTTAATCTTACGCATGAAGGCAAAACTAAACGTAATACACTCGCCCCTACAACAGGCGATTTTATAACGAAACCGAGGTGGCTCTCTTCACGTAGAGGTACTAAAACGCTAGTGCAAGAAATCAAGTCAGCACATGATAGAAACACTTCTGACGAGAAGTCCTAAAACCTTTCCTTTCCTTACCACCGTTACATCCCCCTGCTTGTAGGTACAGTGGGCTGGTCTGTGAAGCAGAAAGGAAAGGGTGTTCAGAGTTGTTTTAGCTTTAAGCACATTCTAGCTCGTCGGAATGGGGGGTTCTTGCCAATCTTAAACTGAACGTTCGTAACGTATTTTTCATGCCGGAAGAGATTTAAAATATGATGTTCGGGTTAAAAAAATAGGAGCCCGATTTAGTCCTGATTTGACTTACCCTAGAATCCCCTAACAAAATTGGAAGTGATATCACAAGGATACTACCGAAGATGATATAACTATACTCTGGGGAGAGCTTTTTTCTTACAAAAGGTGACGGTTAGTGGTTATATTCCCAAATCACCTACTGAAAAAATATACGCAATCACTGACTTACCCTTCAATTGTTGTTGTAATTTCGCTTTGACAATCGTACATTCCCCCATAACCTGCACCATGCGCAGCCTAAGCCACACTGAGTATGTGACATAATATGTGTTCCCAAACAACCCTCATTATTATCAGAGTTACCATTCCCACATTGATGCAAATCATGGTGTATTTTTCTTTGAATTGTGCTTGAGAGCTTTCAGAATGTGAGCTTTTTTAAAAGCTTATTAGAACAAATATAGCAATGGTGTTGTCGCTTGCCTTTTTTATTGTATTCGTGGTTTAAATGTTCTTTTAATGTATGGAGAAAATAAAACGCTTAAGTGCAGTTTAGAAGATTTTGGCTGTTTCCTTTAAGGAAACAAGCTTCTTTGCGCGAATTTAAAATTAGGTGCGGTTTGAAAAGTGAAGTTGATATAGTATTCTTCGAAATAAAATGAGTTTAAATGAAAATAATAATGAATTAAAAACAGGATAAAAATAGTGTTTTTGTTCATACAAAAAATATACTCTTGATATTTTATAATCAGTGCCAAGAAAAACTTATGAATTTTGTTTAATTGGATTTTAATATCAACCCGTTTTCAATTTTCAAATCTAAATCAATAGTTGGTAACTCTATAAATATTTATCAGAGCTTTTTCGAAATCTATATTGTGCACTACGGAAACCCTGTAATATTTGCGCTCTCTTACAGCTTAATGAAATGTCACTACAGTCAGAGTAAGAGGTAAACGTCCTATCGAAGATGATATAACTAGTATATCATCTAGTTACATCATCTTTGCTATTACGCTACCTAATGTTTCTCCTTATGATTTGTCATTCTCTTCCTTTCTTTTATTTTCAGATTTTTCAATCGTTTTGGTTTTTTATTTCTTTTTAGATTTTCTGTTTTTACATGTTCAAATTACCTTTTTATTTTAGGATTTAGTATATGCAAATTTCTTTGCTACCATATTTTTTTCTGCAGATGATACATGGGCAACAGCTGAACTTCTTTTCGCCTTTAAAAAATTACAAAGGCCACAAAATGATCCTCAAAATCTCCTAATAATTGTTTTTAAGGAAAATAAGCTAACATTTTTATTATATTTTCTTATACTATTCCTTACCACTAGTTATCCAATTATTTTTGATTATATTTTACAGAGATGTTGGTTGTTCGACGGTCAGACGATAAAAAGCACGATCTGGTTGTTGGTTATGCAAAAGTGGTTTACGCAAAATGGCGTTTGCTAATACTGAAATGGGTGGATTGTGGATCTTGATTGGAATGACTTAAAAGGGTGTGTTCGATAATAATCGTTAAAATCTTTTTCGGAACAATTCCTATTGAATGAAGTCCAAGGCTAATTTTACACTTTGCTTTAAAATAAAAATTGGTTCGAATACGATATTGTGGGATTATTAAACAATTCTTGCAAAACGCTGTGAGGGATACTCATGAAAAAAATATATTTGTTTGATGGGATGTTATGGATCAGACTGTTTCCTACATCTTATCACTGTCAAAAGAAAACTGTCCCGATCTTCTTCTCCGACCTCGTATTTATACTCCTCTCATTTCTTCTTGAAGGTTTCAAAGATCTCCAATTCTGTAAGGTAAAAGAGACAAATATACAAAGAAAGATAGAGACAGATGTAGACAGATTCCGTTCCGTTTCATTTCGTTCCGTTCAAAGTTCGGAAGAAAACGTTCAGAGCTTTAGTCATTAATAAATACCAAAGATCTATTTATGTGTCATTCCATCTAGGTGTGATGATGCCTACATTCGTAACAATATTATGTTCAATAAACAAAATTGAATTGAAAATTGAACTCAACTTTTTTTTTGCACAAATGCATAACTTGATATATAGTATCTACATATATCGCAAGTAAACATGTCAGTGAAACTCTTTCCAAATTAAATGATTGCTCCAGTGCGAGAACGAATTAATTGAACTCAAAAAAGAAAACAACAAAATAAGAGAGCAATTGGAAGATAATCAGCGAGCACAACGTCTCAGTGATGTCATCGTCTGTGGCTTACCAAATAAAGCAAATGCAACTGATCATTTTGATGCGTTCCGCCTAAACGCACGTAATGCTAGCCGTAATAATAATAAACCACTACTTATTCGCCTGTCATCGCCTGCTGAGAAGTGAAATGTTCTCTCTAAATTCTTGTCTAATGGTGGTTTAAGTTTATATCAGTTGTTTGAGTTCTTTGTTGAGACATGCAATTAAATTGCGTAGAGAGGGAATTCTTCATTCTGCGAGAACAAAGAATGGTTTTCTGTATGCGAAGAAAAGCAGTGATGATACAGTTTAAAGTTGATGCTAGCACTTTTTCTACTACTACTACCCTCCGGACCAGTGTTGATGGTAGCAGATCATCAATGATTTATGGTTTATTCATTATATAATTTTTTTTTAAATTTATTTTCGCTACTTAACTTTGAATTCGAATCGTAAGTTTTAATTCATTTAATTATTTAATATTATTTTTCTTAATCTTTTTTAAACTTTTTGTTGTTGTAGCTCTCGTTACTATTTTGTATTTAATTATTTGTCTGTTCTACTGTTTTCGTTGCTTCTAATAAAAATATTTGTTTTATTTTGGAATGGATATTTGTACTAAATCTATTCTAAAAAACTCTCCAACTCCCGTGAGGGATTTACTGTTTGTTGTTTTGAAAAAATAGATTTTATAAGATATGTTTTTGACTCCTCGGGAGTTGATGTTATTTGCATAACAGAGACATGGATGAAGCCTATAACGTCAGACTGTATGTACCTGATTCCAAATTATAAACTATTACGTAATGATAGAGTTACCAATACAATCGGAGGCGGGGTTGCTATTTACTGCAAGACGAGTCTAAACGCTAAAATCATTTCAACATCTGATAACACCGGCATTGAGTTTTTAGTACTGGAGGTTTTTGGTAGAAACAGTAATTGCTTATTAGGTGTTGCTTACAATTCAAATCGTAGTTTTTCACCTGAACCCCTATTTTCAACTCTTCATGAATTTTTGTCGGACTATGAAAATATAATTATTTGTGGGGATTTCAATGCGGATTTATTTTGCTCTGACAGAGTAAATCAACTCAAAGATGAAATCACTGCGACTCGTCTATCTGTAGTAAACTGTAATCCTACTCGTTTTGGACCCAATTCCCCCCTAGTCTTCTTGACTTAATGATTGTGATCATTTTCAGACTTATCTACAATTTAAGTTACTTAAGATAGCGCTTACAATCCAGGATGGATTACAGCCTCAACCAACAGGCCTCTCCAGCCAGCTCTGTCCTTACCTAGCCGCCTTCAGTTACGCACGCCAAATTGGTTGAGGTCGTTCTCCACTTGTGTGCGCCACCTGTTAAGTTGCTTCACTCTGCTGCGTGCACCATCAGGAATTTGGATTTGAAGACTCGTCGGGCTGATGCGTTGATGTCCATACGTTCCACGTGTCCCAGCCATCTCAGCCGCTGTATTTTCAGCTGCTTGATCAGGTCAACGTCGCTGTACATCCCGTAAAGTTCGTCGTTGAATCTTCTTCTCCATACTACTTCGATACACACGTTGCCAAAAATCACTCGAAGAATGTTTCTCTCAAAGCATACAGCAGGATCGTGATGTTTTGGTCGAGTTTATGTTGAGATTCCCTTCTCGTTGATAGCATATACTCCGTTTTGTCTTCATTAACAGACAATCCAATTTTTGCCGCCTCCGATTTAATACTGGCAAATGGGGCCAATCAGATCGTTGACAAGGGGTTTTGGGCGATCATACAGTATCGACGACAGGATTTTGTATGCGACGTTTAGGAGGCAAATTCCTCTGTAGTTGGTACATGTCAGAGCGTCTCCTTTTTTGTGGATGGATCACACTATGCCAAGGTTCCTTTCATCATGCATGCTTTCTTCCAACCAGATTTTACAGATGAGCTAGTGCATACTCCCTACCAACCCATCTCCTGCTGATTTGAACAATTCGGCTGGTAAGCCATCCACACCAGTAGCCTTACGCGACTTAAGCTTGGCACTCGCTATGTGCACTTCATCTAGGTCAGGCGAACGGAATTGTTGGCCATCGTCTTCCAAAATAAATGGAATAACAGCGGAATGTTGGCTATCATCGCCGTTCAGGAGACTAGAAAAAATGTTCCTTCCAGATCCTCAGCACTGACTGTGTGTCTACTCCCATATTCCCCCTTTCATCTCGCCAGGCTTCCGTTCTGACCTTGTAGAATTGGGTAGACCTTATTACCCTTTGGTAGAATTTTTGAACATCCACTCTGCCGGTTCAATCCTCAATAGCCTCGACCGCCCGCTTCTCGTGCTCTCTCTTTTTCTTCCTGAAAAGTCAGCGTTTCTCTATTCTTTTTTGTCCGTAGAGCTCTCGGGATGCTCTCTTAGAGGCTCTTGAAAGGCCTCGTTCTCAGCTGCATGCGCCAGCCAGCATTCGTCGTCAAACCAGGAGTTTCGTTGTGGTCACCTAGTGAAACCCAACACATCAGTGGCGGCACTACTGATGGCTTGTTGACAATGTCTCCACTGGTCATCTGTGCTTGCTGCTGGTGGCTGGTTAGCCAAGATATTAAGAAAAGCAAAAATTTCGGCGGTTTCTTGCGATTTGAATTTTGCGATATCAATTTTGTTCACAGCATCTGCTCGGCGTTGTGGTGTCATATATCCGCATCCGTACTCGAGACACTACTAAGTAGTGGTCTGAGTCAACGTTTGCTCCCCGGAACGTTCTGGCGTCAATCTCGATGTGATCGATTTGGTTTAGAGTTCTTAGATCAAATGACCGCCAAGTGCCCTTGTGTATATTGAGGAGTGGGAATTGGGAATGGTGTCACCATTGCGAGCACCCTTCGCCCTTGCGCAAAGTCAATCATCCTAAGTCCGTTATTGGTTGTTTTGGCATGCAGACTGTGCTTTCCAATTATCGACCTATATACCTCCTCCTTACCAAATCTGGCGTTGATGTTGCCAGGAATAATCTTGACGTCGTCGTACTTGGGACACATAACGTACGTGCGCTCGAGCAGGTCGTAAAACTCGTCAATAATTAGGTCATCCTTCTATTCGTGGGGGGCTTGAACACAGGTCAGCGTCATGTTCTGGAATTTTGCCTTCATGCGGATTGTGACTAGGCACTCGCTTACCGTTAAAGCCCAAGACTTCTGGCCTAAATCTTCCCCTTATTTCAAAACCGCACCCAAACAGCCGCTAACCCTTCTCCTTAAAGTACTTCGAATGGTAGATGTCACAAGATTTCATCCGTCGCATGCCCTCTCCATCCCATCGCACCTCCTGGATAGCTGTTACGTCAGACTTTAGCCTATCCAAGTTCTCCACTAATTATTCGGGTGTACGTGGCCTGTATAAGGACAGTACATTCCAGGCACAGATACGAAATTCATTGTCCTTGTTTCGTTTGCTGGGTTCGTCAACATTAAGATCACCCGTATCAGAGGCATGTTTTTGTTTCGGAACAAAGTCTTGTGTCCGTGGTAGGGAAGTTAACCCGACGCACATCCCCCATCCTGGAGGACCAGCCTCTTAGTTTACTCCAAGAGCGGGGAGCCAGATAAAAACCGCTTCGAATATGTCGTAGTAGCCCGCATAAGGTGTTCACCAAGTAGTTCATCCTGACTTGAACTAGAGTGATGCTACCGTTGATGTCATCAAGGGAAATCCTCTGCTACAGTCTAATGTATCGGGAGTGCCTTGGTGGGAACACTACTTCGTTCGGGAGGGTAATTAGAAGCGACATTCTTCTCCATTTCGACCTGTCAACCATGTGAGGCCCTTCTGCAGAAACAAGTTCTGCGATCGCATAGCTCTAAGTTTCATTGTAGTAGTCACCTTAAGCCCCTCCGCCACGTCAAGGCTTACTTCTATGGAGGGGAGACTTATCTAACGTTCTTTTATTTGACCAGCTATCCCTAGAAGGAGTTTCTGATCACGATTTGCTGTTTTGTACTTATAATAAAGATTTTTTTAATATCTTGTCTCCGTCTTCTTTTCAATTCCGTGACTTCAAATCCTATTTTAATAACAATGCCTTACAAGAAGATGCTTTCAATTTCCCTTTTGATCTATGTTACAGCATTTATATCGTTGCTTTACCAAAAGCATGTTCGGTTGAAAACGGTCTTAGTTAAAAAAAAAATTGGTTTACTTCTGAAGTCCTCGACTCCATAAAAAACGGCTTATCTTTTGTCGAGCTCGTAGCCATTCGACATTCGTTACTCGCAGAGCAAAAAAAAAGATATTTTTTTTCAAATTTGGTATCGGCAAAAAGGGAGCCAGTTGCCAATTTTCCTGATGTAAATTACCTTAATGAAGGCTATCAAATCTGCTATTTATGAAGCTTCCTCAGAATGTGACTTCGAAGTCGTTCTCGAGAATGAATTGGTCAGGAATGTCATTTCTCTAAGTTCTAACTCTGTTGGAGAAGATGAACTTCTAATTCGTTTTATAAAAATGATCTTACCACAAATTATATCCGCATTCCTCAATGTTGGAAACGTGCAAAGGTACATTTTTGGTCTGCGGAGATTTGATCATGTTTCTCAATACCATCAACCTGGGATGCACTTTTGAATCCAGGTGTTGTATTTTTTGCACAAAATAATACAGAGAAAGGCACTTTTATACTTATATGAAAAGTTATGCTTTACGCAGTCTGCTCGAACCATGAATCTTATGTCACATACATGCAGATAGCTAAATTCCTCGAGACTATTTTTTGTTCATGCAATTTAACTCTGGAACCCCTTACCATTGCCGATAAAACAAAAAGCTGAAATATCAAAGTTTAAAAAAGTTTCTCAGCCTCACCCGCAACAATAGTTTTTAGGTAATGCATCTTCTGAATTTCTGACAACGACGAGTTATGATGCACCAGTGACACAAAATGATCACGAAAACCTCTCCACGATTCATAATTGCCTGAAAAAGCTGGAACTGGAATATATTTTATCCTAATATCAGAGTTGTGAGTAGACAAGGAGACGTTGGAACCTAGTTCAGAGGCATTAGCTTACTTTTCGTTCACTTTAATCTTGTCCAATGCATCCAGCATATCAGCACGGTATTCAAAATGCAAATCGCTAAACTTTTCATATATGTATCATCTAATGCGGAACATTTATCGTCTTCGCCATCTGATAAAGACCCTAAACACGTCTCCTACACAGTTTCTGCTATTTCCATAGGTTTCTCTAAAGATGATAAGCGATCTGATATATAATTTGCAGTCCGACCACTGAACTTCCTCTTACCAAAATTTGAAACCTCATTCTCCAATTGGTTAAGTAATCGTGTTAGTTTATTGGCCTTCATTTTATAATATGCTAGGTATATTATATAAATATGAAGAGTGAAAGTACTAACTTTGCAGCACTTGGTTCAGTACGAAAGGCTTTTGAATTTCAGATTATGACGTGACAATAAACAGGCAGCAACAGCACCCCATCAAATCCTCAATCAGATATAGCTTGCGTTCCAACATAACAAACACAACGAGCAGCAAGAAAATCTATACTAGACCCTTCTCCAGAAAGTAGACAGATTTAGATTTCTTTTTAGCACACAATTTGCACACACAGTTCGAATCAAAAGTATACAAAAATGAAGCACCTTGTTTTCCAATAAGAGGTGTTATTTTGAATAGCCCGCTATTTCGGTAGCTGTCACTTTTGAAGCTGTCATTTTTTGACATTTGACAAGTAGAAACTACGCTATTAATAAAAATGGAACGATGCACGCTTCAACAACGCACTGAAATTATTAAAATTCACTATAAAAATGGTGAAAATTTGGCAGAGACGGTTCGTAAAACTAAAACATTTTTGGGTCGTCGTGAAGCACCTTGTCGGACCGCAATACAGAAATTGGTGGACAAATTCGAGCTGTTGGGACAAGTTAGTGATGTGAAGAATAAAACCCGTGCACGTCGCTCAAGAACAACTGAGAATATTGCTGTTGTAGCCCAAAGTGTTGAAGAAAACCCAGGTTTGTCCATTCCTCGTCGTTCTTTGGAATTAGGCATTCCACAAACGTCATTACACCGTATTTTACCCGTATAAACTTGGCATGACAACTTTTGAAAAGGTAATTTTTTTTTGGCTCAGTAATTGCCGTATAATTGCCGCATTTATGCCGTGAAGTCAAAAAAATTGCCGCGTTCTTAGTTTGGTCAGAATTTGATCTGTAAACTGTAAAACATATAAACCGAATGCGGCAATTAATGAGCCAAAAAAAAATTTGATATTGACCAGTGATTAACGAAATACAGGGTGTGTCATGCTAACTTTATATGGAATTTGGGTTTAAAAAAATGTTTTTATTTTTTTCTGAAAAAACCAAGAGCGCGGCAATTTTTTTGAGTTTGCATTTCACATATAAACCCAATGCGGCAATTAATGAGCAAAAAAAATTTTTGTTTTGACAGGTGATTTTCGAAATACTGGATATGTCATGCTAACTTTATATGGAATGACGTCACAAAATGTTTTTTTTTTTTTTCTTTTTAACCAAAAGCGCGGCAATTTTTTTGGTTTTGCAGTTTACATATAAACCGAATGCGGCAATTAATGAGCCAAAAAAAATTTGATATTGACCAGTGATTAACGAAATACAGGGTGTGTCATGCTAACTTTATATGGAATTTGGGCTTAAAAAAAAGTTTTTTTTTTTTTTCTGAGAAAAACAATAGCGCGGCAATTTTTTTGAGTTTGTATTTCACATATAAACCCAATGCGGCAATTAATGAGCAAAAAAAATTTTAGTTTTGACAGGTGATTTTCGAAATACTGGATATGTCATGCTAACTTTATATGGAATGACGTCACAAAATGTTTTTTTTTTTTCTTTTTAACCAAAAGCGCGGCAATTTTTTTGGTTTTGCAGTTTACATATAAACCGAATGCGGCAATTAATGAGCCAAAAAAAATTTGATATTGACCAGTGATTAACGAAATACAGGGTGTGTCATGCTAACTTTATATGGAATTTGGGTTTAAAAAAAAGTTTTTATTTTTTTCTGAAAAAACCAAGAGCGCGGCAATTTTTTTGAGTTTGCATTTCACATATAAACCCAATGCGGCAATTAATGAGCAAAAAAATTTTAGTTTTGACAGGTGATTTTCGAAATACTGGATATGTCATGCTAACTTTATATGGAATGACGTCACAAAATGTTTTTTTTTTTTTTCTTTTTAACCAAAAGCGCGGCAATTTTGTTGGTTTTGCAGTTTACATATAAACCGAATGCGGCAATTAATGAGCCAAAAAAAATTTGATATTGACCAGTGATTAACGAAATACAGGGTGTGTCATGCTAACTTTATATGGAATTTGGGTTTAAAAAAAAGTTTTTATTTTTTTCTGAAAAAAACAATAGCGCGGCAATTTTTTTGAGTTTGTATTTCACATATAAACCCAATGCGGCAATTAATGAGCAAAAAAAATTTTAGTTTTGACAGGTGATTTTCGAAATACTGGATATGTTATGCTAACTTTATATGGAATGACGTCACAAAATGTTTTTTTTTTTCTTTTTAACCAAAAGCGCGGCAATTTTTTTGGTTTTGCAGTTTACATATAAACCGAATGCGGCAATTAATGAGCCAAAAAAAATTTGATATTGACCAGTGATTAACGAAATACAGGGTGTGTCATGCTAACTTTATATGGAATTTGGGTTTAAAAAAAAGTTTTTATTTTTTTCTGAAAAAAACAATAGCGCGGCAATTTTTTTGAGTTTGCATTTCACATATAAACCCAATGCGGCAATTAATGAGCAAAAAAAATTTTTGCTTTGACAGGTGATTTTCGAAATACTGGATATGTCATGCTAACTTTATATGGAATGACGTCACAAAATGTTTTTTTTTTTTCTTTTTAACCAAAAGCGCGGCAATTTTTTTGATTTTACAGTTTACATATAAACCGAATGCGACAATTAATGAGCCAAAAAAAATTTGATATTGACCAGTGATTAACGAAATACAGGGTGTGTCATGCTAACTTTATATGGAATTTGGGTTTAAAAAAAAGTTTTTATTTTTTTCTGAAAAAACAAAGAGCCCAATTTTTTTTTTGATTTCACGGCATATATACGGCAATTATTCGGCAATTAATGAGCAAAAAAAAAATTTGATTTGACCAAAAATTAAAAAGTGTCATGCTAACTTTATATAAAGTTAGCATGACAAACACTTCCGATCAAATTCTGACCAAACTAAGAACGCGGCAATTTTTTTGACTTCACGGCATAAATGCGGCAATTATACGGCAATTACTGAGCCAAAAAAAAATTACCTTTTCAAAAGTTGTCATGCTAAGTTTATACGGGTCCGTATTTTGCATAAAGACTTGGGTCTTAAGGCTTCTAAAGTTCAGTTAACACAAGAACTCAAGCCGGCTGATCATCAACAACGTCGTGTCTTTGCTGATTGGGTCCTTGAAATGCATGAAAATGAACCGGAATTTCATCGAAATATCATCTTGACTGATGAGGCCCATTTCCACCTCGGAGGCTACGTCAACAAGCAAAACTGTCGCATCTGGGGCTCGGAAAACCCAAGAGTTATTGTTGAAAAGCCTCTCCATCCTCAACGCGTGACTGTTTGGTGCGGTTTATGGTCCCGCGGGGTCATTGGACCTTACTTTTTCGAAAATGAGGCTGGAGCAACAGCTACGGTCAATGGATTGCGCTATCGAGAGATGATTAATGATTTTTTATGGCCTGAATTGGATGGTATTGATCTGAACAACGTTTACTTTCAACAAGACGGCGCTACGTGCCACACAAGCAATGAAACCATCGATCTTTTACGGGAAAAGTTTCCGGACCGTGTTATCTCTCGAAGAGGTGATCACAATTGGCCACCGAGATCTTGTGATTTAACACCTTGCGACTTCTTCCTTTGGGGCCACGTGAAAGATAAGGTCTACGCCAACAGCCCAGCGTCGATTCAAGACCTCAAAGATGAAATTCGTGAGGCTATCGAGGACATAGGGCAGCCACTTTGCGATTTGGTTATGGAAAATTTCATGAAAAGGATATAGTCTTGTAATCGTGGTCTTGGTGGCCATTTGGCTGATGTTGTGTTTCATTATTAACGACATATCTTCCTCTTTATAATGAAATAAACATCCGATCATTTATCTCATAACACCTCTTATTGGAAAACCCTTTATATGTATCTGATTTTCTTTTAGTAAAAAATCTGGCTCATGGACCAAATGTTCGCGCTTTGAACTAAAATGAGTTTACCGATTCTTAACAAGTAAAATGAAACAACGGCTTGCCTTTTTCGTTACAAAAAGATGAATCATCATTTATTATAATTTGCGTTACCTTTTATATCACAATGTACATACAACTTTTTGACATTTTAGAAAATTTCCCTTAAGGGATTTTATGCTGAATGAATGTGTTCAACATCATCGTAGTGTATCCAGTGACGTGCAGTACTCCATGCAATTGGGTAGACACATTGGGCATTGGGTAGACACATTTGTGATGTTGTCTGAGCAGCTACTAAGAAAGACTTGGGTTTATACTATTTGATTTGCTTAGGATAAACCCGAGTCTTTCTCAGTGACGGCTTAGATAACATCTATGAATACGACCGATTTTTTTTTTTGCATTTTAAAAATTTAAATCATTAGATTTCTCTATTAACACTTAGTTCACTGATATCTCTTAGCGCTCAGTTATCTCAGCAACCTGGACAGGATTCCTCAATAAATTGCATGTCAAAAACTGAGCTGACAAATTTTGGATTCCCTTTCCAGATGCTGTCAAGAAAAATCTAAGAGATCTAAAGAAACCTGAACTGGCTAGATTATTATTTATTTAAAAATTGTAAACTGGCTATGTTTTCTTCAACGTCAACAAAAGTATCATAACAAACTTTACAGTTGTATGCAATGATTCTACCAATTATTTTTGAATACACATGTGTATTTAAGACTCTACATTCTCATTATTTATTATATACCTATTAGAGTGCGTTCTTTCGTAATCCAAAAACTAACAAAGTTCAATAGCCTTAAACAAAACCCGATTTCGGTCATGCACTCACAAGATCATGGTCGATTAAGTGTTTATTTGTTTTTATTTTTTTGCCATTTCCTTTTTTTTCTTTGATAATAATTTTTTTTTAGGAATTTAAGAACAATCTTGGTAAGAAAAGAGAATCTTTGCATGTGTTCAATATTACAATCTACCATCCTGGAATACACATGTCTAACTCAAGTTAGATATGTGTATTCCAGGATGAAGAGACAAAATTGTCAATGTTATCAATAACAATTTTGTCTCTTTACTATTATTAATGAAAAGATTTATAGTTTAGGTATTTGATACCTACTCAAAAATATTTACTTTTCCTTAACAATATGATTAACTAGGTTTTGACGCCGAGTTCGTGGTTACCATATTTAGTATGACCGTACCGAGTAAATTGTGTTAAAAAACAAATTAATAGACTGCAACTCGAAACAAATTTGGGATTGATAAATGTAAAACTACTTTAATGATTTATTTTGTCATTTTCAAGTCTTTTCGGTTGGGTAGACATTGTCTAAAATGTGTAAGTGACGCATCGTCACTGAGTGTATCAGGGAGTTATAGTGTAAACAACCTATTAAACATATAAAATAAAATAACTTGAAAGAGTTTTTTTTTACCAATTATCAATTTATTTATTTATTTTAAATTATCTTATTGCAAATTGTAAATATTAAAAAAAAAGCTATGTTATGTAGGTAGGTATGTACTATATACTTTTATTGTGTTTAGGTACTATACAAGACTGTGTCTTATTTGTACACCGCTATTAAATAAAATTGAAATTTAAATTGAAACTTCCCGGTCGAAGTTCAAAAAGTCCCGTTTTCCCGGAATCTTAAATTTTACCACCTATCTTTTTGGTGGATTTAGTTCAATAACAATGGCCGACTTCTGTTATTTAAAAAATTTATTGTGTGTGCAAAATAAAAAAAAAAACCCAGTGTTTCTTCGAAGCGTCTTTCGAAGTTATTTTTTGACGTCGAGATCTTGACTTTTATTTTCTATCAAATCAACAAACCCTTTTATCTATATCAAACTGTTTCACTATTACTCTTTACAACTTACAAGAAATAACACTCCCAAATTACACTTTCACAACCACTTATCTTTATCACTGTCAAAATTAAAGAGACAAATAAACACAGACAGATAGAGACATATATAATATAGACAGACGTTCCGAGTTCGAAGTTCGGATGAAAGCGTTCAGAGCTTTAGTCATTACTCATAACCAGGGCCGGACCTTCCATATGTGCAACATGTGCAACTGCACAGGGCGCTAAGCCCTGTATACAAATACAATATTTTTCAGACACCACCATTAATTTTTTTAGTGTATTATAATGATCTAATCAAAGTCATATTAATTCCTATTGAAACAAAAAAAAAACAAACAAACAAACTGGGTACGATATGCCTACACCCTACAGCCTACATCCAACATTTTTTCTAAGAATACAAATTGCCATCATTTCATCTGGGCACGTTCCCAAAAACGACCATTTCCACTTTAAGGGGGGTTTCCCATGCAAAAATAGGTTAGGCTTTTGCGCAAAACCGTGTAGCGTTCGCAATTTTTCGAATATTTCAATAAAACAAACGGGTTTCAATTAATAATATATTGACTCAAATATATCTGTTAAAAAAAAATAAAAAAATTCTGTGTGCCTCAAAACCGACAAACAAATGGAAAAACTATAAGATTTAGATAGGTGCTTGTTCTAACCATTAGGAAATTGATTAAATATTAAATTTTTAATTTTTTTATATTTTTTGTTTAGAGGCCATAAACCCTGTGAGGTGCTCCCGATTTGTTTTTTATTTTTTGATTATCTTAACATTTTATTCCAAAAAAATTCCAAAAACAAAGAAAAAAAGAGAAAATTCTTTAAAAAGTATGAATGCACTATTTGGTATAACTTCTAAAACATTTAAAGTAATAAAGTAAAATTAAGTTTTTTTTCAAAGCTTTAAATAGTGTGATACAATATTTTTTTTCTATTATTATATTTTTTTACTGACACAAACATAAAAAATACAAATTATCTATCACTTTCTTAATACCTACCTAGACCTATGTACATATAAAAAAAGGACACATATTTTTTTGGGGTTTTCTTTATTGTTCATGCATCTCCTTCATGTGCGTGATCGTGATTCTGGTTTTTGCGAATTTTCGTCTGAGATGAAAAAAAAAGTATTCGGTGAAGAGTAGAGCTCACTAACACATTCAAATTCATTTACATAAAATTTTAGTTCGCTGCTGGAGGACACCTACTCTTGGGTTTCTTGCAATTTTGAAATTGTATTGAACTTGGGAATTTGATCCTCCTATTTATTTAGGTCTTGTTGGAGCATTATTGTTTATATTGGGAGCAGATACATTTCCTTCATTGTCAACATTTTCTTTGCTTTCGGCAGCAACATCATCAACAGCAACAACGTTTAGCTTTAGGTCCTATCGTAGGTTTAACTATGAGGATTTGTTGACAAACTTTAATCACTCAAAGTGGGATCAGATATATTTCTCACACGATATCAATAAAAAAGTGTTATTGTTTAATAACATGCTTTCCCGGTTATATAATGAATATGTTCCAATATTAACGAAAGAATTAAAAAGGAAAAGTTGTCCGTGGTTCAACAATAAAAATAAGCCTACAAATAAGAGAAAGGGAGCGTTTCTTTCGCAGATACAAGACCAACCCTTCTGAGTTCAATAAAATACAGTATACATATGCCCGAAATAAAGTGACATCTCTTATCCGTAACTCTAAGCGTACTTATTTGCTACAGCAACTTAATCCCTCTCTCAGTTCTAAAGAACTATGGAGAAACTTGAAAGATATCGGAATAAAAGAGGATAAAAACAAAACTAAGTGTCCGTTTACCGCTGAAGTGATGTCTGGTTTTTTGATTCCATCATCTTCAAGCTCACGAAATCCTGATGTTGTGCTTTCAACGCCTGATTGTGCAAACTCTGTGAACTTTTGAATGCTGTGAAAACAATTAGATCAAACGCAGTTGGCCCAGATGATGTATCGCGGAAATTTTTAAAAATTGTACTTCCAATTTTTCTTAGATATTTACTTCACATTTTCAATTTTTGCTTATATAGTGGTAACTTTCCAAACGTCTGGAAAAATGCATGCATTATTCCAGTCAATAAAAAAGCAAATTCATCTAATCCTGCTGAATACACCCTATAAGCATACTGTCATTCCCTTGTAAGGTACTTGAAAAAATTATGCATGACCAAATTCAAAACCATTTAAATGATCGTGACCTTCTCTCAAAGTGGCAATCCGGATTTCGCAATAAACATAGCTGCGAAACTGCAGTTATCAAATTGACGTCTGACATTCGTTATGCTCTTGACTCTGGGAGTTTTGGTATAGTTGTACTTTTAGACTTCTCTAAGGCCTTTGACTGCATCGATCACTCTATTCTTCTTTGTAAGCTTAACCAGAACTTTAATTTCTCTAATGCAGCCGTAAAGTTGTTACGTAATTATTTGACAGATAGAGTTCAAAGTATTAAAACTGAAGTTAGTGTCTCAAATCCTTTGGTTACTAATTTGGGAATACCTCAAGGTTCAGTTTTAGGTCCTTTGCTTTTCTCAATATTCATCAATGATCTCCCCAACACAGTTAACAATACTCAAGTTCATTTGTATGCTGATGATGTTGTGCTTTATATCTTTCGTCCTATAGGATTGATAGAGGACTGCATAGCTAGACTCAATGAGTATTTAAACCATCTCAATAATTGGTCTATTACTAACAGCATGAAAGCTCTAGAGATGAGTTAAATCCATTGGATTTTTCTGAAGTTGTCCTTGATAACGAAGTTATTAGCTATGTTTATGATGTAACGTATGTATTTGGGTTATAAAATTAAGGAAAACTTAAGTTGCTGCAAGGCAATATCAGACACAATTAGGAAAATATACTCAGGATTGCGAAGCTTGAGAATATCTTCTCAGTTATTATTACTTAGTATGAAGGAAAAGCTTATTAAATCCTTGATATTGCCTTATTTTACTTTGAATTGTTCAGTGTATCCAGTCTTAGTGTGAGTGTAAATGTAAACTTAATGTTGCGTTAAATGATTGTGTTAGATTTATATATTGCATTCCAAGATATTCCAGTGAGACACATTTACGACATACGCTTTTTGGCATTGACCTTGATAATTTAAGGAATTTAAGAATTCTATTGAGACTCCATGGTATCATCCATAATAGATGTCCTATTTATCTTAATTAAACCCTACATTTTGCCCAATCTCAAAGAGGTTTAAAATTAATTTTGCCTCAATTTTCTCACAACATTGGTTATTGAGAATGCGATAAAATTAGTTTTATTTCAAATCGTTATAATATAAAGTATAAGTTTTATTTGTACAGGAAAAAATGTTACCAATTTGGATTTGCCTGGAAGATGTGTTCACGGCGGTGGTCAAACTAAAAAAGAAAGCTTTAAAATTGTCTGGCATCGAATGATACCTACATACATAGTGGTTTTTTTTTTTTTTATCACAAATCATCCAAATTCAATACATTGTAATATGCAAGTTATTGGCCTTGGATGAGGATTAAGCGGATTATAAATTGTTTGTTTCAAGTAAGTGCAGTGAGTCGCGCGAATTATCTTCCAGGCTGGTTTTTAACAATGATTTTAGAAATACAATATAAAAATAGTTTAGTCAAATAAATGATAAGAAATTTTAAGCTAAACAAGTTAATTTTTTAATATAATCCAAAACATCCCGCCCCCTCTGGAACATGTTTCAGGACCGTGGTAGTACAGCAAGTTTGGTTATGGATCGTGTACTTGTACCCTTGGAAGTACGAACAGTCGCCACTCGCACTAGGTTGTCTGCACCTCTGTTGACGGTTTCAATTCGTCCCAGCAGCCACTTGGTTGGAGGAAGATTGGGTTCTTTGATGACAACGAGATCACCGGGCTTCAAGTCGGTCTTCGTCCGTTGCCATTTAGGTCTTTCTTGGAGTGATGTTAGGTACTCCATGTGCCATCTTTTCCAAAAACCCTGAACCATAAACTGTAAATGATTCCAATGACTTAGTCGGTTAGGTGAGATTTCCATTAAACTGGGCTCAGGAACTGCGGTTAGCGGCTCACCTACGAGAAAATGAGCTGGAGTTAGTGGATTGAAATCATTATCGGATAGAGAACATAGAGGACGGGAATTTAAAACTGCCTCAATCTGAGTGAGTACGGTGTAAAGCTCCTCAAAAGTTAATATAGAGGTTCCTAGAACACGTCGTAAATGGAGCTTTACCGATCGAACACCAGATTCCCAAAGTCCCCCAAAATGTGGTGCAAACGGCGGAATGTAGTGCCATGTGATACCATCTTTAGCAAGACTTGTAGCAATTTCTTCATTGTGAATTTGAGACATAACCACCTTATGCATCTCGTTCAAGCAACGACGGGCGCCTTTGAAATTAGTACCATTATCACTAAACATGTTGGCACATCTTCCACGGCGAGCAACAAACCTACGTAGAGCTGCGAGAAATGCATCTGTAGTCAGATCACTTACCACCTCCAAATGAATGGCCTTTGTGGACATACATACAAATAGTGCTATGTATGCCTTGGATAACTTGGGCTTACGTCCACGAGAGTTTTTGATATTTAGAGGTCCAGCATAGTCGCAACCTGTATTTAGGAATGGTCGAGATGCAAGGATCCTCTGAATCGGTAAATCCCCCATGAGTTGAGTAGTTGTTGCTTTTCTTTGCATAAAGCATGGTTTGCAAAGATGTACGATTTTGCGAATTAGGTTTCGACTTCCAAGTATATAGTACATCTGACGAACGATAGTAAATGTTGCAGAAACACCAGTATGAAGATAGCTGCTATGAATATCTGAAACTATTA
Organism: Meliscaeva auricollis; assembly: GCA_948107695.1. Taxonomy (NCBI): domain Eukaryota; kingdom Metazoa; phylum Arthropoda; class Insecta; order Diptera; family Syrphidae; genus Meliscaeva; species Meliscaeva auricollis. Next base: position 52,198,519 of record OX403616.1, on the reverse strand, counting down.
GGGATGAAATATGATGATTAGCCGGTAGTATAATAGGATGTTTAATATTGTATGAAACGATAGCATTTTTTATTCTACCACCAACTCTAAGAATTCCATCGGTGTCCAAAAATGGTGAGTACTTGATGAGTTTCGATTTAGACGGAAGTTGTTTGTTGATTTTTAGATGATTAATGTCGTTTTCAAACGCGAGGTTTTGAACATGTTTAATTACGATTTTCTTTGCATTTTGAATTTCGCGTAAACTAAGAATTGAAGAGCAGGGGGAAACGTTTTTTAACCGATGTTTTGGCAGAGCCCGATAGCACCACGCGACGATTCTTTGCAATCGATACCAAGAGGAGATTTTTTCAATGAGTATTTGCAAATGGTTATTTTCGAACGTTTGTATTAGTGACACTGGTTTAACTAACCTTGCTTCGGAGATCAGATTTTCATTAATGATAACTTTAGGGTTAAAATGGGATTCAGGCCAAGATTGCTCATGTTGAGAAAGCCAATGTGGACCTGTCCACCAGAGGCTATGGTTAACAAGGTTTGATGGAAGTACTCCTCGCGATGCACAATCTGCTGGGTTGAATTCCGATGCGATATGATGCCATGAATTTAGCGGTACCGTTTCAAGAATTGTTGCAGTACGGTTAGCTACAAACGAATTCCAGCGACGAGGTGGTGACGACAACCAGTGAAGGACAATCTCCGAATCACACCAAGCATATACCCTTGAGATTTGAGTAGTCAACGAGTTTTTGACAAGAGAAAATAACCTACTCAAGAGCAAAGCACCACATAACTCTAACCTCGGGATTGTTACTGGTTTCAAGGGAGCAACCTTTGTTTTCGCGGCTATAATGTTTGTCTTGTATTCACTCGAACTTACTTTATACCGAGCATATATTACCGCCGCATAAGCCACCGAAGAAGCATCTGAGAACCCGTGAAGTTCCATACCATTGGTTTCGCACATAGCTATAATTCTTGGAACCGATATATTTTCAAAAAAATAAAGTTCTTGTCTATAGTCTGACCATTTTCGGGCTAATGCAGGAGGTAATTGACTATCCCATCCTAGTTTTAGCTCAGAAGACCACAGTTCTTGAAAGAGGATTTTAAAAAGAATCACTGACGGAGCTAAGAACCCTAAAGGATCAAAGATCTGCGCGATTTCGGAAAGCAATGTTCTTCGCGTTGGATTAGAATTTTTGCGTAACTCACTCATTCGAAAAGAAAATTCGTCTTTAACCGGACTCCAGTACATACCTAGAACTTTAATCAATGCTTTTGATTGTTCTGGATCCGTCCAGCAGAATGCGCAGTCATTTTGTGGCACATTCGATAATAATGGCCAACAATTAGAAGTCCATTTCCGCAGTTTAAGTCGGGCTTTAGATAATAATTCTATAAGCTCAGATTGAAGAGCAATCAGACCATCTACGGAATCGGTTCCAGTCATTACATCATCTACGTAAACGTCAGCCAAGAGAACTCGAGATGCATTTGGATACGCCCTGCTATAATCATGTGCAAGTTGTTTGAGCACCCTAACCGACAAAAATGGTGCCGAAGCGGTTCCGTATGTGACGGTCAAAAGTCGAAAGTGTTGAAGTTCCTCATCTGGAGATTCCCGCCAAACGATCCTCTGGAAATCTGTATGTCGATCATCCACCCAAATTTGTCTAAACATTTTTTCTATATCGGCAGTAAAGACATACCGATATTGACGAAAACGAAGACAAACACCTAACAAATCTCGTTGGATAGGAGGACCTATTAGCAGCTGAGAATTTAAAGATTGACCTAACGAGTCTTTCACTGAACCATCAAATACAACTCGTAGTTTTGTCGAAGAACTTTCCGGTTTGAATACAGCATGGTGTGGTAGATAAAACTGCTTTCCACAAGAAGTCTTAATGTCTTCTTTTCGAATCCGTTCCATATGACCCAGAGAAAGATATTCACGCATAAATCGAATGTATGCTTGACGCAGATTAGGATGAGACTTAAAGCGACGTTCCATAGACAACAAGCGAGATATTGCGGACTTGAGTGTTTCACCGAATGATGGCGACGAATGTTTGAAGGGTAGTTGAACGACATATTTACCGCTTGATTCACGAAAAAAGAACCTACGAAAGTGAATTTCGGCTGGATCATTAATAGCAGATATATCATTGGAAGGAGTGATGTCTTCTAATTCCCAAAATTTTTGTAGAATAGAGTCCACATCCACGCTGACATGAATCGAAAAGATTGGTTGTGCGGTGGGCTCAATTACTTCTCCGGCTATAACCCAACCAAATAATGTATTCTGTGCGACTGGCATTCCTAAGGGACCCTGAATCTGTTCACTCTTCAAAATACTCCATAATTTGTCTGCTCCTAACAAAATTTCAATCTGTCCGGGGACATTGAAATGAGGATCAGCTAACTCCAAATTAGAAATGTGATTCCAACAAGAAATATCTATGAAATTGGAAGGTAAATGAGATGTCAACCTTTTAAGAACGAAAGCCTCTGTTAGCAAACAACTGGAACTGTCTTGCGAGAAAAGTTGAAGAGACATACAACCTTTAGTAAATCCTGCTTCTGTTCTGGATAACCCAAGAATTGGAATACGAGCATGCTTCCTATTGAGACCAAGCCTTTGTGCAAAAGATTCAACAATAAAGGATACCTGGGATCCTGAATCTAACAAAACCCTACAATTGACGAACTTTCCATGTTTATCTTGAACCTTGGCAATAAGAGTAGGTAGAATGGTTTGACGATGACTAAGTTCAAGCGAATGATTGTTAATGAGGGAAGGTGTTGAATTTGACGAAGTGATTAATTTGGATGATGAAGCTGAACTCAATGGCGAACCTTTTGGTGTAGCAGCAGGAAAACTTTCTTGTGCGTGAGCGTGAACTAACGAGTGATGACGAGATTGACATGACCGGCAGCGGAACTGAGAACGGCATTTTATTGACGAATGACCGACACGAAGGCAGTTAAAGCATAATGATTTAATTTTAGCAAAATTTCTACGTGCTTCAACATCTAACGCAACGAATTCAGGACACTGAGAAAGTATGTGAGGCCCTTGACACTTAGGACATTTCAATTGAGATTCTGCTGATTCGGCTAAATGAGCTTTTATTTTCATTGTCTTATGTCGCGAAATACCCGACCGATTAACTGATTGACACGATTCAAGAGCATCACACCTCAATTGTAAAAAAGTCAAAAGTTCATCAAAGAAGCAATCATCGCGAGCACCAACTTCTGTAGCCCACGCTTGTCTTGACTCGTTGTCAATTTTATTAAGCAATAGATACATGAGCCAAGGGTCGCGCCCAGTTTGCTTAATAGAGTTAAGTCCTCGAATAATTTCATCTGCTCCGTCAACAATTGAGCGAAGCAATTGTACATTTGATACAGTGGTTGACGGCAAAGATAAAAATGATTGAATGTATGATTGTGCAATTATATTTACTCTGTCGTATCTTTGTTCGAGCTTTTCCCAGGCTTCAATATAATTTGTTTCGGAAATAGGAATTGTCTTGACCAAATCAAACGCGGTATCTCGCAAAAACGATTTGAGGTAATGAAATTTTTGAGTAGCTGAAAGATCATTTTTGGAATCTACAGTACTCGTGAATAAATCACGAAACGTGGGCCAATCTTTATAATTTCCCGAAAATGGTGGAATGGTTATAGGCTGCAGCTTTACCGACGACGAAGTTGTTCTCGGTGTAGTATTCAAAATTTCTAGAAAAGACGATTGTTGTTGCGCGAGTTGTTCAATTCCTGTTTTAGTAGGTTGATTTGCAATTGATTGTCTTTAACGTATCGCTTTCTTTAAACCCGATTGTGCGATAAAAAATTTATCTTCGTAAGTTCCGAACTCTACCTCAAGATCTACAAATTCTTCATCGTTTGCTTCAGCCACTAGTTCATTGTGCAATGAAGAAAATTCGTCCCACGATTGTTCCAAACTTTTCAACCGAATTTCAAGCATTTCTATGGTCGTAGAAGTTTCTATAGTTACCACAAAGTCTGCCGCGCGAGTTAGCCTACCTTTAGCATTACCACGTTTTTTCTTTAAGGAACTCATATTATTATTTTTAAGCTGAATTTGTTACACTTTTAGTTATATAAAACAATCTTCACGTGAACCCTTTAGATTTATTGAATATTGTTTGTCCGATAACGATTAAACCGCGAAAAGATTTTTACGACAATTAATTCAAGTTCGATTTTTTATCAAATTAGGTACACTCGTAGAATCTATTTTAATTTCTATGAATCAGGCAGCGAAGGACCAGTATTATGATTGAGAATGCGATAAAATTAGTTTTATTTCAAATCGTTATAATATAAAGTATAAGTTTTATTTGTACAGGAAAAAATGTTACCAATTTGGATTTGCCTGGAAGATGTGTTCACGGCGGTGGTCAAACTAAAAAAGAAAGCTTTAAAATTGTCTGGCATCGAATGATACCTACATACATAGTGGTTTTTTTTTTTTTTATCACAAATCATCCAAATTCAATACATTGTAATATGCAAGTTATTGGCCTTGGATGAGGATTAAGCGGATTATAAATTGTTTGTTTCAAGTAAGTGCAGTGAGTCGCGCGAATTATCTTCCAGGCTGGTTTTTAACAATGATTTTAGAAATACAATATAAAAATAGTTTAGTCAAATAAATGATAAGAAATTTTAAGCTAAACAAGTTAATTTTTTAATATAATCCAAAACAATTGGTTATTTTTACGTTTATGCTATTCGTTTGTGGAACTTGCTCCCAAACGACTTGCAATGCATAGCATATTTCGAAATAAATGAAATGAAATGAAACAGCACCAGTACCATCAGCAGCACCAACACCAACAACATAAACAGCAGCAGCGACAACAACGCCCACAAGTTGGGCCCTCCACCCCACTGCAATAACTAGATGAGTCTTTCTCGTCGTTGAGGGAATTAATATTCTTCCCCTTATCACCATCATCATTAACAACAACAATTGAACTATACCCATCTGCAACATTTAAACTAGGTTGTCTCTTATCAATGTTATTTACTCACGCCAATAATGAAAGAGACCCAGCAGCCACATCGACGATCATAGCAATAGAAGAAACGTCATTTACCTCATCAGATCTATCTTTTGATAAATTACTTTGATTCTTTTTAGTAGAATCAGAAATATCACCGAATAAGTTGGAGGTGGATGACGTAGATTTCTCTTTAAGGGGCCAACCCATAGAATCCGTCACGTCCGTTCCGTCAACGAATCCGTTGTCGATGAAGTTAAAAGTTTGGCTACTTTTGCCGTCGCGTCCGTTCTTATGGGTCGTTTCACATAAGAACGTGTGTATTTTATCGAGCCGTCAGTTGAAAACGTCGACGTAACGCACGCAACGGATTCTATGGGTTGGCCCCTTTAGATTTCGCACCACTGATATCGATCGTTTCTTTAATTTTTTATTTGCATCTTGTAAAGAGACAAAGATGTCATTTATTTTAAGTATGCATGATACTATTGATTGCTTTTGCATTTATCGTATCTGAAGAGCACATTATCATTTTTCGTAATAAGTTTAACCAAACTCTTTTGAATTTTAGCACACTCTAAATGAATTGTATTGCCACATGATAAAAAGTCAGCATTAATTAACAATTTACCCAATCCGCATTCAGATCACAGTTTTTGTTTTTAAATGAGAGACCAAGGGCAATGCAAAATTACGTAAAAAACAAAAAAAAAAAAAAAAACAATCGCACTTGGCAAGACACTGGGGAAAAACACGTCTGATTAGCACGAGAGCGCGTTCTAGTATTATAAATATTATTTATTTATTATTTCTGTTTTTTTTTTAGTCAAAAATACATTTTGATTTTTTTTTATATTTTTATGATCCTTTTTATATTATTTTAAAATATTTCTTTGAATAACATTTACTACTTTTCGGTTTTAATAAACAATTGCCTTTGAAGATTCTCGCGTTTGATAATGTTTTTTTAAATACAATTTTTGTTGTAAATTGTTAAAATGGAGGTTGGTCAGGGGAACAGATTGTCTCAGGACGAAATCACATACGAAGTTGAATTCAGGGGATTACAGTCTTTGAAGAATTGGAAGTCGCCGACGAAGATTAACCGGGTGATTTAAATGGGGACGATAAAGATGTAGGAAAACAAAAAGAGGTTGAAAAGTAGCGTTCAGCTCCAAAAAGCAGTTCGGCGCCCCTGTTGCGGGCTCATCGACGCACGCGCGAAGCGTACAAAATAGATCGCGTTAATAATCGTCAGGGTCTAACTTTTCCGGAAAAATTTCAGATCATTGCGAAATGGGACATAAAATTCACTGGTGAGCGCTGTGGTGCTTCTGTGAACGAGTTTTTGGAAAGATTCGAGGAATTGTGCCAAGCTAGGGGGGTATCGGAAACCCAACTTTTTAAAGCGGCTGTTTGAGCTTTTTGTCGGGAATGCGTTGATTTGGTTTAGGGCAGTTAGGGTGTTGGTCAGTTCATGGCAAGAACTCGTAAAAGGGTTGAAACTCGAGTTTTTGCCACCGAATTACGACGACCAGCTTTTGGATGAGATTAGATGTCGGACACCGGGCAAAGGTGAATCTATCGGCATTTACGTGGCGACGATGCAAAATTTGTTCGGTATATTGACCGACCGAATTTCCGAAAGTAGGAAGCTGTCAATGATTCGGCGGAATCTGACACCTTTCCTCCAAAAGCAGCTTGCTTTAGCGAAACAAAGTTGTGTATCCGATTTGGTGGCATTAGGTCGGAACTTGGAAGCCGTTCGGGCAAATGTGGAAGCGTACGTTCCCCCAGCCAATGTTAGGACCAATAAAAACTAGCTGGAACCGGATCTAGCCAACGTTGAAGTTGAAACTTCTTCGATTTCTGTGGTCACCGACAACAACAAAAGTTCTCGTCGCGCTCAAACTCAATCTAGGTCATCTGCGATAAGTTGTGTTTCAATTGCAATGTATCAGGATATTTTGCGAAAAGGTGTTCTGTTCCTAGGCGTTGTTTCGGTTGTGGGGCTGTAGGTGTCAGCAGACGAAACTGTCAACGTTGTTCGGGATATGGTCAACGGACTTCTGCGTCAGCAGGGCAGGAAGTTCGAAAACGTTTAAGGTTTTGCCTGCTGGGAACCAGTTGGCTGAACAAGTTCATTAAGGCTTTACATTGGAGCATTGGAGGCAAATGGGAGGGATAGGAGGCCTTTTCTGAGCGTCAGCATTGATGGTACTAGATTCTTAGGATTGTTGGATTCCGGAGCTTCTAGGACCATAATCGGAAGGGATGCTTGGAAAATGATCCAAAAGTTGGGACTTGGGTTAAAGATGACGCTGTTCACTGCGGTCGCTTGGCAGATGTTGATATTTTGGGGACACTCTCTCTTCCAATCATCGTAGAAGATAGGGCAGTTTCAACGAACGGTCTTGTCATACCAACTCTGCCACATACTGTGATCCTCGGCGCCGATTTCTGGGCGCTATCGGGTAAAGTCCCGCATCTAAGATCACGTGAGTGGAACTTTTCGGAACAGGACAGTCCTGTTTCAATTTGTTCTATTACAGAACGTTCAGAGTTGAGTGTAAAGGAAATCGAAAGTTAGGAATCTACCATAGAAGATTCATTTCACAAAATGCTTGAAGGTTTAGGGTGTACCACGATGGTTGAGCACATGAGCACAAAATTCGCACGTCGGCGGAACCGATTGAACAACGGTATTATCCGGTGCGGTGCAAGTCCATATCGACAAGGAGTTAAATGAAATGTTAGAGGCAGGAGTTATTGAGAGATCGACGAGTGCGTGGTCATCTCCAATACTCCTAGTCAAAAAGAAAGACGGTTCATTTAGGTTTTGTGTTGATTACAAAAAATTGAACAAAAATACTGATAGGGATGCTTATCCACTTCCATACATCAATTCTATCTTGAACAGAATTCGAGGTGCGAGGTTCTTGTCTTCGCTAGATATTAAGTCTGCGTATTGGCAGATTCCTATGGAGCAGGAATCTAAGCTTTTTACTGCCCTTACGTTTCCTGGAAGGCGTCTCTTTCAATTTAAAAGAATGTCTTTTGGCTTGCATAATGGTCGAAATGGTTTGCATGAAAATCCAGAGAAAGTGGAAAGTATGGTTAGGATTCCAGCACCGAGGAACGTGAAAGAAGTAAGGAGCTTTATAGGAACAGTTTCGTGGTACCGACGATTTGTCCCAAATTTTGCGGAACTGCTTAGGCCGCTATCAGATCTAATCAAAAAGAGTCGAAAGTTCATTTGTACTCAAGAGTGTGAAGATAACTCTCGTAAGGCAAAAGAGTGTTTGGTGACGGCACCTATACTTACTTCCCCAGATTTTAAGCGACGATTCATCGTTCAAACAGACGCGTCAGATTACGGCACCGGTGCAGTTCTTTCACAGAACTTTGATGAGGGAAAAGTGGTTGTCTGTTACCTTAGTAGGTCCTTGAATTGAAACGAGCGAAACTAAAGTATCACAGAAGTGCCACTGCATCGTCGCAAGCCAATCACCATCTTATCACAGATGTTGAACAGAAATGAGGACGCCTCCTCCACCTGCCGCTCTGGATCTGTCGGTTGACGACTTAGAGCGTCCACATACTCTGCCTTCTTCCCCTGGTTGATGCAGTGTCTGGAACGAGAATTCCTGCAACTTTAACCACCATCGTCCGACTCTCGGTATAATCTTCTGCTTGTTGATGGTCGCCACTGTTGCTTTGCAGTCGGTCACCACCTTGAAGTCCTCTAGGCTCTCCACGATTGGCAGAACCTCTAGCTCATATGAGTGATAACGTTGTTCATCCGCGGTCAACTTTCGGCTGAAGAAAATCACTGGTCGTAAAGCATTGTCATGAACTCCTCTCTGGAACAGTATTCCCTCTAATCCTGAGGACGAAGCATCCGTATGAACTTCATGTTCGCAATTTGGATCATAGAGTGCTAGTACCGGAGGATTACTCAGCATCTGCTTCAGCTTTTGAAAGGCGCTCTCTTGGTCGGTTGTCCATTGAAACTCTTGATCTGCTCTGGTTAAATCGGTAAGAGGAATCACCTAAATGGAGTAGTCCTTCACAAATTTCCGGAAGAAACCAGTCAGCCCCAGGAAGTGACAGACTTCGTGAACGTTCCTCGGCGTAGGGAAATCCATGATCGCAACCGTCTTTAGTTCACTGGGCTGCAACCCGTCTTTGTTGATTCGATATCTCAAGAATTCCAGATTTTGTTTGAAAAATGAGCATTTCTTCAAATTGAGAGTAAGACCCGACTCCTTAATTAATTAATTTTTCCATACCCTCTTCCACAGTTGTCCAAATATATCGCGGCATCACTTTGTTTGAGTTTCGACTTGAGCACATTCATACAGGTCTGAAAGTGTGCATGAAAGGCATCCTGTTGAACTCAAACAATCCATCATCCGTTGTAAGCGCCGTATATTTCTTGCTGCTTTCTTCCATGGGGATCTGGTGGTACCCAGACGCTAAGTCAAGCGTGGTGAAAAAACTATGTATTAAGCGCCAACGAAGACAAGACTTCTTAAACGGAATTTTTTTATTTATGGTTACTTTATTTAAGCTACGGTAATCGATGGAGAACAATCGGGGAGCAGTAGTCGGAAGTGGAGTGTCTGAGAACTCCCTGCTGCAGCAACTCTTCTACCTTCTCCCTCACTATTTCTCTCTTCGCGAAAGGAGTTCGGTACGGTTGAACGCAAACTGGTTGCGGAGTGCTTAGCTCAATAGTGCACACACCAAGCTTCGACAAACCGAGGTCATCTGCATTTCTAGCAAAGCACACTCTGAACGAGTTGACCAGCTATAGCAGCTTTTCCATATTTTGATGATCGATCTCCCCAAAGTCAAGCTCATTGTCTTGTGTAGGGGATTTCTGGATCAGTAGATTTCCACAATGGTGCGAGATACAAGATCACCCACACTCACCTCGGCATAAAATTGCCCCCATCGTTTTGCAGCTTCCACCCCTGTTTTTAAGGTAAGAACAAAACCAATTTAACATAAAGTCTCTGAATCCCGCTTTCTCTAATTTTCTTATTAAAATCTGATGGTCGACTGTATCAAAAGCTTTTTTTATGTCTATATACAAAGCAGATGTAAATTTCCTATGGTTCAAACTTTCATAAACTAGGCTACAGTGAGCTAAGAGTGCGTCTTCTGTAGATTTTCCATCTCTAAAGCCGAACTGCCTATCATCGAAAAAAGAAATACTCTCCAGATAGTTTACAACTCTGGATTTAACAACCTTTTCAAACATTTTAGAAAAAACAGGTATGTAGAATAGAAATAGGTCTATAATTAGAGATACATATAATATTTTTATAATCGCTGTTAAGAAAAATAACTTCAAAAATGATTTCACAAAAAAGTGGAAAAATATCGCACTGAAACGTAAACAGATCCTCTCATTTGTCTTTTCCTTGCCTGACCTACAGATTACAGAACTAAAAAAAATACCTACCTAACCACCTTTAAATGCATCTCCTTTTCAATCGATAAGAACAAAAAAGCAAAATATGGGCACCAAAATGTCTTCTCACTTTCCATGATCTCTCAAATAGAGAAAAAGAAAGAAACAAACAAAAAATATCTCACCCAAATCCGAAATGATCCTCTCATATGTGTCTGACTTACAGATAATTTAAAAAAACTGGACCTATACATTTATGTACAGCTAAATATCAACCCACCCTCGATAGTTTAAAAAAAAAGTAACAAAACTCAAAATAAATTTATCAACCTGAAATTTATCAGACTAGAGTTGAGCTAAGTCGTGAAATTTAGTGCACAGGTATAATTGTGATTGTGATTTTAAATTCACTGCGATTTTAAATAGTGAACGTGAATTGTGATTTTTCACAAAAGAAAGACTTGCCCAAACCAAAGTGCGACAGTGCGACAGTGCGACACGAACTACTATATAAAAAACGCTTTGCGCTACTTCGCGTTTGGTGTGGGTACTTCCATTTGATGCTGTGTAAATAAATGTATCCGCACTGTCTCACTTTGGTTTGGGCAACCCATAAAACGAAAAAGTTCCAATTGAAGAACTTTTTGCATATGCTTTTTCAAATAAGAAGTACCTACTTGTCTTGTACGATATTTTTGCTTTACATAGTTGGCACTTGGCATCTTTTTCGTCAAACACAGTGAAAAAGTTCCACAAAAAACTTGTTTTGTTTCTTGATTGCATGTTTTTATTCCTTTTAACAAATACAATAATTAAATTATTTTTAACTAATTATAAAAAAAAACAGGACGATCATAAAACGTATGCGCTTTCTCTTTTCGTATTCACAAAGCAACTGATTAAATTGTTAAATTTCAAACCCCAAGATTCATAAACTTAAATTTCAACCCCCAAGATTCATCGGACAAAAAACACTTTTTAGTCACAGGTATGAAATCGCAGGTATACATTTTTCGCTCTTCACTAATCCAGACCATTCACCCTCAAAACCTGTTTTTCTTCTTTTTTCCATATCCCTAGTCATCTCTTCTCCATGCTCACACAACAAAACGATCTTTTTTTTATTACTATTCTCAAATTCAACTTACATCTCGCTTCTCCACACCTAATAGTATTGCAAATACCCTCTCTTTCCCACTCATGGTACGAACATTTTTTAATGTTGCGAAGGATTTCTCTCATTCTCTTTACCTATTATAATTTTGCGTGTACCTGTTATAATTTGAGAGTTGAAATAATATTTCACAATTTTGTTTTTAAGAAAGTGTCGCATTTGAAATGGATACTTATATAACTCAATCCAACTTTTTAAAAAAAACTCGATATATATTTATTTAATTATGAAAATGATATTTATTTATTGTCTCTGTTTTACCTCGACTACGATATCTTTTACACTACTCTCCGATCGGGATGCAAAACGATACATCCATGTTTTTTTAGTCGCACTCCATCTCTTTCTCGCTACAGATTCGACCATCCTGACAATTTTCGTCGCCCTCGTCGAAGTCTAATTCCAGCTCGATCCACGGCTTCATCCGATCTGCTGACCAAATCGCAGAGTAGGGTTTCTGGGTTCTACTAGCATACGGCATATCAGCTACTTGGTATCGATCATGTGGAAGAACTGCATTTACTTGGTAGGGTCCTCTATATCTCGGTTCGAGTTTTCGTGAAGTTCCTGTAGGCGCAACTCCGTCGTTTACCGACATCACTAGGTCACCTTCTTTGTAAGTTCTTGCTTTACGGTGTTTTTGATCGTGTTTATGTTTCTGTAATTGCTGTTTTTTTTTCGGTGGATTCCATTGCTTCCTTCCGAAGATTTTCAATGCTGGGGAGTGTTTGGTTAAGTTCTACAGTTTGAGCTAATGCATCTTTCATTGGATCCCGTGGGATGTACCCCATCAACAACTGATGAGCAGTTTTCTCTGTGGTTTCATTATAGGTATTGTTGACTCCCCACTGGACGAGTTTTATTTTCTGGTCCCATCTGTTTTCTTCTTCCACGGTCGCCAACAGCGCATTTAAGATGGTTTGGTTGTATCTCTCAACTTGACCGTTTGCCCTAGGTGTTTTGGTGGCATTAAGTACATGTTGAATTGAATGTCCCTTCATGAACTCTTCAAATGCATGTGAGGTGAATGCAGTTCCCCTATCCGATATCATTGTTCCAAAAGTAAAGAACAAATCCGTAAGACAGTTCAGAACTGGTTTTGTCTGGGTGTTGGGAACTGCTTTTAAGTTTATGAACTCTCACCTTCAACTTTTCGATAGAGTCGTCCTGACTGAATGGTGTAATCATGGTGTATTTGTTTACCAGTTTCGTTGGTCGGAGGACTTTTTAGAATTTTGACAATGTCGGACACCTCTTTATCTTGTAGCTGGAGTGAATATATCCAGTCTGGTTCTTCGATGGTCACTTTCAATACGTGCATATCGGCAACTTCAGGGGATTGGGAAGGTTCATATGGATTTCTGGACAGTGAATCTACGTGGAGCATTTGCTTACCCGACCTATGAATTACATCACAGTAATATTCTTGCATTCGTAACCACCAACGGGCTATTCTGGATACCATCTCTTTTTTTTCATCGTCGTCTTTAAAGTTTGGTAATCAGTACCGATTACAAAATATTTTCCAAGCAAATACTGCCGGAACCGATCTGTTGCTTCCACCACCGCAAGTGTCTCTAACTCATAACTATGGTATATGGTTTCTTCCTTAGTGGTTTTTCTGCTATAATAAGCAACTGGATGGAGGTTTTAACTCTCTTTTTGCAAGAGAACACCAGCGAGGCCCTTGCAACTAGCATCAGTATGTAGTTCGTGCTCGGCATTTGGGTTGTAAAGTACGAGAACTGGTTGGCTTACTAATAACTCTTTCAATCGATCAAAGGCTGCCTGTTCTTTATCTCCCCACACACATTGTTGGTTTTTCTTGGTCAAGTTCGTAAGAGGTGAAGCAATTAACGCATATTCTTTGATGAATTTTCTGAAAAAGCTTGTTAATCCTATAAATTGTCTCACCTGGTGCTCATTGGTAGGTTTTTCGAACTCCTCTACAGCGAGAGTTTTGGCTTTCCCAGGTCGCAATTGCCCTTCTTTGACAATGTGGCTTAGAAACTCTATCTCTTTTTTAAAGAATTCGTATTTCTTTAAGTTCAACGTCAAATTTGCTTCGTCCAAAATACTCAGAAATTTTTTACTTTCTCATTCCGTCATCAAGGGATTTAACAGGTATGACGAAATCGTCCATGTAGCTTACAATACGATCGGGTGACATTTTTTGTTTGATTACTTTCATTAATTTCTTGAAGTACGCTGGAGCGTTCACGAGTCCGAATGGCATTACTTTAAATTCGAACAGACCATCCGGTGTAATGAATGCAGTGTAGGGTATGTCTTCTTTTCGAATGGGTATTTGATAGCACCCTGATGACAGATCGAGAACGATGAAATAATCGAACCCTACCAGATTGTTGAGTTCTTCATCAATCAATGGTGCTGGAAAGTTTACCTTTTTTGTGACCTTATTCAGGCGTCGGTAGTCCACGCACATCCTATCATCTCCATTTTTTTTCTTGACGAGGACTACAGGTGCAGCAAAATCGGATTTAGATTCTTGTATGATATCGCTGCTTAACAAAGTATTCACCATCGATGAAAGTACCTCACGTTTAGCATAGGGTACTTTATACGGATGTTGTGAGATAGGATCGCCCTTAGTTAACTCTATATCCATTTCTATTAAACTTGTTCGTCCTAATTCTTTCTGTTCATTTGCAACGCATTTGCGAAACTTATTGAATAATTTAACTAAATCATCGGAATCGAAATCTTCGTTTACGTGGAGATCAGCTGCAACGATTGCTGGATACTTATTATTGATGTTTCTTTTAATTGTCAAAATATCTCTTTCTTTGAATACAACACATGTAGGATCGCTTAGAACGTCTTTTCCGATCAAAATTGGTGTGGGTATAATTTGATCCGGAACCACAACAGCTTTTATCGGAAAATGCGCATCATCTATACCCAAGGTGCACGAGATACGACCTTGATCCTTGACATTTACCACCACCGAATCCATGTAATGTTATACAATACGGTTCAATTCGCATTCCAGTGTCATTTGCCTTGGTTTGTGAAACTATAGTTTGCTCGCTGCCTGAATCAAGTACCGCTGAATATTCTCTGCCCGCTACTGTAACTACTTTATCATAGCAGTAATTTTTTGCTTGATATTGGATGACGTTTATACGAATATTCTTTTCGTTTTGTTTTTCAATTTTATTTGGAATTTTGTTGCTGCTTTCCTTGCTTGTTGGCCACGATCGTTTCCTACTTTGAGGACAATTTCGAGAAATATGTCCGGCCTGGTTGCAGTTGTAACATATTAGTTGGTTTCTTTGGGGCAAAGCAACTCGGCTGTGCAACCCTGGTCGTTCGTTTTTGGTTGGCGCATGATGCCAATTTGCCAGCCCGCTAGTTGGTGGCCTGTTGATGTTTCCGAATCTTGATGGTCCACTGCGTTGCCTCGCACATTGTCCCGAATATTCTCGCACCATTTTCTCTTCGCAATGAGTTCCGCTATGTTATTGAAATCACTTCCTGCCAAAATGGAGCTCAGTTGCGGATTATTTAAACCGGTGAGTATATACTGGATAATCATGTTATCGCTGAGTTGTATTCTTTTCCCCAGCATATTCATTTCGAAGCAGAAACTTTCAATTGACTCGTTCGACCGTCTTGTTTTCTTCGCCATCTGTTGGTGGACTTGGATCTCACTCATTTCCTCAGGCAAGTTCTTCTTGAGTCCCACCGACAATTGTGCCCATGACACAGATATTTCCTGGGTGGTATCCCACCAATACCGTGCGGGTCCTTGCATCTTTGACGATGCTGCCATTAAAAGCGCCCGCTCATCCCAGTCATAGATCTTCCACAGCGTCTCTACACGATTCACCCAGTTAGCAGCTGACACGGACGATATATCTCCTGGTGAAAACATAGGAAGCGCATCAGCAATATCTTTAATGCTGCAGTTGATCTTCGGTCTGACTACCCTTGCAATTGATGGTATTGTTGTTGATGGTGTCTGTCTTTATAGTCGATTCAAGCTTTCAGCAATCTCTCGTTCTTTTCTCAACAGTTTTCTCTCGTTTTCCAACAGATTTTTCTCTCGCCTTATGATGTCCCATTCCCTTTCTCTTAAAAGTCGATCATCCACTATGCTCGATTCCGACAGTGAAACGGCTTCGGATTCGTCCACATCGGTACGCCTAACTTCAGATGGGATCTCATTTACTTCGCTCGACTGATTGGATATTTCTTGATCCCCTTTTTCTCTATCATGTGTCAAGATTCGATTGATTAGGATTCTTTTTGTCCCCTTCAGTGACAACCCCCTATTTGCCAACTCGCTGTGGAGTTTTTTTTTAGATTGAGTTTTTCCATCTAAATCTGTAAGGAATATTAATAATTCGTTTAACTAAGTGAATTCTTTTATTTATCTTGTTCGTAAATATTGAAAGCAACTTAGCTACATATCAAACAACATAAATATCATAATTTAATGTATACCTCAACAATATTTGTCGAAGCAATACTTTAATTTAACAACGTTTAAGTCTAAGACGCCACCTTTAAAAAAAACAATAACTACGCGGATGCAAATTGCTGTGTTGCTACCAAACTTCCCTTTTTTTCCACTCTCAATCTTTATGTACGCATCTCTTTCTATCTTCCGTATTCAACTCAGGTTACTTTTTCGTGTACCGAAAACGTAACAACTAAATTTCTTCATCCCACTCATTAAATATATGTATTTATCTCCTTCCCTCTCCTTTACTCAATCGTAAAGCTTTCAACATCAGTTAGCATTTTGTATACCAAAATGTAATAACTCTTCATCATTTTCATTCTTACTCGCTTTTCCTCTCTTTTATTTTCATTTCAACTATTTTTTACTCTTTCTTCAAAGCTCTTGTTTCTTTTCCATTTTATTTATCCATCTTCCCATAGCAACACGAACAAATCGCATTTCTCTTTATACCAGGTGTTATAGTATTGGTAGCGTCCACAGACTTTTCGTTACATTTTTGCAACTACACATTTTTAACAAATAATATTTATTTATTTATTTTTTTTTTTTTGATGATCAAAATCTTAAGAAATCTACTATTTTGTAAACCAAAATCGTAGAGCCAGGATTCAACCATATAAAACAAATGGCCTTTTGTTCTTTTTTTTTTTTTTTCACTTTCTACTCATAACTTATTAATTACACTTCATTTACTTAACTCAACGGCACGTATTTAATCCTTAATCCCGCTTCTGATCTATAACTCAATCCAACTTTTAAAGAAAACTCGATATATATTTATTTAATTATGAAAATGATATTTATTTATTGTCTCTGTGTTACCTCGACTACGATAACTTTTACACTACTCTCCGATCGGGATGCAAAACGATACATCCATGTTTTTTTAGTCGCACTCCATCTCTTTCTCGCTACACTTATTAAATTATTATTTTAAGCTATTTGTAGTTGTCAGTTTCTATAAGGTAGGTAATTGAAAAAAAAAAAATATTTTATTTCATTTCATTAGCAAAGAGATGTATTTTTTTTTCTTCTTTTTCTTGTTGGTATCAACATTTAAATACTATCTCGCTCTCTCCCATTTAATATATTCGTCTATAAAAATCAACCCTCCCTTTTTTACTCATTTATCATAAAAGTTGCTAAACATGTTGCTAAAAGTGGACCTGTTCTCAAAATCTGGAAGTTAAAATTTTCGGGCACACAAATTTGTTCTACGTGCGACATCTTTACTAGTTATATCATCTTTGATATCAGCGTATAGTCTGGCGGTCTTCTCCCAACGAAGCTGTGCAACATTTTCGACTTAAAACCATAACTTACGACACTGCTTCTGCTCCATTTTTGGCTGTTCTTGTTTGCTGATGATCACAAAGTGACACATCCCATCGCAGCCCGAATCCTTTTGAACGATGTCTATGTTGATGACATTATGACTGGGGCACACTCTATAGAAGGTCTGATGAGGATGCAGTCAGAACTTGTTGAGCTTTTATCGATTGCCAGAATTCAGCTCAGAAAATGGAGTTCAAATTGTAGGGCTCTCCTCGCTAATCTACCACCTGACGATTGTGAATATTCGTTTTTTGACTCTGACGGTTCTTCTACACTCATCAAGGTCTTGAGAATGTTTTGGAATCCACGTAGTGATGTTTTTTCGTTTGGCCTAAATCAACCCAACCAAAATAATCCACTAACAAGGAGAACTCTCCTATCGGAAGAAGCTCCAATCTTTGACCCGTTAGGATTTTTGGCTCAATCCGTGATCGTGTTTAAAATTATGTTTCAAGAACTTTGGTCATCTGAGCTAAAACTAGGATGGGATGATACCGCCTCGCGCGGTATAAGCCCTTTGCATCTCGTTAACCGTAGTCTTTGGTGGACGGGTCCATCTTGGTCATCAATCAGAAGAACATTGGGCTATTTCTCCCTGGCGTAATAATTCCGATATTGCCAACAGTGATCCTGTCCAAATCGAAACGAGGCGGAAGCCTAGAACTGCCCTTCTAAGTTCGTATAACACAATTCTAATTCAGAATTTAATTGACAATACATATATCGTCTTGGCATCGGTTAATTAGAGTGTTTGCATATATTCGCCGCTTTATTTTAAACATACTCGCAAAACCATCAGACGTGCGCCAAACTGGTGGCTTAAAATTCCAAGAAATTCACTCTGCCAAAGTTGCTATCCTGAAATATGTGCAGCTCACTTCTTTCTCAAAGGATATAGATGATTTGCTAAACACAAAGACCTTATCACTGAAATCAACTCTGTTCAAATACTCAGCATTTCGGGACAGTGATGGACTTCTACTAGTCGGGGGTCGCATAAGACACGCAGCAGTTTCATATAACCTTAAACATCCAATAATAATTCCAAAATCAAATAAAATTTTTTTCCTTATCATACAGGATGTTCATTTGAGGTATGCACATGCTGGATTCTCAGAAACATTAACGTTTGTCCGACAGCAATTCTGGATATTGGGTAGCCGAAACATTGTCCGAAAGGTCATTCATGTTTGCAAGCCGTGCTTTATGCAGCGAAAATCAACGTGTGAACAGCTTATGTTAAATCTCCCACTTCAGCGCATTCATTGATTATGCTGGTCCGTGGGAGTCAGGTGTAAGATCTGTTAAACTTCACCGGGTCATTGGATCTTCAATATTGACTTTTGAAGAGCTTACGACTGTCACTTGTCAAATCGAGGCTATCTTAAATTCTAGACCTTTATGTTGTCTCTCTGATAATGATTTGAATCCTCTAACGCCATCTCATTTTTTAATAGGTGAACCAATGACAGCTGTGCCTGAACCTAGTCCACTCGATACGCCTACAAATCGACTTACCCATTGGAATCACCTACAAAACATGATTCAAAGTTTCTGGAAAAGGTGGCATAAATAATACCTGACAAGTCTCCAAGAACGACCAAAATGACAACAACAACAACCTAATTTGAAACCAGGTGACATAGTGGTCATCAAAGAGCCGAATCTGCCTCCCACAAAATGGTTACTTGGTCGGATTGAACTTGTTTTACCGGCTGCAGATCAACTTGTTCGTGTGGCCATTGTAAAGGCAGCCAATGGAACATTTTCTAATCCCATATGAAAATTGGCCATGCTACCACTGTCCTGAAATTCCTTCAGGGGCGTCGGGATGTTTGAGATTCAAATTCTACTTATTTTATTATTGAACTAAATTCATTAATTTCCAATTAACTTCAATGAATCTACAACATAATTTAAATATTGCACAACATTTGTTAATTTACCCTATGAAGTTCTTCTTATTGTTTTTTTCTTGTATGGGATTATAATCCTTATCATAATTTTAATTTGAATTTGCTTGTTAGTTTCTTATCAAATATGTAACGGGCTTGCCTTCTGCAATGCACCAAATTATTATGTACCTACACGAAAGCTTCTCTTATATACTTGTAACATTGATCATGAGCATTGACCGACACTTGAAAGTTGAAATGTACTTTCTTTTTTAATCTCGATCTTCAAGCAGAGCAGACGTTGGTAACAATAAATTATTGTATTTATTCTTTGAAGGTGAACTGTTTTTATTGACTCACCGTTAGAATTAAGATTCGGTTCTTTTAATCAAAATCAATTTTTGTACATAAAAAATTAATTTTTTTAAAAACGGCTCAAACGATTTTCAAAATTTTTTTTCTAAAAATTAATCTTTTTTAACAAAATCAAAAGGCATATTTAGTTTTGAGATCAAAACAATTTAAGAAGTTTTTTAAGTCATTTTAGTAACAAATTTTATGTTTACTTTTTAATTTCTTATAAAATTAAAAACTTTATATATGAAGCAAGTACGTGCGACCCAGTCGTGCATTTTATTTAGTTTATATTATTAAAAAAAGTATTAAAAAAGTCTCCATTAAAAAAAAGTTGCTGTGGATATTAAAGCTTCTAATATTAAGTTGTAAAAAAAATAATTCTATAAGAAATGTAATAAAAAAAATTGATTTTTCAAAAAAAAAATTAAAATCCAAAAATATTTTTTTTTTTTGAAATTTTGTATAACAAATAATTTTACATTTAATAAGAAGCTTCCGTAAACAACATCAAAATTTGTTCAGTGGTTTAAACCAAAAATGAAAAAAAAATAGTTCTATTTTACAAACATTTCTTTCATTTCAGCAGTATGACCCTCCTATCAAAAGTAGACACAAAAATTTTAATCAAAATCGTTAGAGCCATTTTTGAAAAAAAGTTAACTTAACATTAATTGTTTTATGGCAGGAGTTATGGATGCATAACTCCCACAATATTAAATTGATTATTATTCACCTCATTCAAATATCTAATGGAAAGTTTAATTAATGTATTACTTTGTTTATTCTTTTATCTATTATTAATTATTTACTTTGTTATTTTATACGAGTATTTTGTTCAAATTCAGATTTGATTGATATTTGATTCTAATTTTAAATAATAGTTTTCATATTTGTTTATTCAAAAAGGAAACATACATTTTTATTTCCAAAAGAATAAATCATAACTCAGGTACTGTTAGTTTTGGTCCTTATTCAATTCCCATTTGAAGAAAATCGCTTCAGCGGCTAAAGTTGGAGCTCGAGGTATACACAGGCATACAGACGATAAGACAGAATTGCGAGACCAACTTTTTTCGCTTTTCATCTCATCGTAATGACATGTCTGATTGTTATCTCCAGTTCGAATTTTTTTTACGAATCCTTAACTTGCCCTTTAGTACCTACCTATATCGCAAGTAAAAAGAGAACAAAAAAGATCTTTAATAAATAGATGGTGTAAAAAAGATCGGATCTAAGAACCTGAACATGTTCTCGTTAAGAGATACGATGCACATGTACACTAGGATGATTAGAAAAAAAAATTCTACTGAGACAAAGATCAAAAAAATTCCAGTGCAATTTGTATGGAAAAACGAAAAGTGCATTGTGTGCGTACTAAACCTTAATTTTAAGAGTTGATTTCTTGCTAGGCTCATTTTTTATCCTTGACAACACTTTTGAGCCTAGTGCCGCGGCATGCACGTTAAATCAACCTCACACCTAAGCAAGGGAAAATTTACCCCTCCCTATTGATTTTTCCGGTTTCGATACAACCTACACGTTTTAGCCTTTTGACACATATTACACAAATCCCTGCGTATCATATTGTTTAAACAATACAAATAATTATATCTCTTTCACGAAAGAGGTTTCTGATATTGAAGAACTGTATGTTCTTCAAATTTTAAAGAAAAAAATATGAAAATCTTTCAGAGCTTTCAGAAGAATGAGTGTGCATTCGATAATTCATAAGTGGGAAAGAACAGATAGCTTTGAAATTCAATGTCAACTTCTTTTGGTTTTGAAAACACTTCAACGGCGTTCTCACTCCAAAATAAAAATACATACAAACTGAGAAACTGGGAAAACCCATACTTTACTTATTAATCATCGGACAAAATATCTGAGGGCGAATAAAGAACGTCTGGTCAGCGAAGTACCTATGTACCTACTAATGTACCTTCATAAAGCTTATAAATACCCCAAGTTTCAAGAAAGTTTAAATATGAGCTTTCTCTCTGTGCTAACAGGAAATCTTCTGATACCTAAAGTCCGAGTCTATATGTGAAAAAGCACTTTTTTTATTTAATGCCTCTCATATTCTAACGCATATTTTTATGTGTTCTATACAAATGTAAATACAACTAGGTATCCTTACAAAAAGCGTGTTTAAACATATACATATATTCATTCATGGAAGTATTATTGTGTATGTGTTTTTTTTTTATATAGATATTATATCTGGTCCTGAGGAAGTACGTATTTTGTTTTACATTTCTATGTAAACCGCGTAGTGTGCGTCAATCTCATTCACATTTTCTCATTGGATTTGCCGTCTCCACTGCGTAATACTAGCTTGCTAAGATTATACGAATAAATACCTATGTACGTATAAAAATATTTACGAGGCACGAGAAATCAAATGCATAATATTTTATATAAATAAAATGCACTACCGACCCAGTAGTGCACGGACTTGCTCTTACACCTATTTTAAGTTGCTTATTATGTAAAAACTTGCTTTAGAAGGGTACACAATTCTTAAATGTTTTAAAATTAAAAGTAAAACTCATCTCAAACATAAAAGAAGAATAAATAAAACTAAGCCATTGTACCCGAAAAGTATATAAGTAATCCGCAATTTCACTGGTCGAACTGCGTACTGCAGAACAAAATTCTTCGTTAATAAATTTGTGGTGTTATTTTTGTATGGGATTTCTCGTTTTTTATCTGCAAGGAATCCCTTTGAAGATCCTGGAAATGGATCCTTCAAACAAAATATACCTAGACTTTGCCTTAAAAAGAGAATCTTGAGCTTTAATTTAACGGTTATATGAAAAGTAGGTAGGTAGGTATACCTACTTACCGTTAATTTGGGTTCTAAGAAAATATGAATTTCCCCTTAAGGGAATCACCCAAAACGCACGTACAGAATGAGAGACAGGTACAGTTGCGAGACTAACTATTTACTATTTTCACATTCTTTTTCATTTAATTGTTATTTCGAAATCGATTTGTTTACGAATCCTAAACTCGCCATATGGTAGATACCTATTATTAGGTATATCGCAAGTAAAAATTTGTACATATCTTTCAGCAGTCGTTTTCTTATGCTTGTGTACGTTTATATATGTACATATATTTAAAAGAATTTCTCTATCAGGTGTTAAGATAAAATATTATCTTCTCCTATTTAATATAAATCGAAATTATCATGAGTATGTATGTATGTATTTACCTATATTTTTTTCTTTTACTTTTATTTGAGGATATGCTGAATTCTTTTTTCAATTTTGTCCATGTACAAACATAGATGAATATCCGGAGAATCTCATTATTTAGCTTTAGAAAAATCTTAATATTTCTTCAACATTATAGATATTTCATCAAATAGTTCGTTTCATAGTTTTTCTTTTTCATCCCCAATTTTATTACATGCATAACGTCGGAGGAGAGTTTCAAGTTAGAAAAATAACACACACAAAAAGCACTCGGTTGTGTCCTATATATCTATAAGTTTTTTTTATCTGGGGGGAGGGGGGTGGTGAGGAAGGCAGATAATATGGTATGTGGCGACAGTGTTGTGTTTCTGAAAGTAAAGTGAAAGGTTGAAATGAGGGTTGTGAATTCTGCGCAATTTTAGTTTAAGTTGGAATTCTTTCTAAGCTTCGTCTTAGCCGCCGATATTCCATTACTTATTGCGGTCGTAAACATTTTAACTTAAAAGCTATCGCCTCTCTTTTTGTACAGCTTCAGTTTCTGTTACATACATTATATTATTCCTAGTCGTTACCTCATGTGCTTATACCTATAAAATTATGTGTCTATGGTATTAACGTTTCAGAAGTGTTTTACCTGCAATTAATTGTAAATAGGTCATATTATAAGGTAAAATTTGAAGCCCAATAATCTAAATGTTCTTTGTTTGGAATAAATAATATAAAAGACTTTTAGCCTATGCCTGATAACTGCTTGAAATATATACCTAAAGTAGGTACCTGTGTACCATAGTATGGCAAACTAATATACTTTCAACAATATGAACTTTGTTGTCTTTTTTTAACGTTTTTCTTCGTAACACAATTTCTTTTTCGGATTTTTCTTGTTTTCCGAGAGTGATCTTCCACATAGATAGATACCTATCTGCTGTTATAAAAACGTCTCCCATTTGTCTTGTTTATCTATGCTTATGTGATGTGTTACTAAATATCAAAAGGTCAAAAAGTCTCATGAGTTTTATCAATCTACCCTTTACCTAATAAATGCAGTCTCAAATTAATATTCATATAAATATATTGGTTCCTGCCTCTTAAACCTAATACCTACTATAATTTATGAGTTTTATAGGTGTATATAAACAGATTATGTTCAATGTTCTATAAATGTATCTATGTATGTAAGTAAGAATACAATTTATTTCAGCTTTTTATAGAGAAAAGGAAAAGCAGCATTTGAAGGTAGGTACTTTGAGAATGGAATCAAAAGGATTTAAAAGATATTTTTCTGGTCTTAAGTACATAAACAGATTCTTAGTCATTTGAAAATAGTAACTTCATTCTACGGCCCTATAATATAATAGATATGCCATGGGATGGATATGCTAAACTCTTGAAACGTTTGCAAGTTGCAACTTAAATTTACGAAAACCTTTTGTTTTTTTTTACCAATCCTAGACAATTATCAGATTTTCTGGAGGAGTAAATATGAAAATAGCTTAAACAAAATAGGTAGTCAAAGATAGATTCTTTGACTCCCGTGAAGTTGGACCCCAAACTTTCAAAAAGTAAATTTTTTTTTTAGTTCTGATGATTTGAAAGAGTTCTAGAGTTCTTGTCCGAAAATAGAAATAGTTCGCTACAAGTACATTTATGTAGTTAAAATCTTACCATACATGGTCCGTTTGGCCTGACCTGATTGAAATCTGGACCCTGTAAAACGGGTAAAAGGATCTCCAGATCTACTCACTTGCTGGCCCTGAATTCAATCACAAAGACCTTACCAAAGGGACTGAACTCGTGTTTGGCACGTCAGTAGCTGTGTACATGTATAGCAAAAGGAGTATACTATACCTAACAAGAGTTGTTTCAGCCATTTTTTTTTTTCAGAAAACTGAGTGAACTGATAAGATTGTGTGGGCCAAACTTAAGCATTGTTTTTTTTTGCGACAGTTTTCTAAACGGGGGACTAGAGGGGCAGGTGATGCTTATTTACGTATATCTGTTTAGACTAGAGCAAATGAGCTTCCAAATGATATAATTTTTACAAATTCCCGAAATGATATAATTTCTACCTAATTTGCACGAAATTAGTTCGGAAATCAACCCAAATCTTTATGAACACATCCCAAAAATTTGTTCCGTATTGGAGAGAAGGAAACAAACAGCATTCCAGATACAAAGACGTGTGTAAGAAAGAGGAGTCAGATATAAAAAACAGCGAAGGAGCTGTCAAACGAAATGAGATAATTTGTAATGAAAACACTTTTTATCAGATTTGCTAAATTATCTCATTTAGGCTCTAGTCAAAACTGGCTATAAGGGCGCGAAGAAATTTTGCAAGCCAGGTGAACCCAAAGAAGAGTTAAAGAATTACGTCACTTATTTTGGCGGACACTTTGTGGCGGAATAAAAAAATTTTTATCTCAGTAATTGTAGCTAATTAAATGCTAATTTGTTGCTCAAACCAAAATTGTGTAGCTTTCTGAGTTATTGAATTTTCCGCTAAAATAAGTCTGACAAAATCTTAAATAATTAAAAAAATAATTTTGGTTGGCATCCAAATTTGTTACTTTTTAAATGCTTTTTAGTAGCATAAACTTCGTTTTTGTAGCTACAATAGTTTTTAGTTATTTAAAATTCCGCTAAAATAAGACTAAAGTTAGCGGGCGAAAGTAAGAAAATTATAATTTTTTGATGTCTTAAATTGTAGCTATTTAAATGCTAATTTTTTGCGCAAATATTAATTTTGTACCTTCCATGGGTCATTTTCTATTGAAGCATTTTAAATGCTAATTTGTTGCGCAAAAATTAATTTTGTACCTCCCATGGGTAAATTTTCTATTGAAGCTTTTCAATAAAAAATTCGTTGCGCAAAAATTAATTTTGACCCATGTGAGCTACAAAATATTGCGCAACAATTTTTTTTTGAATAGCTTAATTTCTGAAAAGAAAAAAAATTGAATATTCAACTTTTTTAAAAATTTTGACCGTTACTGATCTTATTTTAGCGAAATCTTGAATAACAAAAAAACTAGTTGAGCTACAAAATCGGGGTTTATGCGTTTTATCTAGTATGGTGACTTCAAATTTCTGCGAACAATTTTTTTTAAATTTGTCATTATTTTAGAGTTTGGAAGGTCACTTTTGAGCTTATTTTTTCAGCAAAAACTTGAATATTTCAAAAAGTGCTTGAGCTAAAAAATGAGGTTTGCACAACAAATTTTGGTTTGAAAAGCTAAATACAATTACTGGCAAATTTTTTTTTTAAGAAAGTCATTTTTTAAAATCTCTCCACTTGGTGCGCATACCGAAAGTACCCTTTTGAAATTGACTTATACACAACCATCCTACATCATAATATATACATAGGTATAGTTAAACGTGTATAATATTATTTGAATTTTGTTCCGTTTCCGCTTGTTATTGTTGCTCTGGTATTTAGAATAACGAAAAAGTGAAAATTGATCGATTTAATTTCTATGAACCATATTTCTTGTTTCGAATATTATTTTTTATTAACTAAGCTTCTCAAACTTTGATGCTATTTTATTAATTCTTAACAATCAAAGTAAACCCATCTATTAACACTGGCTCCTTCTGAGTCAAACCCATTATTTTTACTGTAAACATAAAATCAACTAAATAAAATAATTCATCCTTTTTAAGGCCACTATCGAGTACAAAAGAAGAGTGTTCTTATTTTACATTAGGAAACTAGTTTTTTGTCTTCGAAGTACTTCGATATAATTTTGGTATCGAAATTAACATGGCGATTGTGACCGGACACATGTCCGACGAATAGTTTTTGTTGCTTTTAATTATCATACATGAAATAAATCGTCACTTATTCGAAGAGAATAAGTTAATGGTAAAGCCTAGTACGCAGCTTAAGCGAAATGAAATTTTTCGTTGGTCTCCGAGAAGACAACGAAAACCTCAGCGGAAAATATTGATGTAGAGTTTCACAAATTGCAAAATAAAAATCAAAGACAAGCGCCAACAAAATCACACAAATTCGAGTTATAATGAAAGAAACAACATAAACAACAAAAAACAAATTCAAATGTCTTTTATTGGGCTTTTTTGGTCAATTTTAATATCTTTATGTAAATAAAAATTACAACATAAATGTTTATCCCATTTTCTATACAAATACATAAAATGACAATTCTTTAAATTTGTTTAAAAATTGTAAAAATAAATAATAAGTTTAACTTACATAATTTACTATTGCATTTTTTTGAATTTTAGATAAAATGTTTCGTCCAGTATATTTTTTACATTTAAAACAAATCACCACAAATTTAATAAATTAAAAAAAAACAACTTAACAATAAATTTAACATCCTAACACAAAACATAAATATCATAGAATGACGATGTTGTATAATGCAGTTCGTACTGTCAATGTCCTCTTTAAGATTCATTGAATTGGTTCTCTTTTGTTGTATTCTCAGATTCTCTAATGTGTACCTAGCATTTCTCTTTCTTTCTTTGTCTATGATCTTGACGTTGTCGAAATCTGCAGTGTGTCCAGTTTCCATTATGTCCAGTCGATTCTCTTTTGTTTTTTATGTCTCCCTTATGTTCGCTCATTCTTTTCTCTAATGCTCGTTTGGTTGTGCCTATGTACACCAGATGACATTCTTCTTCTTCTTTTCCATTACAATTACGAGTAATTTGGTATATTACGTCGTGCATGTGGTCTTTTGGTATTGGTGTTTTGGTGTTAGTGTACAGTTTAGTTAGTGTTTCGTTAGATTTGTGTGCAAAAACGATATTGGGTTTTTCTTTTATTATTTTATAAAGATGTTTGCTCTCAGTTAAATTAGGTATGAAGGGAACTTTTATAAATGTTCGAGGGTTGCCGTCTGTATTTGATGAAGTTTTTTCTGTGGTTTTCTTTTGTTGTTTGTTTTTTATTAGGTCGTCAATTATGTATCGTGGAAAATTGTTCATTTGTAGCATTGTTAGTATTTTTTGTTTGTTTTCTTCATAGAATTGTTCGTCGCTTATTTTAAAAAAAATTTTGTATGACGTTTCTGGCATTATGCCCAAACAAAAGTGCGACACTGTGACACTACAGTGCGACAAAAACTTTTATATGAAAAACGTTTTGCGCTTAATCGCATTTGGTGTGGGAACTTTCATATGACGATGTGTCAATAAATGTTGGCGTTTTCGTGTCGCACTGTCGCACTTTGGTTTGGGCCGTGAACGCAAGAAGAAAATCGTGTTCTTTTAATTAATTTAGGTGAGCGAAGTTACTTTAATAGGAGCAAAACGCATAATTTATCTTTTCCAAAGTTCGCTCTAATCAGTTTATAATGTCATTGATTAATTGAATACTGCCCAGAGATGAACGTACATTTAAAGAAAGTACTGCGACACTGCGGCACGATAGTGCGGCAAAATGTATTTACACAGTGTCATATGGAAGTACCCACAATAAATGCGACGAAGCGCAAAGCGTTTTTCATATAAAAGTTTTTGTCGCACTGTAGTGTCACAGTGTCGCACTTTGGTTTGGGCAAGCCTTAAAACTAAACGTAAACTGAAAAAGAGTTATAACCTGTTTCGACTAGAAATAAATGGGCGAAGTTTTAAAACATTTAAAAGCTACTCTTAAAACTTATAAGAGTCGACTCTAAAAAAATAATTTTAGATTAAAGGCTTGCCCAAACCAAAGTGCGACAGTGAGACACCACAGTGCACCACGAACTTGTATATGAAAAACGCTTTGCGGTTTGTCGTATTTGGTGTGGTTAGTTCCATATGACCTTACGTAAAGAAATTTTGAGGCACTGTCGTGTCGCACTGTCGCACTTTGGTTTGGCAAGCCTTAAAACTAAACGTAAACTGAAAAAGAGTTATAACCTGTTTCGACTAGAGATAAATGGCGCAAGTCTTAAAACATTTAAAAGCTACTCTTAAAACTTATAAGAGTCGACTCTAAAAAAATAATTTTAGATTAAAGGCTTTCCCAAACCAAAGTGCGACAGTGAGACACGACAGTGCACCACGAACTTTTATCTGAAAAACGCTTTCCGGTTTGCCGCATTTGGTGTGGATACTTCCATATGACCTTACGTAAATAAATTTTTTCCGCACTGTAGCACTTTGGTTTGAGCAAGCCTTTAATCTAAAATTATTTTTTAAGAGTCGACTCTTATAAGTTTTAAGAGTAGCTTTTAAATGTTTTAAAACTTCGCCCATTTATTTCTAGTCGAAACAGGTTATAACTCTTTTTCAGTTTACGTTGCCCAAACCAAAGTGCGACACTGTGACACTGCAGTGCGACAAAAGCTAAGCCTAAGCCAAAGTGTCACAAAGCCACGTGACAGTGCGACAAGGATTTTCATAAGAAACACTCTTTGTCGCGTTTGATGTTACTCACTTATGATGCTGTTTAAATAAATTTTGTTGTGGTGTTACGTTGTCGTTTGGGTAAGCCCTTATGAAAGCCCTTGTTTCAATGTTACAGTGTGAGTGTTTGGTTTGGGCAATCCTTAACACAAAAAAATATTAAATTGAAATTACATTTCGTGACAAAACTGCATACATAACAGAATTTGAATCTATTTTAGTTATTTATATGCAGTAAAGGCTTGCCCAAACCAAAGTGCGTCATGACAACGCCAAAATTTATTTACACAGCGTCATATGAGAGTACCCACACCAAATGCTATTAAGCGCAAAACATTTTTCATATAAAAATCGTGTGGCACATGTCGTGACGCACTGTCGCAAATTATTTTCAAATATTTCGAAACTCACCAAAAATTATCGACACCTGGAACGAACATATTGCAATCCATACATATTTTCAAATTAACTGCCAATTTTAAATTTAACCGCCAAATCAAGTTACCAAAGTGGTGAATTGACGGTTTCGGCTAAGTATGCGTGTTTTTACGCATACTTAGCCGAAACCGTCAATTTGAGCTTGTTGGCAAATCTGTGTGACGTCAGAAGTTTCTTATCTCCTTATACGTATCTCTGGTCAAGATCATAGACAAAGAGAGAAAGAGAAATACTAGGTACACATTAGAGAACCTGAGAATACAACAAAAGAGAACCAATTCAATGAATCTTAAAGAGGACATTGACAGTACGAACTGCATATACAACATCACCATTCTGTGATATTTATGTTTTGTGTTAGGATGTTAAAATTATTGTTAAGTTGTTGTTTTTAATTTATTAATTTTGTGGTGATATGTTTTAAATGTAAAAAATATACTGGACGAAACATTTTATCTAAAGTTCAAAAAAATGCAATAGTAAATTATGTAAGTTAAACTTATTATTTATTTTTACAATTTTTAAACAAATTTAAAGAATTGTCATTTTATGTATATGTATAGAAAATAAATAAACGCCCCTGAAGATGCTGAGAAACTGCAGCGAAACGTCGGGATAAACATTTGTGTTGTAATTTGTATTTACATAAAGATATTAAAATTGACCAAAAAAGCCCAATAAAAAACTATTAAATTATAAAATGCAAAGAATTGGTCACATATACAAATTCACAAATTCAAATGTCATTTTCCGCACACAAATAATGTACCCGGCAATTAATTGTATTAGAAAAGAGAATGGAGACTTCTCCAAATAAACCAGTATAAACTAATTTCGCTGGTCGGGAACTGCGTACTGTAGAACGAAAAGCAGAACGAAATTTTTCGTTTACGATTTCGTTGTGTGATTTTTCTATGAGATTTTTTGTTTCGCTTCAGCTGCGTACTAGGCTTAAAGGGGGTTTCCCATGCAAAAATAGGTTGGCTTTTCCGCAAAATTGTGTAGCGTTCGCAATTTTACTAATATTTCAATAAAACAAACGGGTTTCGATTAATAATATATTGACTCCAATATTTCTGTTGCTTAAAAAAAAAATAAAAAATTCTGTGTGCCTCAAAAGCGACAAGCAAACGGAAAAACCTATAAAATTTAGATAGGTGTTTGTTCTAACCCTTGGGAAATTGATTAAATATTAAATTTTTATTTATTTTATATTATATTCCAAGAACAAAGAAAAAAAGAGAAAATTCTTTAAAAAGTATGAATGCACTATTTGGTATAACTTTCAAAATATTTAAGGTAATGAAGTAAAATAAAGTTTTTTCAAAGCTTGAAATATATAGTGTGATCGGAATATTTTTTTATTTTATTAGATTTTTTTACTGACACAAACATAAAAAATACATATTTTTTCCCTAACATTTTGTTCTGCTACCCGGGAAATTGATTAATATATTTTTGTTTTTTTTTTTTAATTTTTTTTTTATGAAAGACTATTATATGTATCACCCAACCCCGCTTGTTTTTTTTTACCTGTAACATATTTAAAAATAAACTTCAAAGTGTAAGCATTTGCAAGACCATTGCAGTTGAAGTATAGCCAATAATATCCTCACATATTTTTACTTGCGATATGGGTACCATATATCAAGTTATGCATTCGTACAAAAAAAAAAAGTTGAGATAACAATCAAACATGACATTACGATGATAGAGAATGAGAAAAAAGTGGGTCCGACAATTCTGTCTGTCTGTTTGTCTGTCTGTCTGTCTGTCAATGAAACTTGAAGCGAAACGTTCGGGGTGAGTGTTAAAAAACTCGTCTAATCCGAGAATATTTAGTAAATTTATCTTCAAGAGCAAGTACGTGCGACCTATTCGTGCATTTTTTTTTTTTTGTGTGGTTGCACAGACATAATGTTTATAGAGGTAGGTTGGAGTGGGAGATAGATCATAGTGTGTAGAAAAAATTCGGTAAGTAAATGGATTCTTTTTGTTTTGGTTGTTGGAAAAAATATGAAGATGAATATGAGAGGGATATTTGTTTGTACAAAGAATATCGCAATTGCGCGATCATTTATTTTAATTTCTTTTTCTTTGGTTTGGCGCATGATATCGTAAGAAGAGGGGTGTGAGAGGGAGATTTGCTATTTTTATATAACTCTTTCTTTTTGTCCGAATATGAGGTTCTGTTTCTTTATTTCAATTTGAAATTCTATCAATGTGGTTAATTTTTTTTGGTTTTAAAAGTAATTTAGGTACCTACGCACCTATCTATTCGTAGATGATCGGAATCATCACCCAATAATAAAACTCCCATTTCATAAAAAAATAGTTTTCCTGTCTATTCAAAAATTATTTATTACCTCACTAAGAGCAAACAAATAAATAATCTTCGCATAAAGTTTCTTCTTTTTTATATTTCTTCTACTCGACAAACACAAATAGAAACAAAAAACCTAGCCGCACATCGCGCTGTCGCGTGCTGCAACAACAATACCTATGTACATTGTACATATAAAATAAAATGCACGATTGGGTCACACGTACTTGCTCTCATAGATAAGGTTAGTATATATTCTAAGCCTTTTTAATTAAAAAATAAAAAAAAGCATAAAATTCGATTTTTAAATGACTAAAACAGCTTCTTTAATGAATTTTAACTCAAAACGAAGTATGTAATCTGATTTCTTCTACAATGATACATTTTGAGAAAAAAAATTTGAAAATCGTTTTTAAAAAAAACTATTTTTTCTATATAAAATTTTGCAAGGACTTAAAAAAAAAAATGGTACGCCATTTTTAAGATATTATTTATCAACATCTAAAAACTAAATTTTGAAAAAAAATATTAAGTTGTTTTTGAAAAAATGATTTTTGAAAAAAAATTCAATTTTTTTTAAAAATCCAAAAAAATAATTTTCAATTTTTTTTACTAAATATTATTTCGGCAACTTAAAAGCATTCATGTAACAAAAATGGGTGAAATTCATTGAGTCATGAAGGAGAAAATCTGAATTTAAAAAAATCGTTCTATGAAAGGTACATACAAAAAAAATATCCTTGTGTAGAAGTATTAATTCGGTATTTATATTAAGGTGGGTACGTCTACGATGATCGTAGTAGCAGTTCTCTCAAAATGTAAAAAAAAACTCTCTTCAGACACAAAACCCGATACTCAATTTTATATAAAAGTAAGCCAAATAAATTTTATTTAAATGAAATGAATGAAACAAACAAGAAAATGAAATGGATAAAAATTAAATTAGTTGGCCACCATAAACGGCGTTGAACAAATTGTATCTGTGTTAAATATTTTATATTCAAAGCTTTTTATAATATTTCAAAGTAGTTCAGCCTATGGTGCCAAAATAAATTATTTTAAAAGTTTACAAAAAAAAAAAAAAAAATAGATGAAAAGATTTGATGTCAAAATATTTACAAAATCAAATTTAAATGAATATTGAAAGAAAATCGATATGTAACAAAAACAAATTAATAAAAAGTGTAGTTTTATTTGATTGTTATCATCAATGGACACCTTATAATCCACGTTGGGCTCCAATGTGAAGTATGAATTCTGTTCTTCGGTATTTATATTAAAGTGCGTACGTCTACGATGATCGTAGCAGATCTCGCAAAATGTAAAATACTCTCTTCTTCAGACACAAAACACGATAATCAATTTTATATAAAAAAAAAACGAAATAAATTTTATTTAAATGAAATTAATAAAACAAACAAGAAAATGAAATGAAGAAAATTAAATTAGTTGTTTCATAATTGCAAGTCTACCAGTTGGTGATTTACGGCTCATAAGTCATTTTAGCGGTTGAAGTTCAGTTAAAAGTGCTACTTCGCCTCCTTCTATAAATCCTCTGAATATGTTTACAGCCCAAACTATACCTAAGGCTTCTTTTTCCGTGGTGAAATAATTTCGTTCAGCTGTCTTCATCACATTTCTCCCCCTGGACCAGAACTGCTCCAACAGTGTAATTGCTGGCATCTGTCTTCAAAATGAAAGGCTTACAATCGCAGGCTTGTTAGAGGACAGGTGCACTTGTGCGTAGATTTTTTAATGCAACAAATGAAGCTTGTTCTTCTTTGCCCTACTTCCATAAGGCATTCATCTTGGTGAGGTCACTTAAAGGTTATGATATTTTTGCAAAATTTTTCATGAATCGCCGGCACCAAGAACATCATCATCATCGGCTCGACAACCGGGGTCCGGTCCTGGCCTCTTTCAACAAGTCTCTCCACCTATCCCGGTCTCGAGCCGACGACGCCATCCAGTTGCACACCCCAAGGCTTCGGGCGTCCTGGTCTACGCCATCTCTCCAGCGCAAGCATGGTCTACCACGCTGCCGTCTACCATAGAATGTACCACAAAAGACTTTCCGAGCAGGAAAGCTCATACGAGCTAGGTGCCCTGCCCACCGGAGTCTACCGAGCTTAATTTTTGTCACTATGTCTGCTTCAAGGTAGATTGCGTACAACTCATGATTGTACCGTCTCCGGAATCGTCCTTCCTCACATATGGGGCCAACAATTCTCCGTAAGACTTTTCTCTCGAACGCGGCTAAGAGGTCACAGTGCCTTTTGCTAATCACCCAAGTCTCGGATCCATACATGAGTACTGACAGGACCATGGTCCTGTACAGCAGCAGCTTTGAAGTTATAGTTAGATTTCTGGATTTGAATAGCTTTGACAGACTGTAGTAGGCTCTATTGGATTTGAGAAGCCGCCAGCGTGTTTCTTCTTCTATGTTGTTATCGGCTGCTACTGTTGACCCAAGGTATTTAAAGGTTTGCACCACTTCAAATTCGTGCTCCGCTACCTTGATTGTTTGACCAACTGTTCTTCTCGCATTCGACGCCACCATGTACTTTGTTTTACCTTCACTAATGTGCAGCCCCAGATTTTGTGCCGCCTGCTCGATCTGGATGAAAGAATCGTGTACAGCTTGTTCGGTTCTTCCGATGATGTCGATGTCGTCTGCGTAAGCCAGTATCTGGCTGGACCTGTTGACGATGGTCCCTCTTGTTGCCGTGCCAGAGTCACGGATTGCTTTCTCCAACGCCAGGTTGAAGAGGAGGCAGGCCAAACCATCTCCTTGTCGGAGTCCATTAAAGATGTTGATTAGTCTGAATAGTAATCCGGCTATTTTAACTTGGCTTGTTACGTTGGTCATGGTCAACCTACATACATAGTCGTGTCAATTTATTTGGGATGCCGAATTTTCTCATGGCTTTGTAAAGTTCTACCCTGGCTATGCTATCATAGGCGGCTTTAAAGTCTATAAACAGATGGTATGTTGGGATGTTAAATTCTAGACATTTTTCCATCGCCTGCCTAAGGATAAAAATCTGATCAGTTGTTGATTTGCCTGGAATGAAACCACACTGATAGTGTCCGATGTTTAATTGTTTAATTGTATGGGGTTATCCGGTCTTGTGGGATAGAGGAGTATCTTATAGGCGGTACTCAACAACGTGATACCTCTATTATTGCTGCACGTTGTGACATCTCCCTTCTTATGTATGGGGCATATGATACCTTTTCGCCAGTCTTCTGGCATTTCTTCATGGTCCCATACGTGCACTATGATATTATGAATTGCTTGACGTAAGGCTGGCCCACCGTGGTGGAATAATATCGACTCCCGGGGCTTTGTTTTTCTTGAGCCGTCCTATAGCCTTCTCAACGTCTTCTATGCTTGGTGGCGGTAGCATAGTATGTGCACTGCGTCATGTTTCGGACGGATTGTTAGAACTTCCGCGCCTGGTGCGGACCTCGCTCTCATCTGTTCTCTATTTCACAGATTAGGTTCTTCTCCCAGGCTGATTTTTTCTGTCTGTGAAGCCGTTTTTCTATTCTTCTGAGCTCTTTATATTCCTCTTCACGTGCCCGCGTTCTATGAGATTGTTGCATAAATACGCCAATTATTCGGCAATTAATGAGTGAAAAAAAATTTTATTTGACCAAAAATTAAAAAGTGTCATGCTAACTTTATATAAAGTTAGCGTGACAAACACTTCCGATCAAATTCTGACCAAACTAAGAATGCGGTAATTTTTTTGACTTCACGGCATAAATGAGGCAATTATACGGCAATTACTGAGCCAAAAATAAATTACTTTTTCAAAAGTTGTCATGCTAAGTTTATACGGGTGAAACTTTGTCTGGGTCGACTTGAATACCGTGGTTCGTGAGGTCATGTCCCACGTATTTTACTACTGGACAACAAAAGTTCGATTTTCGCCTATTGACTTTTAATTTGAAGAGCTTAAGGCAATCAAAAATTAGGTTCATGTCTTGAAGATGTTTTTCGAAGGTGCTGGAACATATTATGATATCATCTATGTATATCAATATTAATACATCAGTAAGTGCTATTCGAAATCTCTCCATCATCCTTTGGAATGTGGCTGGAGCGTTTCGTAAGCCGAATGGCATGCACTTGAAACGAAACATTCCAAATGGTGTGATAAATGCCGTCCTGTCACAGTCTTCTTCAGATATTTTAATTTGATAGTATTCAGATTGTAAATCCAGTGTACTTTTGAACGAAATGTTGGATGTTGAGTGTAGCAGGATCCTTGGTAATGGATATCTGTCTGGTATTGTGATGCTGTTTAATTGTCGGTAATCGATGCGAATGCGAATACCTCCGTCTTTCTTGGGAACAAAAAAACAACGGGAGCTGCC
Organism: Meliscaeva auricollis; assembly: GCA_948107695.1. Taxonomy (NCBI): domain Eukaryota; kingdom Metazoa; phylum Arthropoda; class Insecta; order Diptera; family Syrphidae; genus Meliscaeva; species Meliscaeva auricollis. Next base: position 52,162,092 of record OX403616.1, on the reverse strand, counting down.
TAAGGAGATTCACACTCTTCGATTATCTTTTGTTGGAGCATCTTATTCAATTCTACTTTTAGTTGTCCTCTTCTGGTTGATGACAGTCCATAGGGTATCGCAGCTATCGGATTGCTGTTGTTCGTTTGGATTCTATGCATAGCGAATGGTGTTGGTTCATCTAATGTATCAAACACAGTGCTATGATGTGCAAGGAGATTGTTAAGCTTGTGTCGGTCACTTTCGTTTAACTCAACTGCTTCATCAGTTCGAAGTTCGATGTCTATGGAAATGATTTCTGTGAAGAAGGAATCGGGATCAACATCTTCTTGAGTACGCACCAAACTTGGAAGTTTAGTTCTTTTAGCTTGCGATCTAGACTACAATCTGTTATTCTCAAAATGTCATCAAATATCTTTTGAATGGATTTGGGTGAATCAACGTTTTGTACGGATGATGTCATCAATCTTTTTCTAGGCAGAATTTCACGTATTTGCGTGACAGGTTCCAATGATTCATACCAGGATAAAAATGCAGATGTTCGCTTTAACGATTTAAGTGTCGTTTGTTGGCTTTGCTCTGCAAGTGAATTGCTATGTATAAACGAATTCTGAGATGTCCGTAGTGGAGAATTGAACTCTGGTGTTTTACCGAGAGGTGAGATGGGCTTACACTTTGTTGAAGTCATTCAATTTTCAAAAATATTCTCTTGTAAAGGCTTACGTACAACTTTTGTACGAGCTGCTTCATACAAATCGAAGGTTTTTTCTGGTTGGTCTGCAAAGTACCACATTCGTTGTCCTAGGCCTAAGACAATTCTATTTTGTTCCAGGAAGTCTATTCCGATCAAAGTTCTATTGTCAATCGCTTAGGTAAAAGCTATAAATTTGATTGGGCGTAATCGATTGCCAATTATAATGTTTGTTTCTGTAATATATAAATCTCTTGTGCAGAAACTCCTTCATCAGCAAGAGGAATGTTGGCGTCAAGTTTCTAAAATTTTAAACCGTTCCGGAGGAGATGCAAGAATAGTTCTTTTCCATCGACGCTTGTTCTGGCAGCAGTATCAATATATGCTAAGCCGGTATGAGAAAGTTCGTGCGATCCAGTCTTGCATCTTATTTTTTCTATGGGATGCGACATCTGTTTATAATTATTTGTGGTATAATAGTTTTAAAATTTATGGTGCCTACAGCAATTATTTGATTTAAATTCTTTTAAATTTAATCTTCTTTAAATAGGTAATTAACATTAACAAACAAGAATCGAGAAAAATTCTATTTTATGCCATCATCGGAACGGTGCACCACCTCGACTGCAGTATCATCAATGATCATAAACACTTATACTCACCTTGATAAGAAAGTTTTTTTACAATTTAAACGCTCGGTAAGTGATTTTTTATTGATTTTGTTTGATTTTATTTAATATCGAAATTGCATAGACAGTTTTTAGAAATGAGGCATTGCTTATTGAATCGAAAGAGTATGCAACAAAATAGTGATTCGAAATAATTTAAGCAGATTCCTAATTACAAACTATACAAAAATTTAATCAGAATATTTAGTTATTTGTTTTTGAATCAATCCAAAAAGTATGCAACAGATTAAAGAATGAAGACATCCTCCTAGTTAATGGCTATAAAATAATATAACTTTTATTTGAATTGAACCGGAAGTGGTTTTGGCCAAAAGTAGGCTACATATCGATACCTACAAAGAATTCAAATATAACGATCTAGTATTTTTATTTTTTATTGGTTTCGTGTCAAAAAAATATCTAGGTTTTAATCAAAACCAACATTACAATGATGGAGAAGACAAAAAAAGTAGTTTTCGTCATACTGTCCGTGCGTCCGTCGCATAGTGGTGCCTTTGCGGAAATAAATACTAAAAATGATTTTTTTAACTTGGATTTTTGAATTTATTTTTTCATAGATACATAACTGTTCTATATTTTCCCAAAATTTGGGAAATTTATATCAAGGAATTGGCGAGATACAGGGCAATAAAGTTACCCTATCTTTAAGTTTTGAAATCTATGTAATTTCTTGCCTTAACTTTTTTGTTCATGTAGAGTAGCAATTTAATAACTGTTTGTAAAAACAATTTTTTTTATTAAATAATATGCTGAGCTTTCAAAATAAGAAAAAAAAATTAAAAAAAACAATTGTTTTCGTCTTTTAGTTGGGTAACTACAGGGTGACCTAGAATTAATGTTTTAATGTTCTTTCCTCAGATCTACAGTTTTAGCTACATTAAGCTACGTCTAGTGACTACAATTTTTTAGAAAGCTACAATATTCAAGTAACTATTTTTGAAAGAATTGTATCCGTCTTGATCCGATTTGGAACGCAGTGTACAAATTAGTTTCACAGTATCCCATTTAAAAAAAACATGGTTTTGACTTTAATCATGTTGCAAAAGTTGTAATTTCATGGTTAATAATGGTTGGAAAGAAATCAACCAAGATTTTATTTTTGCCAAAAATATATATATTTCATTAAAATATAAAATAAATTTAATCCTTTGACGGATATCTGATATTATTAATTTTAAACTCAATAAATTTTTCCTGCCCCAATTTTTTTTCCCAATTCAAAATTATTTTTCTTGGAAATATGTGGTAAGCATATATTTTTTATGATGTTATTAAAACGAACTAATAGTACTAATAGTACTTTTAAAAAATGTGTACCTTTATATATTTATCCAACATTTTTTATGGTCCAATAAGTAGATACAGGTAATAAATAAAAAAGGATTTTTTTTAGGTTTTTACCTGAATACGAGTTTTTAGAAATTAGTAGAAATGATATTGCTTTTTTATGATCGGAAACAGATTTTGAAGGGTGTTGCACAATTTTGTATAACGGTATGTCCTGAAAACCTTTTCAGAATTAGTTCGGTCATAAAAAAAAGATAAATTCATTTTGTATAAAACACAAACCTAAACCCAAAAATTTGCTCGACGTTTGTGTTATTAAAAAAAAAAGTTAAAAATGTCTGCATTTGTTTTAGGTTATAACGTTTTAAGTGAAGTTTTGTTTGAAGGGATCGATTCGTCAGAACCGTTTTTATTAGAACAATATCCGTTATTTAATACAAATGATATTGCGGCCATAGTATCAGGAGTTGGAAAGAAATTTTTTTCTCAATTTAAACAAATTTTTATAAGAGTTGGCTATTCCAAATCAATATTTTATGAAAAATATAGTGATTGGTTAAGTGGTGAATTGTTGATTAAATTAACTAGTGGCAGTAATAAACAGGAAAATGTTTTGCCTCGTGGTAGGCCAAAGAAGGACTGCACATCCTGCACTGACCGAGCCAAGAGATATAAAGCTGAAGAACTAAAACGTTCAATCGTGAAGAAGCTCTTGAATTAAATAACTAACTTATTACCAGATATAATTAATAATGTGTACTCATATATTTATTTATTTAGTCATTATATTCGATATATGCTTGTGTTATTATGAATTTAATTGATTATTTAGCTTAAGAACAAAACGAAAACAAAAACAAATAAAACAGTTTTCCTTTTTATATAAGTTAATAAACCCTGCAAATCCGAAAAATGTCAATAACTTTTCTCTAAATGATTGTACCAAATTTTGTCGAGGTGTGTGTAAGGCCAATTCAAACATGTGTGCCAAATTTCATTGAATTCCGTTACATAGTTCAAATTTTACAAATAAAATTATTTTTTATTGTTATTATTGTACTATTCGTACTAGAATGTCAGCTTATTAGACTTGACCATTCTTTATTCCGTCAATTTCTATTTTACTATTTTTTTTTATATAAGTCAATAAACCCTGCAAATCCGAAAAATGTCAATAATTTTTCTCTGAATGATTTTTTTTTCGAAAAAATTTTGTCGAGGTGTGTGTAATCCTAGTCCAAACATTTGTGCCAAATTTCATTGAATTCCGTTGCTTAGTTCAGATTTTACGGATTTATTTCCGCTGTCCCATACAAATGGCACCACTGTGCCGTCGGTCTGTTCGTCTGTGCGTCTGTGCGAGGTCATACCAGATAGCCATTCCAAATTTAAAAAAATCGACTTTTCAAATTTTTTTTTCAAGCCAATCGTTTCTGTTTGTGACAGCATTAAAAAGTTTTGTGACTCTTTATTTTTTTAAGTTATTAACAAATTAAAAAAAAGTACAAGTTAGCCATAATATTTTTGAAAATTGTAGTAACATGGATTTTTTTATACTCAATCGACCAGAAATCGTTTGTGGCTTCTGAATATATCAATAAAATCGTTTGTGACAACTTAGTTTTCGAGAAAAATTAGAAAAACAAATTGAAATTCACCACACTTGCATTAATTTAATAGGAATGGGAGGAGCTATGCATAGGTATACACTGTTGCATATGTATGTGATTCATGTTGCTGAGGTGGGTAAATGGTTTGAGGTGAGCATAATGTTGCAATGATAAATAAGTATGATTGTGTAATTATCAAAATAAAAGTGGATTGTTTTAATAGAATAGATGGGAAAGCATAAAATGTACTAACAAATCAGTTTGCAACAAAACTATTACGGCCAGACCTTGTTTAATGTTTAATATTTTAGCCTAATTACTTTATATGATAGGTGGGTAGGTGTACTTATCCTCAATCGATTGAAACAATTTTTAGCATTGCAGTTAGGTAGTCAAAAACAACGAAATGCTTGTAAGTAGGTACAAATTCAAATTTATGAAACTTTTCTCGCGCAAAAATTGCCATAAACGTAGAACAAACTTAGGTATTCATCGCAATGAACTTGTAACATTTTAATAACATTACCGAAAATGCTTTGTTTTACTTAGAATGTATAACTTTTGTTGACATGTCAAAAAACGTCAAAGTTCGGATTTGTTGGAATCTTTAAAAATCATATAGGTATAACGCTTTGTTGATCTGTCATACAACAATTATTAAACACGTTTTTAAACCATAAATTCTTATTTTTCTTCAATATTTATTCAGTTTTTTGTTGATTATAGGCAAATTTTCAATTTTATACATTAATAATGCAAGCACCTATAAGGATTATGATTTATTGTTTGTAAGCCACTCGCTCACTTTGACATCTTCAGGTCATACCAGATAGCCATTCCAAATTTTAAAAAATCGACTTTTCAAATTTTTTTCACGCCAATCGTTTGTGATTCGTTTGTGACTGTTTGTGACAACATTAAAAAGTTTTGTGACTCTTTAGTTTTTGAATTATTAACAAATCAAAAAAAAAGTACCAGTTAGCCATAATATTTTTTCAATCAAATCGTATATCAATAAAATCGTTTGTGACAACTTAGTTTTCGAGAAAAATTAGAAAAACGGATTGAAATTGACCACACTTGCATTATTTTAATAGTAATGGGAGGAGCTCATAGGTGTACGAAGTTGCATATGTATGTGATTCATGTTGCTGAGGTGGGTAAATGGTTTGAGGTGAGCATCATGTTGCAATGATAACTAAGTATGATTGTGTAATTATCAAAATAAAAACAAATATCGTTTGTGACAACCCAGTTTGTTTGTGACACCCTATTTTCTAAAAACTCACACTGGCTGCTTTCTGCCACAAACAAACTGGGTTGTCACAAACGATATTTGTTTTTTTTTTTTATAATTACACAATCATACTTAGTTATCATTGCAACATGATGCTCACCTCAAACCATTTACCCACCTCAGCAACATGAATCACATACATATGCAACAGCGTGTGGTGAATTTTATTGATATATTCAGAAGCCACAAACGATTTCTGATCGATTGAGTATAAAAAAATCCATGTTACTACAATTTTCAAATATATTATGGCTAACTGGTACTTTTTTTTAATTTGTTAATAACTCAAAAACTAAAGAGTCACAAAACTTTTTGATGTTGTCACAAACAGTCACAAACGAATCACAAACGATTGGCGTGAAAAAAAAAATTGAAAGTCGATTTTTTAAAATTTGGAATGGCTATCTGGTATGACCTGACATCTTCTGTCTTCTGTTTTTTATGTTAAAAAAAACATGTTTTAAACATTATTACAACGTGAGCAAAGACGCTTAGAAACAATAACGTTGTATTGTAACGTAATTTTAACATTTCGGTTTCAATGAAAATGACAGCTGACAAAACCTTGAACACATAATATAATTCTACTCTTTCAAATAAAATAAACTTTAACTGATTTCCAAAAAAAAAAAAGAAGAAAATTCAAAGTTCGGCAATGATTGGATCCCCCACATAATCAAAATAAGGCATAATGACATAATGGCATAATTCGAAGTTCCATAAGTCACATCATTGCCACGTCAAAAAAAAAAAACACAATTACGAATCCACGAGGCTCAATATTCATAAATAATCACTTTCCAACAAAGGAGAAGAAATAATTATTGAAAGAAGAAATAATTATTGCCTGCCAGAATGGCCCACCTACTCGTATATGCTTCATGTAGTTTGACGTTTTATTTCAATATCATGTTATCTATATATTTTTGTAACTTGGCTATAATTTTTGAGTAACACTATAGTTAATAATTGAGTTGTTTTATTTGTTTAAATTTGTTATACAAAACATATTAAAAATATTTGAAAAATTATATGCTTCTGGCTTCTGGTTGTTTTAGTGTTTTAAGTGTGTTGTTTTAAACTAAGTGTTTGTTGTTATTTTGTAAAACCAATCGTCCTTAATGTGAGTTCATAGATTTATGTTCGAACAAAAATGTCAATTTACACATACTTTGATTTCGTTCGGAAATCTAAAAAAGTTAAACTCACAGTAGGTGTGATTATGATATTGAAAATGTATCTTGAGCAAAAAAAGTTCTTTTTATATTTGAATGAAAAAACACAAGATCATGTTATGAGCTTATTTTAATATCAATTCAGAATTGTTAAATTAACTTTTCATAATAATGATAAATTGTTATAAAATAATTGTCAAACAGTTTTCTGAAACTGTTTTAAACATACAAAACAGATACCTATCTTTTATTTAAAAATGTAACAAAGACCTTTTAACAACATTCAACTAAGCAGCTTAATTACAACTATTTACCAACAAATAAAATATTTGATGAAACAAGTTAAGCACTTATAAAATTCATTTATAACAATTTAAATCACAATGTTGAAATTATTTTCTGATTTACAAATTTACAATTGAGTTGTAACTTGTATGTTAAAGAAAGCTTCATTATAACTCAATTAATACAATACAATCAAATATTTGTTATAAATCGTAATCCGTGCTACTATGGTATTAAACAACATCTAAAAATTAAATTTAAAATTTAAAAATATTTTTTTTTCTTATTTGTGCACATCTCTTAATACCTACATCACATCACATAACCAAAAGTTAAAATTTTCAAGCTAAGCTAATACATAATAACTTTGGACTACATGAGCAAGTTCATGCGATCCAGTCGTGCATTTTATTTTATTTAAATTTGAATCAATTTTTTTTCTTTTGATACCTACTGGATATACAGGGTGTCCCGTAATTAGTCATGAAAAATTTAAGGGGTGATTCTGGGTATATTTTATTGTGAAGGAAACAAAAATAAAGAAAAAAGTCAGTTACTAATTTGCCAAAACACCTGTACATTTTATGATAATTAGGAAAACGTACAACAGGTAAAAACTTAAAAAGAAGTTTTTTTTTGTCTAAAGTCCAAAAGATTTTGAATAAATATTCATTTTTGTTGCATGTATGCATGTTAGAGCCCGCTTTTGGATTTCATTGCGAATTGTAATTGATGCTATCTGCGGGGCTGTGACATAAGGCCAAATTTCGGTATTTGGCCTTAGGACGCTTTAAGAAAGTGAAATAGGACCAAATTTTAAGGTTTGGCGTTATGTCGCTTTCGGGCTTTTATTTTTTCAAATTAAATAATTTTGTATAGAAAACTGCTGAAATAGGTGACTGTTCATGGAACACAACATTAATGGGCTTACATATGTATGTCCCACCGCAGTGGGTCATAACTCCATAATTCAATTATGCGATTATGTCCCACCTAAATCAGTCTGTCAGTCTGTCAGTCTGTCAGTCTGTCAGTCTGTCAGTCTGTCAGTCTGTCAGTCTGTCAGTCTGTCAGTCTGTCAGACTGTCAGACTGTCAGTCTGTCAGTCTGTCAGTCTGTCAGTCTGTCAGTCTGTCAGTCTGTCAGTCTGTCAGTCTGTCAGTCTGTCAGCCTGTCAGTCTGTCAGTCTGTCAGTCTGTCAGTCTGTCAGTCTGTCAGTCTGTCAGTCTGTCAGTCTGTCAGTCTGTCAGTCTGTCAGTCTGTCAGTCTGTCAGTCTGTCAGTCTGTCAGTCTGTCAGTCTGTCAGTCTGTCAGTCTGTCAGTCTGTCAGTCTGTCAGTCTGTCAGTCTGTCAGTCTGTCAGTCTGTCAGTCTGTCAGTCTGTCAGTCTGTCAGTCTGTCAGTCTGTCAGTCTGTCAGTCTGTCAGTCTGTCAGTCTGTCAGTCTGTCAGTCTGTCAGTCTGTCAGTCTGTCAGTCTGTCAGTCTGTCAGTCTGTCAGTCTGTCAGTCTGTCAGTCTGTCAGTCTGTCAGTCTGTCAGTCTGTCAGTCTGTCAGTCTGTCAGTCTGTCAGTCTGTCAGTCTGTCAGTCTGTCAGTCTGTCAGTCTGTCAGTCTGTCAGTCTGTCAGTCTGTCAGTCTGTCAGTCTGTCAGTCTGTCAGTCTGTCAGTCTGTCAGTCTGTCAGTCTGTCAGTCTGTCAGTCTGTCAGTCTGTCAGTCTGTCAGTCTGTCAGTCTGTCAGTCTGTCAGTCTGTCAGTCTGTCAGTCTGTCAGTCTGTCAGTCTGTCAGTCTGTCAGTCTGTCAGTCTGTCAGTCTGTCAGTCTGTCAGTCTGTCAGTCTGTCAGTCTGTCAGTCTGTCAGTCTGTCAGTCTGTCAGTCTGTCAGTCTGTCAGTCTGTCAGTCTGTCAGTCTGTCAGTCTGTCAGTCTGTCAGTCTGTCAGTCTGTCAGTCTGTCAGTCTGTCAGTCTGTCAGTCTGTCAGTCTGTCAGTCTGTCAGTCTGTCAGTCTGTCAGTCTGTCAGTCTGTCAGTCTGTCAGTCTGTCAGTCTGTCAGTCTGTCAGTCTGTCAGTCTGTCAGTCTGTCAGTCTGTCAGTCTGTCAGTCTGTCAGTCTGTCAGTCTGTCAGTCTGTCAGTCTGTCAGTCTGTCAGTCTGTCAGTCTGTCAGTCTGTCAGTCTGTCAGTCTGTCAGTCTGTCAGTCTGTCAGTCTGTCAGTCTGTCAGTCTGTCAGTCTGTCAGTCTGTCAGTCTGTCAGTCTGTCAGTCTGTCAGTCTGTCAGTCTGTCAGTCTGTCAGTCTGTCAGTCTGTCAGTCTGTCAGTCTGTCAGTCTGTCAGTCTGTCAGTCTGTCAGTCTGTCAGTCTGTCAGTCTGTCAGTCTGTCAGTCTGTCAGTCTGTCAGTCTGTCAGTCTGTCAGTCTGTCAGTCTGTCAGTCTGTCAGTCTGTCAGTCTGTCAGTCTGTCAGTCTGTCAGTCTGTCAGTCTGTCAGTCTGTCAGTCTGTCAGTCTGTCAGTCTGTCAGTCTGTCAGTCTGTCAGTCTGTCAGTCTGTCAGCCTGTCAGCCTGTCAGTCTGTCAGTCTGTCAGCCTGTCAGTCTGTCAGTCTGTCAGTCTGTCAGTCTGTCAGCCTGTCAGTCTGTCAGTCTGTCAGTCTGTCAGTCTGTCAGTCTGTCAGTCTGTCAGTCTGTCAGTCTGTCAGTCTGTCAGTCTGTCAGTCTGTCAGTCTGTCAGTCTGTCAGTCTGTCAGTCTGTCAGTCTGTCAGTCTGTCAGTCTGTCAGTCTGTCAGTCTGTCAGTCTGTCAGTCTGTCAGTCTGTCAGTCTGTCAGTCTGTCAGTCTGTCAGTCTGTCAGTCTGTCAGTCTGTCAGTCTGTCAGTCTGTCAGTCTGTCAGTCTGTCAGTCTGTCAGTCTGTCAGTCTGTCAGTCTGTCAGTCTGTCAGTCTGTCAGTCTGTCAGTCTGTCAGTCTGTCAGTCTGTCAGTCTGTCAGTCTGTCAGTCTGTCAGTCTGTCAGTCTGTCAGTCTGTCAGTCTGTCAGTCTGTCAGTCTGTCAGTCTGTCAGTCTGTCAGTCTGTCAGTCTGTCAGTCTGTCAGTCTGTCAGTCTGTCAGTCTGTCAGTCTGTCAGTCTGTCAGTCTGTCAGTCTGTCAGTCTGTCAGTCTGTCAGTCTGTCAGTCTGTCAGTCTGTCAGTCTGTCAGTCTGTCAGTCTGTCAGTCTGTCAGTCTGTCAGTCTGTCAGTCTGTCAGTCTGTCAGTCTGTCAGTCTGTCAGTCTGTCAGTCTGTCAGTCTGTCAGTCTGTCAGTCTGTCAGTCTGTCAGTCTGTGAGTCTGTCAGTCTGTGAGTCTGTCAGTCTGTGAGTCTGTCAGTCTGTCAGTCTGTCAGTCTGTCAGTCTGTCAGTCTGTCAGTCTGTCAGTCTGTCAGTCTGTCAGTCTGTCAGTCTGTCAGTCTGTCAGTCTGTCAGTCTGTCAGTCTGTCAGTCTGTCAGTCTGTCAGTCTGTCAGTCTGTCAGTCTGTCAGTCTGTCAGTCTGTCAGTCTGTCAGTCTGTCAGTCTGTCAGTCTGTCAGTCTGTCAGTCTGTCAGTCTGTCAGTCTGTCAGTCTGTCAGTCTGTCAGTCTGTCAGTCTGTCAGTCTGTCAGTCTGTCAGTCTGTCAGTCTGTCAGTCTGTCAGTCTGTCAGTCTGTCAGTCTGTCAGTCTGTCAGTCTGTCAGTCTGTCAGTCTGTCAGTCTGTCAGTCTGTCAGTCTGTCAGTCTGTCAGTCTGTCAGTCTGTCAGTCTGTCAGTCTGTCAGTCTGTCAGTCTGTCAGTCTGTCAGTCTGTCAGTCTGTCAGTCTGTCAGTCTGTCAGTCTGTCAGTCTGTCAGTCTGTCAGTCTGTCAGTCTGTCAGTCTGTCAGTCTGTCAGTCTGTCAGTCTGTCAGTCTGTCAGTCTGTCAGTCTGTCAGTCTGTCAGTCTGTCAGTCTGTCAGTCTGTCAGTCTGTCAGTCTGTCAGTCTGTCAGTCTGTCAGTCTGTCAGTCTGTCAGTCTGTCAGTCTGTCAGTCTGTCAGTCTGTCAGTCTGTCAGTCTGTCAGTCTGTCAGTCTGTCAGTCTGTCAGTCTGTCAGTCTGTCAGTCTGTCAGTCTGTCAGTCTGTCAGTCTGTCAGTCTGTCAGTCTGTCAGTCTGTCAGTCTGTCAGTCTGTCAGTCTGTCAGTCTGTCAGTCTGTCAGTCTGTCAGTCTGTCAGTCTGTCAGTCTGTCAGTCTGTCAGTCTGTCAGTCTGTCAGTCTGTCAGTCTGTCAGTCTGTCAGTCTGTCAGTCTGTCAGTCTGTCAGTCTGTCAGTCTGTCAGTCTGTCAGTCTGTCAGTCTGTCAGTCTGTCAGTCTGTCAGTCTGTCAGTCTGTCAGTCTGTCAGTCTGTCAGTCTGTCAGTCTGTCAGTCTGTCAGTCTGTCAGTCTGTCAGTCTGTCAGTCTGTCAGTCTGTCAGTCTGTCAGTCTGTCAGTCTGTCAGTCTGTCAGTCTGTCAGTCTGTCAGTCTGTCAGTCTGTCAGTCTGTCAGTCTGTCAGTCTGTCAGTCTGTCAGTCTGTCAGTCTGTCAGTCTGTCAGTCTGTCAGTCTGTCAGTCTGTCAGTCTGTCAGTCTGTCAGTCTGTCAGTCTGTCAGTCTGTCAGTCTGTCAGTCTGTCAGTCTGTCAGTCTGTCAGTCTGTCAGTCTGTCAGTCTGTCAGTCTGTCAGTCTGTCAGTCTGTCAGTCTGTCAGTCTGTCAGTCTGTCAGTCTGTCAGTCTGTCAGTCTGTCAGTCTGTCAGTCTGTCAGTCTGTCAGTCTGTCAGTCTGTCAGTCTGTCAGTCTGTCAGTCTGTCAGTCTGTCAGTCTGTCAGTCTGTCAGTCTGTCAGTCTGTCAGTCTGTCAGTCTGTCAGTCTGTCAGTCTGTCAGTCTGTCAGTCTGTCAGTCTGTCAGTCTGTCAGTCTGTCAGTCTGTCAGTCTGTCAGTCTGTCAGTCTGTCAGTCTGTCAGTCTGTCAGTCTGTCAGTCTGTCAGTCTGTCAGTCTGTCAGTAATTTTATATTATGAAATACTATTGTGAGTAATATTTTTTGTTGTTAATGTTATTGAATGGTATTTACTTTTACCACTTTTTGCAAAACTTCAAAGGTAAAATAATTTTTTTTCTTACTAGGTAAAATCTAAAATTAAAGGTTTTTGACACATTTTTGAAAATGTTCCTAGGTGAAATAGGTAGTCGTAAAAATGAGGACCTTGTAAATCGAAAAAAACTCGAAAAAAAGACATTCACTCAAAATAATCAATAAAATTAAAAAAATTATGGATAAATATATTGTTCTCAACTTTCCTTTAAGTCTAATTTACAGCGCAAAAACAAAAAAAAATTAATTTACAAAACTGTTTTCTGTCTTTTCTGTCCATCGTTTTTATTATATAGAAAATCAAAACATAGGGCCAAGAATGCAATTTGTTGTTTTTTGGCATGTAAAAATTACAAAATTGCATTTTTAGCCTCTGGTACCTTAAAGGAAACTTATAAATATTGTTGGTTTTTGAAATCTATAAATTTACCAATGTGGTAACCACGAGAGTAAAATCAAGTCTACGAGTATTAGGTTGCCAAATTTAAAAGTTCTTTCAACAAATTCTAAATTTTCGTAGGTCGGTCTATTTATTACGAATTGGGGTATAGGCCTTTATGTTTTTTTTAAACATGTATTTAATGACGAATAATTTGTTGTAATAATACCTAAATAATTTTTTAGCATAGCTTCATAGGTAGGACACTAGGTATTTATTATTTTATTAAAAAAATAGCTATACTTTTCCCAAATTTTTTCTCAAAAAATATCACCACATAAAGCTTACAACACACAGTTGCTTATCTCTGCCTGTACCTCTTTATGCATTTTGGAAGAAAAAGTAGGAACATTTTTTTCTATTGAGACCCCTACCTGTAAAAATGTAAAAATCAACATTAAATTCGTGCTTCCTTAAAGTAAAGTCGCCCCCTACTTATTAGCTAGTATACATTTTTTAATAAAATCACCCCTACAAAATACCTACATTTTACTTCTCATTAAACTTAGTAACACTAGGTACATAGTTAAAAAAACTACTGAAAAAAATGAAAATATAAAACTGGCAACAATCCTTTAATTACACATTTTACAGAAAAGTTCCAAAACAAAAATCTATTCAAGTTTTGAAAATAAAAATATCTGATTCGACAGTATAGAAAAAACTTTCATGTCTGTGTTTTTATTTGTATACCTCACTAACATCAAACAAGAAAATCTCATTGCAAAACAAATAAACTATTTTGTTTTTGTAATTTCTTTCTTAGTCTGTCTAAATGCAAAAAGCCGTTTTCGGATTTTTCCCTCCCATTACTATGCGAAATATATTTTTCTCTTCTAACACACATATTTTTATCTCTAATTTTACTCTTCCGAATGAAAAAAACTATGCCAGCGCACCCTATCCAACCGAGGTGGCCCTATTAAATTGTGTGTTTTGATAGTACTATAGGTTATAATGTCATATATAATGGATCCAGAGTTAAGAAATTCCGAGAAATTGTGTTTTTGATTAGTTCTTCTGAAAATAAAAATCGAAACTAGAAAATCACTCACATTATTTGAATGTGTCTGTGAGCGCAAGAAGAAACTTTTAATTAATGTAGGTGAGTGAAGTTGCTTTAAAAGTAGTAAAACGCATAATTTATCTTTTTAAAAAATGGCTCTATCCAGTTTATAATGTCATTGATCAATTCATAACTGCAGAAAGATTAACGTACATTTTAAGTAAGTACACAAATAAAACTTAACGTAAACTGAAAAAGTTATAAATTGTTTTGACTAGAAATAAATGGTGAAAGTTTTAAAACATTTAAAAGCTACTCTTAAAATTTATAAGAGTCGACTTTAAAAATGAATTATATATTAAGAGTCGCGTCTTTGCTAGTTTCAAACGGTTTAAGGCTTGCCCAAACCGCACTGTCGAGCTGTTGCGTGACATTGCGACAAGGGCTTTCATAAAGGCTTACCCAAATGACAACGTAACACCCCAACAAAATTTATTTAAACAGCATCATAAGTGAGTAAAGGCTTGCCCAAACCAAAGTGCGACCAGTGCGACACGAACTTTTATATGGAAAACGCTTTGCGCCTTGTCACATTTGCCACACTGTCGTGTCGCACTGTCGCACATTGGTTTGCGCAAGCCTAAACATCAAACGCGACGAAAAATCGCACTATCGCGTGGCTTTGCGACAGATTAAAATTACATTTCGTGAAAAAACTGTACTGAACTAGTTTTATTTAGTTTTTCAAACTAATAAAAGAATACAAGAATACTCTTGCACCCAGAATTTGCTTCTGGATTTATGTATTTTTGTTTGAATACTAATCTCGTTGGGCGACACGATCTTTTATATGAAAAACGCTTTGCGCTCCGTCGCATTTGGTGTGGGTACTTCCATATGAAGCTGTGTACAAAAATTTTGCCGCACTGTCGCACTTTGGTTTGGGCAAGCCTTTAAACGAAGCTTGTCGGCGAGTGAAATGGAATGAATGAACATTTTACTCGTTATATTCCGTTTCTTTCTATCATCATCTTCGCTTTACGCCAGTTCAATAACCCGAGAGTGCGATTGCCCATTTGATCCATTCATGTATTTTAACTATTTAAATGTAGTAAAAGTATTTTCAAGTATTTTGAAACTCACCAAAAATTATCGACACCTGAAACGAACATATTGCAACCCATACATAATGAAATTAACTGACATTTTTAAATTTAACCGCCAAATTAAGTCACCAAAGTGGTGAATTGACGGTTTCGGCTAAGTATGCGTGTTTTTACGCATACTTAGCCAAAACCGTCAATTCGAGCTTGTAGGCAACTCCGTGTGACGTCAGAAGTTTCCTATCTCCTTTAACGTATCCCCGCTCGAGACACTACCAAGGAGTGGTCTGAGTCAACGTTTGCTCCCCGTAACGTACGGACATCCAAGATACTGGAAGCATGTCTGGCATCAATTTGGAAATTGGGTGCTCGCAATGGTGGCATTTCGCCCTTCTGCAAAGTCAATCGACTGGGCTGCAGGAAACCAAAAAAGGTATATTTTTTGTTGGCCCCCAAACAAAAAGGATATTGAGGGATGTATTAACTTAGCTTGAAAATTTTAGCTTTTGGTCATCTGATGTGTGTAGGTACTGAGAGATATGCACGAAAAAGCATATTGGGTCAATGATTTGTGTTTTTTTTTTTTTTTAATTTTATTTTTAGATGTTGATAAATATTAGCCATCTTCAAAATGGCATACCAATTTTTTTTTTTAAATCGTTTGAAATTTTTTTAATAAAAAAATATTTAAAAAAAAAAAACGGCTCAATAGATTTTTTTGAAAAAAATTCTGAGAAGTTATCGTTATTGAAGAAATCATATCAAAAAGATTCGATTCGAATAACTCAAAAATGTTGTATGGGAGGTACTCGTTCTAGATGAGATATTCAAAAACAAATAAAAAACCAACTTTCGAAATTACGTAAAAATCATCTGTCACAATTTGAATCCGTCCACGCGTTTGAGCAGTAGAGAAGTGTACAGATGGACGCACAGACGCACAGACCGACGGACGGCATGACGAAAACCACCTTTTCGGACTTCTGTCATCGTAATGTTGGTTTTGATTAAAACCTCAAATTTTTTTTTGACACGAAATCAATACTTGCCCTATAGAGCAAGTAAAAAATATTGTAATTGATGTAGCAAAATATGATATGCAAACTTAGTTGTTATTATGTATTTATGAATCCCTTCGCCATAATATCATACTTAATCGGCCATATATGGGTAAATGGTATGGTAAATTTATATTGCATCATTTGATTTGAATTGGAACACATATCAAAGCAGAGTTCTTCAAGATAACTACAATACCTAATAATTTCTGTAAAAAAATAAAAGATAGGCATCAACGAAATGCACGTACCATATCGGTTATTTTAAGTCCCACCCCACATTTAGTACGAGATGGAATCCAATCTTTATTATTATGAACAATTGGTCAGTCACCAATACACTACCTACAACTTAAACGAAATTTGAATACTTAGTTTACTTTGCTGTGCTAACACTTCCCCACATCCGGGCTCAATTAGTTCCGACTACTGTACGTCTATATTCTACAGCCTACCTTACATTTTTTTCTGGGACACATTAGCGTAGTATGACAACTTTCTGCTTTGTCCCTAATGGTTAGTACAACTACATATCGTATTGTACACTACACCTTCGCGAAGTTATCCAACCGTTGATAAAATGCTTTGTTTCTTTCATGCACATCTACAAGGCTAGTATTCAGTGGCGTACCGAACGGAAGTGGCTCTTGGGGCAAGCACAAGCATACAATTTTTTCCCTCTCGCAAATTATCTTAATATACATTAACATTAGGGTGCTCTTGTTGTTTTTTTCTTCGCACACAGAGACTGTTTTCGTTGTTTACATTAACCAACAAAATTTTCCCTGAAATAGGTCTTCATTTTAATTTTAAGAACTTCTTACTTACTACTTTATATTCATACACTCAGCAAAAATTACAGGAAAAAATACCTTTATTATTTAAAAAATCAGTACCATTGTTCATTAGACCAATTAAAATAAGATGCACGACTGGGTTGCACGTACTTGCTCTAAGGGTCAAAGTTGCTGTGGACGTTGAAGCTTCTCATGTAAAGTTCTTAATAATAAATTATTTTATAAGAAATGTTAAAAAAAAATAAAATTCATTACCAAAATGACATAAAAGTAGTTTATATTTCTACAATGCGGGTTTCAGCACAATTTTTAGACACGGTAATATTAATGGATAAAGAGCAAATACTTTCACCAGAATATAGGTTATTTTGAACGGTATTAATATTATTAAAAAAGTTTCTGTGTAAGTACAGAACAAGTCTAGTTTTTTTTTTATATCCAATAAAAAACAAAAATATCTGTTTATTTCTGGCATTTATAATTTTAATTGATGCCTCAATAATATTTTAAAAATAATACCAGCATCAGATAAACAACCATAAAAATATAATTACGATGTAACTAAGAAAAATTTATTATATAAATACAAAATATGTTTACAATTTTAAATATTCATTTTTCAAATTAAAAAAGGTGTGTGTACTCAGTACGCGCGCCAGAAGCTTAAGCTACTTCTATCATTATTAATTTATACATCAACATAAAAATTCGGTTAATTTTTACTAAAGGTAAAAGCTATTTGCTTACGTGAAAGATACATTTTGAATTTTTTAACAGATTTGTGAGAGATCGAATTTATACTATTTTTGCTTTTATTTAATGATATTGCGAAGCTAGTGTCTTATTAAAACAAATTGTATATCTAAATAATTATTGACATTTTATTAGAAAATTAAAATTATTTAAGCAGACATCGTCAGATGTTTTGAATGGTACAATTGGTCAAAGTAGCATAAAAAGTGCATTTTTTTATGTATTTTCTGTAATATATTTATTATTTACAGTCTTTGTTTTTAGTGTAATCTAAGAACTTTATGTCGCATTGCTTAGGAGGATAGATAAATCTTGAAATTGAGCTAAAAAAATATTGAAAATTATCAAATTTTTCATTAAATTTTGTAATTTTAACGCATTCATTTTAATGAACATATTTCCTCTTTAACGACCTCTGTGGCAATGTTTAAAAAAATAATTGTCCAATAATTTTATGCAGAATTATAGTCCAACATTTTATCTAATAGAATCTGTTCAATTTGTTAAAATCCTGCAACGTAAACTTAAATTAAAGATTTTAATATCCATTGAAATCAACTTATGTGTTTTTTTTTATTTTTACGGCAACCTAAAAGCTTTCATGTAAAAAATGGTTGAAATGGATTGATTTATGAAGGAGATAATCAGAATTTATAAAAACGGTTCTATGGCAGGTACCGTTAATAACGGTTTTTGAAAAAAATGGTTTCCATTTAAAGATAGACCTTATTCAAAAACCTGACCACGATTTTTTTAATCAAAACCGTAGGAACCATTTTTGAGAAAAATGAGTTTTTCTAAAACCGGTATTTGGGAGGTACCCTTTTTTTTAGATCCAAAAAAAAAGTTAAAAAAACGTCTGAAGAATATTATTCTCCAGCGCAATTACATCAAGTTTGTTACCTTCATCTAGTACACCTATTTCAAAAAAGTTATTAATTTTAATAATCCTTCAATAACTCCAATACTACATGTTGAAAAAGGAATTAGAAATATTGCCGCAAAATATTTAACTTTAAATTCTTCAAAAGCAAAAATTTGCGATAATAATTACGGAATAAGAACTGAAAGTGAAGATGATCTTTGGATTGGAGATTCTAAAATTAAAATATATAATAGTGATATAATTTTAAAAGGTAAAACATATAATTATATTGGAACTAAAGGTTTATGGGAATTATTAACACTAAAAGAACCAAATCAAGAATTTATAACAAAAGAAGATTTACAAAATTATGAAAACATGATTTTAATAACATACGTATATTCACGGAAACAAAGTATATGCTGTCATCGATAAGAGAGACTGGCTCAAAATGTCACCAGTTATAACTTCGACGTAGTCAAAGACTTTGTTTATCTGGGATCCACTATTTCATCGCACAACAACATCAGTGTAGAGATCAAGCGAAGAGTCACACTGGCCAATCGCTGTTTCTTTGGGCTTAGAAGGCATTTATGTAGTAAAGCCCTCTCTAAAAGGACCAAGGAGACCCTATATAAGACCTTAATCATCCCGGTCCTGCTGTATGGGGCAGAGGCATGGACACTATGAGATCAAATATTCAAACTCACGTAAATAATATAAAGGAAGAGCTTACTTAGTAAAAACAATTAAAATTTAAAAATGAAAATTTAAAATCCGATATTAAAAAATTAAATGAAGAATTTGATAAAGACATTGAATATTTAATAAAATGTTCAAACTCACGTTAATAATTTAAAAGAAGAGCTTAGTAAAAACAATGAAAATTTAAAATCTGACATTAAAAAATTATATGAAGAATTTGAAAATTTAAAAACAAATACATTAGTTCCATTTCTTCAATTTTCAAAAGATACAAGGAAATTAATGGAAAAAGGATTTGAGAAACTTGTAGATAATAAAATATCAAAAATTCCAATATGAAGCTAAAAAAAATAATTTTTCTTTATAATTTATTTCAATACGTTTTTTATTTTTTTATTTTTAAGATTTAATGTAATTTTTTTCTCTTTTTTCTTATTTTAAAATGTCCATGTTCTAATTTTAAAATATTAGTATTTTCATCCCTATACAAATATAATTTATCATTATATGGCAATTAACCAAATTTTGTCCTCTTGTAAAGCATATATGTAACTTTATTTTAATAGATCTTATACCATAATTAGTTTCCTTTTTAGTATTCAAATCGATCAAACAATTTTTATAATCGTCAAAATGTCAATTTTTTTGCACAGATATTTCATATAACCTTAAAGAATCTATTTAAGTTTTAAAAAAATGTATTAATTAAAAAACTAAAAAAAAATTAAAAAGTTAAAATTAGTTTTATTCATGTGTAATGTTAAACTTTTCTTGTAAAAATATAATAACTCAAGCTAAACCTTACATTTCATTAATTTTTAACATAGTTATTTATTTTTATAAACTTGATATAAGAGGCCTTAAAGTCTATAGTAACTTTAACCCAAAGTGCAAGTAGGTATCCAGTCGTGCATTTTATTTCTTCCATATCTTCATAAATATCAAATTCAGCGTCATCTAATGATATTGCTTCAAAATAAATAATAATTGAATCAGTATCTGCAACTAACATTTTCATTCTATTTTCATATTTTTTTATTTAATCGAACATACAATTTAAACATTAATAGTTTTGATTGATCAAAATAATGGTTTATTTAATTTTATTTGAGTTGATTTTCTAAAAACTATTACTAAAATCTTCAATCAAATTAATCAATAATTTTTCTATTTTGATAATTAACTCTACTTATTAATTTTCTAGTCACTTTTGAACTCCTTGAAATTCTTATGTTTAATATATTTCTTACATTTTCCACTTGTTTTCCAAATACTAAATTGTTCATTGTTGTTTGCATCTAAATATAATATAATATAAATATAAAAATAGTTAATATTTTTGTATCATATATTCCTTTTTACTCAGCTTCTCTCTTAGACAATTTTTAAACTTGTTCTGTTTTGTCATCATAATAATAACAATTATTTGCTTTTGCATAATCTTGACTAATCTGAAATATACCTCCTTTAATACCTTTTTCATAAAATTCATACATGTCCAATTTAGTCAATAATTCTTAATGTTGTCTAGTAAATTTCAAAGCAGCATTAATGCTTAATTGTGGAGCACTTACACAATGAATCGGATCCAAACTATAGTTTTTATGACACATTTCTCGAAAATTATCAAAAACATCTGCCACTAAAATTACATCTAATTTTAGGTATACATTATGATATTCCTAAACACTCCAAAAATATCCTCTTTTATTTTCTTTGATATATTGCCAGAAAATTTTTAATTAAATTTTTCATATATTGGTAATTCCTTTAAATTCTATATACTTATATTATCTATAAATTCGTAATAATAAACACTTTTTCTAAGCAAAAAACATATTTCTTCTTTAGGAACATCCTTATATACATAATTAAAATTTTTAAGATGATCATAATTAATTTTCCTTTTAATTTCACATTTATTACAATTCATACATGTATCATATGCCTAGATTAAATTTTAAGATGGTTCTTTTAATTCTCTCACTTTTTTAAAGTGTGAACAATATGCGATGTTAATGTTTAATAAATTTTTAATTGCTTTGTCTAAGCTACAATTTATAAATTCTAAAGAATCTATGAATCTTTATTCAATCAGGAATTGAATACTCTTTTAAATTTATTGATCTACATTAAAAAAAAAACAATTTACATTCATCATTCAAACATTGCTTCCATTAAGTTACAAACAAATTGGTCCCCGGGATCAATTTTAATTTTTTACTTGCTCTATAGAGCAAGTACTGGTTTCGTGTCAAAAAAAATTTTAGGTTTTAATCAAAACCAACATTACGATGATGAAGAAGTCCGAAAAAGTAGTTTTCGTCATGCCGTCCGTCGGTCTGTGCGTCTTTGCGTCTACGCGTCTGTGCGTCTGTACGTCTGTGCGTCCATCTGTACGATTCTGCACTGCCCAAACGAGTGGACGTGTTCTCTTCAAATTTGGTACAGATGATTTTTACGAAATTTCGAAAGTTAATTTTTTTTTGTTATTGAATATCTCGTCTAGAACTAATACCTCCCATATAATGGTTATGAGTTATTGGGTTTTTCTCAAAACAGCTCAAACGATTTTGTTAAAAATGTATGTATGTATTTTGTTCAGTGATTACAACAAAACTGCATTTTTAGTTTTTCTACAAAAAATAGAATGTCTCGTGAGCGGTTAAAGAGATCCATTGTCTAAATTTTTCAGTACTAGAAGATAAAACAACAATTTCAGAGTTCTGAGTTTCATCATCATCATTATCCACCTTATCTAAATTTTTTTGAATTAATTTGCTATCATATCCTTTTAAATTATGAACTACAATATTTAAGGCTTTTGGTAATTAACATGCAAAATTACATTCTCGACATAAATTTTTTCTATATTTTCTATATTTTCTAGTTAAATGATCATGATCCCACATTTTAATTACTCACAAAATCTTTTGTAACATATTTCACAATTGTTAATTTTTTTAAATTTGGATCTTATATCGCTGCTCCACTTGTTTTATATTTTAAAATGTTTTGTTCTCTATTTGGTAAATTACTTCGCTGAATAATATTATCAGTTCTTTTAGTAAATTACTTCGCTGAATAATATTATCAGTTCTTTTTCCAAAACAATTTTTGTTATGATTTTTAAGTTCTTCATCAGAAATAAAGTTTCGAAAACATTTCTTACAAAGAATTAAATGCTGATTTCTATGATGAATTTTTCCACTTAAAAATAAATTTTTAATAGGAATAAAATGACTTTTTATCATTTTGATTCTCATCAGCATAGGTCAGGTTATGTTCTCTACTAGTTAAAACCATTTAAAGCTTCTAATGAAGCGAGTGAGACTACTAATGTCTGTGTTTGAGAGATCGCTAGGTTCATTGTAGAAGTAGTCTCCTAAATGAAGTTTGCGTCTATAAGAGAAAGCAGGGCATGTACAGAGATGTGAAATTGTTTCTTCCTCTTCTTCGTCTAAACAGCTCCTGCAGAAATCATTTTTACACCGAGTCGTGCCGAGTGTCTACCAATAAGACAGTGTCCCGTTATGACACCTATTACAGAGCTGATTTGAGATCTGCTGAGGGACAGAAGGCAATTTGACCGTTTCAAATCTAGTCTGGGCCAGATTCGTTTGGTCGCTGTACACGTAGTAGTGTTAAGCCATCTTGTATTTGATTGTTCCAAAGCGATTTGTTTCAGCAGTAGTTTAAATGTAGCTATGGGAATACCTATATTTGCCTTGTTGGGCAGGTTAGGCATTTCCTTTCGAATTCTGGCGAGTTCATCGGCTTTGCAATTCCCCGGAATGTCCCGGTGTCCCGGCACCCAGATAAAGTGAATATCAAACTGTTTGGCCATCTCCGTTAGAGACGATCGACAGTCTTGGGCTGTTATGGAGTTTGAGGAGACTGATACAAGGGATTTTAAAGCAGCCTGACTATCTGAGAAGATGCGGATATCCGAACTGGATATCACGTTTTCTTTAAGCCAGGACAAGAATTCATTTATCGCCAGAATTTCCGCTTGGAATACGCTACAATGGTTTGGTAGGCGGAAGGAGAGACTAAGGTTTAGTCTATCTGAGTACACTCCACCACCCACCCCATTTTCAGTTTTCGATCCATCCGTATAGAAATTAATTGATTCATTTTCTAACAAGCCCCTTTCCTCCCAAGCTGACCTTGTGGGAATGGTGACTTCAAAGTTTTTGTCGAAAGCTAGAACAGGAGTGATGTAGTCGGAGTGACTTGGGAATGTTCCGACCAAGTTCAGAATTATGGTGTGGCCAATAGAGTTAATGGTCCATTGAGAGATGGCTTTGAGACGGAAGGCTGTGTTCGCGGCCACTTGTTTGCCATATATATCGAGAGGTGTAACGTTGAGGAGTATGTCTAACGCAGACGGAAGGCTGTGTTCGCGGCCACTTGTTTGCCATATATATCGAGGGGTGTAAGGTTGAGGAGTATGTCTAACGCAGCGGAAGGTGTCGAGCGAAGGGCTCCATTGATGCACATGCATGCTGAACGCTGCACCTTGCTTAGTTTATCACGATTAGTCGCTTTGTCTTAGCCAGCCCACCAAACAGTCACCCCATAAGTAAGTATCGGTCCAATAACCGCAGTATAGCCAGTGAGTGATTTGTGGAGACAGGCCCCATTTATTAACTACAGCTTTCTTGCAGGAAAAGAGAGCTACTGTGCCTTTTTTACTCTTTCCTGTATGTTAGGTTTCCAACTTAACTTTTTTATCTAAAATAAGACCTATGTATGTATTTTGCTTCATTTGAAAAAGTTAGTGGAACACCGTTAACCATTGGAGGGTCTAGTTGTTTGTATTTACTTGTAAAGAGGACTAGATCAGTCTTGTGGATGTTAACGCCTAGCCCACACCGATCTGCCCATTTGAGAAGCTTGTTGAGAGCTGTTTGTAAGAGTTCTATTAGAATTTGGGGATGTTTCCCAGACACGGCAATGGCATTGTCGTCAGCGTATGCAATTACTTTGAATCCCTCTTCCTCCAGGTTTACTAGCAGCTCATTGACTACTAAGTTCCATAGAAGTGGGGATAGGACTCCACCTTGTGGAGTGTCTCTGCTGACTGACCTTCTTGCAATACAGCTACCTAGTTTTGCATTTATAATTCTGCTTTTCAGCATGAAATTTATCAGGTCTCTAAGTGAGCTATCTACGTTGAGATTCTGCAGTTCCTTTGCAACTAAAGTGTACTCTTTGCGGATTGTGATGTTGAGATAAGATTTGACTCTATCGCACTACGCAGGTGAATATCAATCAATCGTTCCAAAGTTTTGAGAAGGAAGGACGATAGACTGCTTGGTCTAAGATCCTTGGGAGTAACGTGGTAGCATTTGCCGGCTTTGGGTATAAAGACAACTTTAACTTCTCTCCATATTAAAGAAATGTGAACCAGATTTATACAGCTGTTCAGTATTATCTCAAGAGTGGGTAAGATCATATCCGAAGCAAACTGTAGTTCAGCCGGTATTATGCCGTCTGGTCCTGCAAATTTGTATGGATCAAAGCTATTAATTGCCCATTTCAGTTTTTCCCTTGTTATTAACCCTTGGTTATTTATTAGTTTGTTGTTTGACTCAATTGAGTACATGTTACAAACGTTTTGCGAGCTACCTGGGAAGTGAGTATCAAGTAGCAAATTGAGTGATTCTTCACACGAGTTTGTCCAGGAGCCATTTGATGTTTTTAAGGAACTTGGCATGACTGGATTAGTTGAAAGAATTTTTCTTAATCTAGATGCATTAGAAGTATCTTCTATTTTATCATCTTCCATGAAGATCTTTTACTTATCCTCAGTTGTTTCTTATAGGTCTTTAGGGATTCTTTATATAAATCTCAATCTGAGGATTCCTTTGCATATTTAGCTCGATTGAAGAGCTTTCTGTAGCTTTTTCTGAGCGGTTCTAATCCTGAATTCCACCAATGAGGTTTCTTATTTCCTCTTATTTGGATAAGAGGGCAGGAAATGCTCATTGCGTGATTGAGGATTGATGTGAGATCTTTGACTTTGTTGTCAAGATCGGAGGTGTTGGAGGGGTTATCTCGAGACTCGGGCTTAAGCGATCTCTTAAGAATGTCCCTATACATTTGCCAGTTAGTTTTCCGATAATTGCGGAAAGCTGGCGGTCTGATTGGTTCATCATTTAAATTGAATTGTATGTATCTATGGTCAGAGAATGAGTGTTCTTCTGATACTTTCCAATTCGTTATTATTTGATGAATGGTGTCAGAGACAAGAGTGATATCTAGCACTTCTTGTCTGTTTCTGGTAACGAAGGTGGGTGCGTTGCCTATGTTACTTACTATTAGGTTAGTACTTAGAATGAAATCAAAAAGGGACTCACCTCTATCATTTACATCTGTACTGCCCCATACAGAATGGTGGGCGTTTGCGTCACACCCAATAAGGAGGCTTATTTTTTGCCGTTTTGCTTCAGCTATGATCCTCTTTAGCTTTTCGCCAGGAGGGCCAGGGTCGTCGTGGCCAAGATATGCCGACACTATCCAGTACGTCCCATTTTTGGTATGTAGCCTGGCGGCGGTAATATCACGATCGCTGAAATCAGGGAGTAGATATACATTAGAACTACTTTTGGCTAATATGCAGGATCTTGGTTCACCTTTATCCGACGCATACAGCAAGTAGTAGCCAGGAGTCCTGAGTCCTTGAATGGTGGATTTGGCAATCCAAGGTTCTTGGATCAGGACTATTTCTTCCCGGTTTTTATATAGCCCGAGAAGAAGGGAGGCCGAGGCCTTAATTGAGTGCTGGAGGTTAATCTGGAGGAACTGCAGCATCTGGACTACAATCACTCAGACCAATCCCAAACACTGTCAGATTGAGGTTTTCTGAAGGAATCCATTAGCTCGGTTTCGGAAGTAGAGCCAATGGATTCCTCTTCGCTGAGAAGAGCCTTTCTCCCGGAGTCTTCATCTTCCTTTTCGGAGAGACTGTCGACGTTTGGAGCCTTTTCAGCGATATTTTTGGTCCTCTCTTCAGACTCAGAAGTGCTAGAGGCATCAATTTCCATTGCTGGATCGATGTCCATAACAGATTCTGCGACTGTGGAGGTACCGGGTGGTTGTGGAGGATCTTCTTTGATTCCCTCATCTTTTTTGTAGATCTTCAGTGTAATAGATGAGAAACCATATCCAATCACACCTATGGTTGCCAGTAAAGCAGCCAGGGACTCTTTATTCACCACAATGATTGCAGATCTTGAAGCGCCCTTTGGCGCAGGATTTCTGATCTCCACAAGAGCTAAGCTTTACTTGGCCTCGGTGCCAGCCATAGTCTCTAATAACCGGGGGTGTTCCTGGGTTTTCTTTCATGATATTCAGGAAGAGTACCGAGAGTTCTCTTATTACCACCACCCAGCGATCTAGAGAAATTGTGCCATCGATATATCGCTTCTGTCGATGACTGACTGTTGGTTTTAAGCGCTTCGCTGAAAGAGAGATCTTCCCTACAGATAGCAGATGGAGTGCTAGTCTGCTGCATTTTTGGGCGCTTGGGTTCCGAAATGATTCCCTCAATGGACCGTTGTCGCTTTGATGTAAGGTCTCCACCGGTCTCAGAATCTTTATTTTTCGCGATGAGGCTTTTGGCCCATGCTTGGGTTACTTCCTGCTACGGGTCACTATTAGTGTCTAGTTTGTCACCTAGTCTTTTGATGATTCTCCTAGCATTCCGTAAGTCTCGAGCGCGTTTGACTCTTTTGGGGTCTCGTAGTAGTTGCAGTTGTCCCTTTTTTCAAGGGTGCCTTACCACTAAAATGGGGTTTAGAGGGAGAAAGAGATTCTCTCGTGGTGGTTGCAGCGGAACCTTTTATCAAGGGTGCCTTACCACTGATGTGGGGTTTATTGGTAGTATTGGATTGTTTAGGCACAGATCCCGTACTACCAATGGCGCCTATGTTCCACAGACTGTGCTAGACTTGCTGGCCGTGCCGCCACTTGAAGCTATCGATGTCACTGGCGCCTTCTCCTCATCAGAGGCAAAGCCCGTGCCAGCAGTCTGCCGACATTTGGGCGGATATCCCCGCTCGAATTTTATTTTGTAGAGCTTGCATTTGTCATGTTTTTTGGGGCTTGAATTTTGTTGGTTGTCACTGCTACCGCAACTGGATTGTTGGGATAGAGGACGTAAGCCTTCCTACCGCGTCAAGGTCAAATTCGAGGCATCATTTTCTAAATATAAAAATCAACATGTAATTTTCTAACATTTGGATCAAAAGATTCACTTATGTACATACTTTGGATTTGTTGTAACTCATTATTTTCTTCATCGACTTCAAAATGATAAAAATTCATAGCAGTATTAAAATAATCTTCTATTTTTTTAATATAATCTTTCTTTCACTTCAAAGGGATATTTCATTTTTAAATTGTTATATTTTTCATAAGTTTCTATTTCTTTCAAATATATTTTTATAAATTGATGGTCTTTGAGGATTTTTAACAAGATCCTTTTGATGTATAAAATAAAGAATTGCATATAAAATACATTTATTATCTTTATTTTTAGTATTTATACAAATTTTATTATAAAATTCAATAAAATCACCCCCTCTTAGTGGTTGAGTTACATCTCATTGAATACCAGATTCGAAAATACTACTAAAATTATAGCCTGTACTGTTTGTATTTCTATCCTCAAATCTTTGAATAATGCTTGTAACCATTTAATCAAACATTTCTAAGTTATTTTGTCTATTTACTTAATCTTATATCAGATTGAATACAAAAATCATCTTCTTGCAAAGTTATAAACTTACTGTAGAATTTGTATAGCTTTGATGTTTAAAAACATAATTTATATAATTATTTTTAATTAATTGAAAATGTATTTTTATGTCTTGATTTTCAATATTTTTAAATGTCATATCTGTAAAGAGATTTCCAAATACATTTTGTATTTCTGGTTCATGGATTTAATTTATATTACGAATATTTTCCTCTGGAATTTCATATGAATCAAAACTATTAAAAAACGATTGAATTATTGATTGATTATGCGAAAAAAATCTTCATAGTTAAAAAGAAACTTAAATCTCATAAGAGTTCCTTGCTGAAAAAAGAACCTCTTAGTGCTCTAACATTAAATAAATACTTAAAAGGCGATTCAAATTAGTGTCTAAGTTATTTGAGTATAACTCCATATTTAAAAAGCAAGAAATAATGGAGGTAAAATACAAAACGCAAAATTTTTACTTTAGCGAGGGAAATTGGACCACTGACGGACCAACTTACCCCACACCGACATTGTTAAACGTTTCGTGTCACTAAAAAATAAAATGCACGACTGGGTCGCACGTACTTGCTCTTGTAGATAAAGTTACTATTTATGCTAAGCCTTTTTAATTAAATATTTGTATATGCAGTTTTAGAAAAAAAAAATTAAAAAAGCATAAAATTCAATTTTCAAATGACTAAAACAGCGTTTTAAATGAATTCAACCTCAAAACAAAGTATGCAGTTTGATTTCTTCTATAATGATACATTTTTAGAAAACAAATTTTGAAAATCGTTAGAGCCGTTTTTTAAAAAAACTATTTTTTCCATATAAAAAAAATTTGTACGCCATTCTTAAGATATTATTTATCAACATCTAAAAACTGCATTGTGAAAAAAAAATATTGAATAGTTTTCGAAAAAATGATTTTTCAAAAAAAAAAAAAAAAACTTTTTTAAAAAATCCAAAAAAACTATTTTCGAAATTTTTTTTACTAAATATTATTACGGCAACTTAAAAGCATCCATGTACAAAATGGTTGAAATTGATTGAGTCATGAAGGAGAAAATCAAAATTTAAAAAAAAACGGTTCTATGGCAGGTACCGTTAATAACGGTTTTTGTAAAAAAATAGTTCTCATTTAAAGATAGACCTTACCCAAAGAAATGACCATGATTTTTTTAATCAAAATCGTAGCCACCGTTTTTAAGAAAAATGAGTTCTTCTAAAACCGGTATATGACAGGTACCGTTATTTGGGGTAAAAAAAAATTCAATAAAACGTCTGGGGATATTCTCCAAAAAACGCCACATACCAAGTTTAAAGTAAATCGACCCATCCGTTTAGGCTGTGGTCTCTGATACATACAGACAGACAGACAGAATTGTCGGACCCACTTTTTTCTCATTCTCTATCATCGTAATGTGATGTTTGATTGTTATCTCATCTTTTTTTTTTGTACGAATGCATAACTTGATATATGGTACCCATATCGCAAGTAAAAATGCACGAAACACTGAAAATTCACTTACGAAAACGGGGCATTCAGAAGAAAAAATATTAGATAGTTGTTGAGATATTCAAACTAAGAAACAATCTATAATTTTTTACTTTTACCCCCAAAAAAACACAAACATGAGTGCCCTTCTCCTTCCAAAGACAAAACCGAATTGAAAACTATTTGATACATGACGGTTAATGAGCACGCTTCGATTATGTATGGTCGTGTTCAAGCAGGAATTATAGTTTCTGAGTAATTCGCGTGGACCAACTTGCCCATGTCCCAACTATCCCCGCCCTACCCTACCATTACACCATACCATTAAATTATTAAACTATATCATTACACTAAAAATATGTGTATTTATTAAATAAGAAATGCAATAGAAGAAGAAATAAAAAATAAAATAAAAATAAATAATTTTAAGGAAAGTTCAGTTAAAAAATTTTGTATTATTAATAATGTTAATAAAATAAAAATAAATAATTTTAAGGAAAGTTCAGTTAAAAAATTTTGTATTATTAATAATGTTAATGAATCTTATGTTTTAAAAAAACTTACAGAATGGAATATTGAATATAATAAAAATAAAATGCATGACTGGATCGCACGAATTTGCTCTTGTAGCTCAAAATTATTATATATCTATGTATTTGTATATTGAAAAAAAAAAAGAATCGAAAACCACTTTTTTTGGCTACTCCATCATCGTAATGTTGGTTTTGATTAAGACCTCAAATTTTTGTTTTGACACGAAACCAATACTTGCTCTATAGAGCAAGTAAAAATAATAATTAAAAGGAATAAGGAGGCTTTAGAAAGATTTACATTTAAAAATAATTCCACCAATAATTTAATAAAACGAACCAATTAATAAATAAAAATATACAATACATGAATATTGAAATGAAAAACAAATTGATAAATAAAATTAATAGACAATGATTTAGAATTACTTATTTTATTTTATTAAATAAATGGTTGAATTACATAGTCATGGTTATAATTATTTTAGGGCCTGGTACAAATCTTGAATTAAATTTTGAAAAAGATATTTTACCAATTAATGAATAATATGCTGCAGCAAAAGAAATGTCAGACATAAAGCTGATAAAATTTTGGAAGAAAAAGCAATGAAAAGAGTTTTTTTTAAAGATTCAATAAATGATTATTTAACAGCTAATGCAATATAAATGAAAAGAAAATTTGGTATGGAAATAAATAATGAAAATATATAATTTAAACAAAAACATGGAAAGTATTTGAAACATCCTATTGCTTTATCTGAGGATCATCGAAATAAAATTTATGATGCAATTAAAAATAAAATAAAAAACATATTGAAATAAAATTAGAACCAATTCAGTTAAAAAGAACTGAAGTAAGTGTAATAAATAAAATTTGTTTACCATTATCTTCTCAACAAATAAAAGCAATTAATAAATATATTTTAAAAATAATATGAAAAATATTTTTACTTTAAAATTATTAAAAACTCAATTACAAAGTATAAATAACAATGAAAAATTTGGAGGTTTTCTAACAGCATTAATTTCTTTAATTCCTGCTGTAGGAGCTGCAGTAACAACTAGTTCTTCTATATATAAGGCGTACAATGATAAAAAACTAATGGTAAATTATTATAAGAAAAAAATCGGTTTAGAAGAAAATGCTTGAAATGGAAAAGGTTTATTACTAAATAAATCTAGTGAAGGCTGTTGAGTAAAGTAAAGGGTGTCAAAATAAATACTCAACTGAGTAACGACCGGGTATAATTCCAATTAAATACTAACTTTAAAACAATATAATCGTCCTTAAATACTATTTTTACAAGAATATGATCTATTTACATATGCCTTATCCTGTATTCGTAATTATCCATATCTTGATGCTTACTTCTTATCTCTACATAACCGTCAGTGTATGTTCACCGTGATCTTATCGTTATTTATTATCTTTATTTATCTTTATTTATTTACATTAACATTGGTTATCTGCAAATACGTACAGCATGTTCATGTTTGAACATTCTGCGGGCCAACGGAAAGTGCTAAAATTCTTTTTCGGAATATAATGCTCCGTACGACATAAATAACAAACATAATGAGCAAGATGCTACTTAATATGAATCCGCTATGACCGCTTATGTGGTGAAAGTCCAAGCCCATTAGGTAAATGTTTTCTTTCTTGAACTGGTCCAGGTCCCTTTGAATCTTCAGTAGTTCATTCTTGTTGATTATTATGGTTGCTTGTATAGGTTTCATAGTTTCTTCTGCAACTTCTTCCAGCGCCTTCGCCCATAAAATTCGTTCCTTGAAATGGTTGATGGTTTCAGAGCTGACTTGTCGCGATGATGTTATAAAACTTCCGTTGTATTTTACCGTGCATTGTGGCACTAATGTAAGAAGCCCTTGTGATGGTAATTTAATTAATTTATGCTGCGACTTTCCACATCTTAAATGAATAGCTTTTGTGCTGAATTGTTTAAACAGTCATGTATTTGGTTTAGTCAACTGAACCCATTTGTCTTGCTGATGTATTTGCTCAAAATGACAGGTTGTTGTTTTCGACTTTTTTATAGGTGATATCTCACTTGATCCATCAACTGCAGTTTTCCATGGCAAATTACCGTGGCAAAGATAGTGAGTTTCCTCGTTTTTACACACAGATTTAGTTGCGCTTGACTCATTATACTGTAGGAATTTAATTGGAAGTTGAATGCATGTATTTGTGTGACTATTTTTGGTGTGACAATAATATTTCCTTGACGAATTGGCAAGCCAATTATTCGAAACACATCCGATGCTTCTAAGTGAAGTAGTGGGATCTCCGCGTCTATTACTGACCGCCGGACAAGTATGAATCCCCTCGCTCTCATTAGACGAAATATTTAATTCAATTGGTTTTTTGTACCACCACCAGGTAAACGAAACTTCCCCGAGATGCTGTGTCGAATCTTATGTACTTCCTCTTGTAGTTGAGATGATTTTATTAGAAACGGATTCATGCGGCGATTATTAACATCAATTAGGATATTTATTACCATCTGCATATCATTGCATTCTTTTAACATTGTATCAAGCTGCTTTATGAGCTTGAGTGGTCACATTACGCATTTCATTAATTTGACCATTTATTTTTATAAAGTGGTCGTTAACTTCGTCTGTCGTTTTCTTTAAAACATTTACTGTGGCATTAACCAGTGATGTTTGCTATTTGTTCAAGCCATCCAGTTCATGTTGGCTGTCCAAAAGATTTTTCATGTTTTGTTCAAATGTTTCTCTATCATCATTGTCTATGATGCCGAATAATATATGGTGGAGTGAACCAACAAATTCTAGTGGAACTCTTTTTTGCCTGTTGTATGTGATTAACATACAAACTGCACTGTTTGCTGAAATAGAACATTTCAGAACATTTATGTTTTAGTCTATTTATGTAACTTGAAATAGCACTGGTTTCTTCAAAATATGAATCTAGATCGTAGTTAACTACAAGTCTCCACTTTGATGCCACGACATCCAGTTTTCCAATTGGGTCTAGGTAGATTCCCACGTTTTCGTCTAGGTTCTTAACTGTCATCTCAGGTGGTGTTGTAATGTTGGTTACTGAAATCTTTGTTCGTCCAGATGCAATTAATAACAAAAACATAAGCATCCACCACTTGATTCTATTGATTTGTGTCTTGTTAGGCGAATTATGATTCTTTATACGACTGAGCTGACATATTTGCACTGGATTGCTACCTTCAGATTCTTGTTCAGAGATTTCGAGGGGACATTATTAATGGATTGGCCTTTTGTAGAGTCCGTCCTTTGTTTAGAGTGTTACCATTCGTATGTTTCCATCTGAACCCTCGTGTACCTTGATAATGCGTCCCATGGGCCATCTTGATGGTTGGGTGTTTTCATTTTTTTTATTATGACGACTGCACCATCTTCCACATTCTTCTTCGTTTCTGAAGAGACACTAAATATTCATCTTTCCATTTTTGCTAAAAGTCTCTTTTTAGCTTTTTCCCCAGTTTCCAGCGATACAAGGACCCAATTCCTTCAAATTCTCCTGCTTCAGGAACGTATCACCAAAAAGAGTCCAGGTGATAACGCGTCAATGCTGCCTGTGTCACTACCCATCGCACACAAAGGTCGTGAATTCAGTATTGCTTCTAAGTGACATTCATCATCTTCTTATCATTTTTCTGATACCTATTATATCTTCTTTTAATATAGGCTTCCATCATCAAATAATTTTCCAAAAAGGTCGAAAAATCATGTTTTTGTACACTTTGAGCGTCTGTTACTCGATGGTTTCTGGTCCGATTACAACAAAAAATATATCGTTGGAAAGAGGAAAGCAAGTACATATTCAAAAAATAGAATTACCGTTATTGATATTTATTCTAAAATTTGGGTTAGAGTTACTAAAAATCTTAAAGCCTCTTATACAAAGTTTATAAAAATAAATAATTGTGTTAGAAATTAACAAAATATAGGACTCGAGTTATATATTTATACAAGAAAAATGGAATATGTGTAAAAAGAATATAACTTATTTTAACTTTTTAGTTTTTTAATTAATACATACTTATATGTTTTGAAGTCATACTTCTTTACCGGCGATTATAAAAAAATTAAACCAGTAATAACAGATAAAATTTTTCCGCCCATTATTACTGGTTTTTTCACACAGACACTATAAGAGGGTAAAAAGTAACAACACATTTACATTTTATAGTTTTTTTTTATGGGCTTTTTTGATCTTTATATATGTATATTATCTATTTATATATTAAACAAATTCCATATTTTCTCCCTACGTTTCGTTGACATTTTTCAACATCTTCAGGGGTTACTTTTTATTGGATCTTAAACAACAATTATTAAAGTTTTGAACACATAAATCATTCTGATAATTTTTAAATTTAAATTTAAAATTAAATTTTTACATTTTTTCAATTTGTATTGGTTTTTAAAATTTTTAATATCACGTTATTGACTGATTTAAAATTGATAAATAAATAAATATATAGATAAATAAATAGATTTTTGAACAATTTAATACAAAAAAACTAGACCAAACAGAAAAGCATTTATATCACAGCGGGTTACTAGTGTACATTGTGCTAAGCTTGTCTTTATCTTTTTTCGTATTCATGGTACTGTGTAGTTTTTGTTGCATGCGCAAGCTCTCTAGTGTGTATCTCTTATTTTCTCTCTTTTCTTTGTGTAGTATTCTTGTCTTGTGTTTTCGAAGTCAAAGGGTCAAGCCATAGAAGCCATTGCGTCCGTTCCATCAGTGAATCCGTCAACGATGCCGGACGTGACGGAAAGGGTTGACCCATACGTTGCTTAACTGATTGCTTTTGACAGCTTCAATTTTGTTGGGTTTGTTCGATGTTTTGTTACTTAATTACGACTGTTTACATGCAAAGTCGAGTGGTCGAGTTAGAATTTCAGAAGAATTCACAGTTCACATAATTAGGTAGTATATTCAGAGTTTTCATTGACGTTCGAGTCTCAAAATAAGAAAAAATTCGGGGACCCTGTTTTATTGGGGTCAGTTTGAAAACTAAATTTAAATTATTTGTATATCATTCAAATAAATAAATTTTCTTTTTTTTTACCAAAATGTTTTTTTTTTAGTTTTTGTGTCGGTAAATGGTTTTTTTTGTGTATTTTCGTCGCGGTAGTGAATTAAAAGGCTTTCCCAAGCCAAATGCGACATGAAAACGGGACACGATATAACAATTTTATTTAAGGCTTGCCCAAACCAAAGTGCGACAGTGCGTCACGACATGTGCGACACGATTTTTATATGAAAAATGTTTTGCTCTTAATCGCATTTGGTGTGGGTACTCTCATATGACGCTGTGTAAATAAATTTTGGCGTTGTCGTGTCGCACTGTCCCACTTTGGTTTGGGCAAGCCTTTACACAGCCAGCGTCGAAATAAAAGAGACACCAAACGCGACAAAGCGACACAATTTTTTTATAAGAAAGCCCTAGTCGTATTTTTCGTAAAACTTTGTCGTCAAAAAGGTAAATCTGAAGAACAAAAAAAGAATGTTCATTTTGACATTTTTTAATAGGGGCATTCATGCAACCTGATAAACTCTTGGTAAAAGTGGTAAAGTACAATATCTGGTAAACTAACTGTCATTTAAATACAAATTTTGACATGTTTACCATATTTACCCGGCTTACCACGACGGTTGCATGAATATCCCTAATAACAGATTATCAGTTGTGTAACTGTGGTGTTGCAAAATTTAACTGTAGGTACAATAGAATTCAGAATCATTAAGACCTAAATATCAGTTTATTTATTTATTAGGAATAATAAAAGTTGACAACTCATAAAATCCGATCCGTCGCTTATGGGTCGTTTCTCATAAGAACGTGTGTATTTAATCGAGCTGCCAGTTGAAAACGTCGACGCAAAGCACGCAACGGAATCTATGGGTTGGCCTCTTCATCTGTGTGTCCGTTGTCTGCTATGTGCTGCGCTAGAGCTGTTGATGTGCGTTTATTGCGTATATCAGCTTGGCGTTCATATGCTACCTATGTATATCTATTAAAGAACCATCAGAAAGCAAAATTAAATCATTTGTGTAAGGTAATGGATGCGTACTTAGATAAATATTATATATAGCTTCCTATCTTTTAAAGATACATTTTAAATAAAGTTTATAGCAGAACGCCTTATGTACACTAGGCTGGCCGTTAAAAAAATGGTCTTGCTCCAAATTGAAATAACTAAACTTGACCTAAAAAGGAAGAGCTCTACCGGTGATTTTTTTTTATTTATGCCTATAATGGAATTTGCAATATTCTACTCCCAGGAAGTAAGCTTGATTAGCAGAGCTCGCATTTAAAACAACTATGGAACTTGTCGGTGAACTACATTACCGCTACGAGGAACTACTTTACCATTTCCTATCCTGTCAAGTTCCATAATTGCTTTAAGTGCGAATCAAGCTGACTCCCCGGGAGTAGAATATTGAGAATTCCATAGCAGGCATGAATATAAATAAAAAAATAGAACAGTAATAAACAAGTATCTTAAACAAAAATTAACCGGCACCCATCATTATTTATGTCAAATTTAGTCTAGCCTAATGTACATAATGTACTAAGTGTGACTATTTTCCTACTTACCTTTCTGGCCAAATGAGCATATATCTAGACTGAGACATAGAAGGCTACAATTGGGTTAAGACATTATATTATTTATCATCATCATTTCCTTTCTTCTCAGTCCGCCTATAAAAAGTTAGAGAAATCTTATACACTCAAACAATCTTAAGACTTTCGTAATTGATTGGGCAACAGAGTCCAATCAAATTCTGTTGATTTCTTATTCCCCCTCAACCAAATGTTCCGTATATTTTTTGATTAAAATCTTCCAAAAGCTTTTTAACACAAACACAGCATTGATCAACTAAGAAGTATTTCAAGAAAACGTTCTGCGCACAAACACACATTGACATGTAACTTAAAATCTTGAGCACCTAAGAAATTTTTCAAGAAAACTTTCTATGCACAAACACACAGTGAATCTTATCCAGGCCGGTAGCCAGGATCTCATTTCGGGGGGGCTCAAATTTTTTCGAGTAATTCATTGAACAAAAAATACAACACCATACCTGGAAAAATTAATGTTTATACCCATTATCGATTCTATAGATGAAGACCATGCAAAATTCTAGTCAAATGAAGCTTTTTTTGGCAGTTTTAAAGTCTTGAACGCGACATTTTCAGAAATTTTCAGGCTTTTAGTAATTTTGAACTAAAACCCTATAGTTTAAAAAAAGGATGTTTAAGTCAAATAATTTTTTACATATTGAGCCAGGAAATGTCTTCGTGAAGCGAGTAGTTTAAAAAAAATATTACTTCTCAAAATTGCTAATTTCATTGGATTCAAATATTTTTTTCAAGTTGTTTAAGCATTTGCCCTTTAATTTTCCAGTCCACGAAATAATTCGATACAAAAATTAATTTTAAAGCTAAAATGAATTTGTTTAACTATTTTTCTTAAAGAAAATTCAACACTTCGTTTCTGGCTCTAAGATAGCACTGGTCTGCAAAAATTAAGTTTTTGTGTCCTTCATATAATTTTTTAAATTATGTAAGATTGGAATTTTCTGGATCTAAATCTGGTTTCAGAAAAAATCTATCTCGTAAATTTTTATTTGATTGATTTTAATTTTTGATTCTTCAATATATAGTCACATTTTAAACCGTAATGTAAGAAAATCACCATAAATTCCAAAACTCCGTACTTTTTGGGATGTACACTGCATCCTATTTCTAAACTCTTGATACTGGCCAAGTTATTTATGGTATAAAGAAGGCAGTATTCAGAGAAAATCCAATAAAAAAGGATGTTTTGTGCTTTTCAGAAGGACTGATTTCTATGGATTTTTCAAAATTTTTTTTTGAGGAATCCAGAAGTCATACA
The DNA here is from genome assembly GCA_948107695.1 of Meliscaeva auricollis. Classification (NCBI taxonomy): domain Eukaryota; kingdom Metazoa; phylum Arthropoda; class Insecta; order Diptera; family Syrphidae; genus Meliscaeva; species Meliscaeva auricollis. The sequence goes on along the minus strand of OX403616.1, from coordinate 52,124,530 downwards.
AAAAATTGGCCAAGACATAAATTTGGTAATTTTGTCTTATTTTTTCTACATTATCGGTCTTAGCGTTTATATGTTGGCATATGCACCAAAAACAATTAAAAAATTCATACTCAACATCCCAAAACAACATAAAGTTAGCTATAAAAAGTATTACTTCAGAACTTTCCACATTTAAAAACGCTTGAATTGGACTACAGAGAGTATTTTGGACAAATCCTAAATTTCAATTTGCAATATCTGCATCGAAAGCGAATTTTTGAATGGTTTCATTTCCATCCCATTAATAGTTTTATAATAAAGTATTTACCAGCAAAGAAATTCGACGGTAAATGTACGAGTTTTTAACATCTTCATATTATTTTCAGATTCGTGTTCAGCGGTACAAAATCCTTAAGAAAAGTATAATTTAGTTTGAAGGCAATTTTCGTTGCAGACCAGTGTAATCCATAGTATATATTTCTATGTGTTACCGTTGTCTTTGAATTGTTATTATTTGTGTGAAATCATTTTTTAATTCTCCCCCTGCCTGAATGTTTATGACAGGTTTATTCATTTTTTTGGCACAATAACACGTTCTACTAGTTTGAATCATCTAATGAGAAGCATTCTAAATTTCTTAATTTAATGTTTATTTCTTCTACTTGCTGTTATATACATTTTTCTTATTGCTAAATTTTGAAATGCTGTATCTTGGAAACTGTTGGCCCTTCAAAAATGAAACTGAAGTCAAATTAACAAAGCGCGAAACCATACAATAATACAAAGTGAAAAACTAGTCCTTCATTGCTAAAAATGTTAATTACTAAAAAAGCGCACAAATTTCTTTTTTTGGATTTTTAAAAATTTTGCGTTCGGCGCTAGAGCTAAAGAATAAGTAGGTATACTCGAAAACACATTAAAATAGGCTTAAGCAGATGATGTTTCTAGATTTTAGGTGTGTTTTTTTGTACGCCCGGGCTAAGTTGGACGAAAAAAACGCCTCGGGACTTAACGAAAACATTTGGCAGCATTGCGAATGAAATGAAAAAAAAATTAAAAAAATGTTTCCAATATACAAAATTAAATAAACAAAAAATTAAGAACAAAAATCTTTTTCAATAACATATTTATAAAGAAATTTCAGAGCAGTAAATGCACAAACTTTAAAATTTAAATGAAATAATTTGTAAGAGTTAAGAGAAATAAACAATTCAATTTTTTTTCTACACCAAACGCCATCTTTGTGTTTTTATGTTCATACAATTAATCGATAGTTTTGGTGTTTTCACACAATTTATAGATGATTTAACAGCCCCTCAAGCCCCCCCCCCCCCCCCCCCTACGTGCCTGATCTAACCAAACAAATGTAGTTCGCTCTTACAGAACACTTTTCCTATTTTCTCCTTTGTATGTTACGTCATAATATTTTCAAAGTTCCTTGCTGCTGTTGGTCATAAGAAAATATCAGTCCCATTCCATAGTTCACAATCCAATCCACTTCCTGTTTTTGTTTTGGTTCGGATGTCTTCTTAACACAAACACAATCTTGTACAACCAAGAAATATATCAAGAAAAGTTTCTGCGCACAAATACATAGTGACATCTAACTCAAAATCATGAATGTAGTTCTCTCTTACAGCTTTGGTTATATCTTATATCAAACCCTTCTTTTTCTCCTTCGTATGTTACGTGAAATTTTTTTTAAAAACTCCTAGCCGCTGTTTGTCATAAGAAAATATCAGTGCCGTTAGATAATTCACTATCCAACCTGATTTTTGTTCTTCAATTTATTCTTGGTTGAGAAGACGAATGCGCGATACCAATTAAGTTTTCAACCACCATCGTATAGCTTTTGAAGTTTGCATCCTCCTCAATTAAACTTGATAAAATAGACGGAGAGCTAGCATCGAATTTATTCACCTCATTCAAACAATGCTTACTGCTAAAGGCTAATTATTGACTATTTAACTGGAATCCCTGTAACTCCAAATGAAAACTTGAGGGATTTTCTTCATAAAATTTGCTCTTATACAAAGAAAGTATGAAGTTAAAGTACCTTTATTCGACATCATTCGGCTAAAACATAACCCAAAATAAGGCAAAGCAGATCAAAGGATGGAATCGGAGGGCAGAGAGCACTAAAAGCAGAGGAGCACAATCTACCTATTTTGGTAAAGCTATCAGTTCTATATGAAAGAGCAAAGTTTCTTCGTCTCTATTTTGCTGCTGGTGCTGTCACATTGGACAAGTTAGACCTCTTCTCTAAGAGAGATATTGGTGCTTTGAAATGCTTTTCATCCAAGGCAATTCTAATACGTAAAGCTGCAATGAGGATAAAGCAAATGAACATTTTACATTCTGTTTACTCATTTAATGAAATCATCTCAGTTAAGATTAAAGCAAAGATAATGGAAAACAAAGATGTCGCACCCCGTACAAACTTTTGGCACACAAAATTTAAAGCCTGGGACGCGATATCGAGTCCCACAACATGTTGCTAGTTGGGAAATGTTGCGAGATTGAGGGAAATCCTTAAAAAAAAACTGGAAGCTCTTAGGAAAATTTTTTATGATCACCTCACGCAGGCCGAAAATTTCATTTGATCACTTTTGGATTTCACATATATGACAATCAACAATCACCTTTGCCGATTCCACCCCAGAGATTTTCACATATATGACAATCAACAATCACCTTTGCCGATTCCACCCCAGATCAAATATTAAGTTTCCCAATATCTCAAAATGATGTTTACGTAGTTTAGTAATAATGCCTAATAATTTACTAATTTATGCGCTCTTTGGGAAAAAATGTACCCATGGTAAATAATATTATAAATGCTTTTAATTCTTGATTTTTGTGGTATTAATAACATTTTCACCAAATTGAAAAATGCATACATTTTTGACATGGTTTTGTGGTACGTAATTGGTTGGGTAACCCAGTCCAATCAAATTCTGTTGATTTCTTATTACACCCCAACCAAATTTTCCGTACATTTCTTGAATATAATATCCTAAAAGCTTCTTTACACAAACACAGCATTTCATTTCAAGAAAACGTTCTGCGCACAAACACACATTGATATGTAACTCAAAATCTTGAACAACAAAGAAATGTATCAAGAAAACTTTCTGTGCACAAACACACAGTGAAAACTAACCAAAAAAATGTAGTTCGCTCTTACAGAACACTTTTCCTATTTTCTCCTTTGTATGTTACGTCATAATATTTTCAAAATTCCTTGCTGCTGTTGGTCATAAGAAAATATCAGTCCCATTCCATAGTTCACAATCCAATCCAGTTCCTGTTTTTTTTTTTTGGTTCAGATGTCTTCTTAACACAAACACAATCTTGTAGTTACAACCAAGAAATATATCAAGAAAAGTTTCTGCGCACAAATACATAGTGACATCTAACTCAAAATCATGAATGTAGTTCTCTCTTACAGCTTTGGTTATATCTTATATCAAACCCTTCTTTTTCTCCTTCGTATGTTACGTGAAATTTTTTTTAAAAACTCCTAGCCGCTGTTTGTCATAAGAAAATATCAGTGCCGTTAGATAATTCACTATCCAACCTGATTTTTGCTCTTCAATTTTTTCTTGGTTGAGAAGATGAATGCGCGATACCAATTAAGTTTTCAACCACCATCGTATAGCTTTAGACGGAGAGCTAGCATCGAATTTATTCACCTCATTTAAACAATGCTTACTGCTAAAGGCTAATTATTGACTATTTAACTGGAATCCCTGTAACTCCAAATGAAAACTTGAGGGATTGTATTCATAAAATTTGCTCTTATACAAAGAAAGTATGAAGTTAAAGTACCTTTATTCGACATCATTCGGCTAAAACATAACCCGAAATAAGGCAAAGCAGACCATAGGATGGAATCGGAGGGCAGAGAGCACTAAAAGCAGAGGAGCACAATCTACCTATTTTGGTAAAGCTATCAGTTGTATATGAAAGAGTAAAGTTTCTTCGTCTCTATTTTGCTGCTGGTGCTGTCACATTGGACAAGTTAGACCTCTTCTCTAAGAGAGATATTGGTGCTTTGAAATGCTTTTCATCCAAGGCAATTCTAATACGTAAAGCTGCAATGAGGATAAAGCAAATGAACATTTTACATTCTGTTTACTCATTTAATGAAATCATCTCAGTTAAGATTAAAGCAAAGATAATGGAAAACAAAGATGTCGCACCCCGTACAAACTTTTGGCACACAAAATTTAAAGCCTGGGACGCAATATCGCGTCCCACAACATGTTGCTAGTTGGGAAACGTTGCGAGATTGAGGGAATTCCTTAAAAAAACTGGAAGCTCTTAGGAAAAATAATTTTGCCGTTTGACCTTCTTCTTCTGTTTGTTTTTTTTACACATTCTGTTCACTCATTTAATGAAATCATCTCAGTTAAGATTAAATCCACTTTCAATTTTATTAAAATTGCTTCCATGGAGGAGCCATCAGCTTCTACGTCAACAACTTTAACAACAAGAATCAACATAGTAAGGCGGCTTACCATTGAAATTTTCAGAGTTGGTAGTACTGCATAGAGTTGGTAGTACTGTTATAAGAAATTTTGAGATATTGGGCCATTTTGGATTTTATCTGGGAGAGAAGACTCAAGAGGTTTTGTATATTGCACATGTTATTTAAATTTCATTGTACAAGAAATGAAACGTGCGTAGTCATATGCATGATTTTGAGGTATTTTTTAACGGCTAATCGATCACAAATGTGATTCGACCATCATGTGCATAGGCATTGGCATTTATGTGAATAGTCTATTACTATTACTTTAAGTACAGTAGTCAGAATATTATGGATTACTCTTTGAAAATAAGTGGTAGACGAAGGAAATTCGGTATGAACCTTTCATGCTTTATGCATCATGCGAAAAAATAATAAAATGGGTGCATCAATTTTTTTTTTCTAAATGGTGTTTTTTTCTAAGGTTTTTTCCTAAGGAAAGAATACTATGGAAATGGTAGTACAGCACCATTTCAAAAATTTATGCATTTTTAAAATTTGGTGAAAATGTTATAAATACCATAAGAATTAAGAATTGAAAGCATTTATAGTCTGTTTTTCTCTTTTAAATTTATATTTTAAAGCAAAGAATTGAGGTGACTTAGCAAAACCTGTACAACAACTGTGCAGTCTATGATATATAGGCATTAAAGTAAAAGCATTGATATAAAATTATATTAAGTATCATTTTGATACTGATATTGGGCCATTTAATATTTTACCTAGGAAGGAATATACATATATGACAATTTAAATATAATGCACAAATTTCATATAAATCAATCAAAATTTTATCATGTAATGAGCTAATACGTCCTGGCAGCACAACATGTTCTAAATGCAAATAAAACTATTAAACATAGTTGGGTGTTTGATTAAATCATACAAAATTGAATTATTTTATATGAAATTTGTACATCAAGTGCTGCATGTACCCCTGCAATGGTGGAATCGTGAAAACTGATTTTTGATAGTTGACAGTCAAATTCAAGAAAATTTGTCTGTGTGACTGTCATATTTTTTTGACTTTTTCAGCTGACACCTATTTAGGTGTCAATTTGATACGAAAATGCAATACTTTGTCCAACAAAGAAATAGCGACCACTAAAAAATAATATTTCTAAATAGTTTTTAACTAAGAAATATTTCTTATTAAAAAAAGAAGAAAAACTTACAAAAGAAAAAAAAAAGTTAGGTCATAGCCGGGAATTGAACCGGAGCGTCGAGGTTACCTCTGGACTACCGAAATATAAAAAAAATTAGTGACAACTTAGGTATAAATGCTAAATTCGTTTTTTTGTGTATTTTTCAAAGTGTTTCAATTATTCAAACATTTTTTATGATCACCTTACGCAGGCAGAAAATTTCGTTTGATCACTTTTGATTTTCACATATATGACAATCAACAATAACCTTAGCCGATTCCACCATAGATCAAATATTAAGTGGCCCAAGATCTCAAAATGATGTTTACGTACTTTAGTAATAATGCCTAATAATTTACTAATTTATGCCTTTATCACAAGGTGCACAATTGTTGTACATGTTTTTTTTTTTTAAATATAAATTTTAAGGAGAAACACAGACTATTTTGCGCTCTTTGGGAAAAAATGTATCCATGGTAAATATTATTATAAATGCTTTTAATTCTTGATTTTTGTGGTATTAATAACATTTTCACCAAATTGAAAAATGCATAAATTTTTGACATGGTTTTGTGGTACGTAATTGGTTGGGCAACCCAGTCCAATCAAATTCTGTTGATTTCTTATTCCACCTCAACCAAACTTTCCGTACATTTCTTGAATACAATATTCTAAAAGCTTCTTTACACAAACACAGCATTTCATTTCAAGAAAACGTTCTGCGCACAAACACACATTGACATGTAACTCAAAATCTTGAAAAACTAAGAAATTTTTCAAGAAAACTTTCTGTGCACAAACACACAGTGAAAACTAACCAAAAAAATGTAGTTCGCTCTTACAGAACACTTTTCCTATTTTCTCCTTTGTATGTTACGTCACAATATTTTCAAAATTCCTTGCTGCTGTTGGTCATAAGAAAACATCAGTCCCATTCCATAGTTCACAATCCAATCCAGTTCCTGTTTTTTTTTTGGTTCTTAACACAAACACAATCTTGTACAACTAAGAAATATATCAAGAAAAGTTTCTGCGCACAAATACATGGTGACATCTAACTCAAAATCATGAATGTAGTTCTCTCTTACAGCTTTGGTTATATCTTATATCAAACCCTTCTTTTTCTCCTTCGTATGTTACGTGACATTTTTTTTTAAAACTCCTAGCCGCTGTTTGTCATAAGAAAATATCAGTGCCGTTAGATAATTCACTATCCAACCTGATTTTTGTTCTTCAATTCTTGGTTGAGAAGACGTATGTGCGATAACAAGTAAGTTTTCAACCACCATCGTATAGCTCTTGAAAATTGCATCCTACTCAAATAAAATTGATAAAATAGACGGAGAGCTAGCATCGAATTTACTCACCTCATTTAAACAATGCTTACTGCTAAAGGCTAATTATTCACTATTTAACTGGAATCCCTGTAACTCCAAATGAAAACTTGAGGGATTTTCTTCATAAAATATGCTCTTATACAAAGAAAGTATGAAGCTAAAGTACCTTTATTCGACATCATTCGGCTAAAACATAACCCGAAATAAGGCAAAGCAGACCATAGGATGGAATCGGAGGGCAGAGAGCACTAAAAGCAGAGGAGCACAATCTACCTATTTTGGTAAAACTATCAGTTCTATATGAAATAATAAAGTTTCTTCGTCTCTTTTTTGCTGCTGGTGCTGACACATTGGACAAGTTAGACCTTGTCTCTAAGAGAGATATTGGTACTTTGAAATGCTTTTCATCCAAGGCAATTCTAATACGTAAAGCTGCAATGATGATAAAGCAAATGAACATTTTACATTCTGTTTACTCATTTAATGAAATCATCTCAGTTAAGATTAAAACAAAGATAATGGGAAACAAAGATTTCGCATCCCATACAAACTTTTGGCACACAAAATATAAAGCCTGGGACGTGATATCGCAGGCACGTAGCCAGGGAGGGGGGGCTTCAGCCCCTCAAGCACGTAGCCGGGGGGCTTTAGCCCCTCAAGCCCCCCCTGGCTACGTGCCTGGGTTCATACCGAATTTCCTTCGTCTATCACTTATTTTCAAAGAGTAATCCAGAATATTCTGACTACTGTACTTAAAGTAATAGACTATTCACATAAAGGCCAATACCTATGCACATGATGGTCGGATCACATTGGTGATCGATTTTTCATATATAAAATTTAATAAGGAACTGCTAGGGTCTTTTAAGAATATTATAGAACATGCTTTATTTTTGTTTCAATAAAAGGTGTGTTTTTTTGTACACTCAAGCTAAATTGAACAAAAAATGTCTTTTTAAACATAAACAAAATGCAAACAATTCAATAAATCAGAAAAAGATTGTTGTTATTTATTTTTTGTATATTTTTATGTCATTTCATTCGCAATGCTGCCAAGTGTTTTTGCTAAGCCCCGAGGCGTTTCTTCGTCCAACTTAGCCTGGGCGTACAAAAAAACACACCCAAAAGCTCTGAGATCTAAATTGAATGAAACACGTTACTTAAGATTTAGAAACATCATCTGCTTAAGCCTATTTTAGTGTGTTTTCGAGTATACCTACTTATTGAAAATTTGAGAGAAATAACAGCAAGTAGTAGAAACTAACATTAAATTAAGAAATTTAGAATGTTTCCAATAAGATGAATCAAACTAGTAGAACGTGTTATTGTGCCCAAAATAAAAATTAAACTGTCATAAACATTCAGGTAGGGGGAGAATAAAAAAAAAATTATTTCACACAAAAAATAACAATTCAAAGACCTATGTGAAAATAATATGAAGATGTTAAAAACTCGTTTTTTTTGGTACATTGAAAGTCGAATTTTCTTTGTAAATACTTTATAACAAAACTATTAATAGGATGGGAATAAAATCAAAAATTCGCTTTTGGTGCAAAGATATTGCAAATTGAAATTTATGATTTAGTCAAAATACTCTCTGTAGTGCAATTCAATTTTAGTGGAAAGTTCTAAAGTAATACTTTTTATAGCTAACTTTATGTTTTTTTGGGATGTTGAGTATGAATCTCAAGTTACACAACTAAATTTATCACGGAAAACATGAGAAATCATTGAAAAACTTACAAAAAGTTTTTTTTTAATTTTTTTGGTGCATAGTCCAAAATATAAACATTTTGCGCTAAACCCGTTAATGAAGAACAAATTAAGACAAAATCTAAATCTTTGCCAAAAATGTATGTTTTTGCCAATTTTTTGTATGACTTCTAGATTATTCAAAACATATGTTGAAAAATCCATAAAAATCAGTACAAAATATCCTTTTTTATTGGGTTTTCTCTGATTACTGCCTTCTTTACACCATAATTAACTTGGCCAGTATCAAGAGTATAGAAATTAGTTTCAGTATACATCCCAAAAACTACGGATTTTTGAAAATTATGGTAATTTTTTTAAAATTACAGTTTAAAATGTGACAACAACATTGAAGAATCAAAAAATCAAGTATTAAAATATATTAAAAAAAATTTACAAGATAGATTTTTTCTGAAACCAGATTTAGATTCAGAAAATTCCAGTCGTACATAATTCAAAAAAATTATATGTAGGACAAAAAAACTTAATTTTTGCTATCTTAGAGCCAGAACCGTAAAGTTGAATTTTCTTTAAGAAAAATATGAAAAAAATTAGTTTTAGCTTTAAATTTAACTTTTGTTTTTCTTTTACTTTTTATCTATTTCTGAAAATGTCACGTTCAAAACTTTAAAACTTTAAAATTATGCATGGTCTTCATCTATAGAATCGATAAGGGGTATAAACATTAATTTTTCCAGGTATGGTTTTGTATTTTTTGTTATATGAAATACTCGAAAAAAACTTGAACAAATTTCAAATTTCATATAAATCAATCAAAATTTTATCATGTAATGAGCTAATACGTCCTGGCAGCACAACATGTTCTAAATGCAAATAAAACTATTCAACATGAAATTTCCTAGTATGTTGCTTAATTTTTCAGAGAAATAATGGTACCTACTGCTTGTAGAGTTGGGTGCTTGATTAAATCATACAAAATTGAATTATTTTATATGAAATTTGTACATCAAGTGCTACATGTAGGTACCCCACGAGGAGTGGAATCGTGTAAACTGATTTTTGATAGTTGACAGTCAAATTCAAGAAAATTTGTCTGTGTGACTGTCATATTTTTTTGACGTTTTCAGCTGACACAATACTTTGTCCAACAAAGAAATAGCGACCACTAAAAAAATAATATTTCTAAATAGTTTTTACCCAAGAAATATTTCTTATTAAAAAAAGAAGAAAAACTTACAAAATACAAAAAAAGTTAGGTCATAGCCGGGAATTGAACCGGAGCGTCGAGGTTACCTCTGGACTACCGAAATATAAAAAAAAATTAGTGACAACTTAAGTATAAATGCTAAATTCGTTTTTTTGTGTATTTTTCAAAGTGTGTCAATTATTCAAACATTTTTTATGATCACCTCACGCAGGCCGAAAATTTCATTTGATCACTTTTGATTTTCACATATATGACAATCAACAATCACCTTAGCCGATTCCACCATAGATTAAATATTAAGTGGCCCAATATCTGATGATGATGCTTACGCAGTTTAGTAATAATGCCTAATAATTTACTAATTTATGCCTTTATCACAAGGTGCACAATTGTTGTACCTACATGTTTTTTTTTTTTTTAATATGAATTTTAAGGAGAAACACAGACTATTTTGCGCTCTTTGGGAAACAATGTATCCATGATAAATATTATTATAAATGCTTTTAATTCTTAATTTTTGTGGTATTAATAACATTTTTACCAAATTGAAAAATGCATACATTTTTGACATGGTTTTGTGGTACGTAATTGGTTGGGCAACCCAGTCCAATCAAATTCTGTTGATTTCTTATTCCACCTCAACCAAACTTTCCGTACATTTCTTGAATACAATATTCTAAAAGCTTCTTAACACAAACACAGCATTTCATTTCAAGAAAACGTTCTGCGCACAAACACACATTGACATGTAACTCAAAATCTTGAAAAACTAAGAAATTTTTCAAGAAAACTTTCTGTGCACAAACACACAGTGAAAACTAACCAAAAAAATGTAGTTCGCTCTTACAGAACACTTTTTCTATTTTCTCCTTTGTATGTTACGTCATAATATTTTCAAAATTCCTTGCTGCTGTTGGTCATAAGAAAATATCAGTCCCATTCCATAGTTCACAATCAAACCCAGTTCCTGTTTTTTTTTGGTTCAGATGTCTTCTTAACACAAACACAATCTTGTACAACTAAGAAATATTTCAAGAAAAGTTTCTGCGCACAAATACACGGTGACATCTAACTCAAAATCATGAATGTAGTTCTCTCTTTCAGCTTTGGTTATATCTTATTTCAAACCCTTCTTTTTCTCCTTTGTATGTTACGTAAAAAAAAATTTTAAACTCCTAGCTGCTGTTTGTCATAAGATAATATCAGTCCCATTAGATTATTCACAATCCAACCTAATTTTTGTTCTTCAATTTTTTCTGAGTTGAGAAGACGTAGGTATGCGCGATAATAAGAAGTTTTCAACCACCATCGTATAGCTTTTGAAATTTGCATCCTACTCAAATAAAATTGATAAAAAAGACGGAGAGCTAGCATCGAACTTACTCACCTCATTTAAACAATGCTTACTGCTAAGGGCTAATTATTTACTATTTAACTGGAATCCCTGTAACTCCAAATGAAAACTTAAGGGATTTTTTTCATAAAATTTGCTCTTATGGAAAGAAAGTATGAAGTTGAAGTACCTTTATTCGACATCATTCGGCTAAAACATAACCCAAAATATGGCAAAGCAGACCAAATGATGGAATCGGAGAGTAGAGAGCACTAAAAGCAAAGGAGCACAATCTACCTATTTTGGTAAAGCTATAATTTCTGTATGAAAGAGTAAAGTTCCTTCGTCTGTTTTTTGCTGCTGGTGCTGTCACATTGGATAAGTTAGGTTTTGTCTCTAAGAGAGATATTGGTGCTTTGAAATGCTTTTCATCCAAGGCAATTCTAACACGCAAAGCTGCAATGAGGCTTAAGCAAATCAACATTTTACATTCTGTTAACTCATTTAATGAGTTAGATTAGTTAAGATTAAAGCAAATATGATAGAATAGAAAGTACAACTATGCATTTTAGCAACGTTAGCCGAATGTAGTGCATTTGAAGAAAAAAATAATTTTCGTATGGGATGCATCTTTGTATTCTGTTATCTTTGCTTCTACACAATTTACTGTGACACCGCGTCGTCTACCAATTCCTTCAAAAAATTCAAAACTCTTTAAATGATCAGCTTTATCAAATCAAAAACAACTAAGAATATAAAAAAAAACAAAACAAAAAAAACATTTCCAAAAAACATTTTAAAAAAAATTAATACCTATCCATGAACAGGTTCCCGAGCTATCGTCCTTCCAAGGACGTTTCTACAAAAAACCACTCGATTTATATTTTAACCTAACTACCCACCAACTTACAGTTCCTTTTAGAAGAATTCCTTTAAGAAACCATACAACAAATTCTTCCTAGTTGAAAAGCCTTCATCATTAAGAAAATAAAAAAAACTTCAAAATAAAGAAAATCTTTTAGATATCGGCAGACGAAAGCATGCAAACATCACAGAAAATAAAAATAACAACAACCATCGTAAGACAAAAGCAAAAAAAAAAAAACAAACAAAAGAAGAAGAAAAAAGTTTTCAGTCAGAGATGCAAAAAGCTCAAATTTCAGCTCAGCTCACAGCTCAGCTCAAATTTGAGCTAGCTCTTTTTTTGAGCTAGCTCAGTGTGAGCTAGCTCATTTTTTTAGCTAGCTCAAATTTGAGCTGCCGGTTGAACTCAGCTGTTAGTTGAGCTGAGCTGTTAGTTGAGCTGAGCTGTTAGTTGATCTGAGCTGAGCTGAGCTGATTTGAGCTGAGCTGCTATTTGAGCTGAGCTGTAAGTTGAGCTGAGCTGTAAGTTGAGCTGAGCTGTTACTTGAGCTGAGCTGAGCTGAGCTGATTGATTCAAGTTAATTCAGTCCAGTTGCGCTGATTTCTTCTATGGTAAGAGTTGATTTAATTTTTTTTTTTTTGGTAAAACATTGCAAATTAAATAATCTGGTGTTGTCGTAACTTTACATTATGGATATATCCTAAAATCATATTTCTGCTCTATTATTTGCATGTTTGTAGATTGAAGTTAAATACTTGTAATACTTGTAGGTATGGTAGATTTGTTAACTATTGCGTAGCAAACATAATAAAAGATTATTTTTGATAGAGAATAAGTTGTCACTGACACTCGGACAATTATAATTGGATACACGCGGTTAGTACTTGGCGTCAACTGGTGACTGATATTTTACAAAATGCATTTATACAGTCGTTCTGTTTTTCTAACAGGTTAAAATATAAAAATTTACCAGAATCACCCATTGTAAAATTTTGGGTTTTCTTAATTCAATTACAACCCTTTCATTACCAATCAGTTACCTAAACTTGCATTAATGTATATCTCATTCACCAAAAGGATATCGGAAAAACCACTGATGACCATTAATTGCAAATACTTCAAACAAATCCCAACTACCTGACTTTTGAAATCGCAAGACCTTGCCAGTACCTAAGAAGTTATTTAATAAAATCTATTTTGCGGTCAAAATGGGTAATTATCGATTTCTGGAAAAATTCTATTATCGAGAAGTTTTTTTTATTAATATTTATGGTGTTTCTTTGAAGATATATATTTCACTTGCCATCTCTTCCGCCTCGATGTTGAAACTTGCAAAGATAGGACAAATCGTAACTTAACTTACTATACCTACTTCCAAACCATTTTCTTCCCAATTATATAATATTATATTATATCATTATTATATATAATCTATATTATATCAAAATTTAGTTTTACCCCAAATGACAGCTCAGCTCAAATTACAGCTCAGCTGAGCTCAAATCAACAGCTCAGCTCAAATGATAGCTCAGCTCAAATGAAGCTCAGCTCAAATGACAGCTCAGCTCAAGTGACAGCTCAGCTCAAACGACAGCTCAGCTTAAATGGCAGCTCATCTCACTGGTCAGTTCTGATTTGAGCTAGCTCACATTTGAGCTAGCTCATTAGTTTGAGCTGGTTCATAAGCTCAAATGTGAGCTAGCTCAACTTAATGAGCTAGCTCAAATTAGAGCTGAGCTGTGAGCTGAGCGCAGCTCACTTTTGAGCTATGTTACAACCCTGGAAAAAACGACAAATAAATTTTGTTTAAGAGATTCCAGTTTTTTAAGGATTTGCCTCACTCTCGCAACATTTCGCAACTTGCAAAATGATATGGTACATGTGTGCCAAAAGTTTGTATGGGATGCGACGTCTTTGTATTCTTTTATCTTTGGCCACCGTAGCCGAAAGCTGGATGCGCTTCATAACAACAACATAAACTAAAGCAAAACAAACAGAAGTAGAAGTACAACCGACAAATTATTTTTTTTGAGATATTACAGTTTTTTAACTGACGTTCGGGCGAACTGCCCATGAGAAAGATGACTATGACGTCACAGAAAACCTGCCAAAAATCAAATGAGCATACCTTGTTTTCTGTTTATCATGCATTTAGTAACATGTTGTGGGACGCGATATCGCGTACCACAACAAAATCGATTCAGTCGTTTAAGTTGGTTTAAGAGAAAGTCAAAAATGAAAAAAAACGGTTCTATGGGAGTTACCGTTAGTAGAATTTTTACAAACATTTCCTTCATTTCAGAAGCATTACCCTGCTATCAAAAGTAGACACAAAAATTTTAATCAAAATCGTTAGAGCCGTTTTTGAGAAAATTCAACTTTTCCTTAATTGTTATATCGCAGGTACCGTTAGTTTTGGCGCTAAAAAAAAATTAAATTTCCCCTCTAGGGAATCACCAAAAATCTTTAACCACCAAATTTGAAGAAAATCGCTTCTGCAGTCTAGGCTGTGTATACGAGGTATACACAGACAGACAACAGAATTAGAGGGTAAAAGTGGTACGGGTCACTTTTGTCAAAAAGACTCGGACCTAGTTTTTTTCCCGTAAGACATATAATATCCCACTTCATCCATTATACTTTGATGAATTCCAAACACAAACCGATTTTTTATAAGAATTATGTCAAAATAATGTAGAGTTTTCTTATAATACATCATTATTGAGTTTTTTTACAAAATATTTGTTTCGCAGAGCTTTATAATTAATAAATTGATCGTAAGAATATTCAAAAAAGTTGATTCATTTCGGATTTTTTATTCAATAATTTTGCTACTGCTTTCGGTTAACGTTACGAAAACGCAACGTGAATTTTCCGGGAAACTAGATGCTTTTCCAAAAATGTTCTTTCGGATTTTATTCAATTAGACCCAAACTAGACAGTGTGTGAAATTTCACGTTTCTAACTCAACTGGAACAAGTAGCCACCGGAAATGGGTTAATTCAAAATATTTGTTCAAAATGTATGATTGTTATGAGCTATAACTCTCAACTACTTAAAAAATATAATAATTTCCTAAAAAGATCAACAAAAGCAATTCTCTCATGCAGAAATGAGGGTGGATTCCGGATGACATATTCACTTTTCTTTGGTAGAGTGCGATTCACTTAATTAGACGCACTAAAATAATATTTTAGATTTTGATTGATTTTACGTATTAGATGAGCCAGTGATAAAAAAAAAAATAGTCAACTTTAAGGTAAATTAATACTGAATAGGAAAATCATAACTTTACCCTTGATAAGACCCGCACAACCGTAATTTTACGCTTTTTTTTCTAAACCATGCACAAAGTTACGGATTTTAGGGTTCTTTTGATTAGATGCACTTCCAAAAAAGCTGAATAACAAGGCAAGTCAAGGTTGTTGGCAATGTTTTGACTCTATTTGAATGATTTAATCAATTCTACGCCACTTAAATAATAAACGTCATCTGTAACCTTGAATTTAATGTTAAAAACACTATTCTTCAGGCATCTCTACCAATCTTGACCTTTACAACTGTTATCACATCAGACATCAATTAAGTCTTGGCAGCCTTGGTAAAAACCTACCAGGATTTACAGTTGCTTTACTACAAAAAATCTAAATAATTTCCTCAGTCTAGTTCGTTGATTGAAAAGAATAAGATACTTATCTTTGAATTCACAATTTGTATTGGGGTATAACTGTTGGGACTGTTTTCGCTCGATTTTTTTTTTTTGATACTTTACCAATTTTACACAAAATTTTGTGTCAAGCTTTTACTTCCTACAAATATTACGGGTTTTAATGGGTGATAATACTTCCTCTTTTCGATAACCGATTCTCTTTTTTTCTGTCAATTTTAAAAGAATTAGTAAGAAAAACTCATGAATGGATCCGAAATTAACTTGACATTCCCCTCTTTGGGAATTACTGCTGATAGTTAACCAATTAAAGTAGTGCATCTAATCAGATGAATCAAAAATATTGACGATTTTTTGCATGTTTTAGGAAAAAAGCTGAAAAACAACCATCATGTATGTATTAGCGCTTTTAAACTATGTTTGTTTTATTCAATGTTAACTTTCTTTTTCACTGAGTAAGTTTTCTTCTGATATATGCATTTTATACAACAACAAAATCAAGATTTGAAATTAAATTGTAATGCGTCTTATTAAGTGAACCGCACTGTATATGAACACCAGTGTGGTGTAAGATTACTGCGTACTTCATTACAGCCACGCGCCGCCGCACCAGTAAGCTAACAGACACAACCAACACAACAGTAAAACAGAACAAGAAAATAGACTGTATAATGCAATGGTCCGTGCACATTATTTCAAAGTGTAACTCTATATAAATGGCCTTACACTGGTTTTGCTGAATGTGTCTCCCAGACCACTTGCTATCAATTAAAGATATTTTAAATCTAAATTCTTTATTTTTATGGGTACATCCGGTTAAGGTTATGACCTATGAACGATTGTTTCTTTGCCAGCAATTAATGATTTATGTTTTGTATATGTGTGAAATATAACTGGCTTAATGGGAGTATAAAAAGTTTAGTTTGAAAATACCAATTAATGATACATTATGATTATGACCTATTATGTATATCTAACAATCGATGTTCCCAGTATAGTGTGTTGGTGATTTAAAAACCCTAATTTTTATAAATTTATGTTTTTAATTTTAAATAAGGGATGCATTAGCACGACATTTACTACTAACAGATCTTGAGATCTTCTCTTTACTTAAAAGTAAAAAAAAAATATTTTAAATGTGTGTTAATCAAATTAGTGGCCTAATATTGACGAAAAGCCATCAACAGGTCCATCAACAGGATAATCTAACAACAGTCATATAACCAACCTGCTGCTGGTTGCATGCTACGCAGCCAAAACAATCCAGATACCAAAACCTAAGCATTCAGTAAATGCAGCTCCAATAGAAAATCAACCAAAAACAACTTCTAAGGAAGACACCGCTAAGGCCACAGGAATGCCAATAATTTTTTGTTTCTCCCAGAAGCTATAAGGGAAAAATATTTGTAACATTGAAACATTCAAAAAGACGACCATCATCTCAGCCGGAAACAAACAATTGTTTGACGAAATAAAGAACTTCCCTAAAACAACTTTGTCGTTAAGCTGGGTATGACCTACGACATTGCTACTCAAAGTCCTCGGTAATCAACCATCAGAGGGTGTACTGGGAATGGGAACGCCTTAAACTAAACGACACCGTTCAGTGCCAAAACAACGTTTTGGACATGTTGCCACAAACTGCAGCTGTAAATACGGTTGTGTAAAATATAATGAGGATCTCACGTATGGTGGAATTCCCAACACCTAAGGCCAAACAAACGGAAAGTAACAAGGCGTTAAGCGCCATCCGAGAAAAAGCACACCGGGAATTTGCTGCAAAAAAAAATAAAATGCACGACTGGGTCGCACGTACTTGCTCTTGCAGATAAATTTCCTATTTATGCTAAGCCTTTTTAATTAATAATTTGTAGGTAAATGCCGTTTAAAAAAAAAATTTCAATTTTTTTTTTATTCCAAAAAATTAATTTTCGAAATTTTTTTTACTAAATATTAGTACGGCAACTTAAAAGCATCCATTTAAAAAAATGGAGAAAATCAGAATTTAAAAAAACGGTTCTATGACAGGCAGGCATTTAAAGATAGACCTTACCCAAAGAAATGACCATGATTTTTTAAATCAAAATCGTAGGCACCATTTTTGAGAAAAATGAGTTTTTCTAAAACCGGTATATGACAGGTACCGTTATTTTTGGTGAAAAAAAAAAAATTAAAAAATGTTTGGGGATGTTCTTCAAAAAACGCCACATACCAAGTTTGAAATAAATCGACCCGTTCGTTTAGGCTGTGTTCTCTGATACATACAGACAGACAGAATTGTCGGACCCACTTTTTTTCTCATTCTCTATCATCTCAATGTCATGTTTGATTGTTATCTCAACTTTTTTTTTTGTACGAATGCATAACTTAATATACAGGGTGATTGGCAGAAGGTGTGACAAAAAGATAGGGTGTGTAGGTTGGACTTAGACAAGCAAAAAATCGTATGGGAGGGGGGGGGTCCATTTTCCCCCGTTTAGGCGGGAGGGGTAATTTAAGAAAAAAATCACTTCAAACGGAAAATATATTATTTAAAAATAACGGTTATACCTACAGAGTCGTGCTATAGCATTTTGAAAAGCTAAAAACCTATACATTAATTTAAATTTTAAAATAAGTATAGTAATAAAAAAAGAAAAGAGAAAATTCATCCTTTATTTCGTAAATTCACTTAAGAATCCAATAACGAAAAAAAAATTGAAAAAAGTAGTTTCTGTAATTTTTGATTTTCTCAAAAACCACAGGTTATTTTGACATCCGGTTTTTTGTGTTTGATCAAAAATAAATAAGAGCATTGAAAATAAGCCAGAAAAATACTACTTAATAACGTAAAATTTTGAAAAAAAAATGGTTTAAATAAAACAAATTATGTTTTTTTCTCAAAATTTTGACTTTGAAAATTAATATTTCAAAAACTGTTTATTTGAACAACTTATTTTAAAATTTAAATTAATGTATAGGTTTTTAGCTTTTCAAAATGCTATAGCACGACTCTGTAGGTATAACCGTTACTTTTAAATAATATTTTTTTCCGTTTTAAGTGATTTTTTTCTTAAATTGCCCCTCCCGCCTAAACGGGGGAAAATGGACCCCCCCTCCAATACTATTTTTTGCTTGTCTAAGTCCAACCTACACACCCTATCTTTTTGTCACACCTTATGCCAATCACCCTGTATAGTACCTATATGGCAAGTAAAAAGGAAGAGCCATTGAAGTTACCACGTGAAAGTTATAAAAACAAAAGAAATAAGCTCTCTGTATAAAAATCAATTCTTTATTAATCTTTCCGGATAGTATTGTTGCATTGTATTGCTTGAAAGTCCATCCCAGTCTACCATATAAATAATACATATAGGAAATCTACGAACAGTTGATTAAGACCAGGGAATTAAGGTTTTGACCTAGACAAAATACTTTACAGCATTTTCATGTTAAGAAATTGTTGGTAGTAATGCTCTTACTCATGATAAACAGAAAACAAGGTATGCTTATTATTAGCGCCATGTCACCATTTTGGAAAAGTGATGACGTAGTAGTCATCTCCGATGCT
The DNA here is from genome assembly GCA_948107695.1 of Meliscaeva auricollis. Taxonomy (NCBI): domain Eukaryota; kingdom Metazoa; phylum Arthropoda; class Insecta; order Diptera; family Syrphidae; genus Meliscaeva; species Meliscaeva auricollis. Next base: position 52,105,200 of record OX403616.1, on the reverse strand, counting down.
GACAATCGAGTTTTTTTAGCTTCATTGTTGTTGTTTTCAATTAAAAAAAATGTTTTCTCAAAATCCATAACTGACGTTCGCTCGAACTGGCTATGAGAAAGATGACTATGACGTCACAGAAAACCTGCCAAAATTCAAATGAGCATACCTTGTTTTCTGTTTATCATGGCTCTTACTGATATCCCAAAAGTCCCAACGAATCCCATTTGGGGTTTGGCCACCATCTTGAAAAAACTGTATCAATAATGTAATTTTTGGTTAAGCTATGTATATCTATAAAACTGATTGTCTTTCGAAGATCATTTGAATGTCAAAATAAGCTTATTTGTATGTTGAATCTATTGAGAAAACCAAGGCTACTCTAAATGGATTTAATATTCTCTTTTATACAAATTCCTATTTTTTGTGCAACAGGAGTAATTTTTCAGAAAATCTCCTTCAAATAGTTGTACAGCAATATAATTTGACATGGACGTTGCATTTACAATGAGAACCCAGAACCAGAAGAGTGCATCGAAATAGTTTGGTGTAAAGAGTGTTTTTTTATAAGAGAAGGAACGTTGTGCAACGAGTACCAAAAGACCCTGTAAAAACAATGGTAGATTTCAAAAAAATTTTAGTTATATTTATTCGGGTCTTTGGTATAACATGCGACATTTCGGGAAATTGCCATAGATGGATTGGAAGGGGGTTTTCTGAAAAATTACCCCTGTTGCTCTGAAAATAGGAATTTACATACAATGGACTATTATAGCAACTGAGAGTAGTCGTATTACCTTGGTTCTGATCTCAGTAGATTCAGCATACAAATGAGCTTATATTGACATTTAAATGGTCTCCAAAGGAGAATCAGTTTAATGGATATAACCAAAGATGATATAACTAGTATATCATCAACCAAAAATTGCATTATTGATGCAGTTTTTTCAAGATGGTGGACAAACTCCAAATGGGATTCGTTGGGACTTCTGGGATATGAGTAAGGACAATTTCCACAAATAAAAATGCTCTAAAGTATTTTTTGGAGGTCAGGCCTTTTTTTTTTTTTAATTTTGGCGGTCTAATAGTTTTGCGGAAATAAGTTTTATTTGAACCCAGAAAAATATAACATTGCGTTGTAAAAAGTGTAATAAAACTTATTTAATCTGGATAAGCTTGTGAAAAAAGTGGTTTGCGTTTTAGTAATTGAAAAATGGGTTAAATTGTGTTGAGGCGGAGTTAAAGAAGCGGGGTCTTCCTACTTCTGGAAAATATATAACCTCACTATTCAACTCAAGGAAAATTTAGAGAAGAACACCGAGAATTTGTACACATTCTAATTTGAGATAGAAATGCTTGAAGACCAAGTAAAAACTTATAAACTGATACCGATATGTCGTCCAACCTTCTCGAAATATTCGAAGAACAGCGCAATGAGCAAAAGAACCTTCTAGAAGAACAGAAAAATCCTTTAGAAGGAAAATTTGTTGATTTTGAGAAGGAGTTCGCTGCTCTTGACGAGCGTGTCAGAGAAAAGTTATCGTCGATGGACACAAAGTTTGGAGATAAAATTCAAGACATTGCTAAAAAGTTGCATAATGTTCGAAAGATCAAGATTCGGGAAAGTTCTGACAACTGTCCAAAGAAGAGCATCCACCCACATTTGTACGTTCTGTATCCGGCATCAACCTCGAGAGATCAATCTGAAGTGCTGGAATGCATTAGCATTCGCTTTGACAATGGAAGCAGCAGAACAAGCTTCTCAAGGTGTTCCTCTAGTAAAAGAGGTTGAAGTTGAAGAATGCTCGTATCAGAGAATGTATTTTCGATGTATTTTCGAGAAGGACCTGCGCGATGCTGGAACTGTAACAAGACCGGTAATCTCCAGCCATTTCTTATGGAAGCGATTTTTGAGCAAAAACAAATATTTTTCATTTCACCACATCTGTCCGAGCTGTAAACCAAAACTTTTAAACCAACAAAAAATTAATAATTGCCACTTTTTTTCGCACAAAACAATGGCAGGGACATTATTTCGGCGCAAAAAAAACAAACAATCTATCGATCCAACGGCTATCTGGGTGGCTGTTACCTATTTGCATTGGGTTGTTCACTGAACTATCAGCCATTTTTTTCAGATGAATTGAAGAGCTGTAAACTGGCACTGGATAAAAAAAATCTAGTACACACCACAGATATTTTTTTCTGCAAAAATTATTTTTTGTTTCAACTGATATTTTTTTTTACTCAAAAGAACTGTATACTTAGCTTAAAATAATTGAACACTATTAACCTAAATAGTTTAGAATATAAATTAGTAAGAACCCTTTTTTTCATTTGCATTAACAAAACCATGTCTAAACACATAAATTACAATGCAAACAAAACTTATTTATTTATAAACCATTCGCAGCTAACCATATAGCACATACAAAATTTTCTCCCATGCAAGATGCCTCGCTTGTCGCTTACATTCTGCATAGTTTCGCTATTAACTGCAGTGTTTATATGTGTGATTGGTTCTGAAAAGTTGCCCCCACAAATTCGTATGCACTATTACATCCGATATCCAGTCTCTTTCGAACTCTAAGAACAGATAGACAAAGTACTAGGGTTGAGCTAAGTCTTGAAATTTAATTCACAGGTATAATTGTGGTTGCGATTTAAAATTCACTGTGATTTTAAACAGTGAAAGTGAATTGCGATTTTTTCACAAAAGAAAGACCAAAGTACGACAGTGCGACACGAACTTTTATATGAAAAACGCTTTGCGCTACTTCGCATTTGGTGTGGATACTTCCATTTGACTCTGTGTAAATAAATATTTCCGCACTGTCGTGTCGTTTTGTCGCACTTTGGTTGCAATTGAAGAACTTTTTGCATATACTTTTTTAAATTAGAAGCACTTGTCTTGTACGATATTTTTTGTCAAGCACAGTAAAAAAGTTCCAAAAAAAACTTGTTTTGTTTCTTGATGGCATACTTTTATTCATTTTAACAAATACAATAATTAAATTATTTTTAACTAATTATAAAAAAAAACAGAACGATCATAAAACGTGGGCTTTCTCTTTTCGTATTCACAAGACAATTAATTAAATCGTTATATTTAAATTTCAAACCCCATGATTCATCGGACAAAAATCACATCAAACCTTAATAAATCTTAAATCTCTCCCACTCAAACGCAGACAATAACAAAACAAAAAAAATATTTCAAATTCAAATCAACACAGATACACACTTTCTTCAAAGTTCAAACCTCACTCAATCCTAAAAAAACCAAAAGAACACCATTCTTTCAAACGGTCATATTTAAAAATTCGAACCAAACCGTTGAAAAAAAAAAATAAAAACGAAACTGGTTCTGCTTCCTTCCTCCTCCCTCCCAGACAAAAAGCAAAGAAAAGAAAAATAACCCAACCAAAACATAGCCGCACGCAGATTAGATCCACACTTGCACTTGCGCACTTGTTTATTTAATTCATCGCTTCGATTTCATTTAATCTCGTGATCGTTATCATCATCGTCTTCGTCGTCATAGTTGTCATCAACTTCACCGTCGTCGCTCTCGTCCTCGTCTTCACTCTTTCAATTTGTTTCCCAGTTTGCAGTTTATTTCACAAATCATCCCTTTCTTCTTTAAAGTTGCAACTTAGATACATTCATCATATTCATACATAACAACTTCACCCTTCACTTGTTTTTTTTTCACAATTCGCATGAGTTGTGCCTTTTTCTTGTCGTTCTTCTTTCTTTCTTTGGCTTGGTGGCTGATTTTAAATCGTGAAATGTTTGAAATCGCGAAATATGCGAAACTGTGATTTGTGCTAAATCGCGAAATGTGTGAAACAGCGATTTCGCTGTTTATTTTCAAAAACTTCACAGATCGTGAACGTGACTTTTTCGTCGCAGGTATACATTTTTTGCTCTTCACTACTATGTGACATAATATGTGTTCCCAAACAACCCTCATTATTATCAGAGTTACCATTCCCACGTTAATGCAAATCATGGTGTATTTTTCTTTGAATTGTGCTTGAGAGATTTTAGAATGTGAGCTTTTTTAAAAGCTTATTTGAACAAATATAGCAATGGTGTTGTCGCTTGCCTTTTTTATTGTATTCGTGGTTTAAATGTTCTTTTAATCTATGGAGAAAAAAAAACGCTAAAGTGTAGTTAAGAAGATTTTGGCTGTTTTCTTTAAGGAAACAAGCTTCTTTGAAATTAAATGAGTTTAAGTGAAAATAATTATGAATTAAAAACAGGATAAAAAATAGTGTTTTTTTTCATACGAAAAAAAATACTCTTGATATTTTATAATCAGTGCCAAGAAAAACTTATGAATTTTGTTAAATTGGACTTTGATATCAACCCATTTTCAATTTTCAAATCTAAATCAATAGTTGGTAACTCTATAAATATCTATCAGAGCTTTTTCGAAATCTATAATGTGCACTACGGAAACCCTGTAATATTTGCTCTCTCTCTTACAGCTTAATGAAATTTCACTGCAGTCAGAGTGAGAGGTAAATGTCCTATCTTCTCTGTACTGACTATTTTTGTTGGACAGAGTATAGTAAAGATGTCGCACGTAGAACAAATTTGTGTGCCCGAAACAGAATTTTGTAAGTCAGATTTTTGCTCGTACAGCATTTTGCACATGCAGAATTGTGACATACAGTATTTTGAATACAATATGTTCTTAACCAGAATGAGAATAAAAGAGGAGTTTGGTTTTTATGTCTTTATTGTTTAAAGGCTAATTCTAGACTAAGTTATAATAAAGAATAATAGGTGTTAGTACGAGTGTTAGTGTGAGAGTGAAGAGAGAGAATGCAATGACAATTCAATACATTACATTCCTTCCTTTGTAAATTTTTTTTGTTTTTTTTTTCTTACTATAGTTTTTATAGATAATTATAATTTGTTATAATGTTTGATATACCGGTATATAAGTCTACATATAATAACGTTGATTTTTTAAATTCATTATTTATTTTAATTTTTAGATTGTTTATAACAATTATAATTCAATTCAAATTTTAAAAATATTTTCTTGGAATACTTAGATATTAAAATTTACAAAAATTTTATTTTCTTAGTTACGCTTTATAATTTCTTTGTTTTTATTTTTTGAAAAATTTTTGTTTAAATTTTTGTTTTCATTATTTATCTTAAATTGTTACAAATCTTGTATTCGCTTAGATCGTCTCATTGGTAAACTGTTCGATCGTCTGCGAGCATATTGAACTGGAGCGCTTGTTGAAGCTTCAAAATCATTATGTGCACCATTTGTTGTGTTCAATTCTGACTTAACAAATTCATAATCGCTTTCGGATTCTTGTTTATGAAATGAATGTTTATCTGTGGAAGATTCTTTACAAGGGGCTTTAGATGAATCGAAAGTTACTCTTTTCCTAATTCGTTCACGTAACTGATCCCCATTTACATTTACTTTAATCTCATAAACAGTTTTGGAAAGCTTTTTAACAACTATAGCTGCAACCCAACTTACAAAATTATTATGGTAAGACCTATACCAAGCTTCTTGTTTTGGTTTAAATTCATATGCGACTTTATCTTTTTCATTTTTTGAACAATAGTTGGTTTTTGTTTTGGGTTTAAATTAATATTTTCAGTGCTTTTATTTTCAACAGTCGGCAAAATAAAGTCAATTAAGGTTCGCGGTTTATATTTAAAAATAACTTGACTGGGTGATAAATTAGTGACTGTACTGGGATTATTACGATTTTGAAATAAGAAATTTTCGATTTTAAATTGTAACGAAATACTTTGTGAATGTTTTTCTAATGATTCTTTCTTTAACGCGGACTTAAAAGTTTGGACACTGCGTTCTGCCAAGCCATTTGAAGCTGGATGGTAATATGGAGAAGTGTTGTACTTTATATTATTTGCTTAAAATATACAAAAAACTCGTCTAAAAACTTTAATAACATCTAAAGATTTGTTTGTTTCATAATGAAAACTTCCAACCATTTGGAGTAATCATCGACGAAAAAAAACAAACTTTCACCTTTAAAATTCAAAAAATCTACATGAACACGTTCGAAGGGGTGTGTTGTTGGACGCCAAGAAACTAATTCAACACCGCTGGACTTACTGGACCACTGTTGACAAATGTCGCAAGATTTAGTGTAATACTCAATATCACGGTCCATATTGAGCCACCATACCGAACCTCTGGCACAGACTTCATCCGCACGATTCCAATATGTACAGTATGTAGAATTTTTAAAACACTTTCTTTAAGCACTGCGGATATAATAACAAGCTGTCCAAACAAAATACAACCACTATTTATACTAAGCTCAAACTTTTCTCTACTTAGCCTTAGCAAAATTGGATCATCAAGTTTAGAAGGCCAATAGCTCTCTATATAACATTTAAATTTTATAAGAACTAAGTTTGTTTCAGTTTCGCGAGCTATGATATCGATTTTTAGTGGTAAATCACCCGTTATATTAAAAAAAATTATCATGCAATCAACAACTTTCGTTGGTTCATTTAACGGCAATCTTGAAAATGCATCGGCATTGCCCATCATCGAAGCTTTTCGGTATTTAATCTCATAATCATATTGAGCAAGAATGATTGCCCATCTTTGCAATCGATGTGCCGTGATCTTATTTATTTTTTTGTTCCCGAAGATAATCTCTAAGGGCTTATGATCACTAAAAATGATAATTTTTTTGCCACATAAAAATTTATGCAAATGTTGCAAAGTAAAAATTACGGCAAGAGCCTCTCGCTCTATCTGTGAGTACTTTCTTTCAGTTTCAGAAAGCGTACTTGAAACAAACTTAATTGGCCGCTCATCTCCATTTTCTTCTATATGAAACATAACACCACCTACTCCATATGCACTTGTATCACAAACAACTCCCAAAGGTTTGTTTTAATCATAGTGAACCAACATCGACACTCATCGAGCCAAATCTTACTAGCCTGGATAACTTTCTCATGTTCACTTGTCCAAATAAAGGCATTATGTTTTTTAAGTAGTTCATAAAGTGGTGCCATCAAAGTTCAGCAAGCCAATATAAGACTTAAGAGATGTAACATCTGTTGGCGATGGTGCATCTGCAATAGCTCTCATTTTATCTTGTTTAGGTTTCGTACCATCTTCATTGATAATATAACCTAAATATTCAACTTGAGTTTCGAAAAATTGCATTTTTCAAAACGAGCCTTAACATTGAACTCTTGGAGTCTAACAAAGGTAGCGTTAAGATTATCCCTTCAGTGTTCCCAAGTAATACCGCCCACTATGATATCGTCTGTATAAGCTTTTACACGATTTAAGTTTTGCTAAATTTTGTCGATTAAACTTTGGAAATCAGAAGGTGCTGACTTAATTCCGAACGGCAAACGTGACAAGCGGAACTACATCAACGCATTAGCTGAAGAAGCAGAAGAGGCCGCAAATCAGTGTGACAGCAGAACTGTTTATAGAATCACCAAGGAGCTTACTGGAGTACAATGCTCTAAAAAACACCTGGTGAAAGATGTAGATGGTTCCCTGCTCCATTCGGATGAGGACCAGTTCAGAAGGTGGAAGGAACACTTCGCTTCGGTATTAAACCGTGTGTTCGCCAGCGATGCACATCCAATACCTGATGACCCGTCCGAAGCAACAAGTGCCCGAATCCGCACCACACCTCCTAGTAGAGAGGAGATAATTGCCGCAATTAAAACACTGAAGAACAACAAGGCGGTAGGACTTGACGGTATTCCTGCAGAGCTCTTACAAGCAGCTCCAACGACATCGAGTGTGCTACTGCATCCAATCATAACGAGAGCCTGGAACTCTGAGTGCTTCTCGGAGGAGTGGAAAAAGGTTATGATCGTCAGGCTCTCGAAAAAAGGAGATTTGTAGTCCAATCAAATTATCCAAAAATATCGAAAATATCTACAAAAATTCGGGAGGTGATTTTTTTTGTTTTATATTAAAGAGTACCTCTTGGGGATTCTCAAACCGCATTTTTCCAATAAAAAAACCCTCTGCGTCGTCCGCCATTTTGGAAAAGGTCTTGAAAAGCGTTTAATCAATTTTCTCAACCGCTATTAGTCGTAGAGTAGTTTTGTTTGTTTATTTTTGTAGGTTAACATATTCTCTTTAATTTTTGTGTTAAATTTTTTTTTGATAACTTCTTCCTATAAAAAGTTAATGTCGAAAAACCAGCAAATTTTCGGTTTAAGGAATGGTTTTTCAAGTTTATCTCATCCAGTGTCCATCCGAACGAAAAATTGCTTATAATACTTTTTATAGATTATTTAATTTCCTACATTTCCGTATATTTAGATTTTATGTAAGTCAAAAAACTTTCAAGATAGAGCACAACAAAGTTTTTAATATTTTTTCGATTTTTTTTTGGGACAAAAAAAAATATTATTTGATTTTATTTGGGGTATTTTTTTAAATTATTCGACGATCGGACAAGTTTGGAATTATGTCAGATATGGCTATAGAACAGTGTCTAATGCGCTCAATGAAGGTTAAGGGAGGTTTGACTCAAGGTGGAAGAATGAATGATACAGCACAGCGAAAATGGACTCTAGGAGGTATCTACACACAGGACGTTTGTGAGGAAGTTGAAGCATTTTGTGGAGTTATCAGGGGAACAAGCGAGCAGCATATTGATTCTAGAAAAGCTCGGGTATCCCGTGATAACTCTGATGCAGAAAAAGTTACAAGCTGGTTCAAATCTCATAATTTCCAAAAATGGATCATATTATGTCAATTAGTACGGGAATTATTGGATCTGAGAACATTAATTGTCATCTTGCTTATGAAATCGGTCTAGAGCTGTCAAGAAAAATGACAGCATTTACATATGACTCGCTTTCTTTCAAACGAAAAGACGCAGTTCTGTCCTTGGCTACAATAAAAAGAGGCCTAAAAGTAAATGCTGTGACAGTAGCTATAGATCCAATGCTTTTATTTCAAAGAATTTCACTGGCAAAAAGTTCTGATGAGGACCTAAAAAATTTTCTGGCTTACGAACAACTTTCTCCGATTCCTCTTTTTTTGTTTACTGAAGAAGAGTTGAGAAAAGGGACAAAATCTTCGTTTTACAAATCTTTCACGCCAATTTCAGTTGGTCCTGACTTGAAAAACAGATGTCTTGATGTGGTAGATGGTGGATTTTTACTGCATAAGGTTGTTTGGGACACTAATTCTACATTCGAAAATATATGCCAAAAGTATGTTAATTATGTGCGTTACAATTTTTCCAACAATTTGTTGATCGTTTTCGATGGTTATTCTGAAAATCCACAGCTTGCAGGTACAAAGGAATCGGAACGCTTGAGGAGAGCTTTTAAAAAACAGAGCGCAGTTAAGTAGTTTTTTGTGAAACCACGACGGTAAGCACTAGCCAAGAAAAATTTCTTACCAACGGGAAAAAACAAAGCGCGCTTTATTACTATGTTATCAAAATTTTTAAAACTCTCAAATGTTACCGTGGAACATGCTTCTGAGGATGCGGATACATTGATCGTTACAACAGCAATAGAAAAGGCACCTTCATACGACTCCATTACAATCATAGGAGAAGACATCGATCTGCTCGTTCTTCTCACAGACTTAGGAAAGAATACCTCCAATGTATTCTTCCGTAAACCTGCAAAAGGACGATCTTAGGAAGCACTGTACTCGCCAGCTAGCTGCCATACTGGAGATAGAATTTTTATTGCATTATTCAATGGTAACGACGATGAGTCATTAGATTCATTGAGGTACAATCACTATGTGAAAACTTCAAAAAAAAAACAAGCTTAATTTATCTTCATACCTCCTAGCGCATCGCCTGCTCGACAGCATACGTATCGGACTTACCATCAAATACAAACATGGCTCGACATTTGCCTTGATCCACTCGAATGGGGTTGGCAACGAAGTTTGAGGGGACTTGAGCCAGTTACAACCACTCAGGATCCAGCTCCTCAAAAAATTATGCAAACAATATCCTGCAAATGCAAGGTTAAATGCGGTTCAGCTTGCGGGTGTCGAAAGTCGGGCTTAAATTGCTCGATTATATGCTTTAACTGCAATGGGAAGACGTGCGATAATGTTCCTTCCTTACATAACATACTGGAAGATGAGGACATGTGCGAAGACTTTACATCACAAGAAAGCATTAAAAATACTAATAGTAGCGATCCAAAAGTGAGCGGCAAACAATCCACCGATAGCAACCAGATTTTTGATGTTCAAACGGCTAGTCCAAAACAAAAAAAAAGAAGAACTACCTGATTTTTAAAAACCCTGCCCACAACGAACTTTTAACATGTTCATGCCAAGGCCAAGAATATTTGACTAGTGGATTATACCTCCTAGGGATACCACGTTAAAAAAAATGCGCTCAGAACTCTACCTCAGTGGTGGTGTGGAAATGAGTTTAATAGTCTGAATGTGTATTTTAATTTTTCTATCCAATACAGAATAATTTTGGTCTAAAGTAAGCACACCATTTCCTCATTAACAAAGTATTTTGTTTATATTAGAAACTTTGTTGTGCTCTATCTTGAAAGTTTTTTGACTTACATAAAATCTAAATATACGGAAATGTAGGAAATTAAATAATCTATAAAAAGTATTATAAGCAATTTTTCGTTCGGATGGACACTGGATGAGATAAACTTGAAAAACCATTCCTTAAACCGAAAATTTGCTGGTTTTTCGACATTAACTTTTTATAGGAAGAAGTTATCAAAAAAAAATTTAACACAAAAATTAAAGAGAATATGTTAACCTACAAAAATAAACAAACAAAACTACTCTACGACTAATAGCGGTTGAGAAAATTGATTAAACGCTTTTCAAGACCTTTTTCAAAATGGCGGACGACGCAGAGGGTTTTTTTATTGGAAAAATGCGGTTTGAGAATCCCCAAGAGGTACTCTTTAATATAAAACAAAAAAAATCACCTCCCGAATTTTTGTAGATATGTTTTGGTAATTTGATTGCACTATTGGTGCAGTGTGAAAACTGGAGAGGGATTTGCGTCCTGCCTGCGGTTGCCAAGCTAGCAGCAAAAATTATATTAGAGCGAATTAAAGAACATCTAGAAGACACACTCGACGCCGAACAAGCAGGTTTCCGCACTGGTTCGTCCTGTGTTGAGAACAGTGCTTCGAGTATCGATCACCACTTCACCTGCTGTTCATTGATTTTGAAAAAGCGTTTGATAGTGTTAACAGAGAATTTATTTGGATTGCCTTAAGCAGGATAGGCATTCCAGATAAGTTAATCGCTATTATTAGAGCAACCTACGATGAATGCAAATGTCACGTTTTACATAGAGGAAGGTTGTCGGATGAATTCGAAGTCCATTGTGGAGTCAGACAGGGTTGCATACTGTCGCCAATACTTTTCCTGTTAGTGATAAGCCTGTTAAACGGAAATGGTGGAATTCAATGAAGTCTGACATCCCAACTAAAACATCTGGACTACGGACGACGTATGCTTCTCTCTCATAGGATCATCGATCTCCATCAAATGACAACAAGGGTGGAGGGAGAAGCAGAAATCGTGGGGCTGAAAATTAACACGGCAAAAACAAAAATGATCAGCATCGGAAGTAACTCATCCGTTCAAGTCAATATTTCTGGACAACCGGTAGCGAAAGTAAAAGACTTTCAATATCTTGGGAGTTTTGACTCTACGAAAGGCGGAACCGAACAAGATGTCGACAGCTGTATCAAAAAGGCAAAGGCTGCTTTCGGAATGTTGTTCAAAATATGGAGAAACAACGCTATAAGCTTAAAGACCAAGCTGAGACCATTCCGCTCCAATGTTGAATCCGTGCTTCTGTATGGGTGCAGCACTTGGAAAATCTTAGCAACTGTCACAAGCAAGCTGCAATCGTTTATGAATAGGTGTCTACGAAACATCTTAAGGCTTTTTTGGCCCAACCGTATTTCTAATGTAGAACTCCATAGAAGAACGGGTCAAGAATCCATTGACAGTACTATTCGCAGACGTAAGTGGCAGTGGATTGGTCATTCGAAAAGGCAACGATTGCATTGCTGGCCAAGCGATGCAATGGAACCCACTCACACAGGCAGGTAGAGGGTCGGGTCGGCCGAGAAGCACATGGCGCAGGACAGACGAAAGTGAATCTGCACAGCTGGGGAAGAGTTGGACAGAACTAGGTTATATTTCCAGAAACCGTACACGATGGCGCGTAGGAGTTGTGGAGGCCCTATACCCCTCTAGGGGATTACAATGGACTTTTTAAGATCTGATGAGCAGGGAACGAGCAAAAGAATGTTCTCGAAAGATTTGAAGTATGACGCAATGAGCAAAAGAATCTTCTAGAATAACATCGAGAAAAGCAAAGAACAGAATAACATTCTAGAAGGAAAACTCGTTGGCTTTAAGAAGAAGTTCATTGGTCTTGACGAAAACGTTGAAATTCTATTTGAAGAGAAATTCGAGAGCATTTCTAAGGAACTGGACAAGGTTCGAAGAATCAAAGTTGGAGAAAAATTTGGCCATTGTCCAATGAAAAAGGAAATGAATGCATCCACCAACCTTTGAGGGACAGCCGCGATAACAAATAGCTAAGACGGCGAAGACAGGTTCATAGCATTGACTCTTGCTCTGAGAGGGCCTGCTGCTGAGCTGTTTCAAACTTTACAAGCAGATAAAAATGGTGATTTCAATGCTCTTATTCAGGCAATCGACAACCGTCTTGGAGATAGTCATATGCAAGAAGTCTTCCAAGTTCAACTAAATACTCGTGTCCAGAAAAGAAAAGAATCTCTGCAGCAGCTTCAAGCAGACATCGAACGGCTCTCTCATCTGGCAATCCAATTGCAGGAGATAAAATAATTAATCAGTTCGCAACTGATGCATTCGTTCGAGCTGCTTCCGACATCAACCTACAGAGTTCAATCCGAACTGCTGGAAAACGAAAGCTTCCTGAACCATTAGCTTTCGTTTTGATAAACGAAGCAGCCGAACAAGCTTCTCAAGGGGTTCATCGGGTAAGAGAGGTTGAATTTGAAGAATGCTTATGTCAGAGAATTGATTTCAGAAGAAATCAGTGAGATGGACCTGCCACGATGCTGGAACTGCAACAAGACCGGACATCTCCAGCGCCAATGTAGATTACCCCCAAGAACATCTGCATTTCAACATTGTGGAAGCAGGAAGGCTTCTTCAGAACAGAGTAACAATAACAGCAACATTACTTATCAATCTGTTTCCCAATTGGGAAACGAGTAATAACCAACTTCGAGGGGCAGAAGCTGGTTTCTGGAATCGATGGCCCCAGAACCACCATCCAAGTCTCCCAAACCAAACGAGACAACAAAAGTTTGACAGTACAGGCATTTATTATCGCCAATGAACATTTGGCTTCAATCGACACCAGTCACAGCCTACATTGTGCGTAGAGACCTCTGGTGGAGACGACATGGCAACACAATACCAATAGCTATCGTCTGAAAACTGCAACTGGAGAAGAGTGTATAAAGAAGTCAGTCTGAAGATCCGATTGGCAGAACTGGAGTTTTTACATCTATTCGTTGGAATCGACTTCATGAAAGGCCATGGTGTGATACTGGATATCGGTAACCAAGTTTTGAAATACCGAAATGTCGAGATTCCAATGGTTTATGACAACAAAAATGCATCAGCTGTTAGGACTGTAATCTGAACAATCTTCCCAAAATATCATCGTTGGGAAGACACTTGAAGCACCACTTAACAACATGGTTCCTATACGAATTCTTAACATCAAACCGTACGAAGTCAGGCTGAAGAAGGGAAAAATTGTTGGGCAATGCGAATGTGTTTCAGCAATAACGAAAATCACTGATGCCAGCTCACAGAAAGAGGTAAAGCCTGGAAAGCTGATCCCCGTAAAAGCCAATATCCTCAACTCTTCTAACCTAAGTCAACAACAACTTAGGCTTGAGATATTCCTAGTCATAATCTACTGAGATCCACTTCGTTAGAGAATGCACCACGCAGTTTCGTCAAAAATGACGTCCATTCTGCTTACAAGCTCCGCGCATGAACATTCTCAGGACCCTGGTTTTTTCAGTAATATCCACATTTGTGGTGCTGCATACCCAATACATCATTGCATTTGGTTCATGTCTTCACAAGTATCTTCGCAGGACTAGCAGTCACACTTCGCAAGAGTTATGGGTTTGATACGTATGCAAACGATCCTGAAAAGGACAGTCTACTTTGCGTATTAGCTCTTCTCTTGTCAGCGGGCACCACGAGAAAATAGTGATCTGCACTTTCTCATGTTCATGGGTTACCCCTTGAACACAGATATGCCCATCACCAAACGGGCAATAAGGTTTTCAAAAATTTGATAAGCCCCCCTTTTTCAAAAACAAAAAATCCAAAAGTTGTTCCATGGGAAATTAGTAAATCCCTGTGACGACATAGCGAAATATGATCAAAATCTATTGAGAATTAGATGTTTAAATTGACTAAAACGGTTGCATCAGAAATCTTGTTTGGGACCACGATGCGGCTACCGAGTGAGTTGAAATTTGGATGCCCCACAAATCAATAATCAACAAATATAGATCTGAACCTTGAAATCCAATATTTACTTGTGATATAAGTACTATAGGGTAAGTTTAGGATTCGTAAAAAAAATTGAACTTGAGATAACAATCAGACATGCCATTAAGATGATAGAGAATGCCAAAAAAATGGGTCCCGCAATTCTGTCTGTCTGTCTGTCTGTCTGTCTGTGTATACCTAGAGCTACAGCCTAAACTGCTGAACCGATTTTCTTGAAACTTGGTGGTTAAGGGTCTTTGATGGTTTTTGTGTGTGCTTTTGTTGGTAGAGTCAAACTTTTGAAATGAATGTAATGTTTGTAAAAATTCTACTAACGGTACCTTCCATGGAACGTTTTTTTTTATTTTCGAATTTCTCTTAAACGACTCAACCAATTTTTATACGTAAGCTCCTTAACAATTATAAAATTATTTGATATCAAAATTTAAAAAAACTTAATTTTTGGATTTTTAAAAAAATTTCAAATTTTTTTTTGAATAATCAATTTTTCGAAAACGAGCCACTGTATTTTTTTGAAATTTTGGTTTTATATGTGCAATAATACTTTCTTGAAAATGGCATACGAATTTTTTTTGAATGAGGTTTGAGAATTTTTATATATGTATATAAAACAATATTTTTTTTTAAACGGCTCTAACGGTTTTCATTTTTTTTTTTTAATGTATCTTTCTCAATCAAATTAAATGGCATACTTTGTTTGAAGCTCAATACAATTTAAGAAGTTGTTTATATCATTTTAGTAATGAATTTTATTCTTTTTGTATTTCTTATTAAATTATTTATTTGGAATCCTTTTAATGATTCATTTTTGATCTGAAAATCTTTTATAAAATTGAAGGCACACAAACACCTATATATTCATTTAAATGGCTGAAAATGCTGCATTTGTCGGAAAATGATTCATTAAAACGAAGGTAAAAAGGACGAACACACTGCACAAGCACCCATGTATTCATTTTAACGACTATAAAATGATGCATTACTTCTTGTAATGTTTATCTTAATTTTAGGTAATGTCCTCCTAGGCCCATATTTTACCACGATAATTTATATTTTATCACGATTTTTTACAAACAAAAATTCCCTTTTGTTGGGTATGTATTTACGTTCATTTGCTTTCATTTATGTGCAAGATCCAGCAAGACCCTTTTTTAAAAAATTTGCTTGTGCACATTCATATTTTAGGAATAAATACTGAATAAAAGCCGAATATCCAAATCCGTTTTTTCCTCGTTTGTAAGAGTTTGTAGGCTATTTGAGCATATATTCAGAATCAATTCACTTAAATGAAGGTTTCACGAATATAATTCTTCAGTTTTACTAAATTAAATATGAACCTTCAAAAAAATGTTTGCTGGGTTGGATATTCTTTTGAAATCGCGCTTGAAGATTCAACAGATTAGAAATTTTGCTTGACCAAAAAAAAAAAAAATGGTCCATCAAATACTTACGGCTTTTTAATGATTGGCCAACAAAAAAAAAAATGGTCCATCGAATATTTACGCTTTTTTAATAATTCTCCGCATTTCTGTCTTAAAATATAAAAAAATCAAATGAGTATTGATTTTTTAATGATTTTCGAGAGGCTGTATTTAAATGAAAAGTGGCAGTATTTTTTCTTTGTTTTGGTTTTCGCTGCAATTTAAATGTATGCACAAAATTATTATTCAAAATTTTAAAAATATTTGTTTTTCATAAATTTAAATGTCGACAGACTGACAGACTGACAGACTGACAGACTGACAGACTGACAGACTGACAGACTGACAGACTGACAGACTGACAGACTGACAGACTGACAGACTGACAGACTGACAGACTGACAGACTGACAGACTGACAGACTGACAGACTGACAGACTGACAGACTGACAGACTGACAGACTGACAGACTGACAGACTGACAGACTGACAGACTGACAGACTGACAGACTGACAGACTGACAGACTGACAGACTGACAGACTGACAGACTGACAGACTGACAGACTGACAGACTGACAGACTGACAGACTGACAGACTGACAGACTGACAGACTGACAGACTGACAGACTGACAGACTGACAGACTGACAGACTGACAGACTGACAGACTGACAGACTGACAGACTGACAGACTGACAGACTGACAGACTGACAGACTGACAGACTGACAGACTGACAGACTGACAGACTGACAGACTGACAGACTGACAGACTGACAGACTGACAGACTGACAGACTGACAGACTGACAGACTGACAGACTGACAGACTGACAGACTGACAGACTGACAGACTGACAGACTGACAGACTGACAGACTGACAGACTGACAGACTGACAGACTGACAGACTGACAGACTGACAGACTGACAGACTGACAGACTGACAGACTGACAGACTGACAGACTGACAGACTGACAGACTGACAGACTGACAGACTGACAGACTGACAGACTGACAGACTGACAGACTGACAGACTGACAGACTGACAGACTGACAGACTGACAGACTGACAGACTGACAGACTGACAGACTGACAGACTGACAGACTGACAGACTGACAGACTGACAGACTGACAGACTGACAGACTGACAGACTGACAGACTGACAGACTGACAGACTGACAGACTGACAGACTGACAGACTGACAGACTGACAGACTGACAGACTGACAGACTGACAGACTGACAGACTGACAGACTGACAGACTGACAGACTGACAGACTGACAGACTGACAGACTGACAGACTGACAGACTGACAGACTGACAGACTGACAGACTGACAGACTGACAGACTGACAGACTGACAGACTGACAGACTGACAGACTGACAGACTGACAGACTGACAGACTGACAGACTGACAGACTGACAGACTGACAGACTGACAGACTGACAGACTGACAGACTGACAGACTGACAGACTGACAGACTGACAGACTGACAGACTGACAGACTGACAGACTGACAGACTGACAGACTGACAGACTGACAGACTGACAGACTGACAGACTGACAGACTGACAGACTGACAGACTGACAGACTGACAGACTGACAGACTGACAGACTGACAGACTGACAGACTGACAGACTGACAGACTGACAGACTGACAGACTGACAGACTGACAGACTGACAGACTGACAGACTGACAGACTGACAGACTGACAGACTGACAGACTGACAGACTGACAGACTGACAGACTGACAGACTGACAGACTGACAGACTGACAGACTGACAGACTGACAGACTGACAGACTGACAGACTGACAGACTGACAGACTGACAGACTGACAGACTGACAGACTGACAGACTGACAGACTGACAGACTGACAGACTGACAGACTGACAGACTGACAGACTGACAGACTGACAGACTGACAGACTGACAGACTGACAGACTGACAGACTGACAGACTGACAGACTGACAGACTGACAGACTGACAGACTGACAGAGACGAAAATCCCATCTGCCGGTACAACTCTTTATGATCACTCGTGCTCAGCCTTTTCTTCTTGGGAAGTCAGCGTTCCTCTTTTCTTTTTTTTTGTATAGCTCTCTTGAGTTTCGTGACATCAAATATCTTCACAGCATCTGCTCGGCGTTGTGGTGTCATAAATATCCGCATCCGTACTCGAGACACTACCTGGTAGTGGTCTGATTCAACGTTTTGTCATTTAAGATACTGGAAGTATGTCTGGCGTCAAACACATGACCGCCAAGTACCTTTGTAGGTATTGAGGTGTAGGAATTGGAATCTGTCTTTGAAGTCGCCAAGGATAATCAATCTTTAATAAGATATAAAAATGTCGCATTTTGTTTTGGCATATTGATACTTTGTTTGAGGCTGCGAAATCAAGCGATTTGAAAAAAAATTAAAAAAAAGAACGAATCTTCTCTCGATCCAAAGATGACATCGACGAAGAGGACACTATACCCTTAGCATTGCTTAAATGAATTATTAATAAATTATCTCGATAAAATTTTAAATCTTCAACAAAAAAAGACTAAATATATATTTTTCTTTTTTTTTAACAATCTTATTTTATGTTCTTATTAATTAAATCAGAAGTAACATGAGTTACTTAATTTATGTAACGTGACTTTCCTCGAATATTTCAATTTTTCTATAAATACCTAAATACATTTTTATTTTATTGACGAATTTGACAAGAGCGATATATTTTTATTATAAATTATATATTAAGAACTCATCTTACTTATCAACTTCAGAGATCATTCAATCAGAATCATAGTCTACAAATTCACTGTCCAAAAACACTAGCTTGAGTTACCAACTGTTATTATTTTTTTGCAAATAAATACTTAACTTTTTAAAATGTGTTTTAATTTATCATGAAACTTGTCGGTATTTGTTTTGTATTGAATTTATTTTTTTCATACATTTTGGACGTTATCAGTAAGAATTTCGTATTGACTGAAATTTCTGAATATTAAGTGATTTACCATGGAAATAAAAAAAAACATAAAAAAAAATAAAAATAAAAACTAAGCACACTCAAAAATTGGGTGCCAAATTAAAACTTGTATACAAATATTAAAAGAATAATATTTTTTTTGTTTGATTTTGATCTGTCTCACGAAAAAAATTTTAAATTCTTGTTTCTCTATTCTCATACAGAACTGCAAGGTGGGCCCCTTTTTTTGATTCTTGTCAAATATGTACATCAAAATTCTAACTAAGTGCAATTTCTGTATGTTAATATTTTCTTGTGCCTGATGCCTAAACACTTTCGATTTTTCAAATATAAATCTGAGATGATAAACACAAATAAAACATAATATAGTAATGCAATAAATATATGTAAGTATATAAGTACATATGTATAAGGCACACTCTCCTTTCTAACCATACCAATACAACAAAATAGTTTTCAAAAACATCTGCACAGTGAATAAAAGAAGTATTCCTTTCATTCAACGACGAACCTATCTAACATCACTATAGCTGAAAGGCCATCAATACAAAAAAAAACTTCGTTTTCTTATGGAATTTTCACTGGTGTTCATGTGTTTCGATGAACCGAGTATTGTTCTTTCTGAGTTCTACCCTTATTTTGTCTTTACTATTCACTTATAATGTGGCCCTATCTTACTTTTGAAAATAGCAGAAGGCATAAAAATGAAACTCTGTTCTTGTGTTCTTCCTACTTTGCTTCAAGTGCTAGGGAGGTATGAATTTCGAAGTCATCGTCATTGCATACGAACAAAATATTGTGCACCTGGCCTTGTCAGACCCTGTAGGCAAGAACGTCTGCTAGGTATTTATTGTGTAGGGGAAATACCTATCTTTTGTTTGAAAACAATACCTTATGGTTTTTAGGTATAATAATTCCAATATATGCAGGGCGAGGGTAAGCGAATAATTACTTTTTGAAGTTATACTTCTTTACCGGTGTTTATAAAAATATTCAACCAGATATAACATAGACTTTTTCAGCCCATTATTACTTTTTTTACACACAGACACTATAAGTAGGTAAACAGTAACAACGCCTTACATTTTATAGTGGGTTTATTTTTTTTTTAATATTTATTTTATATTACAGTGGTATTGATAATCTGACTGATTCTATTTTCTACACTATTAGTGATAGAAAAAAACTAAATTTATACAAAAGATAGACGGTATAATATTAGATTCCAATAAATCGGGATTTTTTAAAAATCATTAATTTTTTTAAAATTCACAAAAAAAAACTTTTTGTAGGTTTATCTCGAAAAGTATAAGGGTTAGAATTATGAAATAAATTTTATTGAATTGTCTTTAGATGTGTCAAGAAATTTTTTCAATGAATAATAGTAAAATCAAAATTTTTCAGCCCAAGTTTTTTTTACCATTTCCAACGGTATTTTATTTTTATCTGTTTTTATTTTTACATTTAGAAGCTTGAAATTTACAAAGCCATTATATATTTGGTAAATAAATTTTTTATACGAGGTGCTTAATAACTATTTACTCGAGCCTTATAAAATTAGGATGCCGTTTTATTGAGCATCACGATCAAAATACCTTTAATTTTATATATCACACATAACTGTCGAGATGGTTCGCTTATAGCCTGTTTCGACTAGGTTTGCTTATATCCACCAGTGGAAAACGGTACCGTTGGCTCACGAATGGATTCGAGATGGTTCGCTTATAGATTGTTTCGACTAGAGCCCAAATGAGATAATTTAGCAAATTCAATAAAAAGTGTTTTCATTACAAATTATCTCATTTCATTTGAGAGCTCATTTCCTATTTCCTACATACATCTGACACTTATTTCTTACACACCTCTTTGTGTCTGGGATGCTGTTTGTTTCCTTTTCTTCTATACAGAACAAATTTGTGACTTATTCATAATAGAGAAATGGATGTTTTCATATAAATATAAATATTTGGGTTAATTTCTGATTTAATTTCGTGCAAATGAGGTGAAAATTTGTATAGGAAATCATTTCATTTGGAAGCTCATCTGGCTTATTTGATCGAAATCATCTCATATGCCCTAGTCGAAACAGGCTATTACAAAATTTGAAACTTTATTGTTTATTGTCGAGTTTTAAAGATTGAGGTGTTTAAATTTAGCTAAAATATCAGGGTACAACAAAGTGTAATATAGTGTTATACAGTATCATATAACAATAATGAAAAAAGCGTAATCGAAGGCAAAATCAATCTATGTTTTATTTTTCTTTTAACAATATGGTATGTAATATTTTTGAATTTGAATTTTGAAGTGTACTTGATAGTCAATAAACATTTTTAAACATATAAAAGCATTTTAACAGGTTTTAGAGGGTAAAATTAAAAAAAAAAACACACGTAAAGTTGATTTCATTGCATATTAAAGTCTGTTACTATAGTTTTAGTTTCAGGATTTTAATAATTTGATCATATTCTATTATAAAATGTTTGACTATGATTCTGCATAAAAATATTGGAAAATCATTTCATTAAACATTGCCACAAAGGTCGTTAAGTGAAAATATGTTTTTAACTTACTTAAAAGATGGCGCTTACAATCCAGGATGGATTAGGGCCTCAACTAACATGCCCCTCCAGCCAGCTCTGCCCTTAGCTAGCCGCCTCCAGTTACGCATGCGAAGTTGGAGAGGTCGTTGAAGAGGTCGTTCTCCAATTGTGTGCGCTACCTGTTGCGTTGTTTCCCTTTGCTGCGTACACCATTAAGGTTGGATTCGAAGACTCGTCGGGCTGGTGTGTTTATGTCCATACGCTCCACGTGTCGCAGCTATCTCAGCCACAGCGGCTGACCAGCTTCTTGACCAGGTCAACGTCGCTGTACAGCCCGTAAAGCTCGTCGTTAAGTATTCCTTTCCATACTCCTTCGATACACACAGGACCAAAAATCACTCGAAGAATCTTTCTCTCAAAGCAACCAAGCAAATTTTCATCAGAAAATTTTAACGCGCATGCTTCTAGCAATACCTCAGGAGCGGGATTATTAAGGTCTTGTATAGCGTTTCCTTGGTTCTACGAGAGAGAGCTTTACTACTTAAATGCCTCCTCAGCCCGAAGAAACGGCGATTAACAAGACTAATTATTCTCCGTTTGATCTCTGAACTGATGTCGTTGTTTGAGTTTATAGTGGATCCCAGGAGACAAAGTTCTTGACTGCTTCGAAGTTATAACTATCCATCGTGATGTTTTGGAAAAGTCGTCGATGTTAAGATTCCCTTCTCGTTGATATCATATATGTACATCGTTTTGCTTTCATTAACAGCCAATCCCATTTTTGCCGCATTCGATTCAATACTGGCAAATGCACAAACCACAGCACGCTTTCTTTTGCCGATTATGTCTATGTCATCTGCATATGCAAGCAGTTGAACGGACTTTTGATAAATTGTACCAGTGGTGTTGACTTGTGTGATATGCGTACAACTGCTTCAAGAACGATGTTCAAAAGGTTGCATGATAACGCGTCGCCTTGTCTTAGACCTTTTTCGACATCAAACGGTTCAGTGGTGTTCTTACCGACTTTGACGGAGCAGCGAGATTTCTCCATTGTCATCCTGCACAAGCGAACGAGTTTGGCAGGGATGCCAAGATATGGCACGGCTCTGTATAACTCGTTTCTATTCACGCTATCAATTCGGTTCAGTAGACGAAATTGTGGGCCATCGTCGTCCAAATTAAATGGAATAATAGCGGAATGTTGGCTATTTTCGCCGTTCCGAAGTCTAGAAAAATGCTCCTTCCAGATCCTCAGCACTGACTGTGTGTCTACTACTATATTCCTCCTCTCATCTCGGCAAGCTTCCGTTCTGGCCTTGTAGCCTTGGGTAGATCTTCTTAAATTTTGGTAGAATTTTCGAACATCCCCTCTGCCGGTACAATCCTCAATAGACTCAAACGCCTGCTTCCTGTGTTCTCCCTTCTTCTTCCTGAAAAGTCAGCGTCCCTCTTTTCTTTTTTTCCAGTAGAGCTCTCGGGCTGCTACCAAGTAGCGGTCTTGAGACACACTACCAAGTAGTGGTCTTGGTCTGAGTCAACGTTTGCGCCCTGGAACGTTCGGACATGTAAGATACTAGAAGCATGACTAGCGTCAATTGCGATGTGATCAATTTGGTTGACAGTTTTTTGATCACATGACCGCCAAGTCCCTTGTGTGTATTGAGGTGTGGGAATTGGGTGCTCGCAGTGTTGACATTTCGCCCTTCCGCAAAGTCAATCATCCTGAGTTCATTATTGGACGTTTCGGCATGTAGACTGTGCTTTCCATTTATCGACCTATATACCTTACCAAATCTGACGTTGAAGTCTTCAAAAATAATCTTGACTTCGTACTTGGGGCACTTATCGTACGTGCGCTCGAGGAGGCCGTAAAACTCGTCAATATATGGGTCATCTTTCTGTTCGTGGGGGGCGTGAACACAGATCATCGTCACGTTCTGGAATTTTGCATTGATGCGGATTGTGACTAGGTGCTCGCTACCGCGTTAAAGACCAAGACTTCTTGACTAAGTCTTCTCCCAATTACAAAACCGCACCCGAACAGCCGCTGATGTCACACTATTGCATCCGTCGCATGCCCTCTCCATCCCATCGCACCACCTGGATAGCTGTTACTTCAGCCTGTAGCCTATCCAGGTTCTCCACTAATTGTTCGGCTGCACGTGGCCTGTATAAGGACAGAACATTACACGTACAGATCCGAAATTCATTGTCCTTGTTTCGTTTGCTAGGTTCGTCAACATTAATATCATCAGTATCCGAGGCATGTTTTTGTTTCGGAACGAAGTCTTTTTTTCGCGGTAGGGAAGTTACCCCGACGCAAAACCTCCATCCTGGAGGACCAGGTTCTTAGTTAACTCCAAGAGCGGGGAGCAACATTCTACTCCAAAACCTAAAATGTCAACAATTATTTTAATATACAATTTGTTTCAATAAGGCACTCACAAGCTTCGCAATACATTAAATAATATCAAAAATAGTATAAATTCGATTTCTTACATAAGTTGGGTTAGGTTAGGTCAAAGTGGCTGCCAGGAAAACTGCTGACACTTTTAGCCCAACAATAGGCCCATTGTGATACCACATAACAGTGCTGTTGAAAAAATCGAAATATACATTTCACGTAAACAAAATAGCTTTCAACTTTAGTAAAACTTAACCGATTTTTAAAGTTGTGGTGTCAATAGATAGTAAGGGTAAAATAGGTATTTAATAAATAAAAATAAACTTGGGAAAAACTTTATATTTGCAATATGATTGAAGAATCAAAAGAGTCCATACAAATATTTTGAGCGGAAGGGTATTTTTTGGTGGTAAAGAGGGAGAAGGTGAAGACTAAAAAAAATAAATTTAAAAAAATGGTGCTGCAATATAAACATATCATATTAAGGTATTTTTTTGATGCTGAATCTAATGGCATAAAAACTTAGTCAGTAAGCCTACTCTATGAAAAGTTATATTAATATTTCTATTTTAAGAAAAGGTGTCTTTATTTTTGCCTCAAGAGGTAAAATCGAACCAAAACCCATGAAAATAAATTGCACTACTGGATCCCACGTACTTCCTCTTATAGATAAAGTTACTATATATGCTAAGTCTTATTAATTAAAAATTTGTAAATGCAGTTACAAAAAAAAAAAAAACTAAAAAAACATAAAATTAAACTTTCAATTTTCCGTTTAGGCTCTGGCTTCTGATACATACAGACAGACAGACAGACAGAATTGTCGGACCCACTTTTTTCTCATTCTCCATCATCGTAATGTCATGTTTGATTGTTATCTCAACTTTTCTTTAAGAATGAATAACTTGATATATGTATAGTACCTATATCGCAAGTAAAAAGTAATACCTAAGAACAGAGATACGTATCTCTGCCTAAGAATAAGAAATACAGAAACGGGTGTTTGGCGAACAATGGCAACTCGCAATGCTCCAACCTTTATTTTATTTAGTTTTAACTTTAAATGTTAATTACACGTTCGATCCCTCTCAATTCTCTTTTTGACAAGTTCGCGTATTTTCACGAAATGCGCCCACTCCTTGTCAAAACGATTTGTATGGTTTTTGTCAAGAACACTCACCTGATTGGAATCTTGAAATTTATTAAAAGTTTACAAATGCAATCCTTAAGAGTATTTTGTAGATGCACAAGAATAACATTCAAAAAAACTCTAAAATTAAATTAAAGAATTGTTAAAAATTACGTAACAAGTTGCAGCGGCACCACCAAAAAAAAATTAGTACGCCCCTGAACCTGAAATTCGTAATTTGAGATATTATTAAATATCTAAAATGTGATTGGTTGATTTGATGAAAATTATACTTTTATTTTTAGGCAAAATATTATTTTTGTTGCTAATACTTATTTTTGTTGCGCACTTTGCATAGCTTAAAGGCTTGCCCAAACCAAAGTGCGACAGTGCGACACCACAGTGCGACACGAACTTTTATATGAAAAACGCGTTGCGCTTCATCACATTTGGTGTGGGTACTTCCATATGACGCTGTGTAAATAAATTTTGCAGCACTGTCGTGTCGCACTGTCGGTCGGTGTGGGTACTTCCATATGACGCTGTGTAAATAAATTTTGCAGCACTGCCGTGTCGCACTTTGGTTTGGGCATGACTTAGTATTGCAAATAAAACAGTACGGAACTGTGAAAAGTATAGCTATTTGTGTACTCGGCCAAAAGGCATCTTAATACCTAATTTTGACAGATACCCAAACAAATTGATGCCACACTGCATCAATGTGATATACACCCATTCCTTATCTTCTTATTCTTTGGATGATACACTCATGAAATTCGGTAAGAGCTGTTTCATTTGAAACAAGAACAAGGAATCTAGATAGACATGAAAAATATTTTTGGTAGAAGGGTGTTTTGTAAAAAGTGAGATTGACCAACCCCTCTCATAGAAAAAAAGCTTGTATGTATTTAGTTACTTTATAGGAAGACGTATTTAATTTTCAGTGTCAACGTTATTGAACTCGTGCCTTTTGTTCCTCCTCGAAAAAAACACCCTTTCACCCAAAATAATTTGATGACTCTTTAGATTCTTGGGTAAACTAAACATATTACATTTGGCCTACCAATTTTTTTTACCACTTTTTTTAATTGGGTACCAATGTTGTAAGAGATGTTAAGCATTAACTCTTCAAAAAAACACCCTTTCATTTAAAAGAAAGACGTATAGACTCAGAAAGCGGTTGCACATAAAGCATTAGGTAAACAGTATTATTTAGTAAGACCTGATGAAAAGCCAAATCTGTGTGTCACAGATTCTAGTAATAAAATGTACGAGAGGAATACGTTCCAATTGAAATCCAGGATCCGGCGCACAAGATTATGCATAACACAGTGCCAGAAATTAACGTAGAACAGAGCTCACCCACGAACGCGTTGAATAATACGATTGGAAGTGAAATGAACGTAATCGTCACCAATTGCATAGTGTAACTAAGAGTCTCAAAAAGGCAAGTATTTAAAAAATAAAAAAAAATGTTTTAATTAATTTGTTAATTTGTTATTAACAGAAATCATGAAAAAATTTAAATTATGAAATACACATATAAATAAAAATTTCCACTTAAATTGCTTACTATACTCTGTCCGATAAAAATTGGCAGTACAGGGAAGATAGGGATATTTGCCTCTCATTCTCACTTCTTTCCTATCCATAAGTACCTTTCTCAAGCTCTTACAGGGTTGCCGTTATGAGCATTTTGAATTTGAAAAACCTCTAAGAAATGTATGTAGGGTTACTTTTCTTCTTCTTTAGATTAAAATTTCATTTCCTTTTTTTTTGTCTGATGGCACATTTATCAAAATCGTCAATTTTAATTCTGCGACCAGATTGGTTTTTCTTTTTTGGTGGTGAATTGTGACCTTTGGTGCTATTTTCCTTCAGAAGTCACCTTCACCAAAAATATCTATAACTTGCTGCACAGCCTCCGTTTTATTTTGCAGGTTCTTACAAATTTTGTTTGTCGCCTCAACTATTTCTTTTTTTTCGGCACTCAAGTCCTTTGAGCATTTTGAAGCCATTTTAAACTTGCACAACACAACAAAATCACAAACAAAATATACAAACAACACAAAAATAGAACAACATAGCACAACAATATTAGCACAATAATGCACAAAAATAGCACGAGAAATCAACAAACCAACCGCCCGGTACGAGAATCTACGCAAATAAACTTGTTTCTCAAATAAAACGGCTTCGATTTTTACAACTGCATCTTAACGGATTTTCCAAAACTTTGAATTACATAAATTGTAAGATTCATATACAGATAGCAACTTTGAGGCTGCGTGGAAAACTCTAATGAACAGATACGATAACAAAATGCTTCTCTTATCAGCTCAATTAGAGAAATTCTTAGCGCAGCCCTCAGCATCTGGATCTGCCTCCAGTTTACGAAAACTACATGATGTCACGAAGGAATGTATCCAGGCGCTGATCAATCTTGAACTCCAAGCACATGACTGGACATGTATAAACTTAGCGTGACAACTTTTGAAAAGGTCATTTTTTTTTGTTCAATAATTGCCGTATAATTGCCGCATTTATGCCGTGTAGTCAAAAAAAATGCCGCCTTCTACTTTGCTCAGAATTTGATCGGAAGTGTTTGTCATGCTTACTATATATAAAGTTGGCATGACACTTTTTAATGAAGCGGCAAATAATAAGCAAAAAAATTTTTGTTTTGAAAGGTGATTTTCGAAATACAGGGTGTGTCATGCTAACTTTATATGGAATTTGGTTATAAAAAAAGTTTTAATTTTTTTTTTTGAAAAAAACCAAGAGCGCAACTTTTTTTTCAAAAATAAAAATAAACCAACTTTCGAAACTACGCAAAAATCATCTGTACCAAATTTGAAGAAAATCCGTCCACGGACGCACAGACGTACAGACGCACAGGCCGACGTACGGCATGACGAAAACCACTTGTTTGGGATTCTTTATCATCGTAATGTTGGTTTTGATTAAAACCTCAAATTTTTTTTTGACACGAAACCAATACTTGCCCTATATAGCAAGTAAAAATTGGATAAGGAGAGCAGAACACTATTCGAACGGTCACTGGCCGACCCAAGGTGCAGCCCTTTATTGAATGATTTATTCATGTACATTGAATCCCGGTTTCAAACACTTGAAACAATTAATAGTCAGGATGACAGGAGAAAACCAACAACTGTCCAGAGCAGCTGAGGTAATCATAAGATATACTCGTACAATTGCAAATTATTTTTGTCTTTTTCAGGTAGCTATCGCGAGAAAGCTCAACGTTTAGGAATTTGCCGCAACTGTCTTAAGCCAGGCCATGTACTCAATTCATGTCAATCAAGAGGATGCCAAGTTTGTAAAGGCAAACATAGTATCCTCCTACACCATAACACCAATTCAAGATCTTTTAAACCAAAAACTTTTAATAATGAAATTTAAAATTCCATAGATAATCAGCAGTAGCCAGCTCAAAGGGGGGAAGGTAGTCAGCCAACGAACTCATTTACTCATCATCAGATGATGCAATTTCAATAAGCGGCATTGGAGGACATGGCACATATACACAATTTGCTAAGGCACTCACATTTGAATCGCATAACTCAAACTTCATGGCATGCATTGAAGCAACCATACTAGCAAGGATTCCAGATTACCAGCCACGTGAAGTTCAATCAAAACATTGGGAATTACCTACTCAACTCATATTCAGTTGGCTGATCCAGGATTTATGACCAGTCAAAAAATAGATATGGTCATCGGTGCCGAGATGTTTTTCTATCTTCTACTTCCAGTGGAAAAAAACAATTAGACCTCAACTTCCTACACTCCGTAACACAAAACTAGGATCCATATCTTCATCAGAGAAACTTGTGAGCAAGTTCTGGGAGTACGAGACCCATGATACTCAAGTCAAACCTATGAGTAATGAAGGGCATAACTGTGAGGAATTTTTCAACTCCAGCACAAAAATTGTATCAGATGGATGATTCATGGTAAGTCTTCCTTTCAAAAGAATCCATCTTGTTTAGGTGCATCTATCGTAATAGCTCGAAGACGATTTTTATCATTAGAACGTCGATTTGATAGAGACATTGAATTTCGTGAGCTTTATTCTAAATATCTATTAGAGTACTAAGAATTGGGCCATATGAGTGCAAATGAGTACGCTGAGATCCCACAAAATCATTATTTCATCCCGCATCATTTTGTGTTGAAACCAGAGAGCTCTTCAACAGCATTGCGTGTGGTATTTGATTTTTCAGCTAAAACAACATCTGGAGTTTCTTTAAATGATGTTCTAGGCGTTAGACCGACAGTTCAACCTGATCTATTTTCAACAATTATTAATTTTAGATTGGAAAGGTATACAATTACAGCAGATATAAGCAAAATGTACCGATAGGTACTACTTAGGCCAGAAGACAGAGCGTTTCAACTAATTCTATGGAGACCTCAAAGCAATGAACCCCTGAAGGCATATCAACTAAATACACTGACCTACGGTTCAGCTTGGGCTCCATGTTTAGCAATCAAAAGTCTTGTACAGCTTGCAGACAATTATCAACAACTGCACGAAAGCCATTTCAAAATATACGAGAAAATATTAACGTCGATAATCTGCTTGCTGCAGCTGACACAGTTTCAGAGGCCAGAGAACTGCTTGATGAGATAACACTTCTTCTAGGAAAAAGTAAATTTGTCATTCTGTTATAATGACAAAAACATTCTCAAGACCATTTCTAATATACACAAGGAAAAGCTAGTAAGATTCCATCAGTCAATTGTATGTATTAACTTGGGTTATCTGATGTGTGGTATTGAAAGATATGCTCAAATAAGCAAAAATAAATGTTTTTTTTTTATACGGGAACACTTTTTTGATTTTTTTTCGATATTAGGTGAATGATTTTTGTTTTTTTCAAAATTTAATTTTTAGATGTTGATAATTATTAGCTATCTTTTAAAAATGGCATACCAAATTTTGCTGACAAATCGTTTGAAAAATGTTTAATAAAAAAATATTTTTTTAAAAAACGGCTCGATAGTTTTTTTTTTTTTAAATTTAAAAATGTCTCGTTGTTGAAGAAATCATATCAAAAAGTTTAATCAAAATCGTTAGAGAATACACGAATAACTCAAAAATGTTGTATGGGAGGTACTCGTTCTAGATAAGATATTCAAAAACAAAAAAAAAACTTTCAAAATTACATTAAAATCATCTCTACCAAATTTGAAGACAGTCCGTATACGGCACTGACGCACAGACGCACAGACCGGACGGCATGACGAAAACCACATTTTTAGTCTTCTCCATCATCTTAATGTTGGTTTTGATTAAAACCTAGAAATTTTTTTTTGACACGAAACCAGAACCAGAGCAAGTAAAAAGATGATACACTCGTGAAATTCGGTAAGAGCGTTTACTTTGAAACAACAACAAGGAATCTAGATAGACCTGAACAATATTTTTGGTAAAAAAGTGTTTTTTTTTTAAGGGGGAAGTTATCGGTGAAAAAGGTACCACAGCATCTGACTGAAAAAAGATACAAATATATGAAACTTTTTAAAAATGTTACATTTAACAAAGAAACCAAGAGTATAAGGAGTACATATAAATATTTTGAGTGAAAGGGTGTTTTTTCAAAAGGATCGAAAATATGGGATAAGTAGCGATAAAAACTACATATAGCACAAATGTTACACTGATGAAAATTTGTAAAAATATTTTATTTTCCATTGGAACCAAAAATCTAAAGAATAGGTATGATTCACGAAATTTAATTTTTGATTTTAAGGAACCCACAACAAACGCCACAAAGCATTTTTACTTGCTCTATAGGACAAGCATTGGTTTCGTGTCGAAACAAAGTCTCGAGGTTTTAATCAAAACATTACGATGATGGAGAAGTCCAAAAATATGGTTTTCGTCATGCCATCTGTGCGTCAGTCTGTGCGTCTGTTCGTCTGAATTACAGAATTTTCCACAGCCACAGCCTAAGCCGGTTGATGGATTTTCTTGAAATTTGGTACAGATTACTTTTTTGTAATTTTCAAGGTTAGTTTTTTTTGTTTTTGAATATATCGATTATAACGAATGCCTCCCATATAACGGTTTCGAATTAATTGGATTTTTCTCGAAAACTGCTCCAACGATTTCGATTATGCTTGGTGTATGATATTTAATAAGTGATTGTAACAATACTGCTTTTTTAGATTTTCTCAAAAAAATCGAGTAACGGAAATATGAGGATCACGTTTTTCGAGAAATTTTCCATAAATTTTAGTTAGAAGGCTGTTACACGGCGCATTCATTCTTTTTATGATTTTGAAAAGTATTGTTCATTTAATATAAAAACAAAATTATTGTTAAAAGACATTAGGTACCTCAAATGAAAAAAATATATTTTTGATAATTTTATTTTTCCAATATGAAAAATAACCAAAAACTGATTTGTTCAATGAACGAATAAATTATTACTTTGAGCTACAAGAGCAAATTCGTGCGATCCAGTCTTGCATTTTATTCTTATGCACAATTTGCTCTTTAAATTAATTTGGTAAATGCTATGGTAATGGGTGCGTTCAAACAGAAAACAGAAAGCTATCGGATAGTTTTTACTTGCGATAAAGGTACTATAGGGCAAGTTTAAGATTCGTAAAAAAATCGAACTCGAGATAACAATCAGACATGCCATTACGAAAAAAGTGGGTCCCGCTATTCTGTCTGTCAGTATGTCCGTCTGTCTGTTTGTCTGTCTGTGTAAACCTCGAGCTACAGCCTTAACCGATAAACCGATTTTCTTTATACTTGTGGTGAAAGATATTTGGTGAGGAGAAATTGAAATTATTTTTAGGACCAAAACTAACGGTACCTGACATTTAACAATTACGGAAATGTTACTTTTTTTTAAAACGGCTCTAAAAATTTTGATTAAAATTGCTGTGTCTACTTTTAATAGTAGGGTCATACTTCTGAAATAAAAGAAATGTTTGTAAAAATTCTACTAACGGTACCTCCCATAAAACCGTTTTTTTTATTTTTGACGTTCTGTTAAACGACCCAACCACTTTTGCTGATTTTTTTTTATAGGGAAGCTCCTTGACAATTTCAAAATTATTTGATAGGTAAAGAAATTTCCAAAAACGTAATTTTTGGATTTTTAAAAAAATCTTTCAATTTTTTTTTAAATCAATTTTTCGAAAAAGGGTCACTGTTTTTATTGAAATTTGATTTTAGATGTGCAATAATATTATCTTAAAAATGGCATACCAACTTTATTTTTGAACAAGCTTTGAGCATTTCTATACATAAAAAATTATTTTTTTTTAAAAACGTCTAACGAATTTCAAATTTTTTTTAATCAAATCAAATGGCACATTTTGTTTAGAGCTCAAAACAATTTAAGAAGTTGTTTATGTCATTTTAGTAATGAATTTAATTTTAATTTTTATTTCTTGTAAAATTATTAATTATTAAATCTTGATATAAGAAGCTTTAACGTCCACAGCAACTTTTTTCGCAAGAAAAAAGCTTTGAATAAACGACTGTATGATCAAATGAGGACGATTGTATCTTTGTTTCAATTTTTCCCACGCTTCAAAATAGTTATCTTCCAAAATAGCAATACAATTAAGAAGCTTACTAGCGGTACCACTCGATTTAAGCAAATAGACCTCGTGTATATAAGCGAGGGATAAGAATCCACGGAACCCGAAAATATGTCTTTGAAAGTTTACCAATCCTTATAGTCATCACCTGAAAAGATTGTAAAGTATATTTTTGGTAACTTTATGGATGAAAGTGTTTTCAACAAAAAATTGTATTTTTCTAGAAACGTAGGTTGTTGACTCGCTAATGTTTCAGCCAGCGATTCAACTGGTGTATTTAAAGATTTTTTAGCTGGGAAAAAATTAGCAAAAATGGATTGGGCAGTCATACTCTTCGATTGGGCAGTCATACTCTTCAAATTCTGACAGGATCAGCCGCAAAGTCGAACATATTTTCATTAAGCGTAATAAAAAGTGATCACGTTTCTTCCAATTTAACTAACCGATTTTCTATATTCGCGACAGGTGTATTCATGTCAACCGATTCGGCAAAAGTTGCAGCACGACTATTATGGCTTTTGTATTACCACATTTAGCCTTTATCTTAATCATTGTGTGATTAGCCCCACGAACAAAAATTGAATAGCATAACCCGAAAAGTTCAAAAAAGTTTATTCACTACACTTTGATCACATAAATATAGTTTTTAAGCAAAAAAGGTTCACGTTTATCACAAATCCGACTCGAACAACCAGAATGTTTATGATTGATCTGATTTTTAACTATCAAAAGCTAATCAATTTATACCAAATTGTAATGCTACTTGCTTGCAATCGACGATACTGAATGTTAATGAGTGTGTGAAGTTAGCCCCCCTTTTTTTGAAATCGTTATTTTTGAAAGTTGTTCCAGGTTGTTCCCGGTTTGTACCGGAATGTTCCAAATTTTTTTCGAAAAATATTCAAAAATGAGGGTTTTAGACCTAAAAAACCGTTTTTGACCTAGCCCCCCTTTTTTCGAAAATTGAATTTTTGAAAGTTGTTCGGGGTTGCAAAAGTTGTTCCTAACAATGTTCCAAATTTTTGGACCTCTAACTTCAATATTTCGAAAGTTATGGCCCAAAAACAAAAAAAATGTAGCCCCCCTTTTTTCGATTTTTTGAGTTTTTATATTTTTTTCTTGTTGAAAAAAGTGTTCTAAACATTGTTCCAAAAAATTAAGCTCGAAAAATTTGTATTTTTAAAGATACAATTTTCGAAAGGTTTTTTCAAAAACTGTAAAAAAAATATACTTTAAATTTTTTTTTTCAAAAACTAGTTTCGAAAGCAAATATTTAATGACTCATACATGTTTTGAAAAGCAGCCTATATTTTAACAATAACAATATAAGCTTAAAAACTCACTTTAAAAAAAAATCCTCAAGTTTATAAATTTTCAAAATATTTCATAAGCCCCCCTTTTTCAAAAACCAAAAATCCAAAACTTGTTCCAAGTGAAACTGTTAAATCCCTGTGACATAGCGAAGTTTGATCAAAATCTATTAAGAACTAGATGTTTAAAGTGACTTAAACGGTTTAAATAAACTTTAAGCTCACCTGACCCCCCTTTTTGAAAAATTCAAAATCAAAAAATTGTAATATGTTTATTTTACGATTCCCTATAACATATTAAAATTCTATTTCTTTAAAATATTTTTTTAGCCCCTAAAATCTCAAAAAACTTACCCCAACCCCCCCAACCCCAAAACAAAAAAATTTTAAAATGTTCCAAATGCACAAATATTCAAACAAAATTGTTCCAAAATTTCATCAAAATATATTGGAAAATACAGATTTAAAGCCAAAAAAACAAATTTACGATATTAGAAAATAAGATCGTTTTTAAACCACATTTTTTTGAATTTCAAAAATCAAAAAATTGTTTCGCAACTGTCAAGGTACCGCTCAATCCGATCCATGTTAAAATTGATAAAAAAATCATGTATGATTTTATTTTTGTTGATGTGCTCCCTAGGCCCCCATTTTACAAATTATGATTTAAATTTTTTTCTTAAAAACACTACAACCACTTTAAATAACCCTAAAGGTTTCATTCGGAAAAAATAAAAACTAAAGATTTTAAAAATAATAAACAAAGTCTACGATATTAAATAAAAATTCTTGTTCTGGCCTCTCCTTTTCGAATTTCAAGAATCCAAAACTTGTTCCAGGTTGTTCTAGGGGTCCTCTAAAATGTTCCCGAAAATCGTTTCTTAATATTGATTTTTAGTATGAAAAAAATCAGAAAAATGCTCCCCCGGCCCCCCTTTGGACATATCCAAAATCCAAAAGTTGTTCCAAGTGCAAAACCACCCGAATCCAAATGTTCCAAGGTTTCATTCAAAAATATTGAAAATTGAACATTTAAAGCCGAAAAAAGACTTTGGGTGAAAAAATCCTGTTAATATTGTTCTGGCCCCCCCTTTTCGAATTTCAAAAATCCAAAACTTGTTCCAGGTTGTTCTAGGGGTCCTCTAAAATGTTCCCGAAAATCGTTTCTTAATATTGATTTTTAGTATGAAAAAAATCAGAAAAATGCTCCCCTGGCCCCCCTTTGGACATATCCAAAATCCAAAAGTTGTTCCAAGTGCAAAACCACCCGAATCCAAATGTTCCAAGGTTTCATTCAAAAATATGGAAAATTGAACATTTAAAGCCGAAAAAAGACTTTGGGTGAAAAAATCCTGTTAATATTGTTCTGGCCCCCCCTTTTCGAATTTCAAAAATCCAAAACTTGTTCCAGGTTGTTCTAGGGGTCCTCTAAAATGTTCCCGAAAATCGTTTCTTAATATTGATTTTTAGTATAAAAAAAATCAGAAAAATGCTCCCCCGGCCCCCCTTTGGACATATCCAAAATCCAAAAGTTGTTCCAAGTGCAAAACCACCCGAATCCAAATGTTCCAAGGTTTCATTCAAAAATATTGAAAATTGAACATTTAAAGCCGAAAAAAGACTTTGGGTGAAAAAATCCTGTTAATATTGTTCTGGCCCCCCCTTTTCGAATTTCAAAAATCCAAAACTTGTTCCAGGTTGTTCTAGGGGTCCTCTAAAATGTTCCCGAAAATCGTTTCTTAATATTGATTTTTAGTATGAAAAAAATCAGAAAAATGCTCCCCCGGCCCCCCTTTGGACATATCAAAAATCCAAAAGTTGTTCCAAGTGCAAAACCACCCGAATCCAAATGTTCCAAGGTTTCATTCAAAAATATGGAAAATTGAACATTTAAAGCCGAAAAAAGACTTTGGGTGAAAAAATCCTGTTAATATTGTTCTGGCCCCCCCTTTTCGAATTTCAAAAATCCAAAACTTGTTCCAGGTTGTTCTAGGGGTCCTCTAAAATGTTCCCGAAAATCGTTTCTTAATATTGATTTTTAATATGAAAAAAATCAGAAAAATGCTCCCCCGGCCCCCCTTTGGACATATCCAAAATCCAAAAGTTGTTCCAAGTGCAAAACCACCCGAATCCAAATGTTCCAAGGTTTCATTCAAAAATATTGAAAATTGAACATTTAAAGCCGAAAAAAGACTTTGGGTGAAAAAATCCTGTTAATATTGTTCTGGCCCCCCCTTTTCGAATTTCAAAAATCAAAAAAAATTAATTTAAAAAGTATAATTTTTTGACTGAATAAGAGTAAACTTTTATTTTACCAGCGCGACGTTATTTTCAATTTCTTAGAAATTTGTTGTATGTCCAAAAGGGAGCCGGGAGCAATTTTCTGAGTTTTTCACAATAAAAATCAATATTAAGAATCGATTTTCGGGAACATTTTAGAGGGCCCCTAGAACAACCTGGAACAAGTTTTGGATTTTTGAAATTCGAAAAGGGAGGGGGGGCCAGAACAATATTAACAGGATTTTTTCACCCAAAGTCTTTTTTCGGCTTTAAATGTTCAATTTTCCATATTTTTGAATGAAACCTTGGAACATTTGGATTCGGGTGGTTTTGCACTTGGAACAACTTTTGGATTTTGGATATGTCCAAAGGGGGGCCGGGGGAGCATTTTTCTGATTTTTTTCATACTAAAAATCAATATTAAGCAACGATTTTCGGGAACATTTTAGAGGACCCCTAGAACAACCTGGAACAAGTTTTGGATTTTTGAAATTCGAAAAGGGGGGGCCAGAACAATATTAACAGGATTTTTTCACCCAAAGTCTTTTTTCGGCTTTAAATGTTCAATTTTCAATATTTTTGAATGAAACCTTGGAACATTTGGATTCGGGTGGTTTTGCACTTGGAACAACTTTTGTATTTTGGATATGTCCAAAGGGGGGCCGGGGGAGCATATTTCTGATTTTTTTCATACTAAAAATCAATATTAAGAAACGATTTTCGGGAACATTTTAGAGGACCCCTAGAACAACCTGGAACAAGTTTTGGATTTTTGAAATTCGAAAAGGGGGGGCCAGAACAATATTAACAGGATTTTTTCACCCAAAGTCTTTTTTCGGCTATAAATGTTCAATTTTCCATATTTTTGAATGAAACCTTGGAACATTTGGATTCGGGTGGTTTTGCACTTGGAACAACTTTTGGATTTTGGATATGTCCAAAGGGGGGCCGGGGGAGCATTTTTCTGATTTTTTTCATACTAAAAATCAATATTAAGAAACGATTTTCGGGAACATTTTAGAGGACCCCTAGAACAACCTGGAACAAGTTTTGGATTTTTGAAATTCGAAAAGGAGAGGCCAGAACAAGAATTTTTATTTAATATCGTAGACTTTGTTTATTATTTTTAAAATCTTTAGTTTTTATTTTTTCCGAATGAAACCTTTAGGGTTGTTTAAAGTGGTTGTAGTGTTTTTAAGAAAAAAATTTAAATCATAATTTTTGTAAAATGGGGGCCTAGGGAGCACATCAACAAAAATAAAATCATACATGAATTTTTTATCAATTTTAACATGGATCGGATTGAGCGGTACCTTGACAGTTGCGAAACAATTTTTTGATTTTTGAAATTCAAAAAAATGTGGTTTAAAAACGATCTTATTTTCTAATATCGTAAATTTGTTTTTTTGGCTTTAAATCTGTATTTTTCAATATATTTTGATGAAATTTTGGAACAATTTTGTTTGAATATTTGTGCATTTGGAACATTTTAAAATTTTTTTGTTTTGGGGTTGGGGGGGTTGGGGTAAGTTTTTTGAGATTTTAGGGGCTAAAAAAATATTTTAAAGAAATAGAATTTTAATATGTTATAGGGAATCGTAAAATAAACATATTACAATTTTTTGATTTTGAATTTTTCAAAAAGGGGGGCCAGGTGAGCTTAAAGTTTATTTAAACCGTTTAAGTCACTTTAAACATCTAGTTCTTAATAGATTTTGATCAAACTTCGCTATGTCACAGGGATTTAACAGTTTCACTTAGAACAAGTTTTGGATTTTTGGTTTTTGAAAAAGGGGGGCTTATGAAATTTTTTGAAAATTTATAAACTTGAGGATTTTTTTTTAAAGTGAGTTTTTAAGCTTATATTGTTATTGTTAAAATATAGGCTGCTTTCAAAACATGTATGAGTCATTAAATATTTGCTTTCGAAACTAGTTTTTGAAAAAAAAAAATTTTAAGTATATTTTTTTTACAGTTTTTGAAAAAACCTTTCGAAAATTGTATCTTTAAAAATACAAATTTTACGAGCTTAATTTTTTGGAACAATGTTTAGAACACTTTTTTCAACAAGAAAAAAATATAAAAACTCAAAAAATCGAAAAAAGGGGGGCTACATTTTTTTTGTTTTTGGGCCATAACTTTCGAAATATTGAAGTTAGAGGTCCAAAAATTTGGAACATTGTTAGGAACAACTTTTGCAACCTGGAACAACTTTCAAAAATTCAATTTTCGAAAAAAGGGGGGCTAGGTCAAAAACGGTTTTTTAGGTCTAAAACCCTCATTTTTGAATATTTTTCGAAAAAAATTTGGAACATTCCGGTACAAACAGGGAACAACCTGGAACAACTTTCAAAAATAACGATTTCAAAAAAAGGGGGGCTAACTTCACACACTCAATGTTCATTCCAATATGCTATAAATAATAGACAATGCAATATAATAAGTAGAAACAGGAACATTTATTTATTTGCTCTGGAGATGTTGTTCTCTTGGTTGTCTGAATCGAATAGAAATATTTGCCACGTATTTGCGCTAAGCTCACATTTTTTACATAATTTAGGAAAAACAAATAGTATAACAAAAGAGAATGCAAAAAGAGAGTTATAATATTTTATAATTTTATAGTTATAATTCCGATACCAAAAAACATAGGGTAAATAATACTTATGTTTGGCATATATAAACAAGTATTTATAATTTTAATTTGGAAGTAACAAAATATTAATATGTAGAATTAGTTTGATTAAAAATGATTAATTTATATGTAAATAAACAAAAAATAAAGTTGAGTATTAAACAACATAGGATACTTTGCCAAGCGCGGACCGCGGGAGGGGGGGGGGGGATTCATGGGTGTCATGAACCATGTATATCTAGAAAGTATTTTATGTCCATGCAAAATATTGCAACTTCTGTCATTGATTTGTTATAGCCTGTTCCGATTAGAGGCCAAATGAGATATGAGATAATTTAGCAAATCTGGGTAAAAACTGTTATGTATTTTTAAGAACACAAATTGGATAATAATTAAAAAAAAATAATACCTAATAACGTGTTTTTGTGAAAAAAATCATATAGAAGTCAAAAAACCAACCTAAAAATGCTTAAAAAATGTGTTTGATAATAAATTGTGGGAAAACCGTTATCCCCACAGAAAAAAGTTGTATGACAGATACAAATTTCTAACTGTTCTTGATTACCTAAATAAAAAATTAAAATCAGTTGTAGTTTGGCAGAGTTAAGTCAAAGAGAAAACCAATACAAATCATAAAAACTGTTATAAGTCGAAAACGGAAATTTTTCGACTTAAAATGACCTCAGGAACCCATGGTTTTCTTCTGCGGTGGTGATTTCGGGACACCCTGTAAAGTACCTATATCGCAAGTTAAAAATAGACGCCGGGTGGCGGGGACGCATCACGTTTTGTAGAGCTAGTTACACTGATTACAAAGCGGTATGAAAACATCCGCAACACCCCCAAAATCTGGAGTTAGGTGCTAAAAACGGTTGTTTCGACCTTCATCCATTGTAAAAAATCTAGTTCGTCAAATCTTTAGATTTTTTACTGTTTTGGAAAGTACACATTTAGACGTTTTTAACAATGTAAGAAACATGGGGTTTGGTAAAACCACCTAGACTATATGAATAGATGGAGACGATACAAGTTGTTTTTTTTTAGTTTTATTCATTCTTTATTTCAAGTTTTAAGAAAATTAGTTTTACGATAGTTTTTAATTAGTTGTAAGATAAATTTAAGGTAACTTAAGTATAGATTCCAAAT
This sequence comes from Meliscaeva auricollis, assembly GCA_948107695.1. Taxonomy (NCBI): domain Eukaryota; kingdom Metazoa; phylum Arthropoda; class Insecta; order Diptera; family Syrphidae; genus Meliscaeva; species Meliscaeva auricollis. The sequence goes on along the minus strand of OX403616.1, from coordinate 52,065,167 downwards.
TTTATTAGTGCTTTTTTTACTTTTAGAAGTTACTAGCTCTCTTGTCACGAAAAGAATGGCAGAGTAGGTATACGTTTTAAATACGCGAAGTCAGGCGCATATGAATGGCCGGAGTCACATAAAACTCTAAAGCTATACAGATACCTTTTTGTTGAGTCTGACAGACTCAATCGTGTGACCTGCCATACGGCTTTGATGATGATAACTTTGATAAAGAATGCAATTTTTAAACAAAATGTATCTAAGAGCTGAAGAATTATTTCGTCTCCAATGCAAAAAGTCAAGGTGGTCCTACTTGCCCCACTTGCGGGATATGTTGGACAGGTACATCCGGTTAGTTGGACCAAGGACTTAAAAGTTGAAAAATCATTTCTAACGGAGGACCGAAATTTCAAAACATATTTTTGACATAACATAACAAACAACTTGAGTTTTCTACTCAAAAGACAATGAAGATTTAATTCCGTTATAAGAGAAAATAAAAATAACACGAACAGAATACATTAACTGAATGCTAATAGTTAAAAACAATTACAATCTCATAACAGTTCCTTGCTGAAAAAAATAACCTCTTTACACAATAACATTAAATAAATACTTTAAAGACGATTTAAATTAGTGTCTAAGTTATTTGAGTATAACTTTAGAAAACAAAAAATATTGGAAGTAAAATAAAAAAGAGCAAAATTTGTATTTTAGCGGGGAAAATTGGACCACTGATTTACCAACTTACTCCACACCGACAATATTGAACGTTTCGTGTCACTAAAAAAAAATTGCACGAAACACTGCAAATTCACTTGCACTATTCACACTATTTCATGCAGGATAAAAAGAAACAATTTATATTTTTTACTTTTACCCCTAAAAACACAAACCTTCCTCCTTCCAAAGACAGAACCGAATTGAAAATTACTTGATACGTGCCTGGTAATGAGTACGCATCGATCATATGGTCGTGTTTAAGTAAGGCTTATAGTTTCTGAATAATTTGCATGGACCTACATGCCCTGTGTACCAATTATTCCCGCCCTACCCTACTATAAATCAAGTTTATGAATTCGTACAGAAATAAAATGCAAGACTGGGTCGCACGTACTTGCTCTTATAGATTAAGTTACTATTTATGCTAAGTCTTTTAATTAAAAAATTGTAAATGCAGTTTCAGAAAAAAAAAAATAAAAAACCATAAAATTCGATTTAGAAAATGACTAAAACAGCTTCTTAAATGAATTTAACCTAAAAACGAAGTCTTCTATAATGATACATTTTTCGAAAAAAAATTAAAAATATTTAGTTAGATCCGTTTTCTAAAAAAAACAATTTTTTCGATATAAAATTTTGCAAGGACTTTTATAAAAAAAAAAAACTGGTAGGTACGTCATTTTTAAGATATTATTTATCAACATCAAAAAACTTAGTTTAGAAAAAAAATATTGATATACATATATACGCGAAAATGGTTCCTACGATTTTGATTAAAAAAAATCATGTCAATTTTTTTTGGATAAGGTCTATCTTTCAATGAAATTCATTTTTTTTCACAAACCGTTACTAACGGTAGGTACCTGCCATAGAACCGTTTTTTTTTTAATTCAGATTTTCTCCTTCATGACTCAATCAATTTCAACCATTTTTTTTAAATGAAAGCTTTTAAGCTGCCGAAATAATGTTTAATACAAAAATTTCGAAATTTTTTTTTTGGATTTAAAAAAAATTAATATTTTTTTTTTCAAAAATCATTTTTTCGAAAACTACTGAATATTTTTTTTCAGAATTTAGTTTTTGGATGTTGATAAATAATGTCTTAAGAACGGCGTACAAATTTTTTTTTATAAAAGTCCTTGCTAAATTTTTATATATTTGTATATAGTTATATATTTATACATTTATATATTTATACATTTATTAATTTTTAGTTTTAGAAAAATAAACCCAAAAATTATAGTATTATTCTTGAAATAAATGAACAAATATATTTTATATATATTATATTTTTTTTTTTAACTTAATAAATTTTTAGACTTAAATATGGTAGTCTGTTTTGTAAGACATAAATGGTTCGTAGGAGAGACACGCAGTATCAACCTGGCGATCTCGTGTGGCGACAAACTATTATGCGGCGAAACTGGCGGCCAAATTTGTGGGTCCTTTTCGGATAAGCATGGTGTGTCACCATGGACATACTTGCTTTCAGATGATAGGGGGAAAGATCGGGTGACATGACACGTTAAGGATTTAAAACCTTATATTGATGTTTAAGTCTAAAGTCCCTAAATCTTTTCTCTTCATTTAACTTTTAATGATTTTTTCTAATTTTTTTTAAGTATTGGAGTTTTAACTTAGTTTTTTATAATTCGTGCCATTATAATAATTTTGTTTTTTTTTAGGTACACCAACCATTGGTGTACCTATCCAAAAGCAGGTTTTCGAGTCTTCAATTCAAGTTAAAGAGGTGGCCTCTAAAAGTAACGAGCATCGATGCCAAAAAGCGGATGAGCTGATGAAGTAACGAGCCAGGCTGGCTCTTACTTGAATACATATGTATATGAACAACACAACACATAACAACTCAAGATTTACCATCCTAAATTTTAACGTTACTTAATTTAACTTTCCAAAATATAATAAATAAACATTATATTTCGAATGTACAAAATGGTTCCTTAACGCGTCTGTTATATTTTAGTATAATTAAGGTTTCTTAAGGATCCAATCAGTAGGATTCATAGCTTAAAGAAATGCAATCCTGCTATCTTCAAAATAGATTTCTGAAACTTTTGTGCACTTTTCGTGTGAGAGAAGGGATTGGTCGAGGGAGGAATTTGATATTGGATATTTAACTGGAATGTTCACTTTGGAGTGAGCGTTCACAGCGAGAGGTTAACAAAAAAGAGAAAATCAATGAGGAGAAAAGAAAAACTGACAAGGAATTTAGAGTTGAGAAAATTCGGGGAAAAGTTTAAGAAAATCCAAATTGACTCGAGGAGTGAAGAAAAGTTAAGAAGAGCAGAACAGATACGAGAAGGAATAAAAGAAAACAATACATAGGAATAATTAAAAAGAAATAAATCAGGTATATACATATTAAATATATTAAAATATATATATAGTCGAACTTCCATAACTCGAACTTCCTTAAGTCGAATTTCTCTATAACTCAAATTTTTATTGAGAACTTTGCAAAAAAACTCAACATTTTTTTTCTTATCTCCTTAAATCGAAGTTTCTATAACTCGAACTTTTTGTCTTTCTTTTAGAGAGTTCGACTTATGGAAGTTCCACTGTACATAAATACATACTTTAAATTCGTTTGTGAAATTACGTGTTAAATATGAGAATTATCCCAAATGAGTGTGGGACGCGGTATCTTGTTTTTAACTTTAAATCTCAAATCTTTTATTTCTCAGCTAAACGGATCTCCGTACGATATTTAAAATCTCTTTTCTAACAACCTCTTTATATATAAAAAAAAAATTGTTTTAATCCAGGGGCATTTGTCCCACGGTTTCCAAAATAAATTTTTCATTTAAAATCTTAAATTGTATTTGACTTTTATTTTTATCATTCATTTATTTTTCATTGAGATAGTTTTGGAATTTTACATTTTCTTTTTCTTAAAACAAAAATTCCTGGCGCCCACTTTTATTACAAGTACCGCACTGTATTTGTAATAAAACATTTCGCTTTGATAAACTTTATTGATTCGATAGTCAATACTGTTTATAAATTCCCTAAATTCATCCACTGAACCCAGCCCAGCTGAGCAGCCGTGGTGGTAGCTTTTTTTTAATGAGCTGCGCGTTGCACCTTTTTTTATATTCTCTTTTATTATCTCATTCGTGTTTATCGAGCTGTCAATCATTCGTGTTTGTAATTTCATGGCGTGCATTGGTGCGCATTAATAATAATATTGAAATTTAATTGCTGTTCGCGGTTTATATAGTTCGAGTACAAAAAAATACTTCATTAATACGCCAGTGATGCAAAAAGCTCAAATTTCAGCTAGCTCTTTTTTTGAGCTAGCTAAAATTTGAGCTGATTTGATCCGAGCTGCTATTTGAGCTGAGCTTCTAGTTGAGCTGAGCTCAATGGTAGGAGTTGATTTAATTTTTTTGTGTGGTAAAACATTGAAAAATATAATGAATAATTTGAATAATCTGTTATTGTCGTAACTTTACATTATAGATGAATCCTAAAATTATCATATTTCTGTAGATTGAAGTTAAATACTTGTAGGTTAGGTAGAACTGTTATTCATGTATGTTAAAAGAACTATTGCGTAGCAAATATAATAAAATATTTTTTTTTTTGATAGAGAATAAGTAGTCATGACCGTTTATGAACATATATGTACATGTCAACGAATTCAGTATACAATAATTCCAAATATTTTGTATTTCAATTACAACCCTTTCCAGTTACCTAAACTAGTATTAATGTATATCTCAATTACCAAAAGGATCTCGGAGAAACCACTGATGACCATTGGTTGCCAAATACTTCAAGAAAATCCCAACTACCTGCTTTTGAACTCGCAAGACCCATTTATATATACCAATTATATTGTAACATAAATTAACCCACCCCATAATACCAGACAAAGAAAAAGTGCAACTTGGTATTGACCGAACAATAAAAAAAAAATTGACAAAGTGGTAGCCAGGTTGTATCAGGGATTGTCTCCCCACAAAAAAATACTTTAATTGTCAAAAGAACTAAATCACGAACAAGAGAGAGACAGCCTATATGCACCCTGTAAAATGGAATTTTGTATGTATGTAGGTTATGCGTTAATTTGAGAAATAAATAGTAAGTATTGAAATCCAAACAAAATTTAAAAAAAACTCACGTTTATCCTTCAAAAATCTGCTGTTTGTTTTGACTCACTCTTGACTCTTGAAGAATTGAAGATACCTACGAAGATATTATGTAGGTTGATTGATGTGCACAAATTAGGCACCAGTCAATTTAAATCAGGAACTGGGTAAATCTCTCAATAGGCACCTTAAAAGGATAAAAACAGCACAAAGTAAATATTCTCAAAGAAAAGATTCAACAAAACACTTCCCTTATAATTCACAAGGGATTATCACGAACAGAGAAGTGTAATTTCAACATTTGAAATAAAAAAGGGAGCCCCACGTTGGGCGCCAATTGTTGCAACTTTTCTTGTTTAATACAAACGCACCCGAATTAACTTTACTTAACAATAATTAGTTTGGGTTGTCGAATCCAAACCAATCAAAACGATACCCGAATAAATTAAATTGAAAATTAAAACAAAACGAAAGCACAAATCCGATGTACTTCGCGAACTTGGAATTTTATTATCAAATGTCAGACGTCAACTTGACAAGGTGTGTTTGTTAAAAAAATGAAAAGTCTACAACAGGCAGCATCTCAGTTATCCGGATACTCCGTTAGCGACTGAGCTATTTTTGAAATTGGGCTCTCAGCCAAGCAGGCAAGGGTCGTATAACACCTTGATCCAGCCCAAGGGAAGTTGAGAAGGAGGGGGAGAGTAGTGGGAGTGAAAGTGGTGGAGAACGCCAGGGTACGCGAAACGTAACATTTTCGATAGAATGAAATGAAAACCAGTCAACATTACGATCAACTGCAAATCAGAGGAAAACTAGGCAGGGTGAACGGCAGTTAGCATTTCCAACCGTCGCGTCGGGGTGCGGAGGAGTTTTAGCGGTCAGTTTTTTTCACCAACCGCCACGGAGGGGAAAAAGGGTGTTTTGTGAAAGGTGAGGGTAAGGGAAAGCTTGGCGCGTCCTTTGGTTTCGGGACTCATCTGGATTTCTTGAGAATCTTTAACCCTACTCAGCTTCTACAACTCGGCAAATTCGACGCTCTAGTAGTAGTCGTAGTTGTATGTTTGTAAGCTCGGAACTTTTAACTGGGTGAATTGATTTCGATGATTCTGATGATTTTTGAATTAAAAGCTTGTGGTCCCAATATGGTCCCATTTTATTTTGGTCATGTTTTGACGAGGACATCCATTAGAAAATATTAAAATAATTGGCATATGCTATTAAAAACAAAATATTTCCAAAAATAATTAAAAATTTTCGAAAAAAAAGTTCAAAGATATTATTGACAATTTGCCAAAATTATTTTGGCCAACTGTCCAAAAATAACTGGCAAAAAAATTTTTCCAGTAAAATTAAGAAAAAAAAATTGTGCGAAAAAAACTAACATCTTTTAACAAGCATGACTTACCCCTACTCAGTACAAGACAAAAAAAAAATAAGAAATAAAAAAAAAATAAAATGGACGGCTGGGTCGCATGTACTTGCTCTTGTAAATAAAGTTACTATTTATGCTAAGCCTTTTTAATTAAAAAATTGTAAATGCAGTTTTAGAAAAAAAAAATTAAAAAAGCAAAAAAATCGATTTTCAAATGACTAAAACAGCTTCTTAAATGAATTTAACCTCAAAACAAAGTATGCAATTTGATTTCTCCTTTGATGATGCATTTTTAGAAAAAGAATTTGAAAATCGTTAGAGCCGTTTTTTTTTAAAACTATTTTTTCCATATAAAATTTTGCAAGGACTTTAATATGAAAAAATTGGTACGCCATTTTTAAGATATTATTTATCAACTTCTAAAAAACTAAATTTTGAAAAAAAATATTAAGTAGTTTTTGAAAAAATTATTTTTCAAAAAAAAAAATTCAACTATTTTATAAAAATCCAAAAAAATAAATAAATCGATTTTTTTTATTAAATGTTATTACGGCAACTTAAAAGCATCCATGTAAAATAATGGTTGAAATTGATTGAGTCATGAAGGGGAAAATCAGAATTAAAAAAATAACGGTTCTATGGCAGGTACCGTTAGTAACGGGTTTTGACAAAAAGAATGGTTCTCATTTAAAGATAGACCTTACCCAAAAAACTTATTATGATTTTTTTAATCAAAATCGTAGGCACTGAGTTTTTCTAAAACCGGTATATGACAGGTACCGTTATTTTTGGTCCAAAAAAATTAAAATCAAAAAACGTCTGGTTATAGTGTCCAAGAAACGCAGCATACCAAGGTTGAAGTAAATCGACCCATCCGTTTAGGCTGTGGTCTCTGATACGTACAGACAGACAGACAGACAGACAGAATTGTCGGACCCACTTAGTCTCTATCATCGTAATGTCATGTTTGATTGTTATCTCAACTATTTTTTTTGTACGAATGCATAACTTGATATATAGTACCTATATCCAGGCACGTAGCCTGGATATAGGGGGGCTGAAGCCCCCCCCCCCCCCCCCCGAAATGATTTTGATATATAAAATTTAATAAGGAACTGATAAGGTCCTTTAAGAATATTATAGATAATGCGTTATTTTTTTTCAGAGATGCTTTTGAATCTTGTTATTAATTTTTTGTTTATTTCATTTTGTATATTGGAAACATTTTTTTAATTTTTTTTTTTTATTTCATTCGCAATGCTGCCAAGTATTTTTGTTAAGCCCCGAGGCGTTTTTTTTTTCGTCTAACTAAGCCCGGGCGTACAAAAAAACACACCTAAAATCTAGAAACATCATCTGCTTAAGCCTATTTTAGTGTGTTTTCGAGTATACCTACTTATTCTTTAGCTCTAGTGCCGAACGCACAATTTTTAAAAATCCAAAAAAAGAAACTTGTGCGCTTTTTAAGTAATTGACATTTTTATGACGGACTAGTTTTTGACTTGGAATTATTGTATGGTTTCGCACTTTGTTATTTTGACTTCAGTTTCATTTTTGAAGGGCCAACAGTTTCCAAGATACAGCATTTCAAAATTTAGCAATAAGAAAAATGTATATAACAGCAAGTAGTAGAAATTAACATTAAATTAAGAAATTTAGAATGCTTCTCATTAGATGATTCAAACTAATAGAACGTGTTATTGTGCCAAAAAAATGAATAAAACTGTCATAAACATTCAGACAGAGGGAGAATTAAAAAAAATTATTTCACACAAAAACTAACAATTCAAAGATAACGGTAACACATAGAAAAGTATAATATAGATTACACTGGTCTGCAACGAAAATTGCCTTCAAATCAAAGTATACTTTTCTAAAGGATTTTGTACCGCTGAACACGAATCTGAAAATAATATGAAGATGTTAAAAACTTGTACATTTAACGTCGAATTTCTTTGCTGGTAAATACTTAATTACAAAACTATTAATGGATTAGGATTTGTCCAAAATACTCTCTGCAGTCCAATTCAATTTTGGAGGTGGAAAGTTCTGAAGTAATACTTTTTATTTTATAGGTTACTTTATGTTTTTTTGGGATGTTGAGTATGAATTTAAAGTTACCCAACAAAATTTATCACGGAAAACATGAGAAATCATTGAATAACTTACAAAAAATTGTTTTTTTTTATTGTTTTTGGTGCATATCCCAACATAGAACAAATTAAGACAAAATTACTAAATTTATGTCTTGGGCAATTTTTTGTATGACTTCTAGATTCCTCAAAAAAAAAAATTGAAAAATCCATAGAAATCAGTCCTTCTGAAAAGCACAAAATATCCTTTTTATTGGGTTTTCTCTGGTTACTGCCTTCTTTACACCATTATTAACTTGACCAGTATCAAGAGTTTAGAAATAGGATGCAGTGTACATCCCAAAAACTACGGAATTTTGAAATTTATGGTGATTTTTTTTTTTCCATTACGGTTTAGAATGTGACTATACATTGAAGAATCAAAAATTAAAATCAATCAAAAAAAATTTACGAGATAGGTTTTTTCTGAAACCAGATTTAGATCCAGAAAATTCCAATCTTACATAATTTAAAAAAATATATTAGGGACACAAAAACTTAATTTTTGCAGACCAGTGCTATCTTAGAGCCAGAAACGTAGTGTTGACTTTTCTTTAAGAAAAACATTGAAACAAATTCATTTTAGCTTTAAAAATTAATTTTTGTATCGAATTATTTCATGGACTGGAAAATTAAAGGGCAAATGCCCAAACAACTTAAAAAAAATATTTGAATCCAATGAAATTAGCAATTTTGAAAAGTAATATTTTTTTAAACTACTCGCTTCACGAAGACATTTCCTGGCTCAGTATGTAAAAGAATTATTTGAATTAAACATCATTTTTTTAAACTATAGGGTTTTAGTTCAAAATTACTAAAAGCCGGAAAATTTCTGAAAATGTCGCGTTCAAAACTTTAAAACTGCCAAAAAAAGCTTCATTTGACTAGAATTTTGCATGGTCTTCATCTATAGAATCGATAATGGGTATAAACATTAATTTTTCCAGGTATGGTTTTGTATTTTTTGTTAAATGAATTACTCCAAAAAAATTGAAGAAAGGCCCCACCCCCCTCCCTCCCGAAATGAAATCCTGGCTACGGGCCTGCCTATATCGCAAGTAAAAGCAATGTATTTCAAGTTAAGTTAAGCCATAAGTACAGCTTGTATTGAGCTTCAATAAATAACCAAATAAAAGCTAGTAGTGTAAGGCTATTTTTGCAGCTTAACAAGAACTGAAGCTTAGTGGCCGACTACGCTTGCTTAAATATTTTCGTGGGCCTCTGGGAGCAAAGAAATTCCAATTTTGTTTAAATAACAACCACCCTATTGCCCAGTAATGATATTAAATCTAACTTCAGAGCTTTTAATTGATTGAGAGAATCACAACCACGGATCAAATCGTCGGCATAAAATTCAGAGATAATAGCTTTCACCGCTGCAGGAAATTGTTCCCCTTCATCGATGGACAGCTGCTTTAATGCATGCGTCGACAAAAATGAAGCACCGACATGTCGCGACAGTGCCAAAAGTTAACGTGCACAAACGATAAATAGCAACTTCGTTCTCCCAGTTTTTCCATAAAATATAATGAAATCGTCTATCGGGCTCATCTAACTGCACTTGGCTACAAATTTTTGTTATATTTATCAGCTACCATCACAAACTTGTATCTCCGAAATCCCAGAGCGATGGAGAACAAATAATAAAAATAAAACAAATTTGAATTATTTGAGTCTTTCACCCCACACATTTTGTATTTATTTCAATAAAAAAAAAAAAAAACACTTCTATTGAAAATGCTTACATCATAAACGATAAGAATCCTTGTTCATATTCGTCGCCGTGAGTCTCCTTCATCAAAACAATATTGATTATCATCGATTCTTAGTTAATAATAAAGATGAAGTAGTTTCTTCGATCATTCAAAAGTCAAGCGGTTTCTCGGCATGGAATGAACATACGACTAACTTAAAGAAACTCTTTCGATTTCAGCGGAAGAGGCTGGAATAATATTAAGTTTTTTTTGCCAAATTTGACAGATTATCTTTTTCATAATGATCTTAAAAAAGTTGATTTTTCTATTAAAACAGTCCCAATCTTCAATTCCATCAAAATTCAGATGCTTAAACCAAAACTGGCATAAGATTTCGTTTTGACTGACCGTCAGCATTTCAAAACCATATCCACGCGCGATTTTAAAGATGTTTCGTGTTGCGCCTTAAATCTATCTGGGAGTTGCAAACTCAACCAAAGATGAACTGGTTCTCCAGCGGTTTAATAAAGTGCATTAGGGATCAAACTACATTCTGCTTTATTTTCTTTGTAATAGGATTCGATATCGATAATTTTCTTTACGATATAGGATTCGTAAAAAAAATCGAACTCGATATAATAATCAGACTTGTAATTACGATGATAGAGAATGCGAAAAAAGTGGGTCTCGCAATTCTGCCTGTCCGTCTCTCTGTTTGTCTGTGTGTACCTGGAGCTACAGCCTAAACCGCTCCATCGATTTTCTTGAAACTTGGTGGTTAAGGGTCTTTGGTGATTCCCAAGAGGGGAAATTGAATTGATTTTTTAGGACTAAAACTAACGGTCCCTGCCATACAACAATTAAGGAAAAGTTAACTTTTTTTAAAACCGCTCTAAAGATTTTGATTAAAATTTTTGTGTCTGCTTTTGGGTGCAATAATATTATCTTAAAAATGGCATACCAACTTTATTGTTAAACTATACAGAGTTTAATGGGGTTTCGATCATTGTATGTTCTTGTTGAAAGTTGTTACAGGTGGGACCAACGACAATGATGAGGAACTGCAACTGTTGATGAGCTTGTTGTAGATGCAATTTGTGGTTGAATTTCGCTTGAAGAATCCGTAAAGGTAAGAGTTGTTGGAGCAAGAATTGAATGGGTGTTCCATGGGTCGGCGTCGTGTTAGAGAATACGTCAGATTCTGTTCGATTTTTGTAAAAAATAAAAAAAAAATCATGTTTATCATCCATTGTTTCATCCTTGTTCCCATGTTTGATGTTTAAAAGAACTTTAAGTGTGGCGATGGTGGAATAATAGACTTCTTCGTTATAAGAACGCTCCGGATTAGTGATTTCATCGTTGTCAACTTCCTCAATTTTCATTTGTTCCACCTTAAAATTTCTAGATCTTCAATACAAACCTTGCAGATCGGGCAGATGGGCTTTCTTTCAAAAATAACCTCACTCTTTCAATCTGGTCCATGGCCACAAATCTTAGAGTTTTTAAAGCCTGTAGACCTTTGAGATTCTGTTGTTGAGCAATTAAAGAAGATGCATACACAGGTTCGACTGTTGTTCCCTTTTTCGAATCGGTGGATTTCTTTGCAGTACCGTCATCAGTCATTGTGGTAGAATGTGAACTTAGAGAAGCAACGTTCGCAAATCAACATGGAACTGGTTTGTTATTTTGTTGCTTATTTGTTGCTAATTAGTTACGGCAAGTTTGATTTGTTTGCTCTTGTATTTACAGTTTTATGGGGTGCTTCGCTAAGTTCATGTGAACTTAGCGAAGCACCCCGCTTAGATCAGATTGAAATGTGGTTGATATTTTGTTGCTAATTGCTTACGGTAATTTTAATTTTTTTGCTCCTTTATTTCTTGAGTTATCCTGAAATTTCTTGAGTTATCCTGAAATTTCGCTATTTTCATGTGAACTTAGCGAAGCAACAATTTTAATTGTTTTGCTATGGTATTTCATGATTTTTTCGGTTGCTTTCCTAAGTTCATATGAATATTGCGAAGTTTATATTTTGTACATATTATTGTATTTTTTTCATAAAAAGTTGTATTAAAAGGGAAATTTACCATTGCAAAAAAATAAAAAAAAGCAACCCGTAATATTTGACTTTTGACCAAATTAAAACTGAATTTACATTTTTTTTCGACACACATTTTCAAGCGCCCTACCTTCCATATGATAACTATTACGAAATCATATCCTAAACTTTTTTATGTAAAACATTATAGTCTATAAAGAGTGTTATCAAAATATATCTTTAAAACCTCAGGTTTGACGAGTAAATTACAAAAACTCGCAATTTTTGAGTTTTGATCAATCTTTTTTATAAATGATAGATTAAAAAAAAATTTAAAAAAAATTATATAGAAGAGCACATAATCTCCAATTTTTTCCAAATAAACTTTTCGATAGGACTCACCGTTTAAAAGCAATATGCAATAAACAATTATTTTTAAAATTTGACACATTTCAATATCGCGAAATTTTCTAAACTATTGCTCGTAGAAAAAAATTTCATAACATATGTCTAGAAAATCACAAGAGCTACAAGTCTCAGACATACTTTTTTTGATAGCTTTTCCCGTTTCAAAGTAAAATACAAAAAACCAACATTTTTGACATTTAAACTTGAATAACTTTTTATGCATACCTAAATGGGGCCTTTGGGGACTTTTGACATTTTACTTCTATCGATGTTTCCATGCTCTGTACCAATTTTCAGCTCTATGCGAATTATTTGCGGGTTTGCATTTTCTAATGTCTATTTTATCTGGAGGTTTTTATGATGAGGTATGAGAAATAGAACTTCTTGTCATTTAATCGCCAGACTTATTGAAATTCATTTATGGTGGGATTTCACAGAATTATACATATAATATATGTGTATCAGTTGAATCATGTGAGAGGAGTTTCAGTTAACTATAGCTAATTAAAACTGTACTTATGTGACATAATAACTGACTTTTATAAAAAAAAATTGGTTCTCCATTTTTAAGATATTATTTATCAACATCTAAAAACTAAATTTTGAAAAAAATATTGAGTGTTTTCGAAAAAATGATTTTTCAAAAAAAAAAATTCAAACTTTTTTAAAAAATTAAAAAAAAATAATTTTCGATTTTTTTAACTAAATATTATTTCGGTAACTAAAAAGCATTCATGTAAAAAAAATGGTTGAAATTGATTGAGCCATGAAGGAGAAAATCAGAATTAAAAAAAACGGTTTTATGGCAGGTACCGTTAATAACGGTTTTTTAAAAAAATGGTTTCCATTTAAAGATAGACCTTATTTAAAAAAAAACTGACCATGATTTTTTTAATCAAAATCGCAGGCACCGTTTTTGAGAACAATGAGTTTTTCTAAAACCGGTATATGACAGGTACCGTTATTTGGGGTCAAAAAAAAAAATTAAAATAAACCGTCTAGGGATATTCTTCAAAAAACGCCACATACCAAGTTTGAAGTAAATCAATTCATCCGCTTAGGCTGTGGTCTCTGATACATACAGACAGACAGACCGACAGACAGATAGACAGACAGGCAGAATTGTCGGACCCACTTTTTTCTCATTCTCTATCATCGTAATGTCATGTTTGATTGTTATCTCAACTTTTTTTTTTTGTACGAATGCATAACTTGATATGTATTTGTATATGGTACCCATATATCGCAAGTAAAAACATGCTAAGATAAAAATTTGGGGGTTGGATAAAGAATGTTCGAGCTGTAGATCGAATACCAGGTAACCCAGAAAACTCGATGTTTATCACAAGTAATGTTATGATGCACATGTATTGTAAAAAAAACCGGCTCTAGTAAAAAATTACCTTGTAAGCCGAAAAACGATAACTTCTGGGCTATGCTAATTTCTGAAATCAAAACCAGATCTATTTAAATAGGTCCTCTTTACTTTAGTACTGATTATTTTGAAAAATCAATTTATCTGGGTTACAAGGTATTCGATCTTTATTTTACAGCGACGATATGCAGGGTGATTCAGGAGTAATGTGCCAAAAAAGCTAGAGCGTGTAGGTTAGGTCGAGATAAGAAAAAAATCATATTAGAGGGGTGTCTATTCCCCCCCCTGTTTAGCCGGGAGGGGCAATTTTCTAAAAAAATTAATTAATTTGGAAAAAAAACTATTTAAAATCAACGGTTACACCTGTTTAACACCCCTGTTTAGCCGGGAGGGGCAATTTTCTAAAAAAAATGACTTAATTTGAAAAAAAGCTATTAAAAATCAACGGTTACACCTACAATAACTTGCTATACTTTTTTGTAAAGCCAACCTCTTCTTTTATATGATTTTTGAAAAAAGCTGTTTTTTGAAATAGTTTTTGAAAAAATTATTTTCAAAGTCAAAATTTTGAAAAAAAAATTGAAAACTAATTTTTCTCAAAATTTTATGTAATTAAGTATGAATTTAATTTTTTTAAATCGATGCTTTTATTTATCTTTAAACAAAAACAGAAAACCGGATGCAAAAATGTCTTGTGACAATGGTCGAGATCGTAAAGCCGAAAGACTCTATGCTGAAAGAAATCCCAACAGGAGGTGTCCTAGTCGTGGCATCTTTTTAAGAACCCACCGACTACTGAGAGAGTACGGAGTGCTAGACCGTCTAAGAAGCGTTAGACCACTTGCCTAGGAATCAGTTGCCGTAAACGAAAAAATGAAGAAGGCCTTATCAATGAAGAAAGGACTAATCCATGTTAATCTAACACTATGTAACTTTATTGTACCCCAATTAACTTCCGGGTTAAAAAAAAAATAAAAAAAAAGATTAATATTTTCTAAATCAATTTGCCTGCAAGTCCATCTACGTAAAATGCAAAAAAAAAGTTTTTCTTAGAAAAAAGTCGTGTTGGTTTTATTTTAATTTCTCAAAAACGACAAGACATTTTTGCATCCGGTTTTCTGTTTGTAAACAAATGAGAGCATCGAATTTAAAAAACTAAATTAGTTCTCAATTACATAAAATTTTGAGAAAAATTAGTTCAAAATTATGTTACGGTGTTAAATTATGTTCTGTGATATCATTCGTATTTGTATTTCCATTAAACAAAATTTTAGTGTGTGTTATGGGGTAATCTTTTTATTATATCTGTTTTTTTCATTTGGGGGGTGGCACCACGATTTCCGCCCCAGAAACTGTTTATTAAAGACTGTGGATCTAAGCTTAGCATCAAGATAGGATGCGCATGAAGATAGATCGTTAATTACTTTAGATATCAAAACATTCGGGTTATCTTATAAATATTTTTTTAAGTGCAATTAGATTTATAGGTATGTGTTATAGGTATATTAAGTATCTATCAACAATTCAAGATTAATTTTAGTTTGGCTTTAATACAAGTTTGGGGAGATTTATCATGCAAAAAAGCAAGGTAAAGACTGACGTTGGCATATGTTTTAGAGTCACGTAGACGTGAAACAACGTAACGAGTGTTGTCAAAGTATTTGTTTATCAATTTGACCGAAGGACGCATTTATATTCAATGCTCTTATTTATTTTTAATCAAACACAAAAAACCGGATGTCAAAATAACCTGTAGTTTTTTGTAGGTTTTTTGTGTTTGATCAAAAATAAATAAGAGCATTGAAAATAAGCCAGAAAAATACTACTTAATAACGTAAAATTTTGAAAAAAAATTGTTTAAATAAAAAAATTATGTTTTTTTCTCAAAATTTTGACTTTGAAAATTAATATTTCAAAAACTATTCATTTGAACAACTTACTTTAAAATTTAAATTAATGTATAGGTTTTTGGCTTTTCAAAATGCTATAGCACGACTCTGTAGGTATAACCGTTATTTTTAAATAATATTTTTTCCGTTTTAAGTAATTTTTTTCTAAAATTGCCCCTCCCGCCTAAACGAGGGAAAATGGAACCCCCCCTCCTATACGATTTTTTGCTTGTCTAAGTCCAACCTTCACACCCTATCTTTTTGTCACACCTTATGCAAATCACCCTGTATAAATACAACAATAACAACAGCATTGTTGTTGTTTTCAATGGAAAAAATGTTTGTTTACCTCTTTACCAATCTAATAAGCTGCGACTAGTATTTACAAATAAAAATCACTCTTGTGCCTATTTTCATTTGCCAGGTGAAAATTTAAGATCAAATTTTGTTTTTAATGTTAATCTACATAAGTTTAACCTTTGTCCGTCATTGTCATGAAATCTCTCTAAAAAAAACTCCCTTAACCCCTGAGCACTAATCAAACTATCAAATGATTTAGATCGCGAAAGTAAAAACTGTGTTGTGAAAATTTGTTTTTGTTAGTTTATTCAGTTTAAAGCAAAAATATACATATAAGTTATAAAGATATTATAAAGATAAAGTGAAAATTTTAACAAAACAAAAAAGGATTAATTTGCTTTTGTAACTATTGCTAGTGATGCCAAAGCTGTAAGGAGAAGACAAATGCTTAAAATTCATAGAAGACGACTCAGAGATGTATCTGATCCATTTGATATGGATTTAAAATTGTGAGTTTTATAATAAACATCTATTGTTTATATATTTTAGAAATTTTCGACTAAATAAAGCAGCCTTTAAATATGTTTAAGAGGAGTTGGAATAGGAGCACCAACCAGGTGTATTTTCTTCTTCGATAAACACTCTATGGTGACTGAGTGCAGTGCTTAGATTTCTTGGAGAAGACGAGTATTACCTTGGTAAAGACTGGGAGTTGGCATGGCGCAGTCAACATTTTGTCGAAATTTAAATAATGTTCTTAATGCCTTGGAGAGAAGGCTTTGCCCTTTCTGGATTAAAATTGCTATTAGTGACTCTGAAAGCAGAGATGCGAAGAGAGAGTTTTATTCTAAGGCCAGTTTTCCCGGTGTTATTATGTCCGTTGATTGTATACATATAAATATAATTACACCACCATTAGAAAGGCTTTGTATTATAATAGAAACGGCGGTTTCAGTATTTATGCAATGCTGGTAAGTTATTTTAAAACATATACTTACATATCTAAAGGAACTTTGCATTTATACATATTTACTTCTATAATATGTTTCCTTAGATTTGTGACCACAAAATGAATATTAAAAGTGTTGATGCTAGATACCCAGGATCAAACCATGACTCACACATTTGGAACTTGTCTGGCGCAAGAAGATACTTTCACATTTGGAACTTGTCTGGCGCAAGAAGATACTTTCAAAGCAAATATATGCAGGGAGATAGAAACACCTGGATTTTGTTTTTTCTTCTCAGTGCATTAATTTTCTTACTTTGCTTGCTATTTTTCATTATTTAGGTGATGCTGGTTACCCCTGAAGCCTTGGGTTATGACTCCATTTCGATCTGCCGATCCTGGAAGTCCGAAAAGTATTTACAATACAAAACATAGCAAAACACGCAATATTGTGGAGAGGACAATTGGAGTCCTAAAAAACACATTTCGGTGCACTCTGAGTGCACGTCAACTTTATTATAGTCAAACAAAAGTTGCACAGATCGCATGTGCATTGCACAACATATGTATCCATTACCGAGTTCAGGACTACGCAACCATTCCTCTTCCTCAAAATGAACATCAAGAAGAACCGGCAGAAAATGCAGAAGGAAAACGATTTTACTTACCGGAATGTTGCAAGATCAATATGAGAAAATGTGCTGAATACAATAATATAGTAAATACAAAAAGGAATATTTATTCAACATTACACAAAATAAAGTTATAAAATAAAAAGGAAATTAATTAAATACAAAATAAATGGAAAAATAAAAGAAAAAGAGAAAGTTACTTTATTTAAATGAACAAAATAGAATTCGACGGATATTCAATAATTGCCATCTCTAAACTGAAATTTGATACAACCAATCTGCCACCTGTGATTGTATCGCAATATCAGATTCAGTTCACGAATAAGGTTACAAGCCTTGGTTTTAGAATTAATCGTTCCCTTTCAACCAACGATCATATTAATTTCTCTGTTGGTCGCATTTACGGTGGTCTTCGTAAATTAAATATGTTTTCTAACCTAACACCACTGTGGAAACCAAATTGAGAACTAGCAAATCGTTGCTTTTGCCTATCATAGAGTATTCTTCAGTAGTTTATGCTAAGCTTGATTCTCATTCAATGAGGAAACTGCTTGTTGCTTTTAATGATATAATTCGGTACGTTTTTAGTTTACGAAGGTTTGACCATGTTTCTCGTTACCATAAATTAATCCTAGGATGTACTCTTGAACAATTTCTAGATACTAGATGTTGTATTTTCTTACATAAGATAATTCAAAGTAAAACACCACCATATATATTTGACAAGCTACAATTTTCGCAGTCTGCCCGTACTTCGAATCTTACTACTCCTGTATGTACTTATCTGAATTCGTCTAGATTATTTTATGTTTATGCCATCAAACTTTGGAACTCCTTGCCTGTGAGTTTAAGACAAATAGTAGGAATATCACAGTATAAAAAAAAAACTATTTAACTATCTTAATTCATCTAACATACAAACAGTAAATTGAAAATTAATATTTTATCTTAGGTTAAATTTAAATTTAATGTAACTTTTGTTGTTTAGGTACTTATTATGTTTTTTTTTTTTACTATATTATTTGAAATATTGTATATAATGTATGTAAAAATTTTAAATAATTTTCATAATAATTAACTTGCAAATCCAATATTATAGGTACTATAAAAGACTCAGTCTTATTGTACACCATGAAATAAATAAATAAATTGAAAAATAAATTCTTCCTTCTTGGCTTTAGCTATCATAATCCTCATGTTGCCTGGTCGTAGTCGATCGTTGAAAATTTCGACTGTTCAATTTTAAGCATTTCCATTTTAATTTCTAATTTCTTTTTTAGAAGTTCTTCCTTTGCTCTGTTGTGTCTTTTGGTTTCTTAAATTTGCAGTTTTTTTTCAAATCACACAATTTGTCAATTCCTCTATATATATTTTTTTTGTACAAAGTATATGTCCTTGTGTGACACATATCTGATTTTTATGAAAAATTTCAGTGTTTTTTTAAAACTCCTGTTGCGTCTGGAACGTGATGTTTCTAGAAGTTGATGGGAGATTTGGGCGAGTCTCACGTTCTGAGGACATAGACACGTCCAGGGATCCAGCAGATACAGAACAGTGAGTGTTTTGATTCAAAAGCTGTGTGGATTGTCTCGTCAGCCCTGGAACTTCATAGCCAAATGAAAAGGTGTTCTGTATTCCTGCTGTAAAGGTTTGGAGTCCTCTCAGTTGTATCACGCCTTCTTCTGTTGTATTTTCCACTACCTTGAGTTTTATGTACGCCTTCCAGTCCAACCATGTCTGACAGAGAGATTAGGTAAATTAAATAAAATTATTTAGTCGCTCTAATTTTTCACTTAATTTTCTCCCAACAGATGCTTTTTTATAGATGCAGGTCCAAGAATGCTTAGTTCTGTTTTTACATGAACCCAGTAAAGATTTACGTCCTCTTTTGATGATTTTGTATAGCGTTGTGCTATATCAGGTTTTTCACTAACAAGTTCAAAAAGTCTTTGATATTGATTTTTGTTTGTTGTTTTCGACATGATATTTTTTTTTTTTTTTTTTAATTTAAGAATCCCGCACAAAAAATTCTGTTTTAAATGAAACGCAACCGTTTCCACTTGATTGCGAAAAGAATAAACTGTCGTAGAAAAAGGCGTCATATTTTCGTTTCATTCTAAATAAGTGATACCAAATTTCCCGAATTTCGAAATTCGTAGCAGATTTTCGACTACGAATTCACTACGAACGGATTTTGTAATAGATTTCTCGTAATTCGTAGCAAATTTTCTATAACGATGGAATTTGTGATAGAGCTGAATATTAACTATATATAAATAATATTTGTTCAATTTCTCATAATATTTGTGTTTAAGGAGGCTTTAATTTACCCGATATTCACCCGATGGTCAGAATCTGACAAAATATCTACTCTTTCCATTCAATATGAAAAAGACTTTGAAGTTTATTTATTGATTAGTAGGTATATTCTTTAAATTTATTCCAAGTGAATCATGTTGTTAATTCCTTAACCAAAACACTAGATTTAGTTTTCATTTGTTGTGATGAATCTAAAGTTAATTTTAGTAATGCACCTTTTTCTTTGTTAAAGGAATGATGGGACTTTAATAGAAGACTGGAAACATTCTTATTTGGACCCTATTCAGAAGTCAAGAATTACAGGGGGATTTGTAAACTCTCAGCAATTCCCAAGTTGTTTGAAAGCATTGTAAAAACTAAGCTTGATTTTCTGACAAAAAACATTTGTCAGAATTTCAATAGGTTTTGTTTCAAGTCTACTGTTACCAATCTGTTACTTGCAGTATGTGCAGCGTGGTGTGTACTGCGTCACGTTTCGGACGGATTGGTAGAACTTCCGCGCCTGGTGCGGACCTCGCTCTCGGCTGCTCTCTATTTCACAGATTAGGTTCTTCTCCCAGGCTGATTTTTTCTGTCTGTGAAGCCGTTTTTCTATTCTTCTGAGCTCTTTATATTCCTCTTCGCGTGCCCGCGTTATATGAGATTGTTGCATTGCTCGGTACGCAACATTCTTACGTTCAGTCGCTAGCTTGCATTCATCATCAAACCAGTCGTTCCGATTTCTACGACTGCTGCCTAAGATGGAGTTGGCAGTACTAATGACAGTGTTCTTAAGGCGTGTCCACTTCTCATTTACGCCCAGCATACTGGCTCCAGGACTTACTCTCCCTAAATCAAGTGATTCTAGGGCGAGTCCTAACGCATTACCAAAGGTGTTACTGGTGTTTTCGTTGCGTAGGGCAGCCGTGTTGATTCGAACCTGATCGGCGGATGCAATGCGTCTCCGCAAGGCAATCCGCCCTCGGAAAACCATACCAACAAGATAGTGATCCGAGTCGATATTGGCACCTCGGCACGTTCGTACCGTCATCAAGTTCGAGTAGTGGCGACGATCTATCAACACGTGGTCTATTTGGTTACGAGTGACTCCATCAGGTGATACCCAGGTGGCTTTGTAGATATCTTTACGCGGGAACCTGGTACTCGCAACGACCATGTTTTTCGATGCTGCCAATTCTAAGACTCGAAGTCCATTGTCATTAGTGTTCTCATGCAAACTATGGGTGCCTGCGTAATGCCTGAATACCGGCTCCCGACCTATTTTTGCGTTCAAATCCCCAAGGATGATTTTGACGTCATACCTTGGGCAGGCATTGAGGGCCCTCTCGACTTGTTCGTAGTAAGTCTCTTTTTCTTCGTCTGAGGACTCCTCCGTAGGTCCGTGAACGTTAATGAGGCTGATGTTTGTAAATTTGCCTCGCACGCGAAGGGTGCATAGCCTTTCGCTTATAGCGTTAAAGCCGATGATGGTAGACTTCATTTTTTCGCTGACTAGGAAGCCTACCCCGAGCACATGGTGTTTTGTATGACAGCTGTAATATAAGTCATATTCTTTCTTCTGTAAAACACCATTCCCTGTCCATCTTATTTCTTGAAGCGCTGTTATGTCAGCTTTATATTTTGACAGGGCATCGGCTAGCTGCTGAGCAAGTTTAGTATTCGTAAAAAAAATCGAACTCGGGATAACAATCAGACAATCACTACGATAATAGAGAATGCGAAATAAGTGGGTGTCGCAATTCTGTCCGTTCGTCTGTCTATCTGCCTGTGTATAGGCGATTTTGTGTGAAGCGATTTTTCTTCAAATTTGGTGGTTAAGGATGTTTGGCGATTCCCTAGAGAAGAAATTGAAATTTTTGTTTTAGGACCAAAACTAACGGTACCTGGTATATAACCATTAAGGAAAAGTTAACTTTTTTCAAAAACGGCTCTAACGATTTCGATAAAAAAATTTTGTGTCTACATTTAATAGTAGGGTCATACTTCTGAAATGAAAGGAATGTTTGTACAAATTCTACTAACGGTGGGTACCTCCCTTAGAACAGTTTTTTTTTTTCATTTTTGACGACTGAACCAATTTTGATGATTTTTTTTACACGAAAGCTTCTTTATAAAATTAAAATTATTTGATATTAAAATTTTCAAAAAATAATTTTTGGATTTTTAAGAAATCTTTCAATTTTTTTTTTTTGAAAAATCAGTTTTTTGAGAACGGTTCATTTTTTTTTTTTTGAAATTTTGGTTTTAGATGTGCATTAATGTTTCCTTGAAAATGGCATATACATTTTTTTTTAAACAAGGTTTCAGAATTTTTATTTATAAAAAATTAATTTTCTTTAAAAAGGGCTCCTTATTAATCAAATCAAATGGCATACTTAGTTTGGAGCTCAAAACAATTTAAAAAAGTTGTTTATGTCATTTTAGTAATGCATTATTTTTTTATTTTTCTATACATAAAATAAAATTATTTATTTCTTAAAACATTATATAACAAGCTTTTCAGTCCCCAGCAACTTTGACCCTAAGAGTAAATACGTATGACTCATTTTATTTTTTTGACAAATCGTTTGAAATTTTTTGAATAAAAAAATATTTTTTTTTATATGATTTAATTTTTTAATAGATTTAAAAAAAAATCCTAAAAATTTATCTTAATGGAAGAAATCATATCAAAAAAGAGCCGTTTTCTAGAAAACTCGAATATTTCAAAACCGTTACATGTCTCTAGACGAGATATTCAAAAACAAAAAAAAACTAACTTTCGAAATCACGTTAAAACCATCTGCACAAAATTTGAAGAAAATCCTTAGAGCCGTTTTCGAGAAAAAAATAATAACTCAAAACCGTTATGAAGGAGATATTCGTTCTAGAGGAGATATTCAAAAACAAAAAAAATCGTTCGAAATTACTTAAAAACTATCTGTACCCAATTTGAAGAAAATTCGTCCACGCGTTTGGGCAGTGGACATGTGGACAGATGGAGGCACAGACGGACAGACGCACAGACCGAAAGACGGCACGACGAAAACCACTTTTTCGTACTTCTGCATCATCGTAATGTTGGTTTTGACTAAAACCTAAAATTTATTTGACACGTCTGTTAGTGTTGCCAATGCTAATTATTTAAGGGACCTTTCTTTTAGAGCGTATCATGACAAACAAAGCGTATCATGGCAACAAAGTAAAAAGTGAAATTAATGCTTTAAAAACTGAATATGGCGTTCCTAATTTTAATGTATTCAATCCAGTAAGGATCTTTGGAAAAAATTAGCGCTATTGGCCTTAACGACAATGAAATAGATTTCGGAAATCTCGACCCGTCAATTCTGAATGCATATTTCTGTTCGCTTCAGATTTCGGGCCTAATTAGCCTATTACCGGCAACTTCAAAAATTTTGGAGATTTTGATGAAATGGCAAATCAATGAATTTCTAACTATTTATAACTTACTTTTTTGCAATCAATCAAAACAAGGTAGGGTATTTAATTTGACACTGAAAAACCCCGTCTATGGCAATTTCCCGAAATTTATCATGTTTTAGCTAAGACCTGAAAAAATCGAATGTATAATCAGTATAATTGAAAAAAGTACCCTTTGACCAATGATATGCATAAGGTGTTTTTTTATTCTTGATTCTAATGAACATTGAAATTTATCTAACAATTTTTATTTTTTTTTTAATCTACCATTAATTTTACAGGGTGTTTTGGTACTTGTTGCACAACGTTCATTCTCTTTAAAAAAAAAACACCCTTTAAACCAATTTATTTCGATGCACTCTTTCATTTCATTGCAAATGAAACGTCCGTGACAGATTTTCTCTGTACCACTATTGGAAAAGGGTTTTCTGAAAAATAACCCCTGTTAGACTAAAAATAGGATTTAACATAAAAAGGATTTTTAAATACACTTAGGTTTTGTTCTCAATGGGTTCAGCATTTAAACAAGCTTATTTTGACATTTAAATTGATCACCCAAGGGCCTACTTGAATATAATATAGCGAAACCTAAAATTGCAATATTGATGCAGTTTTTTTCAAGATAGTGGTCAAACCCCAAATGGGATTCGTTGGGACTTTTGGGATATGAGTAGGGGAATTGCTCACAACAATTTCCACTAATAAAAAGGCTGTTAAGTATTTTGTCCGGGTTAAGGGTATTTTTTGTCTAATTTCGCGGTCTTATTGAGTTTCGAAAGTTTTATAGCACAACTACAACTCTAATTGAACTAACGGACACAATTAAAATGAACATGGATCGCAATTATATTTCTTTATTGTTACTTTTAGATTTCAGCAAGGAATTCCATAGTGTAAACCATGTTCGTTTATGCTTTAAACTCAATCAATATTTTTGTTACTCTAATAGTGCCTGTAATTCAATATTTTCTTATTTATCGCAACGGTCTCAATACGTTTGTATTTGTGAGAATAAATCGGATATTATTGAAACTATATCAGGAGTTCCTCAAGGATCCATTTTAGGATCAATTTTGTTTTCCATGTTCATAAATGACCTCCATAATAAAACATCTTTTTAGCTTGTTCATCTCTTTGCAGATGATGTTCAGTTGCTTTATTCTTGTCTGATTAATAAAGTTTCCTCCTTTCTCACTTCTTTTAATTCTGACCTTTCTTCTGTTCACTCTTGGGCTTTAGAAAATAAATTGAAATTTAACCCTGTAAAGTTAAGAGTTTGGGTTTTATCCTTGATGAAACTTTATCTTGGGAAGTCGAATATAAGTCGAACTAATTTTATCTTGCTCAAACCTTACAACATAAATGACTATTTGCCTCTTTATATCAAATTTAAGCTTGCCAAAGCAACTTTTTGTATACTGTCAAGATTAAGGGTATGATTCAATGAAGTCGTCAGGTATGTTTATTACATTATTATAAAGAGGAGAGAAAATATTTTTGGTATTACTATATCTTTTTTTGGGAATATTGTTTTCAGCCTTTTTGGAGCTCAGAGTTGTTACCACTTTTTACAAAATCATCTTTTAGTCTCTTCCAGTATATACATCAGGTGGAATAAGTATAACGAAACATATGGTCAGAATGCTTGATTGGATTTCACTACAAAATCATGCAAGTTTTGAGAGTGTGTGAAGTTAGCCCCCTTTTTTTGAAATTTTTATTTTTGAAAGTTGTTCCAGGCTGTTCCCGGTTTGTAACGGAATGCTCCAATTTTTTTTCGAAAAATATTCAAAAATGAGGGTTTTAGACCTAAAAAAACGTTTTTGAATATTTTTGTAGCTAAAATCGAAAAAAAAACCCAATATAAATCTGTATTTTCCTATATATTTTGATGACATTTTGGAACAAATTTGTTTGAATATTTGTGCATTTGGAGAATTTTTTTGGTTTTTGGTTTTGGGGTTGGTGTTTTTTCTGAGATTTTAGCTACAAAAATATTTGAAAGAAATTGAATTTTAATATGTTATAGAGAATCGTAAGATAAACATATCTATTGATTTTGAATTTTTCAAAAAGGGGGGTCAGGTGAGCTTAAAGTTTATTTCAACCGTTTAGTCAGTTTAAACATCTATTTCTTAATAGATTTTGATCAAATTTCACTATGTCACAGGGATTTAACATTTAACAGTTTCACTTGGAACAACTTTTGGGTTTTTGTTTT
This sequence comes from Meliscaeva auricollis, assembly GCA_948107695.1. Lineage (NCBI taxonomy): Eukaryota > Metazoa > Arthropoda > Insecta > Diptera > Syrphidae > Meliscaeva > Meliscaeva auricollis. The sequence goes on along the minus strand of OX403616.1, from coordinate 52,039,598 downwards.
TTAAAAATGGTGGGCCTATGAAATTTTTTGAAAGTTTAAAAACTTGAGATTTTTTTTTTAAGTGAGTTTTTAGGCTTATATTGTTATTGTTAAAATATAAGCTGCTTTTAAAACAGTCATTAAATATTTGATTTCAAAACTAATTTTTTAAAAAACCTTTCGAAAATTGTATCTTTAAAAATACAAACTTTACGAGCTTAATTCTTTGGAACAATGTTTAGAACACATTTTTCAACTAGAAAAAAATATTAAAAGTCAGGAAATCGAAAAAAGGGGGCTACGTTTTTTTTTGTTTTTGGGTCATAACTTTCGAAGTATTGAAGTTAGAGGTCCAAAAATTTGGAAAATTGTTAGGAACAACTTTTGTAACCCGGAACAACTTTCAAAAATGGTTTCATAAATCTAAAACCCTCATTTTTGAAAAATTTTCGTTGGAGCATTCCGGTACAAACCAGGAACAACTTGGAACATTTTTCAATTTCACTTCTTTACACAGAAGGAGTATATTTGTATATTTTAAACGTAAACAACTATTTATTAAATCTAGCAAGAAAATAAAGAATAATATCCATCGCTTTCGAAAGTTATTTAGGTTCATCATTGATGAACTACAAAAGAATTAATTTTTCCTGCAAAATTAGTATAAAGTTCGGGGACTTTAAAAGCATTTAAACATCGAAATTTTGGGTTCTATATTTTAAACTGCAACTTTGTACTTTGTATAACCTTTTTGATTCTAAATTTCGTGGAAAATTCTGTTCTGCATAGATTTTATCAAGTTTTGCGTTGATCTTGATCCATGCCAGAGTTAATTGCATTTTTAGTTCTTTTACATTTCTGTAATGCATCGAATTCGAATAAAGCTTGTTGGCGATGAACCCCCAGGACTTTTTAATTAGGTAAGGTCCAGGACTATATGAAAACCATGTTAAGCACTGACTTTAAACACTTTGTAGACTGTCGCAAACACATCACAATTTCACTGCCAAATTGCTCACTTATTTAAACAACTCTTTTATCTCTCAAATCATGCCAATTCAATGTAAGACTTAAAGTTTTACATTCTGACCAGGGGCTTTTATGCCATGTCATCTCTGGGAAACCTAAGTCGGGCTTTTTATGATGCTGCTGTAAATGCAGTTTTTCATCATTTTTATGGAACGAGGGCTAGGATTTTAACTTACGCTTTATCTTTAACGCATTCAACTTATTTCGCATCGCTTCGTGTGAAATAGAAATTTCGTTACAGGAGCTTACAATGCTTCGTCGACCGATTCTTCTTACTGTGTTACATATAATTTTTAGGTGCGTGAAGTATGCAGTAATTTGTTGCTAATTTGTTGCTAATTTTAATAACTTCACGTGAAGTTAGCACCGCCATCATCCAAAACTCAAAATTTCAAAAATATAAGTATGCAGGAATTTGTTACTAATTTGTTGCTAATTTGTTGCCGCATTCCCGAATTTGTTGCTCTACGTTTTGACCTTGTAATGCACTTTAACAGTTTCATAGGAAAATCTAAATCGCTCAAAAATGATCATATAATGAAAAGATTAACACCAATTCAAGTGCTACTCCTCACCTTCTCAAAAAAGTGCATATGAAATTTTTATCCCAACTCCTTCATGGCCAAAACGCATTGTGGATCTTGTGGAATGTATTTCAGTCAGCTATCTCTATGGGCACTTCTAAGAACTACACTTAAAACTCAAAATTTCAAAAATGTAAGTATGTAAGAATTTGTTGCTAATTTGTTGCTCGTGAATAACACCATTTCCGAATTTGTTACTCCTCCCCTAACCCTCCAAAACAATGGTGGTGCTAACTTCACGTGAAGTTAGCACCGCCATCATCTAAAACACAAAATTTCAAAAATATAAGTATGCAGGAATTTGTTGCTAATTTGTTGCTCATATGTTACCCCAGTCTCGAATTTGTTGCTCCACGATTTCACCTTGAAAATGCATTTTCAAAGTTGTAGTAACAACAGTTAATTTTGTCAAGGAAAAGTATTTGTAAAAACAAAGTGACTAAGCCTTTAGCCTGAATTTGTTCACTGAACCAAAAAGGTACGTGGAATTAATTAAAATATTCATTGGGACAACGTATGATACATTAATATTTGTCCAATGAACTTGTTTATTAATTTCATGAATGGCCGTTTATTAAAATCAATCATCATTCATAGATTTTATGAACATACATAATCTCGTTCGTAAAAAATATCTCCGATTTATGTTTATGAACCGTTTATTAAAACAACGAACGAATCTATGAATGCGTTTATTAAAATTTAGAAAAGCGTTTATCCGATTATTAAAATTAATAAACGCGTTCACTGAATCAATTAACGTATTCATGGAATCAATAAACGCGTTTATTAAAATTAATAAACGCGTTTATTAATTTTAATAAACACGTTCATTGATTCAATGAACGCGTTTATTAATTTTAATAAATGCGTTCATTGATTCAATGAACGTGTTTATTAATTTTAATAAACGCGCTTATTAATTTTAATAAACGCGTTCATTGATTCAATGAACGCGTTTATTAATTTTAATAAACGCGTTCATTGATTTAATGAACGCGTTTATTAATTTTAACAAACGCGCTTATTAATTTTAATAAACGCGTTCATTGATTCAATGAACGCGTTTATTAATTTTAATAATCACGTTTATTAATTTTAATAAACGTGTTCATTGATTCAATGAACGCGTTTATTAATTTTAATACTAAAATTAATAAACGCGTTTATTAATTTTAATAAACGCGTTTATTAAAATTAATAAACGCGTTTATTAATTTTAATAAACGCGTTTATTAATTTTAATAAACGCGTTTATTAATTTTAATAAACGCGTTTATTAAAATTAATAATCGCGTTAATTCTGCTAAAATACAAAAGAAGGAATAATTAGTATAAATTTTCTTTTCCATTTCTTACAAACCTGTTGCTCTTTTCTTCTTCTCTTTTCTGAAATTTTAAAGGTTAAATAAAAGAGATTTTTGCATTTATGTTTACTCTTTTATTGATCAGATAAGACAAATGAATGGCAGGAAAAATTTACATAGTTACATTAATTGATTATCTTCGAAAAATATGTTATTGAAATAAATTACAAAAGTGAAATTTAGTGAAATTTAGTGAAATTTTAAAAAGTTAAATTATGAGATCTCATTAAGCAATACATGAGTCCTTGCACAAACTTTCGTTTTTTTAATTTGAAAAAATTGCGTTTCTATAAAACCCCAAAATGAGGAACATGCGGTTGGATACTCGAGATTGAATAAATAAAAAATTTTAAAGCAGATATCCACAGCTCGGATAAAACTGGTAAACTTAAATTTAACTCCATCAAAATAGAGATATATTTCAGTAAAGTTTATGATTGAATTACCGTGCACAATTATAAAGGGTTGGACGTTCTCAGCCATTTTGTTAAGGAAATTGATATGATCTTCTATTTCCTGTATTGTACTCCCTATCCATACAAATGAGTTCTGTGAGTCCTTGATGGTATATCTGGTAACATGCTTTTTACCGTCTTTGTCCTTTTTGATAGCTTTTTGGAAGGGTACCAAATAACCATGAAGAGCCCAAAGCAATGCTGCATCTTTACAATCTGAAAAAATCCAGGCAAGCAGAACAAAAATAACCTAATTAGTAAAGCTATAAATGTGAAATTTTAAAAACAACTTTATATGTATTTATATAGTATTATATTCATAATTATTATAAAAAATGTGACATTTTATGTTTATGTTAACCTATTTAACTAGGGAAGCATAAATAATAATTATATTAATGTAATTATTAATAATATTTAAATAAAGAACAAACTTTCAGGTGGATCTGTTGATCCGATTTTGTTTAAGATTTCTTTTATGCTTTTTTCTTTTATATGGTTACCTTGTACCGCAAATGTTAAAGTCAGATGAGAAAAGGATTCTAAAAAAAACTTCAAATAGTTATTTTGAATTGTTTTAAGATAGATTATGACAAAAAAGATAAAAAAAGTTAATTTGTTTAAATGTAATTCATATTCGACTTTGGTTGCGGTAAAGGGTTAATAGAAAAAGAGCTAAAAGTTTTCAAAATGTTTATGAAAATGATTCTAGACAGTGATCCTAGTTTCATTTCTTCGCAATTAGGTATATCAAACACTAAACAATTGAAAAAAAAACCAAAAGTGTTCAAGAAAATGATCCTATTAAAATTTTGTTAACCTTGTACCGCAAATGTTAAAGTCAGATGAGAAAAGGATTCTAAAAAAAACTTCAAATAGTTATTTTGAATTGTTTTAAGATAGATTATGACAAAAAAGATAAAAAAAGTTAATTTGTTTAAATGTAATTCATATTCGACTTTGGTTGCGGTAAAGGGTTAATAGAAAAAGAGCTAAAAGTTTTCAAAATGTTTATGAAAATGATTCTAGACAGTGATCCTAGTTTCATTTCTTGGCAATTAGGTATATCAAACACTAAACAATTGAAAAAAAAACCAAAAGTGTTCAAGAAAATGATCCTATTAAAATTTTGTTAACCTTGTACCGCAAATGTTAAAGTCAGATGAGAAAAGGATTCTAAAAAAAACTTCAAATAGTTATTTTGAATTGTTTTAAGATAGATTATGACAAAAAAGATAAAAAAAGTTAATTTGTTTAAATGTAATTCATATTCGACTTTGGTTGCGGTAGAGGGTTAATAGAAAAAGAGCTAAAAGTTTTCAAAATGTTTATGAAAATGATTCTAGACAGTGATCCTAGTTTCATTTCTTCGCAATTAGGTATATCAAACACTAAACAATTGAAAAAAAAACCAAAAGTGTTCAAGAAAATGATCCTATTAAAATTTTGTTAACCTTGTACCGCAAATGTTAAAGTCAGATGAGAAAAGGATTCTAAAAAAAACTTCAAATAGTTATTTTGAATTGTTTTAAGATAGATTATGACAAAAAAGATAAAAAAAAGTTAATTTGTTTAAATGTAATTCATATTCGACTTTGGTTGCGGTAGAGGGTTAATAGAAAAAGAGCTAAAAGTTTTCAAAATGTTTATGAAAATGATTCTAGACAGTGATCCTAGTTTCATTTCTTCGCAATTAGGTATATCAAACACTAAACAATTGAAAAAAAAACCAAAAGTGTTCAAGAAAATGATCCTATTAAAATTTTGTTAACCTTGTACCGCAAATGTTAAAGTCAGATGAGAAAAGGATTCTAAAAAAAACTTCAAATAGTTATTTTGAATTGTTTTAAGATAGATTATGACAAAAAAGATAAAAAAAGTTAATTTGTTTAAATGTAATTCATATTCGACTTTGGTTGCGGTAGAGGGTTAATAGAAAAAGAGCTAAAAGTTTTCAAAATGTTTATGAAAATGATTCTAGACAGTGATCCTAGTTTCATTTCTTCGCAATTAGGTATATCAAACACTAAACAATTGAAAAAAAAACCAAAAGTGTTCAAGAAAATGATCCTATTAAAATTTTGTTAACCTTGTACCGCAAATGTTAAAGTCAGATGAGAAAAGGATTCTAAAAAAACTTCAAATACCTAGTTATTTTGAATTGTTTTAAGATAGATTATGACAAAAAAGATAAAAAAAGTTAATTTGTTTAAATGTAATTCATATTCGACTTTGGTTGCGGTAGAGGGTTAATAGAAAAAGAGCTAAAAAATTTCAAAATGTTTATGAAAATGATTCTAGACAGTGATTCTAGTCTCATTTTTTTTGAAATTTTCATTTGTTATATTAAAAATAAATGCAATATAGCTAAATACATAATAATAGGAAAGGTAAAAACCTTGTTTTGTAAGCAGCCAAGTGGTGGTGGTACAAAAATTTTATGTCGGCAAGAATGTGATGGCAGCCAACTGAGGAAGAGCGCACTACGTATAGGTATGTATAAAATAGTTTTTTTTTTTTTTTAGTTAGTTTGAAACAAAATGAAATAATCTCTAAATGCCTCATCAAACAGAACACAGGCATTTCAATGGACCGCCGCTCAAAGGTCTCTGTGAAAAATTACAATTTAAAGATTTGTATTGCCCGGCCCGCCTACCTGTGTACCCTTGGTTCGGTATTTTAATGTTTATTAATTTTAAAATTAACTACTTACATTAAGTTATGGAGGCTGGAGGAGGAGTTCTAGAGGCGGCGGTGTGCGATGTCACATCGGAAAATCCACAAATCGTTTAATTTTTGGGGCAGTGGCAGACAATCGAAGACGGCGGCGATGACGTCGACAACGTGGTGGCAGCGTGGTGAAAGAAAAGCACTAGATACATAAAATGTTATAAGTTTTGAGAAATAAAACAGAATGAAAGTTTATCTAAATGTTTTACTTCATATTGCAAATAAATTTTAGGGGTACTCACATAATGTTCTGGAGACACGATACGACGTGATGGCGGCTGCGGCGGCGTGGCGGTGGCAAATGAATAAATGTTCTGAATGCCCCCATGCATTGATTAGAAACGTAGGCAGCAGCATAAACAAAATTAAAATCAATTAAAAACCTTTTTTTTAATAACTTTAAATCGAATTTAATACTTACATTTTATTTCTGCAGTAGTATGTTCAGGGATACTTCTTAACACTTTCACTTTTTAACTTCGAATGGCTTGGCGTGCTTTTGCCGGCTACATCATTTAACGAAAAATTTTTTTTAGTTCAACGAAGGAAATAAAGTGTTCCCACTTTATTTTCAGTATTGTTATGAAACCTTAAACCAATTCTTGTAGAAAAATTACAAAAATCAAGCTCTTTTTGATTATTTCCAACTTAATTTTTTTGCCTTTAGCTGACTCATATACTTGTATTTAATTTATTGAAAATTATGCACGTATTATTGAAGAGAATCGATAACTGACGCAATTTTATGAAAAGACCGCGAACATGTATAAACTTCCAACTTCAAATTTCAGAAATGTCAATTTTTCTGTGTGTGGTGCACTTTTATTGGAAGAAAGCACTTTTAAAAGCATTTTTTCTTAAGGAATATGTTTAGCAGAAAAAAAGTATACACGAATTCTCTTTTCCCTTTTTGAGTCACTTAACAGCATCGGATTTTAATAAATTTGGTTTTATTTGAAAGGAAATAAGATTGTATTTGATCTTAGACCGGTATTCATGGAGCGCGCATAATTTAAGAGCACTCATAAACCTATTCACCAAGGAATGTTAGTGACTTATGAGTGGTGTCGACCACTCTTAAGCGCTCGGTGAATACCGATCTCAGAAAATATTTTTATAACAATGAGCCGTATGCATAAATGGTAGTAAATGCAAAAAAGAAATAGAAAAGGCTGCTAGTATTTACTTCACTTTTTATGCATATGCCCCAATGAAGACCACGTGAAATTTTAAAGGGCTGCTTACCAAGTTTTTATGTATTGAGTGTTTGTGTGAGCGAGAAAAGTTTGCAAATGAGAACGAAAAACAACAAAATATTTGATTTTTTTTTAATAATAAAGAAACAATAAAATATGTCAAGAATTAATTTAGAAAAAAATATTTCAGGTACAGTATATTTTACCCAAAGTGGAACAGCGCCCTCTATCAAAATAACATCTTTTAACTTCCGTAGTGAATACAATTTTGGGAATTTCACTCATTTGTCTCATTTTTGTTCTTCTAATGTTCTCATAATGTAGTTTTTTTTTATTTTTCAATTCAGATTTTGATCAACAAATAGATTTCTCGTGACAAATAATAAAAGAATTAATTCAATGCTTTTATTTTATCATACCTATTGTCAGATGTATCCGTGTTTTTCTGTCTGTAAAATAAATTGGCAATTCCTCGAAAAAATAATTCTTTTCTGACGCATCGAAAATAATTTCAATTGCGTTATTTCCTTACATCGAACAAGTAATTGATATAAAAACCTTGTTTAGTTTATTAATGGTTTGATACAGTCTCTTTTTAAAGTGTGATCACTGCAGCACGCAAGTTGAATCTAAAAAATGGCGCAAATTTAACCCTTCGATAAATTTTTATGAACCATACATTGAATTAATGAACCGTTTATTAAAATTATGAATGGTTCATTAAATTTATGAATGGTTTATTAATTTCATGAATACGATACATAAAAATATTTTTTCTGTGCATACTTTCGTTAAGTTTATTAACTAACCATACATTGAAATAATGAACTGTTTATTAAATTTATGAACACAATATAAGAAAATACTCTTTCTGTGCATACTTTCGTTGATTTTACTTATTAACCAAACATTGAAATAATAGGGGTATTCATGCAATCTGGTAAACTCTTGGTAAACGTGAAAAAGAGCAAAATCTATGAAACAAACTTTCATTTCCATACAAATTTTGACATGTTTTCCACATTTAGCAAAGATATGATGAATTTAAGAAAATCACCCTTTGATGTGTTTAACAAAGTGCGATCTAACTTTTAAACAAAAGCGATAATCAAAAAAAGTTATTTAACATATCTTATAGAAAATGGGCCGCATTCATAGATGTTATCTAAGCCGTTACTAAGAAAGACTGGGGGTTTATCCTATTAAAATAACATAGGATAAGGACCAGTTTTTCTTAGTAATGGCTTAGACAACATCTATGGATACGGCCCAATAAAATTTTCTTTAAGTTTTTGTCATAGGCTCAACAATAAAAGAGTTACGTTAGAAAATCAAATTGACTTTACTCGTGTACTGATTCTATTCCAAATAGAAAAGTCAAAATGCATATCTAAATTCAATGATTTGCATGAATGAATGTTAATAAAAAATAATAAACGTTTATTGATTTTAATAAATGGTATTCATTGTTTTAACGAACAGATTAATAGAATCAATGAATCGTTAATAAAAATAATAATAAAACAAAAAAAATATGAATATTTGTCTGTAAAAATTAATAAACGGGTTCATAGAATCAATGAATCGTTTATTAAAACTCTAAACAAAATTTATGAATGGCTGTTCATAAAAAATAATAAACGTTTATTGATTTTAATAAATGGTATTCATTGTTTTAACGAACAGATTAATAGAATCAATGAATCGTTAATAAAAATAATAATAAAACAAAAAAAAAAATATGAATATTTGTTCGTAAAAATTAATAAACGGGTTCAAAGAATCAATGAATCGTTTATTAAAACTCTAAACAAAATTTATGAATGGCTGTTCATAAAAAATAATAAACGTTTATTGATTTTAATAAATGCTATTCATTGTTTTAATGAACAGATTAATGGAATCAATGAATCGTTAGTAAAAATAATAATAATAAAAAAAAAATGAATTCATAAAAAATAATACAAATTTATTGATTTTAATAAATGTTACTCATTGTTTTAACGAACAGATAAATAGAATCAATGAATCGTTAATAAAAATTAAAAAAAAAAAAAAAATATGAATCTCTGTTCGTAATAATTAATAAACAGATTCATAGAATCAATGAATCGTTTATTAAAAACTCTTAACAAAATTTATGAATGGCTGTTCATAAAAAATAATAAACGTTATTCATTGTTTTTAACGAACAGATTAATATAATCAATGAATCGTTAATAAAAATTAAAAAAAAAAAAAAATATGAATCTCTGTTCGTAAAAATTAATAAACAGATTCATAGAATCAATGAATCGTTTATTAAAAACTCTAAACAAATTTTATGAATATCTGTTCATAAAAATTAATAAACGTTTATTGATTTGTAAAATCTTCAAATCGTTCACAAAAACGTAGATATAGATTTTAATAAACGAGATTGATGTACGTTCGTAAAAATCGAAATTAATTTTTAATTAACGGTACATTGAATTCATGAATTGTACATTGATTCAATGAATAAGAGGTTAATTAACGCCGTTCGTAGATTTTACGTACAATTTTTGGTTCAGTGTTGCTCTCCAAAAAAGTGCATTTCGAATTTCTACTCCCACTCCTTCACACCTAAAAATCCAAAACAAATTTTGATGACGTCACTCAAATGCAGTTGGATACCTAACTTCTAAGAACTCAACAATTTTGAAAATCTAAGTATGAGGGAATTTGTTGCTTATTTGTTGCTCATATGTTACCCTAGTCTCGAATTTGTTGCTCCACGTTTTGACCTTGAAAATGCATTTGCAAGGTTGTAGGAAAAAAAGTTAATTTTTTCCAAGGAAAGGTTTTTTTCAAAAAAAAAACTTAAAGAGCTTTTAGCTTGAATTTGTTGCTCTCCAAAAAAGTGCATTTCAAATTTCTACTCCCACTCCTTCACCCCTAAAAATCCCAAAGAAATTTTGATAACGTCACTCAAATGCAGTTGGATACCTAACTTCTAAGAACTGCATACTCAGATTCACGCACCTATAATTTTCACCTAAATTTAAAAAAATTACATACAGCGGAAACAGATCACCCTATCTTAATCACAATCGATCGGTTTGATAAGCCGTACTCTATATGCGGTGCAATAATTGACCTTTCTATATCGTCGAAAGACAGGGATGGCTCGGTTTAGGTTTGATAAGTTAAAATTACGTTGTAATATAATGTCTAAATATTTTCCTATACTTTATATACCAAAAGCAAGCGCTCAGAGTCTGAGCTGACGAGCTTGAACTCACCTATGAGATCGATCGAACAGAGCGGAACTCAGACTCAGTTTTGTATGCAAAGAAAGGAGCACAAGCTGAACAGCTATTACTCTTGGGAATTAAAATCGATCTCAAAGCTCTTTTCGTGGCTTTTTTAAGATTATACATTCTGTGACGTGGGTGAAAATTTAAGAAAAATAATAATGTAAATATTAATATTAATGTATTATTAGTGAATCGGAAAACTTAAACAAGTTTTTTTGTAAAGGAACTAAAAAACAATTATATATTCGTTTATTTAAACGGTGGGTCATAAACATCATCAGCGAGAAGTATAGCTGATAAATTACACTGTGTTAAACTCAAAATATACGTGGGCGGTGACCTATCAAATTTAGTAAGGCTTATTATTATTGTTATTATTGTACTATTCGTACTAGAATGTCAGCTTATTAGACTTGACCATTCTTTATTCCGTCAATTTCATTGAATGTTTGAACAACAAAAACAACTTAAAGGCGCTACCACTCTTGTTTGGCTGGAGATATAGCTATTTCGTGCTTTGCCACTTATCACTCATCAGTCTCCTTTTTTTTTTGTGGTGATTCTGTCAATAATCGCACACGTTCTTCACTAAAACATACAAGCGACGATTATCTTCACCAATTGGAAACCTTCTAACTTATAAACTGTTTGTCCTACATAATTTACAATACTCGGCCATCCTCACGGTCTTATGTGAACTGAGTCCTTGAACAGAGTCAAGTGTTTTCCCATCTTTTTGCATATAAAAACGAGCTCTATCTCACGTACGTAGGGCTTTTATTGTGAGATCGATCTCATCCCTCTGAGATTGAACTCACACTGTGAGATCTAACTCGGTCAGTAAATTTTTTTTTGCATGTCACCTTAAGAAAGTTCTCAAAAACGTGAGTAAAGAGTTTGATTTCATCTTCGTGCATACGACCCAATGTCTTTATACTTATTTCGAACAATTTATGTACACGTATTTTATAGTTAAAAAGGAAAAACTACTTGTTTTATGAAATGCTCTTAAAAGTAACGGTTCCATATTTTTCCTTTTTTATGGAGAATTCATTTGCCAAGGTTTTCCGTTAGCATTCTGTTAAAACCCATTTACTACCACTGTACCCGCTTGGGTACAAAAAATGCATGGATTGTTACCGTTGCCTTATCTCTAAATTATTTTAATGAGATTTGAATTATTTTTGTCTTTTGACATCTTGACAACATTTTCGAGTTCGGTTTATTGCAAAAAAAAACTAAAATGGTAGTTTTTTTACTACACAATGTGATGCACCATTTCGATTTTTTAGGTTTTTGGGTCGTTGTTATATATTTGCCAATAAATCAAATAATTAGTTTTACTAATTCTAGTTTAAGTGTACCCACTTGGGTACAATGGGAAAATCTGAAGTCATTTTTTGTTTGCTTTTTTTTCAAATCAAACATTCAATAATATTTCAAGCGCTATAATTGCAATAGAAGAATATGAAAAAAGTATCCTGATGCCAGATATAACACTTGATGAAGGTAAGACGCGTAGTAAACCTTGGCCTATCGTTTCGTTTATCACATTGGAAGTCTAGGTTCCATTCCCAGCCTATGCAACCTAGAATTTAAAAAAGGTACTGCCTCTTGAGAGGAATTGGCGAAACCTTTAAGTGTACTGGTTGATATGTCAAAAATGGACCTCAGCTATTTGTTCGGAACCGGCAGAAAATTGTAGGTCCCTGAACTCTTGCTAAACAACACATAAGAACGCTCACAAAAAATATTGAATATTGAATATTGAAATCAAGAGTTCGATTTCGTATTAATCATAATCAGTTTGATTTCCTATTGATGATGATGGCCATATCATGACTAACACGACCAGTCTGTATGCATACAAAATCAAAATTCGAGCAAAAGAGTATTTGTGGGCACTCTTTACGTCAATGATAAATTTTTCACTGGTAAATGCTTGGATGGTGTTAAAAGGAACAGCTGATTCCCAGCATGAACTACTAGCATTACAGAGAATTGTTTCTCGATCTATCTAAAAAGAAACATATTTATCTCAGCAAGCATTGTTTTTCCTCATTTTTCCAATAGAATTGATAAGCCCTTTAGGTGCACATAATACCAGATGCGATGAGTGGATTTGTAAGCTTTATCTTGTGAAGTAACTTCGAGCATTGAAAAAGTCTGCTTCAAATAATTTCACACGAAAAATTAGAACAAATATCTGCTTGGGTACATACATATGGTCATATTCAATAAAGTTTTGTTAAAAAAATTTGAGTGTTGAGTTTTAAACGAACTTGGTAATAAATGGGTTAACATAAGTTAGCAACAAAGTCTCCACGTCAAATTAAAGGGTTTGACTACTTATGTACTTATATTGGATCGGCTACTGTAGTTATATTCAGTAAAATTGTGTTTTTGATGAGTATATCTTCTAATACCATTCCTATTCCTAGACACAGAAGTAGGTACTCGAGCTTCATCGTTTTTTATTCGTCGAATGTTTATAAGTTCAAACTTTTAGTTTTTTGTACCTGTTTATAACATAACTTCCAATTCTTGTGCTATTCTTTTTTACTTGCGATATAGGCACTAAATATCAAGTTATACATTTGTACAAAAAAATAGTTTAGATAACAATCAATTACGATGATAGAGAATGAGAAAAAAGTGGGTCCGAAAGTTCTGTATGTCTATCTGTATATATGTATCAGAAACCACAGCCTAAACGGATCCTAAACGGATGCGTCAATTTACTTCAAACTTGTTAAGTGATGTTTGGAGACCATACCCAGACATTTTTTGAATTATTTTTTTACCAAAAATAATATAGGTTTCGGTTTTAGAAAAACTCATTTTTTCAAAAATGGTTTCCACAATTTTGATTAAAAAAATCATGGTCATTTTTTTGAATAGGGGTATCTTCAAATGAAATCCATTTTTTCAAAAACCGGTATTAACGGTCTGCCATAGAACCGTTTTTTTAAATTCTGATTTTCTCCTCATGAATCAATCAATTTCATCCATTTTTTTACATGAATGCTCTTAAGTTGCCGCAATAATGATTAGTAAAAAAAGTTCGAAAAGTATTTGGTTGTATAAAAAAAAAAAAAATTAAAAAAACATTTTTTGGAAAACTACTCAATTTTTATTTTTAATTTTGTTTTGAGATGTTGATAAATAATATCTTAAAAATGGTTTACCAATTTTGTTTCATAAAAGTCCTTGAAAATTTTTATAGAAAAAATAGTTTTTTTTCAACGGCTCTAACGATTTTCAAGGTTTTTTTCTAAAAATAAACCATTATAGAAGAAATCAAATTGCATACTTCGTTTTAAGGTAAAATTCATTTAAGAAGATGTCCTACATTATGCAATATCTTAAACAAATAAATAAAAGAATAAATAAAATAAAACACACGTATTAATAAATTTCTGTATCATCAGCTTAACTACGAAGTCGGAAGGAACTACTTTCACGTTAATCTGAAAAACTCAGGGATGAGATGGATTTTTAGGGTGAGGGCAGGACTCGTTAAATTAAATGGAACAACTAGGACCGTGTAGGAAAATATGAATTGCTCACTCTGCAACATGAATGAAACAAAATCATAAATGCACTTTATGGGAATCTGACCAATACTAAGAGAGACACACAGCTTGGTGAAAGGGGTTGGCGCAATATAAAAAAAATATCTTAAAATTGCTCTCAAATACTGTCAGGCTTATAGATGAGCTTAATTATTAAAGACAAAAACAATATAACAAAAATTATTATAATTAAAACAACAAGTAAATGAAATGTAAATACACACATAGAATAAATAATAAAAAAAAAAGTTTGTTGAAATCAATTGGTAAAAGATCGCGACAGACGACGAAAGTCAACGTTGTATTTTGTTTAAAATCATATAATCAAACCATAACATATTAAAATAAGTTAAAAGATATGAAATCAATGTTTTATCACATAGACATGAAATTTTAATAAAACATATTATTACTACTACTACTAAATGCCTGTTTACAAGAAGATGGGCGACTGTATACTATGAATTCATTTTTAAATTTGTGTTTTTTGTTCAACTGTCAAATCACTAAATAAGCGCAGCGTTTCGATCGATTTGATCAGTCATTTTATTCTGTTTTTGCTTTTAATGTTTTCTCTAAAAACAAATTCCAAGCCAAACAAAACACAAATAATCGACAAAGAACCCCAAACAAGAAAAAAAACTTCCCCCTGTCTTCTTCTCCTCTCTTCGTCACTTTATGACTTTTGACACATTAACATCGAAACTCAAATGCAAAAGATGAGTTGTAAATAGTTACAAAACGTAATATTTAACATTGCATAAAAGAACGATATTGTGACGTCATAATGTTACACTTGTAACTTTTTTTGCATTTAGGAACGATGAAAGTTAACAATATTGTTAACTTTATTTCATAAAGGAACGCACCACTGAGCTAAAGAAAAACACAGATTTTTTTGACAGTTTCGTGATTTGCTCTGAATTAAAAAAAAAAGCCAAATGACAAGCCTGTGTAAATTTATGACAGTGAAAGCCTAATTTCTGCAGTACATAAAAAGAATCCGTTTTTATTTATTTGTGCCGTGGCAAAGAAATTGCAGAAAGAGCTGTTTAAAATGCTTACTCTTACAGGCATTTACTTTTTCCCATTAAGTATTTACTTATAAAACACCCCTTTGTTAAGTAAAGATAACTTATTATATATTGTATAGTTAAGTTGATAAAGCTAGACAAAAATAGATACTTATCATGAAACCACTATTCTTATAACACTTACATATTATAAAACAACAATTATACAAAGAAGAATTAAAGACAAATTATGGTAAACCTATCTATCTGCCTCGGTAATAATTGGTAGGTGCATGGTAAAAAAAATGCCAAAGAACAACTTCATTAGAAAAATTATAAAAGAACTTTTTTCATTTCAAAGAGATGGTATAAATTATTTATTTTTCGTAAACAACTATAGAACCACTTCAAACTTGATTTGGTAGGTAGATATAATGAATGTGTCTATACACATGCCTACAATAATATTATTAGTTATTTTTTCTGACAATTGTGTCTATGTACATGTACATATACAATATACATACATGTATACCTACCTAGTTTCCTTGCAAAGTTTTAATATTTTCTTTTCTTTTACATCTTCTCTCCATTTTTTTAATAGGGGAAGGTATAAACTTGGGAATCAACAAATGCAGTAAAATAACGGCAGTCATATGTGTGTGCAAAGGAAAAAACAGCAAGCTAAAAACTTGGCTAGGCCGCAAGTAAGAACCGCCGGCGAATTCTGCTTCTTGCTGCGAAGGAGAAATTCGCCAAGAGGCACTGGTAGTAACATTTTAATGAAGAGTACTTATGTGACACAACAAAAAAAGCTGCAACAACCCTTTTATTTAACAACTACTGTGTGCATGTGATACAAAAATTATGTGTATTTGTTATTCCTTTAGTTGCTGAACTTGTGGGCGATAAAGTATATAATGAGGAAGTATTTATGTACGTACCCAACTGCCACATCTCAAAGTAATGTACACACATACTCTAGAAATATGCACACACTGCAAGTTAAGTCAACGAACAAATGTTGCTGAACTCTTCTTTCATCCGAAGAGGGAAGAAAAGATATATACTCATTTGGACTTAGCTGTTAACCAACCACCAATACGTTTTTTCTTCTATTTTTCTTCCTGTGTTTATTTTATATTTCATTCTACTTTTTGGATAAGATTCGTGAACAAAAAAAAAACAACATCACAAGAAGAATAATTCGGCACGGCACGCATACAGAAAGTGAATATAGGTAAGGAAAGAGAAGGAGACAACATACTATCCCCACTACCTAATCTAAAACTGGAGGTTAGGCCAATAAAGAGGGTTTCATCTTATGATGTCATCAGAGGAGGACACAGAGTACTTTGGGTTGTATGATAAGTTACTCATTACCACAAATAGTTCTGAAAAAAATATCGTCGGCTCCGGTTTAAACTCTTTGATAATAAGCAACAGTAATAGTAATAGCAGTAGTATCATAAGTAATAGTAGTAGAACAAGCAACAAAAAGTGGAATCGACAACGCGGGCGCGCCGGTGACTCAAAGGATAGTAGTTATTCATCAATACCTAATTTCAGTTTCCGTCCGTCTTCATTCATGAGTAGTGCATCCGCGGCAGCAGCTGGTCTGTATGGCACTATTTTAAACCAAACGCAATCTCCACACTTTGTCGGTGGTTTGTTCGGTCCAAACGGTTTCGGTTCAGCAAAAATGTTAAATGAAATATTGGGCAGACAAATGAAACAAGCACAAGATGCTACTAGTGGTCTACCAACATCTTTAGTAGATAATGAAATATTAACGGCTGCAATGGAATCGGCAACAAGTGTAGATTTATTGAGTGCTAGCGTAGATGCAAGCTTTAATTCTTCAAAGCTATTAAATAGTGACTGCACGGCACCTAGTGGTATCGTGAATAACGCGGGTGGTCGTCGTGGTGATAGTGTTGGAAGTGTTTTAAATATCAACAACAATGACGCTTTTTCTTCGAGTTCAACGCCTGTGGATACGGGGAGAAATCAAAAAGAAGTTTGTGAGGGGATAGATGAAAGTGAATCCGTTTCGATATCTCCGAAACAGCAACAACCTGCAGTGACTACCCAAGAACAAAACAAGCAACAACAAAATAATTTGGCTCACCATATGCTTCGGAATATTCTCCAAGGCAAAAAAGACCTGATTGCACTTGATCAAGAACTGCGATCGGTAATAAATCATCATAGCAAAAATAAAACTAGTGGGCGCAGTGATGATGCTGTTTCCCAAGATAATAATACCATTATTAAAAGTAAGAATAATACAAGTGCAACAAATAATAATAATAATAACGGCAGTACTAATAGGAATCTTGGAAATACCTGTGTAAATCATTCAACTGCTTCAGGATGTAGTAATAACAGTAGTAACATTACACATTCTTGCAGTAACAAAGCAATTGGTAACATACTAGGAGGTGTTGGTGAGTTTATGAACACTTTGGGAAGCTGTTCTGATGTTAAAATTAAATCAGAACCTAACACACCAACAACAGCTGTAGGTATTGGAAACAACAATTGCAATTCAAATGAGGAACCCAATTATAATGAAAGTGGTGGTCGTGTTAGTAGAAACAGTTTAGGACAAAGTAAAACTTCCGAAAATTTAAATGAAGATGACCATGTTGCTGTTTCCGATAAAATAGATGAACTAAATTTTTCTGAAATGGAGCAGTCCCATTTAATAAGTGATATTGTGACTAAGAAAGAAACTGAAGATTTGTTTGAAGATGAGTTGATGGTGTTGAGTTCAAGATCGGATTTAGAATCAATTGGGTCTGCAAGTAACTCAGATATAAATGACATGATGCTGGATAGTTCAAAAGAAGATCAAGGTGAAGAACTTGGAAAGGATGCTGATTTAATATCAAACAAACCAGCAGAAAAACTTAAACCAGTTGTTTTGGATATGAAACGAGCGCGAGTTGAAAATATTGTTTCCTCAATACAATCCAGCCCGTCCTCTCATCATCAGATGAATTTTCAAGTTAACGGATGTAAGAAACGAAAGCTTTACCAACCACAGCAACACGCAATGGAAAGATATGCGGCTGCTGCTGCGGGATTAAATTTTGGACTAAACATGCAGAGTTTAATCCTTGAAGGAGATGAAGAAGAAGATACAGAATCCCCACAAATTCAACAAAAGCGTGTACAAAAAAATGCATTAAAATCACAACTACGAACAATGCAGGACCAACTGGCTGAAATGCAGCAAAAGTATGTGCAGTTGTGTTCACGAATGGAACAGGAGTCTGAGTGTCAAGAAGTGGATGATACAGCTAGTGACAGTATAGAAAATGATTGTGCGATATCTCCGGCTTTGTCGCTAACGAATTCAACACGCACTACATCCCTTCAAAGACCTTTATCTATTTCACCTCCTTTATATGCGAAAAAGTCAAAAAGACATGGGTCTGTAAAATCATTAATTGCTAACACTCCTCCTTTGCTGGCCCATATCATGAGCAAAATGATAACTGCGAAGACTCATAGTCCAGTAGTAGAACATACCCATCTCCAGCAGCCATTTAATCAGAAAAGTGCATTGTTACAAAAAATACCTAATGTTCCTGATGATACTTCTAATGTGACACATCCCACCATAAGCAATGCAGCAGCGATGTACTTAGGTCAACACTTCTTACTTGAGCATGAAGTACGAATAGCTAAGGAAACTGTTGAAAGGCAACAACAAAAACATCTACAACAACAAAAACAACTACAACAACAACAGAAAGAACAACAAAAACAGCACGAGATACAAAAACGATTTGGGCAAGAACAAAAGGAAGCACTGCTCACACAAAAAGACCAACAGCAACAACAACAACAACAGCAGCAACAACACCACCACCAGCAACAACATCAACAGCACCACCAAAGGCACCAAAATCAGCAACAAGAAGTGCAGCAACATCGACATCAGCCAGTTGACGTACGACTTTTTGAATCGCAAACTCCTGCTTCACTTGGAAATCATTTACTAGCCTCGCACACGCACCAACGACCGCAGCCACCCCATCAAATGCATATGAACACCTCAACTCAATCTTCAATAAAGTCGGAGATTTCTGAAAAGTTCAATATGCTTCGATCACATTCCTCCTCAACGGTCCGAATGTCAGGCTCTGATCTCGAAGGGCTAGCTGACGTTCTTAAGTCTGAAATAACTACATCATTATCTGCGCTGGTGGATACAATAGTAACACGATTCGTCCACCAACGTCGACTCTTCAGTAAACAATCGCAATCGGTTGCAGCAGCGGCAGATCAGTTAAACAAAGACCTTATGATGGCTTCACAGATCCTCGACAGAAAATCTCCGCTTACTAAAGAAGCAGATCAATTGTCTACCAGCTCTATACCCATTTGTTCAGCATCTCTAGGTAATACTTCAGTTAGTAATTTGATAAGCAGTCAATCAGGTAATAGTATACTTCTTAGTTCAAATACAAAAAAAACAACTTCCACAAATGGTAGTCATTGCAATATTAGTTCTACAATTAATAGTCATCCGTCTAATACAGTTCTTACGAATCATTTAACAAATACAAGTGGGAGCAACAATTGTAGCATGCATATTACTGGACCAAGAGCGCATAGTAGCAACTTGGCATTCGCATCACCACCAGGAATGGGAATGCAAGTACATCATGCTACTGGCCTAAGTTGTACTCTTAATCAATCAGATAAAAGTAGTAGTAATAACTTCCAACCACCCCATTTAAGATCTTCACCCTCAGCAAGTATATTCCAGGCACCAAAAGCTCCTCAAAATATGAGTTCTGTTGCAGCAGTTTCACTCTACAATTCGATTGGGATTGCAGGAAGTGGTAGTGGATCGCATACAAATTCAATCAACACTTTCTGCATACCTGAACCTAGAGAACAAAATGTCGAGCAAAACGAAGCACTTAGCCTAGTGATAGCCCCGAAGAAAAAACGTCACAAAGTCACCGATACTCGGATTACTCCACGAACTGTAAGTCGAATATTGGCACAAGACGGTGTTTTAGGTCCTAACGCTGGCCACAGCTTAACATCGGATTCAAATAACGTACAAAACCCCAGCTCTCAACAAATTACATATATTAATCAAACACCACCAGTTAGTAACAGCAATATAAGTGTAGCACTGACAAGTACGACGCCATCGAACAGTTTATCACCGCGTGCAAATCCATACCACCCGCCAGCTCCACCGCTGATGTCGGTATCCCTACCCACATCCGTAGCCATTCCAAACCCTTCGTTGCACGAGTCCCAAGTATTTTCACCATATAGCCCGTTTTTTAGTTCCCATCATGGACAGCATGGAAGTTCACATTTACCACCTGCCGCAGCACAAATGCAACATATGAAAATGTCGTCGAGCTCACCTGGTCTTGGTGGTATAATAGAAAAAAGGGACTCGCCACCATTACCACATCCACAAACAATGCTTCATCCTGCTCTGCTAGCGGTAGCACATCATGGGAACTCTCCTGATTATAGTGCACATTTGCGTGCCGCGATGGATGCCCAAGATCGTAATTCAGAGTGTAACTCAGCTGATATGCAGTTTGACGGAATTCAACCAACGATATCCTTTTTGAAACAACAAATAATGTGAGTACTCTAACTGAAATAAATAGTATTTTATAACATTAATTAGTCCGACTTTAATGATCTTTTTAATAAAATGTTTTCCTTCGTTCTTTTTCAATATCGTTAGTTACATATGTTCTCGGCAGTGGTCAAGTGTTTTAAAAATTACGATTAAGATATTGGGTGTAAATTTTACTGAAAATTTATAAATTAAGCGATACCAACTAAATTTTTTTTTGATCAGAACCTCTAAGAAAACAATAAGGAATTTTCCTTTTTTATTATTTTTCTTTTCACATTTCATTACAACCTAAAATTAAAAAAGAGATTGTGAATTTATTTGTAAATATCTATCCATATAAACAGCGAAGATATTTCACATTATGAAAATCACCTCGTGACAAGTCAGTTCACCTTTAGTTTTTGTCTGGATTTCTCTATATTTTATGATTTTGTATTCAAAATAACAAAAATTCGAAACTGCCTAATTCTAACGGAGGACAGGGTTTTCCCCCGATTAGATTGCAGTTGCAATTTCCTCATGTATTTACTTTAACATGATTTCAACACTTACAAAATCAACCACCTTTTTTTTTAGCTAAATATCAATTTTATATAAACCTGTAACTACCGACCTCGACGAAGTACAGATGGACTCTAAAAATTCGGAAACTAACATTAGTCACGAGCTGTTGAGTAAACCGGATTTAAGAGACAAAGGAACAATTGCATTTATGAGTTTTATTATTGAATATGTTTGTGTAGTATCTAAGCTGCTTAAAACACAAAATTCTTCTAAACTCAACCATGCATTTTTGAGATAATGGTCACAGTAGTCCTTTTTGACTTTTTTCGTTATAACTCGAAAACTAAGCTGAATTTGAGAATTTAATCCAACAACATTTCCAAGGAAATAAGATTTTCTATCAAAATCAGTAATTAAGAAAGAAATTATAAAACGACCTAAAAAATATTGAAAAACCATGAATTTTTAAATTTTAACTAAATTATTCTTAGGAAAAAAAGCAGAGACGCTTGAAATGTTTTTTTTTTTCTTTTTATTATCAATTGCATTTGCTCTGCATTACGAATTACAAAAATAAATTCATTAAAAAAATGATATGATTGAAAAACTATGAAAAAATAAAATATATGATCGAAAAACGGTAATTTGTTGCATTAGAAAAAAATAAATTGCAAAAAAATAAATGTTTGTATTAAAAAAGCAGTATTATTGCAAATTTTGTTTTGCATTAAAAACTTTTCTGTGGAGAGTACGACAACTTTGACGAATATTAACGGATTCCTGTAGAGGAGTTAAATACAAGCATTTTTACTTACTGTTTAGGATTCGTAAAAAAAATCGAACTCGAGATAACAATCAGACATGCCATAACGATGATAGAGAATGAGAAAAAAGTGGGTCCCGCTATTCTGTCTGTCCGTCTGTCCCTCTGTCTGTCTGTCTGTCTGTGTATACCTCGAGATACAGCCTAAACCGATTTTCTTGAAACTTGGTGGTTAAGGATATTTGGTGATTCCCTAGAGGGGAAATTGAATTTTTTTTTATTACCAAAACTAACGTACCTGTCATATAATCTTGAAACTTGGTGGTAAAGGATATCTGGTGATTCCCTAGAGGGGAATTTGAATTTTTTTTTATTACCAAAACTAACGTACCTGTCATATAATCAAAGGAAAAGTTAACTTTTTTCAAAAAATAGCTCTAACGATTTTGATTAATTTTTTGTATCTGCTTTTGTTAGTAGGATCATACTTTTGAAATGAATGTAATGTTTGTAAAAATTCTAATAACGGTGCCTCCCATAGAACTGTTTTTTTAATATTTGACCTTCTCTTAAACGACGACTCAACTAATTTTGATGACTTTTTTTATACGGAAGCTCCTCAACAATATCAAAATTATTTGATATCAACATTTTGAAAGACGAAATTTTTGGAATTTTTAAAAAATCTTTCAAAATTTTTTTCTGAAAATCAATTTTTCGAAAACGGGTCACTCTATTTTATTTCTAAAAATGTATCTTTCTTAATCAAATTATATGGCATACTTTGTTTGGAGCTCAAAACTATTTAAGAAGATGTTTATGTCAGTTTAGTAATGAATTTTTTTTTTTTTTTTGTATAAAATTATTTATTTTTAAAAACTTTAATATAAGAAGCTTTATCTTACGTCCACAGAAACTGTGACCCTAAGAGCAAATTTTGCATTTTATTTACAATGGAAGGGGGGTCTTTCTCCTTCCGTTAAGGCAGGAGAGGCAATTAAAAAAAAAATTATTTACAATTAGAAACAAATATTAAAACGGCAACACTTACAATAAAGACTAATAGGTTTTTTATTAAGCCAGGAATCTGTTTTTTTGTTTTGTTTTTAAATTTTGTAATATTTTTGTAATAAAAATAATTTTAAACTTATAATTTTGGAAAAAATACTAAAAAAAATCCTATTCTTACTTTTTTTTTAAATATTGAGTCTATATTCTAGGTTTTTCGCTTAGAATTTATTACTCCTTTTTAATCGATAATCCGAAACTGAAAACTATATGATAGTGTGTCTTCTAGTTTTTGAGAAAATTTAAAATTACAAAACTAGTTTTTATTAGATTCTTTTATTTTTACTTGCGATATAGGTACTAGCGATGTAGGCCAAGTTTAGGATTAAAAAAAATCGAACTCGAGATAATAGTCAAACATGACATTACGATGATAGAGAAAGCGAAAAAAGTGTGTCTCGCAATTCTGTCTGTGTGTCAGTCTGTTTGTATCTATCTTGAGCTAGAGCCTAAAATACTTGAGTGATTATCTTGAAACTTGGTAGCTAAGGGTTTTTGGTGATTCCCTAGAGGAGAAACTGAAATTTTTTTTAGGACCAAAATTAACGGTACCTGCCATATAACCATTAAGGAAAAGTTAACTTTTTTCCAACATGGAAAACCTTGATTTTCGCAAAAAGGATTTTAATTAAAATTTTTAAGTGTAATACAACAGGCAAGGTCTTACTTTTGAAATTAAAAAAAAAATATTGTTTCATCTGTTAAAAACGGTACCTCCCTTTTTCTCTTTCCGATTTTTTCTTAAACGACTTCACGGACTTAGATGCCAATTTTTACACAACAGCTTCTCAACAATTTTCAAGTTATTTCGTATTAAAATTTTCAAAAAAAATTTTTTGGATTTTTAAAAACAGTTTCAAATTTTTTTTCAGATGTCTATTAATATTGTCTTAAAATTGGCATTCAAACTTTTTTTTTAAACAAAGCTTGAGAATTTTTATTTATAAAAAATTATTTTTTTTTTAAAACGGCTCTAATGATTTTCAATTCTTTTTTTTCTAAAAATTAATCTAACACAATCAAATGGCATACTTAGTTTTTAGGTCAAAACAATTTAAGAAGTTGTTCAAATCATTTTAGTAAAAAATTTTAGATTTATTCTTTAATTTCTTATATAAAAGTATTTACTTGTGAAAATTTTATATATGAAGCTTTAGCATCCACAGCAACTTTGACCCTAGGAGCAAGTACGTGCGACCAAGTCGTACATTTTATTTTGATATGCAGAGTACCTAAAGTAAGTCTTTTTGCGTTTACCTGAATGTACCACCAGCAGGTAGAATTACATTGCATTCCACGTTCAAGACAGTTAGTTAGTTAGTCAGTTAATTAAGATTTTGAAGTAGGTACGTGTGCAATTGTTTAAAACTGTAAGTCAGTTTCTTCTTGTAATTAAGCTTACATAAATACAAGAACAATACAAATTGAATGACAAAGTAGTTTTGGAAATTTCAATTATCTTATAACTTAAACACAAAAACCATCTAGGTTTCAGTGTTCCATTAAAACACCAAACAAATAAGACCGCGGAAAACGGGTCGTCCAAACACTTTATCAAGAAAACTGCTTACTATAGATTCCTGTATATAATATGAAATTTATTCACTTAGCTCAAAGTTAGATCACCAAAACAGCAAAAAAATACAAATCTGAAAAAAAATGTTTTGTTTTTTCTCAATTTTCTCAAAATCTAAGAAATATAAAATCATTTGGTTTGTAGTCTTCGATTAAGAATCAATTGGTCCAGCTAATTTTATAAATAAAATTTTAAATTTCATTTCATAAGTTTATTTTGCCTAATGTTGACTTTAAAACAGTTTTGTTTTCAAAAACCTTGATTTTAAGATAAAAACAAAGAACAATATTCTGGCTTTCATAAAATGAATAGATCTCAATTGTAGGTGTTGCCGTTGTGATAAAATAATTGTTTTTTATTTTTATTTGTGTGTTTCGAGAATTGCCCCCCCCTTCACTTCCACTGTAAAAAATGCTTGTACCTAGTCCCTCTACAGGAATTTGTATCCATTTTGCGCGCCACTTCTAGTCTGTAAAACGCCAATATCACGACAAATAATTATTGGAAAATTTATTATTACTTAACAAACTACTAACTACTAACTACTAAGAATTTTAACTATCTATCAATTGCTAAAAAAACAAGCCTCTCTGTTGTTGAAAACTTAATAAAATATGTATAAGAGTTCCCGGTAGCAAACCAAATCTGTCGAATTAAGGCTAAAATTCGAAAAAAAAAGTTGTTTGTGCTATCCTCACGCAGCAAGGAATTTTGTAGAAAAAGAGTATTTCAACTTAAAATTAAAAGTTCTAGAGTTCCTGATGGGTTTAAGAAAGAGTTCTGGAAAATTGGAAAAGATAGAGGAAAGATTAGAGTTCCCGGTAAGCAGAAAAAAGTTCTAAGCATTTTATTAATAACTTTTTTTTCTAAAACTAATCATTAAAGAGTTCTCTCAAATTAAGGGGCTCATTGACTTATCTACCTACATATATGTATATTAATTATTATGAATTGATTTATTGAACGAGAATATTAACACGAAAAGCAGATTATATATTTTTTTTTTCAAAAAACAGATTCAGTGTTTTTTATTACTTTTTATCGTTTCTATCGGTTTTTATTTCTTAGTAAAAATCTGTCCAAAAAATGTAATAGAAAATAAAAAAATATAAAACCAAAAATAAAAACAAAAATACTATTGAAAAAAAGTATGAGGAACTCTACAACTCTTGGTTTGCTACCGGGAACTGTCATTTTGTATTAAATTTTCAACAGACTGCTAGTTTAGAAGTTAGTTTTTCGAACCTTTGTCTCTTACCTCTTCTCACCCTACTTAAAACTCGTATCTGCAATAATATTGTTTTCTTAATCCAATTTTTTTTTTTTTTTTTAATACATATTTTTTTAATGGAATTTTAGTTTTGCAATAAATATTTCTTTACTTGCGATATAGGTACTATAAGTACAGTAGAAATAGCGAACTAATTCCCACAAAAATGATTTATAGCTGAAAATGTAATGTTAGATTAAATGTAATGTTATCCACATACTCTAAATCAACATTCGTACTGTTGGGACAATTATGGCTTTTTGAACCTTAATCCCAAAAAATGGCAACATTTAAAAATACTTAAAATAACGCAAAACGGATATCAAACGAAAGGTATTTTTACTGAGTCATAGAATATCATTTTTTTATTTTTATTTTGAAAACCGACAAAGTGGCAGCCAAAACACTAGTTTAAAATTATTATCGATTTTCAAAAAAATACTACAAAACACCCAGTCAAATGACAGGTATTTTTTCAAGGAAGTAAAACATTTGCTATTTTATTTTTTTTTAATCCACAACATGGCTCATTTGAATTTGAATATGTTCGCTTTTTTGTTTTTATTTTTGAAAATTCACAAGATATGTAGTAGCCAAAATGTCATTTTTATATCGAATAAATTTTCAAAAATACATTTTAACACTCATATATATGAAAGAAAATTAATGTGAGATAAATAATATATTAATGTAAGATAAATAATAAATATAATATCAAAAAGATTTCTAGAACGAAAGTTTTGGGGTAGTTTTGAATTCTTTCATACTTTATGGTTTTCGGGGTGTTAAATCCGAATCTGAGGTTTTCCCATAATTTTTTGTGACGCAACATGGTCACGACGTAAAAAACCGTGAAATGTTCAATGTTCTTGCAATTTTTAGAAAAGGATTAGTTAGGAAGAAGGATTAGTTTTTGGTTACATCTATGTATCTACGTGTACGAAAACTAAATTTGACAAAATTTGAGCCCATATTAGTACCCATAATAGTTTCCAAAATACGCCTCTTCAAATCTTATCAATTTCTGAGACCCATATAATATTCAGTACTATGTACCTATTATTATAGTTTAAAGCAATTTAAAATTGACCCAGGAGCATTTTTTTAATCCTGAAATTTGTTGAAAATGTTCATAACAATGACCTCACTAATATTAGAAAAGCCCCAAGAAACATATTCCAATAGGTAAGGTAACAATAGGTAAGTTTTTGACATTAAGATGTTGTTCTATTGTCAAATTAATATGTTTCAACTGCTAATCACAATAAAAACATAATTGATATAAATCGGCTTTCAACTGTAAACGTATAGTCCTTTTTATAAATAGTACTTTATTTTTAGTACAACGCGTTATATATTACATAGGCACCTTCGAAACCACATGAATGATTTATTAGTCATAGAAAGCTAAAAGTTAAAGATTCCTCAAAAATATTTTGCACATACCACTATTTTCAAAGAGATATTTGATATTTTATCTGTTATATACATATTTACAAGACTAAATAGAAAAAAAGAATATAAGTTTACAGATCCAGCACTTTTAACAACATATTTTGTCACTCGAATGACATCTCTAGGACAATTACATACCAAGATATGGTTAAAGCGCGAAAAATTCAATATGGCGTTGGTTTTTTAAAGATGGTGGACCACACATGAAAGAAGTTTGTTGGTGGTTTTCAGGCCATTGCTGTAAAAACTTTCAACAAATTTCAGAATGCAAAAAATGTTCCTGGTTCAAATTCAAATTGCACGGAACTAAAGGGTTTTCCAATAAGAGGTGTTATTTTGAATAGCCCGCTATTTCGGTAGCTGTCACTTTTGAAGCTGTCATTTTTTGACATTTGACAAGTAGAAACTACGCTATTAATAAAAATGGAACGATACACGCTTCAACAACGCATTGAAATTATTAAAATTCACTATAAAAATTGTGAAAATTTGCCAGAGACGGTTCGTAAAA
The DNA here is from genome assembly GCA_948107695.1 of Meliscaeva auricollis. Classification (NCBI taxonomy): domain Eukaryota; kingdom Metazoa; phylum Arthropoda; class Insecta; order Diptera; family Syrphidae; genus Meliscaeva; species Meliscaeva auricollis. The sequence continues at coordinate 52,011,607 of OX403616.1, read as the reverse complement.
CTAAAACATTTTTGGGTCGTCGTGAAGCACCTTGTCGGACCGCAATACAGAAATTGGTGGACAAATTCGAGCTGTTGGGACAAGTTAGTGATGTGAAGAATAAAACCCGTGCACGTCGCTCAAGAACAACTGAGAATATTGCTGTTGTAGCCCAAAGTGTTGAAGAAAACCCAGGTTTGTCCATTCCTCGTCGTTCTTTGGAATTAGGCATTCCACAAACGTCATTACACCGTATTTTGCATAAAGACTTGGGTCTTAAGGCTTATAAAGTTCAGTTAACACAAGAACTCAAGCCGGCTGATCATCAACAACGTCGTGTCTTTGCTGATTGGGTCCTTGAAATGCATGAAAATGAACCGGAATTTCATCGAAAAATCATCTTGACTGATGAGGCCCATTTCCACCTCGGAGGCTACGTCAACAAGCAAAACTGTCGCATCTGGGGCTCGGAAAACCCAAGAGTTATTGTTGAAAAGCCTCTCCATCCTCAACGCGTGACTGTTTGGTGCGGTTTATGGTCCCGCGGGGTCATTGGACCTTACTTTTTCGAAAATGAGGCTGGAGCAACAGTTACGGTCAATGGATTGCGCTATCGAGAGATGATTAATGATTTTTTATGGCCTGAATTGGATGGTATTGATCTGGACAACGTTTACTTTCAACAAGACGGCGCTACGTGCTACACAAGCAATGAAACCATCGACCTTTTACGGGAAAAGTTTCCGGACCGTGTTATCTCTCGAAGAGGTGATCACAATTGGCCACCGAGATCTTGTGATTTAACACCTTGCGACTTCTTCCTTTGGGGCCACGTGAAAGATAAGGTCTACGCCAACAGCCCAGCGTCGATTCAATACCTCAAAGATGAAATTCGTGAGGCTATCGAGGACATAGGGCAGCCACTTTGCGATTTGGTTATGGAAAATTTCATGAAAAGGATATGGTCCTGTAAGCGTGGTCTTGGCGGCCATTTGGCTGATGTTGTGTTCCATTATTAACGGCATGCCTTCCTCTTTATAATGAAATAAACATCCGATCATTTATCTCCAAAAATGCCATTTTTCTTTGAATATCAAAATAACAAAATAATAATATATTTATAAATCGTACTAAATATTTAAAAAGTCGCGGAAATTGATAAAATTTGAAGAGCCGTATTTTGGAAACTATTGTGGCTGCCTAAACAGTTTTGAGCTCAAATGTTTGCAAATTTAGTTTTCTTTAAAACCTAGGATCATGGTTGTAACTAAAAACTAATCCTTCAGGGTAAAAATTCCTTAGAACTGCAAAAACAATGAAATTTTTTTTGGCATTTTTGATCATGTTGCATATTGTCACTTACTTACTTCTCGGCCTTAATCAACAAACCTTTTCAACTAGTCCGGTGCCAATCAAATTTCCACCAGTTTCGCACACGATCAAGTTAGTTGAGGTCGTCCATTACTTGATCGCGCCACCTAAGTTGAGGCCTTCCTCTGTCACGTCGTGTATCGGGGTTGAATGCGAAGACTCTTCGGACTGGTATTGGTGTCCATATGCTCCACGTGACTTAGGCATCGGCATCGTTGCAATTTTCAGCTTTTTGATAAGGGCTATGTCGCTTTAAAGCAAGTAGAGTTCGTGGTTGTATCTTCTTCTTTATTCTCCATCGATGCACACTGGACGAAATATCGCTAGAAGCATCTTTCTCTCAAAGCAACCCAGCTGTTATCCGAAAGTGAAAGTGTCTAGGTCTCTGCCCCATATAGCAGGCCTGGGATGATTAAGGGTCTCTTTAGTTCTATGGGATCTCTACACTGATGTGTTGTGCGATGTTATAGTAGTTCCCAGATAAACAAATTTGCCTACGTCGTCACCCATGGTGTAATTTTCATCGAGTCGGTGTTGGATCGCTCTTGTCAATGACAGCACTTACTTTGCTTTCATCTCAGTAACAGCCAAACTTATCTTCGCCGCCTCCGTTTAAATACACTAACAAAAAAAATTGTGAAGTTAAGAATTTTATACTTTGGAACAACAACTTTCGCATGTTGAAATGAACCAACTTAGTGTTAAAATTTTAGAATGCTGTCAAAATGACTATTGTTTCCACAAAAAAATAAGAAATGAGGAATAATAAACAGAAAGCCGGAAGGTAGGTATACTTAAAAATGTTTCATTTGTTATTATTCTTTCCTGCTTTCTCTTTATTATTATTTCTTTTTTCTTTCTCTCCTGAAATGAAAAAATGTCTTGTGTTATTCATAATTATTACTTATAATATTGACTGCATTATTAGTATTATCTATTTTAATTTTTCGCATATTATGTAAAGCTAAATCTTACTGCTATTACAATAATGCAGGTTTGAGTTTTTTATGATCGATTTAACTTCAATAACTATCAAATTTTCTTAGCTTATGATAACTCTCAGAGTATTAATTTGACATTACGCTCATATTTCAATATGGCTCCTCATCTTTCCAAGAAAATATATTTCTATGTCTTGTCTCAAGAACTTATTCTTATGTCAACAATTTTTATTTTTGGTAGTAGTTGTTACTTCAAGAACGAGTTGTTGGGCCAACAATGTCATTCTTGAAAGAATTTTTTCAACAGCAAAAACAGTTGACACAACAATTTCACCGTTGGGCTAACAATTTTCCGTTCTTAAAAATGATTAACAATATAAAAGTTGTTCTATCGAGGACTTTATTGTTAAATTGACACTTTGATTCCTTAAAAATTAAGAACTAGTGGTTGCTCCAAGCACTTTTAGTTGAGTCAACAATTTTTAATTCACAATCTTACAATAATGGAAAGTTCTTATGATAACAATGATTTTTTTTCTGAGTGTACTTGCAAATGCTCCACTGAAAGCTCGATTCGTTCTCCCAATAATGTAAATGTCATTAGCATACGCTAGGAGTTGAAGGACTTTTGAAAAATTGTGCCTGTAATGTTAACTTCTGAGTTGCGCACAATTGCTGCAAGCACGATAAAAAGGTTGCATGATAGCGCATCACCCTGTCTCAAACAAACAAAAGGAGTCGATGGTGTTCTTACCGACTACAAGATTCCTCGATTATCATCCCGCACAAGCGGATAAGTTTGGTGGGGATGTAAGTAGAGATTTGACATGGATTCGTATAGCTCGTCCCTTTAAACGCTATCATGAACGACTTTAAAGTCGATAAAGAGATGGTGTATATCTAGTTGGTATTCTTGGTTTTTTTCCTCGAATATCTGACCGTGGCACAGTGTTGCCGATCGATGGTGGGAAAAGTTGGTAGAAATTATTTTTTGTTTGTTTTCATTTTGTTTAATGGTAAAAATAGTCTATTAAAACGGAAAACTGAGATTACTCATGTGTCTTGTGATTTTATGAAAACTTAAGTGAAAAAATATTAATAAACCCAAATCATAAGGTACCTTTTATCTTGAATTTTGAAATGTTTGAGAAAGAAAATTGCAGTTTTTTTCAAGGTTTAGATAAAAAAATATCCTTGATAAAATAAAATATACGTGGGTTTTAATACAATTTGTTAATTTTAAAAGAAATGTTGTTATTTACATTCGTTCTTAAATTGACTAAACAAACTTCCTTAATGGTTTTGGGTTCAGAACGAAGTATGCCATTTGGCCCATAGGTGAATGAATTTTAGAGAACAATAATAATAAATCGAGGGAGTCATTTTAAAAACAATATATTTTTTACGTATGCATTATGTATATATTATAGGTACTACCTACCTATAAAAATTCCCAAATCATTTTCGAAAAAAAGACATCTAAAAACAAAATTTCAAAAAAATCTTTAACCCGTTTTCGAAAATTGATTTTTCAAAAAAAACAACAAACTGAAACTTTTTTCACAAATTAAAAAAAATAAATCTGATTTTGAAAATTTTGGTTTGCATTACCTAATATTAAAATTAATTAAAGCCTTTTGTATACGAAAATTCTTCAAGATCCGATTAATACGAGAAAGTAAGAAACAAAACTAATTATTATTATTGTTATTATTGTACTATTCGTACTAAAATGTCAGCTTATTAGACTTTACCATTCTTTATTCCGTCAATTTCATTGAATGTTTGAACAACAACAACAACTTAAAGGCGCTACCACTCTTGTTTGGCTGGAGATATAGCTATTTCGTGCTTTGCCACTTATGCACTCATGGGAATCGAACCCACGCTTTCAGATCTTAGCTCAGTCTTAGAAGCCGTGTGCACTACGCACTCCACCAGTTTAGACCACTGACGTCACAGGTCGAGATGTGTTTGTTGTATATCCTATGCATTTGGAGTCACAGCATTTTTATTAGCGCCTTTAACAAGACAGCATAGAAGTTTGTGCGATGCAGTCGTGCATTTTATAATTACTAAATAACTAGTGAGTCACCAAACTTTTTATGAATGTCACTATCAGGATGGAATGGATATCTGCTATAATCTCTATTTGTTGCTTATTTGTGTTTAGTTTCGTTTGAAATTGATTTTGAAAAAAAATTAACAAAAATATATTTAGTTTGTTAACTTATTCTATGAATTGATAGAACATAATTTTATTAAAATTTTGTATGTTTCCATACTTGCAGTTAGGCTGCAGTCTTTCGTCAGTTTCTATTATACTTTGAACACCAACAACAACTTGAAGGAACTACCACAAAGTTCATGACTAGAGTTCCTTGAAGTTATTCATTTTATACGCTTTGCATCGCATAATCACCATTCGAAGGATTATTGTTTATCAATTGCATAAAATAGACCTGCATTTTTAGAAGTTCGAAGATAATTTTATTTTGACATATCAACAATATCAAACATTGGTCATTCCTAAATGGAAGTTAACACTTTATAACGAAGTCTTTCAACAGCACCAACACCAACACCAACACCAACACCAACACCAACACCAACACCAACACCAACACCAACACCAACACCAACACCAACACCAACACCAACACCAACACCAACACCAACACCAACACCAACACCAACACCAACACCAACACCAACACCAACACCAACACCAACACCAACACCAACACCAACACCAACACCAACACCAACACCAACACCAACACCAACACCAACACCAACACCAACACCAACACCAACACCAACACCAACACCAACACCAACACCAACACCAACACCAACACCAACACCAACACCAACACCAACACCAACACCAACACCAACACCAACACCAACACCAACACCAACACCAACACCAACACCAACACCAACACCAACACCAACACCAACACCAACACCAACACCAACACCAACACCAACACCAACACCAACACCAACACCAACACCAACACCAACACCAACACCAACACCAACACCAACACCAACACCAACACCAACACCAACACCAACACCAACACCAACACCAACACCAACACCAACACCAACACCAACACCAACACCAACACCAACACCAACACCAACACCAACACCAACACCAACACCAACACCAACACCAACACCAACACCAACACCAACACCAACACCAACACCAACACCAACACCAACACCAACACCAACACCAACACCAACACCAACACCAACACCAACACCAACACCAACACCAACACCAACACCAACACCAACACCAACACCAACACCAACACCAACACCAACACCAACACCAACACCAACACCAACACCAACACCAACACCAACACCAACACCAACACCAACACCAACACCAACACCAACACCAACACCAACACCAACACCAACACCAACACCAACACCAACACCAACACCAACACCAACACCAACACCAACACCAACACCAACACCAACACCAACACCAACACCAACACCAACACCAACACCAACACCAACACCAACACCAACACCAACACCAACACCAACACCAACACCAACACCAACACCAACACCAACACCAACACCAACACCAACACCAACACCAACACCAACACCAACACCAACACCAACACCAACACCAACACCAACACCAACACCAACACCAACACCAACACCAACACCAACACCAACACCAACACCAACACCAACACCAACACCAACACCAACACCAACACCAACACCAACACCAACACCAACACCAACACCAACACCAACACCAACACCAACACCAACACCAACACCAACACCAACACCAACACCAACACCAACACCAACACCAACACCAACATAAACGGGCTGGCGGATTTTCATAAAATTTGGTACAGATTATTTTTTTGAGTTTTCAAGATTGTTTTTTTTTTTTGAATATCTAGATTAGAAGGAATACCTCCCATATAACCGAGAGTTATTGGATTTTTCTCGAAAACGGCTTTAACGACTTCGATTAAACTTGATGAACATGTGTTATGTTATTTAGTCTTTAAATGTTGATAAATAATCACCCCTATTATATAATTCCACGAATGGTAAAAAGTGACAGTTTCAATCATTTACGAAAATTTTGCTATTTGTGAATTCGACGAATGAAACTTAAACGAATGTCGGTAACAGACTCAGAACGACCTACATTCGGTTCAACTTATTTGGTATTACTGAATTCGCAGATCACTCCATACAATTTGTTTCACTTCACATTCGCGCCAGTTTTGCTACGGATCGGCAGAATTGTTTTTAATAAAAACAAAACAAAGGAAACCTTAAGTCTCAAGTCATTTTTAATGAAGAATGTCTGTGTTTCTAAAAAGATTGTTTTTTTTTTCTATTTCATTTCAAATGAAAAATCTATGAATTAAAATTAATTAATTGTTGAATTGAATTGTTAAAATTAATTAATAAAATTAAATCACTCGTAATGTAGGTATCTTTTTAAATAAACACTTCACTTGATATACTTATTTAAAGTAATTTATTCTAATTCTTTTCCCGACAACAAAATTAGTTTTGACGTTTCATGTCAACAAAAAATGACAGCAGCGATAGTATGTTTCTTTGTTGTACTTTTATGAAAAAACGAGCTCGATAGATTTTTCGAAAAAAAAAATTTAAATACATATGAAGAAATCATATCTAAAAGGTTAATCAAAACAGTTAGAGCCGTTTTCGAGAAATCTCGAATAACTTAAACATGTTGTATGGTAGGTACTTGTCTAGATGAGATGTTCAAAAACAAAAAAAAAAAACTTTCAAAATTGCATAAAAATGTGTACAGATGGACGCACAGACGCACGGACGACATGACGAAAACCACTTTTCCAGCCTTCTCCATCATCGTAATGATATTTTGGATTAAAATCAATTTTTATTTTTGACACGAAACCAATACTAGCCTTAAGAGCAAGTAAAATTGCTGACAAAAGTCTGGCGGAAGAAATGACGTTCACCCAATCATCTGAGACGAATATATTTTTATAAAATTTGGTATTCTTTTCTATTACGCCAAAATCTTTTTCACATGACAAATAGGAATGCGGAACACTGTTCCCCTCACCTCTTTCCTTCATTTTCACAATTTCAAAGGGGTTTCTCTTTCTGGCAGAAGAAATGACTTTCACCCAATCATCTGGGACGAAGATATTTTTATAAAATTTGGTAGGTATTCTTTTCTATTACGCCAAAATCTTTTTCACATGGCAAATAGGAATGCGGAACACTCACTTCCCCTCACCTCTTTCCTTCATAAAATTAATTTCATGGCGGGTGTACAGTGAACAGTCATAATCTTAACAGATTTTTAGAAAACCATGAAGGTTACACCACTTTTGCACTCAAACTATGATCAAATTATAAAATGCAACGGCACTTTTTGAGTGCCATCTAGTTTTGAGTGTAGCTATCTGCATAAATCTATTTTTGTATTAAAATAGATATATTTAGAGACCCATTTATATGAAAAACTCACTTTTGAAAAAAGTGGGTTACGCCACTATTGTTCTCTTGGCCTCATATATATTTTTTTATTTTTTATGGCTGTTCGGACAGTACTTCTTTGGTAATCAGAATGGTCCCATAAATTCAATTAAGTATGTTTTTTGTTTTGTTTTTTTTTTTTTTTTTAATTTTGTCCTTTCCTAAACGTTCCCTTCGGTTATCTTTTGTCCCGACAAGCCGCGCGCGCGCTGTTTCCTTATTTGGAAGCATTCTTGTTAGGTTAGTATAATTTATTGATTTATAAGAATTTATATAATTTATTTTTTATTTTCCACCTGTGCATATAGTCCAGTAATTTAGTCCGAAAAATGGGGGTTAGCTGGAAAGTTGTTTTTTTTTTTACTGGCCCATTTTATAGTTTAGAGGTGCTATTTAAGAATTTTCACTTTGCTATCTCGTATTTTTGCCGCAAAAGGGGGTCAAAACCTGTTATTGAGCCAAATATCATTCTAAACTTTTTCTAAGAATAAAACTGCCGTTAGGTTGATTAAAATTTATAAAATTCGACCACATTTTGTTTTAAATCCACAAAACATTTTCGTTCGTAAAAATGTAAGATTAATTAGGTTTAGAAAGGGAGCGAAGTGGTTCGAGTTGTTGGAAAAAGCGATCTTATAAATATAAAATCTGAATCAGTTTACCTGATGACATGAAATTTATAGAACTGCTACGTATAACCCTAAAATTTTGTACTCACAAAGTTAGCGTTTTCAAAAAAACTTTTTGTTCTTCAGTATCCGACCATAGAAACTTATTTGCCACCCCCATTTCTTGTGTTTTTTTTTCCTAAAATGTAGGTTTTTGGAACGATTTAAAGGAAAATAGAAATTATTTACTGTATTTAGATAGAAACACAATAAACCGCAAAATATTTACCATGCGGCTTTGTGTAGAAACAAACATTTTAAATTTCTTATTCTCATATATTTTTTTGTATTTTTGTTCTATAAAATTAAAATTTGAATGAGTTTGGTAGAAAGAGCATCCAATTTAAATGATTATAATATAAACGAAAACCAAATTATGCCGTTAGTTCTTGTTCGACTCAGCTACACTTACTCCAACATTTTTATTAAGGAAATGTATTGTGCGCTTAAACCGTTTGTTAAGCAAAACGGCGTCAATATTTTCTAGATTTCAGTTAATATGAAGGCAGTTAGTTTTGATCTTAATAATATGGAATCTGAAAAAACTATTGCTTGACCCTCATTTTCAAAATGGCGACTTATGCTGTAAAAATATTAGGTAGCAGGTGACAATTTAGAAAGAGCCACTCAAAAACCATAAAAAAGCTCCACCAAAACTTTTCAGTCAAAAGTAGGTACCAAATGACTGGACTAATAGCAGGATAGCCTTATAATAAAATAAAAATAACAAAATTTTGTATAAACGTGATGTATTAACTTTTTCATAAACAGCAAATCAGATTCTTTAACACCACTGCACTCATCAACATTAACACCAATGCACCTGCGAAAGGCGAAGCTTATGTTCTTCTGGGTGCGTTATCCTAGCTCAGCAGTTCTAAAAATGTACTTCCCAGACATCAAATTTAACAAAAACAACACAGCACAATTGGTCAAATGGTTTTCGAATTTTAGGTGAGTCAATATTAACAAGTTTTTTTATTATATCTATTTTTATTAAACTGCTGTAATTGTATACCTCATTTGTGTCTCCTAAAATCAAAAGCAACGTATTCCACTTTTCTAAAAGAAAAAGAGTTAACGACGCAGTTTACTTCATTTTTTTGAAATCTATCATTCAATCTTATTGACATTGAAAAAAGGATTGAAGATCTAAGCTGAAACATAAAAACAAATCAATTTCTACATTCTCTAAGGCCTCGTCTCAAAAAACGTTGTTTTTTTATATCTCAAAACTAGAAAAAGTGGAATACGTTATTTTTGAATCTAGGAGACACATTTATTGACTTTATATAAAAATTATTTTATTGGATCCACAATTAGCAAGTGATATCTTAACTATGAATTAAATCCATAATACAAAAATAGCCGGGTTCGTAGTCGTTTCACTCGCCGATTTATGCAAACACACGATGAAGGTACACTAAAAATAGACAAATTAATAAAGTAAGGGCCTGGTAAAACTGAACGAAGGCAACAAATCTACCCGTCGTGTATCGCAATCTTTATGATGTTAAAAATCAAAGTGGATAAAGTTTATGACGCATAAAAATTCAACGGACAAAAATCCAGTTGTATTTTTTTATAAAAAAAAAAATTCAGGAACTGTTAACAAAAGGTATGATCTAGAAAAATGGATTGATTTAGTACTTTCAATCAAGTTTATATAAAAGATGAGCCACAGCATCAAACTGACATTTAGACAAACAAATGTATTGGAATAAAAGGTCATCAACTAAATTCAGTTCCATACAAGGACTATGGAATTCGCCTTAATCAGTTTTTTTTAAATTTTTTTTATGAACCCCTTTGTGGGGCTAACTCCACATCTATAAAAATGATTACAATACAAAATTTATAACTACTTATTTTTTTCGACATAAAAAACCCTACCTGGGACCCTCTTCGGGCACTTTCTTCGATTCTCAGTTTTTTTTTATCAATTTTTTGTTTCTACAATACATATGTTTGTTTTTTTTTATCAATTTTTTGTTTCTACAATACATATGTTTTAAGATATAAGAATCTTCTTTTAGTTTTCAATAAGTGGATAAGAAGAACAGGTTCGAGTTCCAGATTTGGCCTGGGGCATCGCACAGTGGTTTGATTTGCATGGGAGAGCGGAAAAAAGTCTGCTAAATTCGAACTCTTTAACGGAATTTATACATATTTATTCAGAATTTGGTTAAACAAAAATAATAATAAAAAAGTTTTTGATATTTTTTCTAAAATTCAAGGGTTTTGATGTTGTACTGAACTAAAGTTTTTTTTTAATAAATTCTGGACATTTTATTTTAATTAAATACTATAAACCATGTATGTATTACTAAACTATGTATATATTAAATATAAAAATAATATGTACTTAAAAAATAATATTAATCATTAGTTGTAGTAATTTAATTATTCAAAAATGAGGTTTTTGCTTAGATAGACAGATATATGTAGATATATCGATAGATAAATAGTTAGTAAAATAAAAAAATTGGTAAAATTTTCTATTTTGTCTGTGGCCTTAAGCCTGTTATTATTGGATCTGAGGATATGAGGAAGAGAATACGATGCATCACATCTTCATTCGTCGCAACACGACTGCATTTTCTCGAATTGAACCTGCGTTAGGCTTTATAATCCTAATTGCGCCATTCTTGGGCTTCCTCGGAGAGTGATCCAACAGGAAATTCACATTTTTTATTATTTTTTCTCCATAAATCAAAACCTTATGGTGTATCATTTATAATTTTCAACAAAAACTCATACTCTCCATATTTTTTCAATGTTATTGAATACAAAAAAAAGTGCAACAAGTAGCTCTTTGACGAAAGCTTTCACCGCGGCTGCTCAGCTGGTATGGGTTCGATGGAAGAATTTGGGGTTTTGATAAACATAAAGCTTATCAAAACCCTAAATTCAAAACCCTGATTGTTGAATCGATAAAGTTTAACAAAACGTTTTATTACCAGGTGCCAGAAATTTTTGTTAGAAAAATTAAAATAGTAAAATTCCATAACTATTCGAAGTTATTTATGATTAAAATCTTAAAAGAAAACAATATAGTAAATAAAACACCAGGTTTTTATTCCCAGAAGGGGTCTTAAAATACTTTATATTTGGGAAACCGTGGAATCCAGAACCCCTGGATTAAAGCCCAATTTTTGGTAAATAAAAAAGTTGGTAACAAATAAAGTTATAGAAGGCTTACGGTGAAACGTAAAGCCGAGAAATTCAAATTGAAAAAAGAATACTAAAACCGCAAATGAACCGATAACGTTATTGAATTAATGTAAAATACCGCTTCCCACAGTAAATTGGGATACCACTAGAAATTAAACACACCAGGAACTTATCGGAACGGTTGTATATATAAACATACAAAAACGTATATATACAGGGTGATTGGCAGAAGGTGTGACAAAAAGATAGGGTGTGTAGGTTGGACTTAGACAAGCAAAAAATCGTATGGGAGGGGGGGTCCATTTTCCCCCGTTTAGGCGGGAGGGGCAATTTAAGAAAAAAATCACTTAAAACGGAAAAAATATTATTTAAAAATAACGGTTATACCTACAGAGTCGTGCTATAGCATTTTGAAAAGCCAAAAACCTATACATTAATTTAAATTTTAAACTAAGTTGTTCAAATGAATAGTTTTTGAAATATTAATTTTCAAAGCCAAAATTTTGAGAAAAAAACATAAATTTTTTTATTTAAACCATTTGGCTTTTCAAAATGCTATAGCACGACTCTGTAGGTATATAAAACATATAAAACAGGAAGAAGCTACAGGAGTTTCTGTTACAGATTGGGCTGTCTTCCCGTCAAGCATTTTGAACATGAGTTCGTGGTTGATTGTGAAGTTTCGATTGCCCATTATAGCTACCGTCTGAGATAAATTACTAATTTCCGTGTCTATTCTTTGTTTCTCACCTCGAATGGTTTCTGCAGTTTCTTTAGCAAAAGAAAATTGGATGGCTCTGCAGTATCTTGTAGAGCATGGTCTATCGTTAATCCACACGATAATATCTTTTTTATCTTTCATAGTCATTTGATAAAGATGTCATAAACATATTTCCGTCTGAAGTTTCTCATGGTCAAATTTTTGACTGAACTGTGGTTGTCAAGAGGCACGTGAAGGTGATCTCCATTTAGTGTATAGAGTTAAGGACTTCCTTCAATATTAGTTATCTCCTCTGATGTCTTTCCTTCTCATAACCTTGTTACAAATATGGTCTAACAATTTTTGTAGTTACACACTTGCTGAGCTTTCCGTCAGGGTTTAAATCCTCTTCTTTGCCACCAGCAATTTATAATAGGGTGGAAAAACATTATGTCTCTAGTCTTTAGGGACGTGCCTCAATACTTCATATCAGTGTGTCGACAATTCTGCTTGCATAAATAATGCAAGAGCTTTATCTGGATGAAAATGTGAAGAGGAAAATCTCTCTGATATTGCTGCATAGTTTATCTCTTCTTGAGGAAATATATTTCTAATATGATCTCTCTTATACCTTTTAGCTCGATCACAGCAAGCATTCTTCAAAACTCTTTCGCGGTCTTCCAGTATTAGTGGACGTTTCGGGCAATACATTTTGGGTTAGTTCTAATTCGCAAGCTCCTTCGAGCCAATCCTTTTTCTATGAACTGCGGTCCTCGTTAAAAAAATAGGAAAATAACGTATTTCTGATATCGCAGTTTCTATTTGCTCAGAAATTAAGTTTGGGTGTTCTCTTTCAAAATATGGTCGTAGATGATGTACATCGTGACCATTAGTAATAAACTCACTACACAACACCGATTAAGGAATCGTGATTGAATCCATTTTAATATGGGGAGATGTTTTCTTTTCGTTTACTGGTTGATTAAAGAGCTAAAATTTGTTTTTCACACCTTGCACAAATGCACAATTACGCAATACTGACTTATTTTTACATGCTCTATAGGGCAACTATTGGTTTCGTGTCAAAAAACATTACGATGATGGAGTAGACTAAAAAGCGGTTTTCCTCATGCCATCCAACGGTCTGTGCGTCTGTGTGTCTGTACATCTATGCGTCTGTGCGTATGTGCGTCCGTGAGTCCATCTGTACACATTTCAACTGCCCAAACGCGTGAACGGATTGTCTTCAAATTTCTTTTTGTTTTTGAATATCTCATCTAAAACGAGTACATCCCATACAACATTTTTGAGTTATTCGAGTTTTCTCAAAAACGGCTCTACCGCTTTTGATTAAACTTTTTGATATGATTTCTTCTATGACAATAAATTTTCAGAATATTTTTTTTTTTTGAAAAATCTATCTGCTCTAGAATAAATGAAAAGTCTACAAATGAATCACAATAATTTTGATACACGATATAATTTTATTGTGGACTGTACTGGTCAAGATCACGAAACGAAGTGAAGTTGCAAAATCTCTAAATACATAATTTGATAACGCTAGACAAAATATAACACTATGTTCTCATCTCTTTAACGGGTAATTGAAATTTGTAAATTATAAGCAATGAAGTAATTTTAAGAGAGAGAGAGAACATTGAAAGTACAGTATTCAAATAAAATATAATGAACTGTTAAATTTTAAACGAAATGAAGAAAACAATAGGATAAATAAACATAATTTGGCAAACGAAAAATATAATAAATAGAGAGATTTAAAACCCATTTACTACCACTGTACCCGCTTGGGTACAGAAAATTGAACAACATTATTGATTTACCGTTGTCCTTCTTCAAATTTGTTTTGATGAAATTTGATTTTTTGTTGTTCGTTGACATGTTTTTAACAAGTAGGCGTGCAGTTTATTGTAAACAAACTAAAACGGTAGTTTTTTTTATTACTCCGCGTCAGGTGCGATTGCAATTTTCTCGGTTTTCAGAGGTTGGTCTATATTTTGCATTAGAAAAAACATTCGGTTTATCAATAATCTTTTTATGTTTTGGCAATAGTTCAAAAATTAATAATAAAATCAGATAAAGTGAAAAATCAAGTGTTCATTTATTTTTACGCTAGGTAAGTACGCGTAAAGTTAGGTGTACCCGCTTGGGTAAAATGGGAAAAACTGACATTTTTTTTTTATAGAATGGAATTCAAAGCATTCTCAACATCAACATTTTATGGAAGGAGATTCGATAATCTTCAAAATGCAATAAATGCAATCGAAGAAAATGATCGAAACGATGTGTTTGACATTGCATTTATACCACCAGATGCAGATTACAATACAGACGAGGATGAAATAGACACAGAACATTTGGATAACGATCACATACCCAATGATGTTCCAGGTAACATTGAACTTTTAATTAGGGATGAGGATTTTGATAGCGAGGACGAAGTTCCTTTATCAGTATAAGAGCCTCAATATCTGGGCAATCTTACAGCCAACCACGCTGGTCTAAAAGAGGTACTGATATGTCGATGAACCGTTCTAATAATTTTGAGATAAACAAGATCAATATGAAATGTGCTTTAGCCAACAAATCTCCAGTCGAAATATTTGAAACACTTTTTGATAACGAGGTAATGTAGTTGATCTTGAATCAAACTAGTCTTTATGCTTCTCAACATAATCATCATAACCTCAATTTCTAAAAAGAAGACTTGGGAATTTTCATAGGCATTATGTTCTACAGTGGTTATCACTCAATGCCCAGGGAATCTATGTATTGGAAATTAGATGAGGATACAAGAACCGCATTGGTAGCAAACAACATGTCGCGAAACCGTTTTTATGAGATCAAAAAATATAGATGCTCGAGACAAAATGGCAAAGCTCAGACCGCTTATGAATCTTTTGTGCCAAAAATATCAACAATGAAGCTTCATGCACGAAAAATTATCCATTGATGAAGCCATGATCAAGTATTTTGGTCACCATTCTTCGAAACAGTTCATAAGAGGAAAACCTGTTCGTTTTGGTTTCAAAAACTGGATGCTGACGAGTAGTTGTGGCTACCTATATATAACTTTGATACTTATTGTGGTGCAAAAAATGTGAACAAATGCCACTGGGATCTTTAGTTGTACTTGAGCTTCTAGAAAAAGTTCCATTTCCTTCTGACCACATTATATATTTTGACAACTATTTTACTTCTCATGAGCTTTTACGATTGTTGAGAGAGAAGGGCTTCAGAGCTACAGGGACAGCAAGAGAAAACCGAACAAAAAAATGCCCATTGAAGCTGAAAAAAGAATTCAAGAAGGAGAAAAGAGGGCATTTTGAGCACGTATACGACGTAAATAATAATATTCTTTTTGTAAAATGGAGCGATAATAGTGTTGTCACTATGGGCACATACTTCGATACTATCCAGCCCATGCATTATGTCAAAAGTTGGTCATCAGTAGAAAAAAGAAAAGTTTTCATTCAGCAGCCGATCTTTATTGCGGATTATAATAATGGTATGGGTGGCGTTGACTTACACGACCAGTGTTTTAATGTGTATAAAACAATATTTACGTCAATGCTAAGCTCTACATTGGTGAACGCTTGGAAACTATATAAGGTCTCAGATGACTCCGAAGATGACTTGCTATCGTTTCAAAGAGATATTGCTCGATATTATCTTAGAAGATATACAATTCTCCACCCTTCTACTTCAAAACGCTCCATATCTATAAGTGTTGGTTTATCTGAAGGTCACCATTTTCCAAAGAGAATTGAAAAGCCTCTTAGATGCAGAGTATGCCACATGCGAATCAGATGGGTTTGTGAGTTCTGCGACATAGTTTTGTGTGTCGAAAAAGAATGCTTTAAGAAATTTCATACACATAATTAGCAACCATATTTTCGCATTGTACCTGCTTGGGTACAGCTTAAAAACCACACTCCCTACTTAAAAAAAAACTTAAAAAAAATATTTTTGTATCCCTTTGGCACTATTTAATAAAGTTATGTTATCAAAATTTTGTCTTTGGTAATAAATGGGTTAAATTAACTGAGTTTAAGTATAATTCAAAGTATAATTCCTAAACACTATCGAACCGTTTTTTTTTAAATAATATTATTTTTTTAATTTTCAAACTATTTAAAACAAAAAAAAAATTGTAAGATATTATTTATTAACATCTAAAAACTATATTTTGAAAAAAATTCTCAGAATATCGAAAATAATAATTTTTCAAAAAAAAATTAAAGAAGTGTTCCAGTCTAAAAATAAATATATATTTTTTCTCATTCAATACATCCACACATCAGATACCCAAAAGGCTAAAATTCTCAAGCTAAGTTAATACACATAATAGCTTTGCACTACATGAACAAGTTCGTGCGATCCAGACGTGCATTTTATTTCTTAAATCCCTTATTTACATATTTTTAAGTGAAAGTTTAGAAATTCTAATAAAGCATTCTTAATCCTTAAAGGTCATAACAAGTAGGCAACACACAACAAAAACAAAGCAATAAGACTTATGAGAGCATTAAAAATTGTTTGCTTCTGATTTATATGAAAAACGCAACAGGTACAATAGGCCTGCAACGTTAGCTAATTTTTGGACTTAACTGCCAACTGAAAGATAACCCTCTTAGACTATTATTATTGGAAAATATAAAGTATAAGGGTACTACAGTCCAAAAGTATTGGTTTGGTGTTAAAAGAAAAATTGAGATTTTAATCAAAACCAACATTCCGCTGACGGAGAAGACTAGAAAAATGGTTTTCGTCATTTCGTCTGCGCGTCTGTGCGTCTGCGCATATGTGCGTCCGTGCGTCCATCTGTGCACATTTCCACTGCCCAAACGAGTGAACGGATTGTCTTCATATTTCGTAGATATGATTTTTATGTAATTTCGAAACTTGTTTTTTTTTGTTTTTGAATATCTGAACGAGTACCTCCCATACAACATTTTTTAGTTATTTGAGTTTTCTCAAAAATGGCTCTTACGATTTTGAATAAACTTTTTGATATGATCTGTTCTATGACAATAAATGTTTAGAGTTGTTTTTTGAAAAATCTATCGAGCCGTTTAAAAAAAAAAAAATTTGCTGAGTTGCTTGGTCTGATTTCAGCGATGTTATTTTGCTTTTTGATTCTTTGCCTCTTTAGCATGCCGGCTGATTACCTTGAAAGTTAACACATTTTGCTTTGTATTCTTTGCTTAGCGGGCAGTTTTTAGTCGCATGTTTTCCTTCACACTTTACACAAACAAACTCACGGTTTGAGTTTTGAGTGCAGCCAAATGCTTGGCAGCGTTTACATTGCGGAACAATTTTCGCTTTTCGCAGTGGTTCAATATTTTTGAGTGTGGCCAAATGCTTGGCAGCGTTTACATTGCGGAACAATTTTCGCTTTTCGCAGTGATTCAATTTTAACTTTTATGCCCATAATGGATCAAATATTATAGATATTTTCAAAACTTTTTTTTCTATCAAAAAATAGCATAAACAAAGGTGAAATTTCTAAATCTGAAGACCTCAATCTTTACGATCCGATTATCAAAACTCAAGAAATAAGCTTTTTATGTTAGGAATTTCGGGTCTATGTTACTTTTGATATAGGTACTATTTCAAGTTATGCATTCGTACAAAAAAAAGTTGAGATAACAATCAAACATGACATTACGGTCCGACAATTCTGTCTTAATGTCTGTCTGCCTGTATGCACAGAAGCCACAGCCGGTCGATTTACTTCAAACTTGGTATGTGGCGTTTTTCAGAGAATTTTTTTTTTTTAACAAAAATAACGGTACCTGTCATATACTGCTTTAAGAAAAACTCATTTTTCCTCTGTTTCTGATTAAAAAAATCATCATTATATTTTTGGATAAGGTCTAACTTTAAATGAAATATTTTTTTCAAAAACCGGTATTAATGGTACCGTTTCTTTTAATTCTGATTTTCTTCTTCATGACTCAATCAATTTCAACCCTTTTTATTACGTAAAAGATTTTAAGTTGCCGTAATAATGTTTAGTTAAGAAAATTTCGAATTTTTTTTTTGATTACAAAAAAATTTGTTTTTTTTTTTGAAAATCATTTTTTCGAAAACTACTTAATATTTTAAGAAGCTGTTCAAGTCATTTGAAAATCGAATGTTATGCTTTTTTATTTTTTTTTTCTAAAACTGCATTTAAAAGCAAGTACCTACGTGCGATCCAGCGGTGCAATTTATTTGGAGAGTTTTCAGACTAGAAAATCAAACAAAATATGAAACAGAAATGTCTCCACAATGGTTAGCTTAAATAGCATTCTATTAATCGGATCGTCAAGGTATTGGTCTCCAGACATAGGAAACATTCCAAACAAATAGTTCCAATATTAAAAATGTCAATTGAAGTGGAAATGTCTTTCTCAGATTAATTGGAATTATCGCATTTTTCAATCCCGAAAACCATAGAATACCGTGAAAGAAACTTGCCAGACTTACGAATTTGAAATCAGGACTCTGATCAAACGAAAGCATTTTTTGCATAGATGTGCACAGTGCAGTAGCTATAAATTATTTAAATATTTTACAACGAAATTGAAATAAAATTACAAAAAAATGCGAGAAAGACAAAAACAATTGAAAATGTCAAATCCAATGACACATGAAATTTCAAATCCATAAACCTAGGAATAGAACCCAAAACATCAAGGTAGATTTACATTAAGGTTTGCTCACATTACTCAAATCTGAAGTTGATGAACATGTTGTTGAATTTGAATCCCCCTTAATGAAGAATCAACTCAAAATATTAAGGGTTTTTTAAGTAGTTGAGCTCTTACAATAATATTTTGAAACAAAAAAACGTTAAGGGTAGGTTTACCCGAGCAGCCAGCCAACTCGAATTTCATTAAATGAACTTAAATGTGTTAGTGAGCTCTACTCTTCACCGAATATTTTTTTTCATCTCAAACTAGAATTCGCAAAAAACAGAATCACGATCATAGAGTTCCTGTATACCGCGACTCACTCAAATTTAATTTTATGTGAGTACAGGACAACTCTTTAATTCAATTCAATTTTTCTCTTATTTTTCTACCCGTGAATACGTGTGAAAGGTGAATTAAAAAATAAAATGGCATTTCCACCTCGAAACGGGTTATCTTATTTCCAAACAAATCTATTCTTCTCATTTGGTCATCCATCATTCAGCTCACAATACTGGTATTTCATTGAAAACCCAATCCAGCTTTCTCTGTTATAGCCAGTGTCGCACTTCCTTACAAAAAAAAAAAAAAATTGTTTGAATTTCCTTAGCTTTTAATTCATAAATAATTATGAAATTATAATACAAAAAATCATACTTAAAGTAGTTTCTATTGATTAGGGTTAAAGAACTCAAATTTTACTTAAAATACTTTTTTCTTCAATTTTTTAATTCAACGGATTCTTTTTTAAATTTAAATTCACCTCTCAACCCTTATTGCGCACTGAAAACAATTTCGCCCAAAGTACACAATTTGTTGTGTTGGTGCAATTTAAAATGCACGGGGAACCACAATACATGAAAAATGTGGACTATTGGTGTATGATCACGATCACGCACATGAAGGAGAAAAAAGCAATATACGCAGACGCAAGCAGAGCTGGTAGAAAATGAAGCAAATTCATATACATGCTATGTGCATGTATGAAGGAAAAAAAATAAACAAGAAAATAATATATTCCACGATAAACAGAAAACAAGGTATGCTCATTAGATTTTTAGCAGCTTTTGTGTGACGTCATAGTCATCTTTCTCATTGGCAGTTCGCCGGAACGTCAGTTATCAATTTGGACAAAACATTTTTTTTATTGAAAACAACAACAATGAAACTGAAAAAAACTCGATTGTCAGCATCGGAGATGATCGGAGATGAATTCTACGTCATCAGTTTTCCAAAATGGCGACGTGGCGTTCATAATAAGCATACCTTGTTTTCTGTTTATCATGATATATTCCTTTCTTCACTTTTGACACATATTTGTACATACAGGGTCCCAAAAATCAACGTCGAAACGAAAACAGGTGATTGGGTAGGTGGTGACAGTTATCAGAAAAATAATAAAAAAAAAAATCTTAGCCATGTATTTTGTGAGTTATAGGGCATTCGAAAAAAAATCAAAAACTGGTCACGGTTTTTCAAGTGCCGTGATTACAACCCTCAATTTTTCTTAATTTTTTTTTGTTTTGGAACGTGGAATAATCCTGCTAACAATTGCATTTAAACACACCAGCTCCAGTTTTAAAGAAATTATCACTTTGTTACCAACTAAGTACTCGACATTTTGTCATGACCCTGTAAAAAAAATGTATTACTAAATTTTGGCAGTTACCTTAAGAGTTGACCGAAAGGATAGGTTTTTACACTATTTTCATTAAATATTATAAACCTATGGTAAAACGTAGCCTACCAACAATTACTTTTCTGAGTATTCATTAAGCTACTTTAATCTTTTAAAAAGTCAGCACTTCTACTACGAAAAATATAAGTTCAGTTCTGAAATGGTACACAAAAAAGAATAATATGAAAAAATTAGTTAGTTAAAAGCAATCGGATTTCTTAAGAAAACCATTTTTATTTCCGTTATTTATGGAATATTCTCAAAAGTGTTGTATCATTTTTAAATGAGAATTGAACATGAACATGCCAACTTAAGGTAAATGGTCAAAATTTTGAGTATCTACTTAGTTGGTCAAAAAGGTGATATTTTCTTTAAAACTGGTGCAGATGTGTTTAATTTTTTTTAATGCAATTGTAAGGTTCCAAAACAACAAACAAAATTGAGAAAAATTAACGGCATTTGAAAGACCGTCACATGGTGACCATTTTTTTGATATTTTTTCTTTAATACCCATAATTCAAAAACTAAATGGCTACTATTTTTTATTTTTTTTTCTGATAAGTGTCACGACCTACCCTATCACCCGTTTTCGTTTCAAGGTTGACTTTTGGTACACTCTGTAGGTATATGTACACATTTTTTTCTTTCAGATATCTTAATTATGAAGAGTATTGTTACAAATGTAGGAGCGACACACCCAGACGAAAAGACACATGTAGGTCTTTGGTTATGTATGATTAATGACTAAAGCTCTGAACCCTTTCATCCGAACATCGAACTTTCGAACTTCGAACGAAACGAAATGGAACGAAACGAAATCTGTCTATATCTATCTCTATCTGACTGTGTGTATTTGTCTCTTTTGCTTAACAAAACTGGAGATCTCTGGAATCTTCGAGAAGAAATGAGAGGAGTATAAATACAAGGTCGGAGAAGGAGATCGGGACAGTTTATTTTTGACAGTGAATAAGTGTTTGTGAAATTGCAATTTGGAAGTGTTATTTCTTGTAAATTGTAAAGAGTGATAGTAAAACAGTTTGTTATAGACAAAAGTGTTTGTTGATTAGAGTGTAAATAAAAGTGGAAATGAGTTTTATTTGAACTCAGAACACATCTAAAAACTAAATTTTGAAAAAAATATTGATTAGTTATCGAAAAAATGATAAAAAAAATTAATGTCATAGAAGAAATCATATCAAGAAGTCTAATCAAAATCGTTAGAGCCGTTTTTCAGAAAACTCGAATAACTCAAAAATGTTGTATGGTACCTACTCGTTCACTCCTTGATGATGAGATGAGATATTAAAAAAAAAACAAAGTTTCGAAATTACATAAAAATCATCACGTTCTTAAGCTCCTCAAATGTAAATGTTTGTTACTGTTTACTTACTTATAGTATCTGTGGGAAAGAAAAAGCAGTGATAATGGGCTAAAAAATTGTGTGTTGTTACTGGTTGAATATTTTTATAAATGCCGGTAAAGAAGTATAACTTCAAAAACTAGCCTACTTATCCATAATTTAAAACTAACAATATCCATTGTGACTACCTATTTGATTTCAATTCGAAATTGAAAACTGATGTACATAATATGTACTCGTACATATGGCTTATTATTTGTTTTGCTACAAAGTCGCTTGAATGTTTTGTCTGCTCTGGAAATTAATGTGACATTGGAATAGCAGCTTACGATGTCATAAATGGATTATAAAAAAAATCACAACTTGATTTTCTTCTCTAGTCATCAAAAGAAGCTATCTAAGCCATTGCATATCGTATAACAGGCTTCGAATAAGAAGTACATATGTACTTCTTATTCAAAGATTCCAGGTGCACAGAATTCTGCATAATGTATTCAAAGATGTTATTAAACAAATACGTTAGGTACACATTTCAAGACTCAACCACCCTTAGAAAAGGTGTTGTTAAGATTAAGAAATACAGGCGGCAGATGTTTTTTTTTTAACGTTCGTCATAAACATCATTTTAACAACAAAAGGAGAAGAACAAAAATATATAATGCCTTGTATGAGGGATTCTCTGAATTGAAAAATTTTCGTTTAACAAAGTAAAAATAATATCACAGGGAGCTAAGAAATCCTTAGTTTGGACAGAAGCAAAATATACATGTCTTATAATTTTATAGCAATCCCTTTCCTTTGAATAATTGTTGAATATTTTTGTTTTTCGATTTTAAGCCTATTAGTTTGAGATTTGAAATTCTTGCAGACCATGGTGGGGCAATTGCGAGTTATCTTATAGTGCAATAACATTGCAGTTCTTTTCTTTTAAATAATTACCTTATCAAAATAAATTGCTGGCACTAAGATAGATCTTACTTGCCTTATACTAAAATGTCATGCTTATGAAAGTTTATATTTATGTATCCATCTGCTGGGAATAGTGCATCTTAAGTGCAGAGGACAACAAGTAAACCATCTTAAACCAAACTATTTGGTATCGTGGGATGAAGGACTGAAGATGCATCTTGGTCCAAACAATTTTTTTCGGTAAGGTTATTATTATTATTAAAAGAACTGCATTGATGTTGCACCCCAATTTATTTATGTATTTATTTATTTACTCTTCTTTAAGTACATAAACTTTTTAAGATTAACATAAATATAAGCTTATATTACAAAAATATATTACAAAATTAAATAATAATATTATTAAAATATAATATACCTATTAAAAAAGTATAGTTAAATTGTAATTTTTAATAGCTTAGAAACTGATTTCTTAAAAATAAATCTATTTGATTGGAAGTCGATTTGATCAGAAATTGAGTTGAAAACTGAACAGGATTTAGAGATTGGTTCACATTGACCATAATTGGTTCTATGAAACGGAATATAAAAAAGTTGTCATCACGAAGGACTCTAGCAGGAGCATGAATAGGAAATAAAGCGAGCAAAGGGACACAATTAATCTGGTTACAAATCACATCTCTAGAAAACATAACTAAATAACACTGACGTCTAGCACGAAGCGAACACAAGTCAATCAGTTGACACCTTACTTCATAAGAAGGCATTGAACCATTGATCCAGTATAGCTTCCATAAAGCAAATCAAATTTTCTCTGTACAGATTCAATTCTTCTTTCGAATTCCTTTTAAGAAAACCTAATAAACTATTGCTTTGGATATGATATAATCATAATGGCTATTGAAATTAGATTTACAATCCAAAATAACACCTTGTTTCAACTCAGAATCTCCATTTATATAAATGAAGTTAATAGGGCTGTAAGATCTCGTAAAAAATAACGAAAGACACTTACTTATGTTGAGATCAAGACTATTTTTCTTGCACCAAATTTAATTCCGACTGCAATAAGTCACAATCGGAAATTGATTTTATTGATCGAAATAATTTTAAATCATCAGCATACAGTAAACACGAAGAAGACAAAACAACACTAGGAAGATCGTTGATAAACAAGAGAAAAAGAAGAGGACCATGATGGCTACCTTGAAGTACTCCAGAATAGTTGAAAGTTTTGAACCAATAACTACAAACCGCTTTTAGTCCATCAATGCAAAATTGGATGAAATCCTATGAGCTCAAATTTTTGTAATAGAAATGTTGAACCCTATCGAAGGCTTTAGACAAATCTGTATAAATAGTATCTACCTGATATCCTTCTTCCATTTTATTAAAATCCATGCAGTACATCAGATAATCCATTTTTTACCGATTCATAAAGTTTATTTTTTACGATGGCTTCAAAAACTTTGAATCAATTGTAGTTTTGAAATGGTTCTATAATTAGTAACCAATTGTTTTGAGCCAGCTTTATGAATCGGTGTTATATAGGATACTTTCCATTCATCCAAAATATCACCATTACGAAGCGAAGGTTGAAAAGCTTTGTAAGAGGTTTGACCAAATTTTCTTTGCACTTCTTAAAGGACAAGGGGGACATGTTGTTATAGCCAGTTTTGCCAGATGATTCCAGAACAAGAAGTTGTGCAACAACCTCTTATTCAAGAATTAAAAAATAACCAATATCAAAAAATGAACTATTGTTATCATTTTGAATAAAATGAGACAACGTTTTTTTAACGAAATTCGACTGAAAAATTCAGAAAACATATCACAAACTACCTGTTCATTAGATGCTAACTTATCATTATAACTCATGTTTGACGGAAGACCATACGATTGTTTTTTATTATTCAGAAAATACCAAAATACTTTAGAATTACTCTTAATGTTATCCTCAATACTCCATAAATACTGTTGATAAGAATTTTTTTTTTTGAATTTCAGATTCTTTTCTACAGTGCAAATATTCTTCCAAATAAGCATTACTTGTATTTTTTACATTGAGAAGTTTCCTAAGTTTATTTTTAAGTTTTCTAAGACGTGAGTTGAACCAAACCGGTTTGTAGCCTTGCTCCGGAATTTCTTTTCAATAGTACAAAATTTCTATAAGACTCTTTCAGAATTGATTTAAATAAAGCAACACAAGTTGATAGCCTATTAGATGTAAATACCTAATCCCAGTTCAGTCCAGAAAAATAGGAGTTAATAGGTTCATAATAAGCTTTATCAAAATTATATACCACTGAAAAAGGGTCATTAAACTCCATTGTATCAAAATTTAAAAATTTTATTTCATTTTCCAGAGCTATAAGATGTACAGAATTATCTACAAAAGGCGATTTAGAAATTTCAACATTAACATCAATATCATTAAAAATCAACTTTTTTTTTTAATTTGTTCTAAGGTTAATGGTATGTGAATAAAGAACAAATAATAATTGACCTCAAAGACCTACAAACAAAACAATTTGTATGAGGTATCAATTTTTTAACGATTTTCATTTTCATTTTCCAAGGATTTATTTAAATAAGAAATAAAATAGCATATTTCATTTGAAGCTCATGTCACTATCATTTAAAAAATTGTTTTGTCATACTAGGGAAAATTTTTATGTTTTTAGTTGCTCTATAGGGCAAGTATTGGTTTCGTGTCAAATAAAAAAATTGAGGTTTTAATCAAAACCAACATTAAGATGATGGAGAAGTTCGAAAAAGTGGTTTTCGTCATGCCGTCCGTCGGTCTGTGCGTCTGTTCGTCTGTGCGTCCATCTGTACACTTCTCCACTGCCCAAATGCGTAGACGGATTTTCTTCAAATTTGGTACAGACAATTTTTACGTAATTTCAAAAATTAATTTTTTTTTTGTTTTTGAATATCTCGTCTAGAAGTAATACCTCCCGTATAAAGGTTTTGAGTTATTGGGTTTTTCTCGAAAATGGCTCTAACGATTTTGTTAAAAATTTGTGTTTGTATTATGTTCAGTGATTACAACAAAACTGCATTTTTAGTTGTTCTCAAAAAATACGAATAACAGAAATATGAGGAACACAATTTTCGGGAAATTTTTCATTTCTTTTAGTTATTTCCGTATTCTATCATTACTGGTTCAACTTGTTTCGTTCAAAACTTGTCACCAGGTCGTTTTCATCATTTTAAAAAGTATTATGTATTTATTAAATAAAATTTAACTAAAAAAAAAAAAAACTGTTTTAATGTAAATTGGCAAACAAATTGGGGGAAGGAAAAGTAAGGAAGGGTTTTAGAAGAAAGAAAAATGATTTTTTAAGCTACTAATGAACTGGTTTAAGTTTTGAATTTGTTTAATTTGAATCGGAAGAGAGTTCCACAGTATTACTGTATGTACAAAAAACATTCTTTTACTGTTGAGAAAACTAAATTGAGGAATAAATAAATTGAATGTTCTTTCATATATGCATCTATAGATTTTTTCATATAAATATTTCGGTTTTTTTAAAAAAAGATACAATTACGAATATCAATGTATGTCTGGATGGAACACCCAAGAAGGGGTGTTCGTATATCCGAGATGTGATCAAACTTACGGCTTCTATAGATGTATCTGAGGATGGCATTATGAGCAAGTTCCAATTTACGACGGCTTTTGTTGTCAGGATTTGGGAAAATATTTTCGGCATAAAAAAGTATCGGTCTCAATAGAGTTAGCCAACCTCAACCGAATGTTTTCGTGAGTATAGCAACTGCTAGACCAAAGTTGTCGAAGGCCACGGACTTTCTTACAGAGAGGAACTATATTCTTGTTTAACATGACTGCTGGAAAATTAGTGAAATCATAGGAAGATTTAGAGACTACTAAATATTGCGTTTTATCTGGATTGAGTGTTATAAGGTCTTGTCTGGTCCAAATCGAAATATTTTCGAGATCCTCATTTAACCTACTCACCGCATCCGTCAGAAGTCCAATTGGGCGCGAAATATAAATTTGGACATCATGTGCATACATATGGATATCAACAAATTTACAATTTAAAATGATATCGTTGATAAAGAGCGAGAATAGCAATGGTACCAGTATAGAGCCTTGTGGGATTCCAGATATTAAAGGCAAAAGACCTGAAGACCCAACTTTTGTTTTAACCTTTTGTTAACCTTTTGTAGGAACCTGACAGAAAATTTAGCATAAGTAATGAATTTATCGGATGAACTAAATCCATACTGAGCAATAAGTTTGTTATGAAGTATGTTAAAATCAATGGAGTTAAACGCTTTTGAAAAGTCTAATAGACACAGAAGCGTAATTTCATTTTTGTCAAAATGTTCACGAATGTCGTCTGTGATTTTCAGCAACGCAGTATTACAACTATGATACTTACGGAATACAGATTGAAACGGCGTAAGGAGGCTATTATTTTCAATGTAAGATACAATTTGCTTTTTTATAGCTATTTCAGTAATTTTTGAAAGGCATGGTAAGATGCTTATAGGTCCAAAATCTTAACATTTCATAGCAAGTCGTATTTTTTTGGAATAGTATGAACTATAGCCGACTTCCACGCACTAGGGAAAACCGATGTAGTTAAAATATGATTTATTATATGTGTAAGAGACTTTATTGCAAAAGGGTGTACACATTTTAAAAATTTCAGAGAAATACCATCGGAGCCGATAGACGAAGGCTTTACTTCCTTAACGACAAGAATAACATCTGATTCGGTAACATGCCTAAAATTGAATTGGTTAGAATGCTGAACATCTGTCAACAGAATTTGATTTAAAGGAATATTTGACCACGTATCGGCAAAAAATTTGTTAACTTCATCAGGACTAGAACTGCATATGGTATCGACTCTAGACACAACATTAAATTTTAAGATTTTCCCATAACTTAGACGAAGGAAGTTTGATGTCAAATTTCTTTAAGAAAAATTCAGATTTTGCTTTTTTTAGAGCTGATGTTACGAAATTTCTTAAGTACAAATAATTACCTCTTGAAATGGGGTTGGAATCAGTTTTCCGGTTCTTATAAGCCTTATCACGGAGATTTTAAAGCTTTCGGATATCGGGTGAGAACCATGGGCTTTTATTATTTGAGATAATAACTTTTTTTTTGGGAACATGATCATCAAATAAGGTGTTTATAATGACTAAAAAATGATTGCATTTTTCATCTACACTTGGAAAGTATTCACAACCAATCCAATTAGAAGACTGTGCAGCACAATACAAATTGTCTTAATTTATCCCTCTATAGTCCTTAAATTCAAAAACCTCTACGTTGCAACGTGAGGGTTCCTCACAACGCGTTGGGTTCCTCACAAAATACATCACAAAATACAATACTGTAAGTTATAAGTATAAAGTCGTGTGCCGAAATCCCGGAGTTCGACATTTGGTCAAATTGTATCACATTATTCACATTAAAAACTATAAAGTTATCAATCAACGTAGGGCAATGAATGGAGAAATGAAAAGGGTAAGTTGTATTGACTATATCATGGCCTATAGAAGCTACGAGTTCGGGAAATGATCTACTTACACTATCATCAACAAGAAGGTTATTATTGAAGTCACCACAGATAATGATATCTGAATACTGTATGCAGAAGTTAGTTAGATCAACAATTCGAACATATGGAATCTCCGATGAGGGTTGTAGACACAACCAACTAAACACTTACTAAACGAATCACTTAACTCAATAAATAAGTACTCCACGTTAGAACCAGATGATTGGAGAATAATTTTTGATTTTAGGTAGGATTTAAAGTATATTCCAACACCACCACCTCTAACGCTCACTCCATCATTGCGAATGACTGTATAAGCAGCTTATGTTTTGATCAGAAACATTTTCATTCAACCATGTCTCAGATACACATAGTACGTCACATCGTTTAACAGCAACCATATCGGCAAACTCATCAAAACTCGATCTCAAACTACCGCAATTTAGATGACAGATTTTTAAACCAACAAATTGATTGCAAATAACGTTGAAGTAAACAACTAAAACAAAATTAAAAATTTCCAGAAAATCGTGTTCATCATACTTCCGTTATTCGTATTTTTTTGAGAAAAAATTAAAACGCAGTATTGTTACAATCACTTATATCGTAACATACACCAAGTTTAAAAAAAATCGTGAGAGCCGTTTTCGAGAAAAATCCAATAACTCGAGACAGTTATATGGGAGGTATTCGTTGTACATGAGATATTCGAAAACGAAACAAAACCTTGGAAATTACAAAAAAGTAACCTGTACCAAATTTCATGCAAATCCGTCAACCCGTTTAGGCTGTGGCTCTCTGGCATGACGAAAACCACTTTTTTGGACTTCTCGATCATCGTAGTGTTGGTTTTTGATTAAAACCTTTTTTACGTTTTTAGTTTTTCTCAAAAAACACGAACATGGGAGAAATAGCGTTGCCTTTTATTTTTTTTTTTCAATTCTTTTTCATTTTGTTTTTTGTGAATATCTCGTAAGCGGTTGAAGCGATTTTGACTAAAACTTTTGCACAGATATTTCATATAACCTTAAAGAATTTTATTAAGTTTAAACAAAATACGAAAAAAATAATATATTAGTTTAATAAGCAGAAAAATCAAAAACAAGAATAGAAAAGATTACTGTCACAATAATAAAGAAAACAATATTTTTTTTTCAACTTAATCGGATGACTACTTTCTAAGATCATCACGAACAAACATCAAAATCGTTTCGGTGTTATATAATAGTATAGATTAACAATATAAGATGCAAGTTTAGCGGAGAAAAAATTTCTTTGATTTTTCGTTTAAAGAAAACTAATAATTTCCCGGAATTTTAAATTCAAACATTGTTTTAACTACTTCCTCTATCTGCCTCTGTGGGCGGATTAGATAGTGTTGAATCTCAGAATCATTTTCCAAAAAAAAATCTCATCCAAATACGTCCTACATCGATTTGTAGCGCAATTTGAAGCTAAATATGTATGAGAAACGTATTTTCTAAAAATGCAGATTATAATAAAAAATGGAAAGAATTTTGATGCAATGAATTCGAATCTGACGTCAGTTTTTTTTTTTTTAATTACCACATAATAAAAAAAAATCGAAAAAAACATAAAAAAAATGGCGGTTTTCAGAGTTTTGTGTAATTAATTTAAAATTTTGTAGGGGCTTACGATTAACTGATATCAGATTAGGCTTCAGAACATAAAAACAAGTAAAATAAAATGCATGACTATATCGCACGAACTTCTCTTAGGTTCAAAGTTGCTGTGTACGTTAAAGCTTCTTATATCAAGTTCTTATAAATAAATAATTTTATAAGAACAATCTTTATAAAAAGTGCAAGAAAAAATAAAATCCATTACTAAAATTACATAAACTTCGTCTTAAATTGTTTTGAGCTACAAACTGAGTATGCCATTTGATTTGATCAAGAAATATAAATTTAAAAAATTTAAAATCGTTGGAGCCGTTAAAAAAAAAAAGTTCTTTATATATAAAATTTCTTAAACCTTGTTAAAAAAAAAATTGGTATGCCGTTCTTAACAAAATATTAATGCACATCTAAAACCAAAATTTCAAAAAAATACAATCACCCCTTTTCGAAAATTAGTTTTTGCAACAAAAAAAAAATTGAAATTTTTTTAAAAATCCACAAATTATGTTTTTGAAGTTTTTGATATTAAATAATTTTCAGGTAATTAACAAACTTCCGTACAAATTTTATCAAAATCGGTTAAGTCGTTTAATAGAAACTCAACAATGAAAAAAACGGTTCTATGGTAGGTACCGTTATCAACATTTCTAAAAATATTTCCTTCATTCCAAAAGTACGGCCTTACTAACAAAAGTAATTACAATTTTTTTTGTCAAAATTGCTGCCGCCATTTTTGATTTATGATTTTTGAACCAAATAATTTGAAGAAAATTGCTTCATGGGTTTAGGTTGTAGCTCGAGGTATACACAGACTGACGGACAGAATTGCGAGACCCACTTTTTTTGCATTCTCTGTCATCGTTATGTTATGTCTGATTGTTATCTAGAGTTCTATTTTTTTTAACGAATCCTAAACTTGCCCTATAGTACCTACCTATATCGCAAGTAAAAAGATGTGATTGATAGTAAAACCTTCAAATTGTTCTCTTAATTTCCTTCTGAAAGTCTTAAGTTATTGAGTTCGCAAGTAATATTGTCGGCTTTTTTGAAAGTCTCTCAACGCGATTAGTTATTATAAGCCCATAAAAGCCAAAGCCAGAATGATCCAACTACCTTAAAAAAAAATACTTACTTATACCCTTAAGACATGTGCCACACCTATAGATTTTACCAAAATATTTGTTTTATAATTTCATTAATCATCACCTCCCTGTTAAATCTCGAAAACCATGACTCGCTTACACGTGATTTCTTGTGATTTTTGAGATAAGTTATACAATGCCAAGACACAGATTTTGATAAAAAAAAAATTGCCGGTTAGCATTCATTCCGAGGTATTTCAATGATGTTTTTGGTGCTCATCCCACTATTTTCACTACCCCTCAAAAAACACCTTTTTACCCTATATTTATATACATACTTATATATTTTTATGGACTATTTTAATTCTTGGTTTACATGGTTAGTACAACATTCATACCAAATTTTATCTTTGTACCATCACTTTTAAAGAGTTTTTGGTAATAAGTTTACTGTTGTACTGATAATACAAGACGCTTTATGTAAAAGGCCATAATTTTTGTCATAGTAGTCCGATTACCTTCATATTAGTCTCGGCATTAGTCTTCAGCATTAAAAAGTACCTTAAAGTCATTTGCCAAATGTTTATTTTATACCGACATTTTTTTCATTAATTTTATAAACCTATAACTTCTGTTTCAACCTTGAAAACAGCGACTCGCGGACATGTTATTCATTGTGACATTTGAGGTAAGTTATAGAATGGCAAAACAAAGCTATTGAAAAAAAAATGCCCCGTTAGCATCCATTGCGCAGTTTACCATTTTTTTTTTTCCTTATTTAACTGTATTATATGGGTATGTTCTTTTTTACATTTCTTTTAAAATTATAAATTTTTATAAATTGTTTAATTGTATTGTATTTATAAGGCTTTCACAGCAACTTTGACCATAAGAGCAAAAATGTTCATTTGATTTTATCTGGTTTGAAAGCAAGGTTGTTTGCATTGTGTTTTACTTGTAAGATGATATGTAAGTTAATGGCATGCAATACCTACAGCTTTTATAACAAATAAATGTGCAATTCTTTAGCACAATTTAAATAAATACGAGATAACAGGTAATGATGGTAAATGTTAAAATTAACTAAGTACATTGTCAGTTTAATAAATATAATTTTCCGTATTATGTTTCCTTAATAATTGAGGAAGTCTTGCGTAGACGTTATAAGTAAGAGCTATTGTTCTCAATGACAGTATGTTAACACAATTTGTATGTTTTGTAAATGAACATGAAAGCACATACGTCATATAAATATATACATACATACAAACATTCTTAATTAGCAATCAGTTTGCAGTATCATTGATATAAAAAGCAACACTCATTTTACTTCAACTTCCACTCGTCATATAATGTCAAAAGCTGCCTTGGGTGAAAAGCTTAACAGTTGAGAAAGTTTGAATGCTTTTCACTGTACTGTTATCACTCCTTCATTTCTACACCAAGATGAAGTGTCATCATTGTGAGCGAAAAGGGAATTATGGCGTTAATAGAGCTTAAAGTGGACTGCTCCCATTTGTTTTATTACTTTTCATACATCATTATAAATGTCTTGTAGGTATAGGTACGTTTTTCATTTAATAACGTTCTTTTCTCAGTTTCCTTACCTACAAACCTTTGGCTGGCTTTTAAACACTAAGGGTCAGTTACATCTATCAATGAATAAAAAATTATTTTTTTGAAAAAGAATATTGTGTGTTACTCCCTTCCAGAAAACGGTTTATTAATTCATCTTTTTAAAAGGTATGTAGGTACCTAGTTAGTTCTAAGTTTTTAATGAATTGTATTTTAGTTTAAGTAAGCTACAATAAATATTGTAAGTTTATGGCAAATTTGAATTTTGAATACATGGTAGTAAAAACTAACAACGTACTTGTTTGATCATGCAAAGATTCTAGTATTTAGCAAGATTGTTATTACATTAATTAATTGTACATAAAATGCACGACTAGATCGCACGAACTTGCTCTTGTAGTCCAATGCTATTATATGTATTATCTCAGCTTCAAAATGTTAGCTTTTGGTGTAGGTATTGAGAGATATACACAAATTAGCAAAAATAAATATTTATTTTTAAACGGAACACTTTTTATTATTGGGTCAGTGAGTTATTTTCAAAATTTAGTTTTTAGATATTGATAAATAATGTCTTAAAAATGACATCTAATTTTTTTTTCAAACAAAAATGTCTGGATACGACACTGTGCCGATTATTGTCTCATTTAAATGTGAAGAGGAGAGGACTACAAGTTGGGATTTGGAACTTCTGCCCAACTCCAATTGATAAAAACATCCACCTCTAAAAACAAAAGACAATTGGATGTACTACTTCTTTTGACCGGTGAAAATGATAATAGTCTGAACAAAATTGAAAGCTGTACTGAAGAGGCATATCAAGATCTGTACCAAAATAGACAGAAACAAAAAGAATACATTGAGCCTTGGTAATGATAAAGAATTTATGCATCCGAGAAACCTATTTTACGAGTGGCTTAAGCGGCCCATACGCACAACACTTGTGCACGCACCGGTGTTATAACATCGGTGTGGCATTCCGCCATACACACGACAACAATCGAGACACCGACACCAAAAATCAAAGAAGTTTGATTTTAGGAACACCGTGTCTGAAACCCAAATCGGTTTGCACTCCAGCCCATACACAGAACACATTTCAGTACACCAATACCGGTGTGTGCACAAGTGTTGTGTGTAAGGGCCGCTTTAATGAACGCAGACGGTTTAACAATGGCTTCGCAAGAAACTTATGCATTGACTATAACAAAAGATATAAATCAATTTGTAAGGAAAAGAAGAAAATTTAATATAAAGCACAGGCTTACAATGTATCTATGTGTAACAACTCATCTGAATTTTGGAACCTTGTTCACAAGCTTAATGAAAAAAAAAAATATATTATCAGTCGTGGACTTGACACTAATATGTATATTGCAAATGCACTTCGATCAGTTGCTGAACCCAGTCACTAAAAAACATGATACAATGCGCTGAACCGGGTTACCAGGATAATAATTTGGATGGGCCAATACAGCGAGAAGTTCAGGCGTCGTTACGGGTGCAAAAGGATGGAAAGGCGACAGGTTCTGATAGAATACAAGCGGAATTGTACAGATATGGCACAGAAGAGCTAATAATAAACCTAACAAGAGTCAATAATCAAATACTAAAGCAAGGAACTATACCACAGCATTTCAAAGATGTCTCGATTTTCCGAATCCACAATAAAGGTAACATCGATGAACCTTCAAACTTCAGAGGAATCTGCTTTTTGAATGCATCGTACAAGATCTCTACTGAAACACTTTTAAAGCGATTGAATGCATGGATAGACGCCAATAAACTTCTAAGTGGGTTCCGAGCAGGAAAACCTACTAGAGACCACATTTTTGTCCTCCGTAGCATTGTTGATTCGTTTCTTTCGAGAAAAAAGAAACGGTTTACATTTTTTTGTCGATTTTCAATCAGCGTTTGACACAGTAGACCGAAATGAAATGATGTATAAGCTATTTACATCAGGAAAAATGTGTATATGGATACAAGACCAGCGATTTGGAAAGGCGAAAACATATCCGAGTGGTCTCAGATGAATCCAGGAGTGAGGGAGGGTTGTGCTCTTAGCCCGCTGTGTTCGCGCTCTTCATCGAAGTTGTAATTATTGAGGCATTACCAGGAGGTGTAGAGTATGCAGGTACTTCCATTTAAGAACTCCTTTTTGCAAACAACATTAAATTGCTTGCTATTACACCAGAGGCACTCCAGCTCATGATAAATAAACTGTCTGATTACTGTATGCGGTGGAATTTGGTGGTGAATTTGAATAAGTCCAAAGTGATGGTATTTAAGAATGGTGGTGGCAGATTTAGCGCGAATGAAAAATGGTGCTGCAATAACGAAATAATTGAAGTTGTTAAGGAATACAAATATCTAGGAGACTATTTCACCAAGAACCTAAGTATGGAAAAACATCTAACCCAAAAGCTTTTAAAAGCAAAAACCACTGTAAATGTAGCATGGAAACAATGTTTTAGCAACAAAGATATCGCACATAGCAGCAAATTTAAGGTGTTTGAGGCAGTGTCCCAATCAGTACTCTTTTATGCACCTCAAGTATAAAGGGGAAGGAAATATGCTCCAGTGGAAAAACTGCTCACGTTTTATATAAAGCAAATTTTTCACCTTCCTAACGGCATCCCAAGTTATGATAAAGCTTATTAAATTTTCTAAAAAAAAGATTGTAGTTTTTGTTTATAAAAAAAAAACTATATCGGCAGTTAATGTAACCATGTATTTTTGTTTCGGTTTTTCACTTTATCTCAGAAACGGCTTTTCGTATCAAAAAAGTTTGATCTACAATAAGCCTTATTAAATTTTATGAAAAAAGCTCGTTCACATTTTTTCGTACCTGCAACTACTACAAAATAGCGGCAGTGAAGTAAAACATGCGGCCGATATGAAGCGGTTCTTCACTTTTATATGTAGCTAACCAAGAGTCTGGTTCTCCAGAATGGGAGTTGTGCATAGAGGTAGCTTCCCTACCACGGAAATAAAACTTGTTCCAAAAAAATAACAAGCCTCTAAATCGAATGATCTCAATTTTGACGCAACCAGTAAACGAATCAAGGACAACGAATTTCGGATATGTATAACAATTAGTGGAAAAATTGGATAAGCTAAGGACTGACGTAACAGCTATCCAGGGGCTACGGTGAATAAAATCGTGTGACATCTGCGAATTGCTTCATGGATCAGGGACAGCTGATGTTTGAAGACTAAAGCGGCATATACACTCGTCAAAATCTCATCAAGCTTGGGAGATCGTATTTGTGAAAATAACAAACGTATGTTCAAGACCAACGAACATGCTTGAAGAAAAATCAAAAATTTTAGATTTTTGCTCAATCATTCTCTCATGCTTGATGAGATTTTGACGTGTGTACTGTGTAGTGTATATGCCGCTTTCGGGGTTTGATTTTTTTTTTAAATCTATTTATATGCCTGTAAGACCTTGGGTTTTTTTTAATGCAAGTTGGACGGCACTAGTAAGAAAGAATAGAAAGATAGGAAAGAATTTTTGCTGGTACAGTAGATTTGATTTGAGATTAAGGTAGTTATAATCTCATAAAATCCCATGGCTGACGTTCAGCCAAAGCTGGGGGATGAAGATAAAAACTTCTGCCCACGGTGGCGCTCGAACTCCATACCTCTGAGTTAGCAATCAACCACTAAATCCACTGTACCTTGCCGCCCACAGGGGGCTTAGGCACCCTGAGCCTTCTTTCCTCAAAACGTCACTGAACATAGTCAACATTTTTGGCACCGTTAACATCATTTTGTTTATTTTTTTTTTTAAATATTACAAAAATCAATATAAACAAGTAGGTATGTACTAGCGTTTGATAAATGTTTCTTTTATTTTTGTTACTTATTTTCATATTTAAATTTCCCTACCATGCTCCTATATAAATAAACTATATTTAACATTCAACTTTAATTGCAGAGAATTTTACTATATACAAATGGAGAAGTATGCTCGACAGGCCGTTACGGAGGGAATCAAAAATTGTGAGGATCTTCATGTTGGTGGCGATAGCGAGCTTTACCGCGTTTTGAACCTGCATTACAATCGCAATAATCACATAGAGGTATAAAAGTAAATGTCTGCAAAAAACTCTGTTATTAATATTTTTAGATTCTTATGTTTGTACGAATAGTGTTCTGAAAGTGGCATTAGGCACATTATTTTAAAAGTACCTAGTTCAGACTCAGATTAGAGTTGTTTAAGTAAGAGAGCTAGCGACGAAAATTCAAATATTGTGGAAATCGACAGCTATGTATATTGCTAGTTAAGAAAAATCCCACTGTCGGCCAGCGGAAGTCAAAAGTTGGGGCAGAGACAAGGGTCGGGCATATTTTTTTAACAAAAATAAAAACGTCGTAGGTACAAGCCTAAAAATTTGGGATAATATAGTTTTTATAATTCAATGGCAGGAAACAAATTAGCAAAAGCGTATGATGCCGTCATAAGTAAAAAAGGCGTAAAAGCCAAAAATTTAAAATTAATTTTATGGCATATTTATAATCGATGGGTGGAAAAGGTAAAATCTTTTTTCGTCGGCTTTTTGGTCACGATAGATGTAGTAATGAAACAAAGGTTTACATTAGCTTTTTCATAACGTTTCGGCAGGGGTTGTGCTGCCTTCTTCAGGGGAACTTTATTGTATGAAAATAGGCGCATATCCGTTTTTTACCTTTTTTTAAGTAAAAAAGGCGTATCCGCCACTGCACTACGTCAAATTTGTTGGTTATGTGACCTTTTTTCTTAGTGTTTTGTGATTTTATAGTTCAATGCGCCTTTTATGCGTAGGTTCTCTGCTTTTCATTTTAGATATATTTATTTTTTTGTTTTTTATCTATGTTGTTGTTGTTTCTATAATAAGGCATATGTCATCAAATATAAAAAAAAATAAAAATAGATTAAAAAACCCCAAATAGGTTTTGCTAATATCGAAATGTCAGCAAATTCACAGAAGCATGGGTTGGCTATGAAAATTTGTAAGAATATTTACAAACTATACTCTGTCCAACAAAAATAGTCGGTACAGAGAAGATAGGACGTTTACCTCTCACTCTAACTGCAGTTAGATTTCATTAAGCTGTGAGAGAGCACAAATATTATAGGGTTTCACGCAGTGCACATTATTGATTTCGAAAAAGCACTGTTAAATATTTATAGAGTTACCAACTATTGATTAAGATTTGAAAATTGAAAATGGGTTGATTTCAAAATCCAGTTTAACAAAATTCATAAGTTTTTCTTGGCACTGGTTATACAACATCAAACAAATAAACAGTTTTTTTGAAGAATATTCTTTTTTGTATAAAAACACTATTTTTATAACTGAATCTTGTGTTGTTTTTGTAATGCATGCATTTTAAAAGCAAATCCAATCCGGATCAGATCTGCGGAAAATAAAACAACTAATTGTAAATTTTTTGTAACAAACAGAAGGGTTGCCAGAGCTCATATATTAAAGTTGAAAAATTAAAACAAAAATGATTAAAATAAAACTTTGATAAGTAAGGTACAAGCCTTAAAATTGGTACAACTAGAGTTAGTGTAAATATGTTGTAAAAAAATAATCGGCAGAAGTTTTGGTAAAGCCAAAGCCATGAAAATTTGTAAGAATGCTTACAAACTAGCTCTTTTTAGAGCTTTAAATTTACTTTTTTTAAAGCAACAAAAGAAAGTTAAACTTTTAGAAAACGATTTAAATAAAAAGACGTGTTATTAGTGCGGTTACTCGGTATGGAATGAGGATCTATCTTATTTACATCTTCTTTTTCTTCTCACTTTCAATTTTAAAATAAATATAGCCGATAGATAGGACATTTGAATTCTATAGGTACCATTTAATATGATTCACAATAATGTTATTTTTAATTAAACTTTTAATTTCATTGATAATAATTAATTTAAATAATTATATTGTTCTTTTGTCGAAACAAACAGAAGGGTTGCAAGAACTCATATAGCAAAGTTGAAAAATTAACAAAAAATTGATTAAAATGAAACTTTGATAAGGTACAAGCATTAAAATTGTCACAACTAGAGTTGGTGTAAATATGTTGTATATAAAAATAATCGGCAGAAGTTTAGGTGAAGCCAAAGGTTTGCCAGAAGACATTGAATTTAATCATTCAAACAATAATTATAAAAAAAAACTTGGTGAGGTGCAAAGCTGAGAATTAATACCCATGTTCCACACATGTGGAAACAACTATGTTAGCCTTGTTCCGATGGAGTTATTTTCTTAATAAAAGTTGCATGTTCAAAACCCGCCCTCAGCCCCCGTGCCGACATTCGACTTCCATCAGTGGCATTTTTCTTAACTTGCAATAGGGCTATCGATTCCTGCAAAATTTGTTCTTGCAACTAGATTTCCGACTAGAATAATAGCTCTGACAGCTACTTTGATTAACCTACTTGTCGCAATTCTGTATTAGTAATGAACAAAAACCCAATTGTTCAAAATCCGAAAAAATTGTCAAATTTTACCTTCTTTCGCTATTATAATTTTGTATACAGCAGCTTAGGCACTATTTAAGTTTAAAAAACACGATCTGGTAGTGTTGCCAGATAAACCTGAAGTTTAAAAAAAAAAACAAAAAAAATTCAGCACATATTTTAAGACATTGGCTACAGTTATTGCCCAATATTGTTTTTTTTTTACATGAACAGTTTAACAAGACTTTTAAAATGTATGAGGGTTCTCACAGTCCTAGAGTTGCCACACTTTAAAAAAAAAAACTATTTAAAATTCGTATAAAACATGGAAATAACGTTCTTTCAACATACATACATTTTCTCGTGCTTTATGAATATTTTCCTTGGTTTTAACTTACTAAAAAATTATAGTCTGGCTGGGTTGCCGTAGGTCTAAGTGCTTGCCAGACGAGCCTAAAGTTTGGTAATGTAAGAAAGCTCATCAAATAAATTTTTTTCCTGAAACTTGTTTTTTTTACATGAACAGTTTAATCAGAGTCTTATAAAATATATGGGTTGTCGTAGTGCCATCCTTTGTTTTTGTAAAATTTTTAATCGGTATATAAGAACAAAACTAACGTACTTGTATTGTTGATATTATTGATAAGGTTGTTATCCTTTCTAATACTCACATTTACTTTTAAGCTAGTTAGGTACAAAAAATAAAGTGGGGTTGACATGAGCCGAAATGCTTGCCAGAAAAGCATGCAGTTTTTGTTAGTACAAGAAAGTTCTTGCAAAAGAAGGTTAGTTTTGACAATTTTTTCGCATTTTGAAAAATCGATTGGCAACCCCGGGCCCATGGCAATAATGCCAGACTTAGGTTTTTGTTTATAACTAGTACCAAATCAATTGTAAAGAAAATTTTAGCCTTCCAACTAGTAGGTTAGTTAAAGTGACTGCTAGCTCTTAGAGCTTAGACTATTAGCTTTGATCTTAGATCACACTGTTGGAACAAGCTGCGTTTGCATGTGGATATTTGAAATACATAAAATTGTACTCGGTTTTTATTAATTTCTAGCAATATATTAATAAAAGACAGTGGTACACCATTGAACACTTTTTGCGGTGCCGTGCCATATGGCCATGTTTCATTTGGGCATGTGGCCACATTGTGAAAGTGGGCCATATTCGCTTTTCTAAAGATTCAAATGGCAATATTTATTTGCGACTTTTGCCATATGGTGATTTTTTGTCTATTGTTCAGAACAACACAATTTACAAGTAAGAAAGTTCGGC
This sequence comes from Meliscaeva auricollis, assembly GCA_948107695.1. Classification (NCBI taxonomy): domain Eukaryota; kingdom Metazoa; phylum Arthropoda; class Insecta; order Diptera; family Syrphidae; genus Meliscaeva; species Meliscaeva auricollis. The sequence goes on along the minus strand of OX403616.1, from coordinate 51,970,983 downwards.
GCAGGGACACAAGGCTATAGGACATAATAGTGGGATATAATTCCATAATTCAATTATATCCCACCTGGTTGGGACGTAAAACCATTAAAAAAAGTATGGTTTTATGTCCCACCTAGTTTTTTAGTTTTCTGTACCCCCACCCATTATCGTAACAGGTTGGGGCCTGCAACTCCCCTGCTTGGTTTCACTATAGAATTTAGGGTAGGTGTGAGGTTGGGTGGATGTTGTTGAATATCCATCGCATTTTTTTTTTTAAGAAAAACTTTATATATTTTTTGAATTAAATATAGTAATTTAAGAGCTTTTAGCACCCGCTCTTATTTTAAATTTCCTAAATAAATGTCAAGAAGCTTCAATAGGTCTAGGCTAACGATGTTCCAGGTCGCTGTAATAGTTTCAATTGATCCTATTTCACTTGCATACTGCTTCTTACCTTTGTAAGCTAAGGATAAAAGTGAAACCTGTTCTATTTCATCGATTATAATCGGAGAAGCTTGGTTACCAGGGTCCTTGTCCCAAAAATTTGGATTTCCAAACTCTTTTTGAAGTTTTGCTTCTTTAACAGTCTCGTTCTTTGAGAGCGACACTCTCCCTTAAACTGTGGTTGAAATGACATCGGGCTCTCAAAAATGAAAATTTGTATTGTGTTTTTTTTCGCGTCTGTGACTGACCACTAAAAATATTGCAAAGTGCAATTAAATTAAAATATTGTTCTTGTGATTGTGGATTGTGTACACATTCAAATTGTTTGTAATTTTTAATTAAATTTTTATTTTCTCTTCTTGAAATAAAAAAAAATGCCCAGAAACATTTTTGATAAATTTAGAAAATCTAGACACTAAACAAGTGTTAAATTAGAGTGAGTTATTTTTATTCAATAAACAATCCCTTAAAAAAAATTTTGTTTTATCTTTTTGAACACATTTTACTTCAAAATATATGCCAGACGACGACACCTATTTAGCTATCGTGCAAACACAACTATTTTGACGGTGGTGCTGTGGTGATAATCGAATTACGGAGAGCAAATTTTCAATCCTCGAAACGATATCGTCCAGACGATAGTGATTTTAAGAGTTACGGAAATCAACACCATCGTCGAGACGATATCGTTTGGCGATAACCGAATTACGGAATGACCCCCCAACCCCCCAGCATTAACACATATATGTACTTTGTCAGTGCATTATTACTGGATCTTTTCACCGAGTAGGTAAAGAGTAACAACACACTTTTTTTCTCATAAATTGAAAGCGAAATAGCATCTTTTGATGTGTTTATGAAAGAAAAATGAGAAAATGAGACACTATAATACATACAAATCACCGAGAAACTATTTAGTTGAATGTTTAATCATGTAGGATACAGATTTTTTTCTCGGTCTGAGCCACCGTTTAGTTTTTGCAATCGTCAGATGAGAGAGAAAAAATTTAATTTATGTATGGGAATTCTCAACCTGAAAATTGAACATGAGCGGCAAATAATGGCTACATTTCTCTCTTGAACTTAAAGAAAAAAACTAAATAATTTGGTTGAAAGTACGCGCAGTTACATATGATTCTGTGTGACACAAACTAACAAACTGATTTGGTGCAACTGTTTAGTTTGTGACAAAACACAAATCATTTAGTTGATCGAGTCGACGACGACTGAATTGTTTTTGCATGTGCGCGCAGTCCCATACAATCCTATAAGTTTCATTCATATCAACCAAACAGTTGATCAACTAAAAGTTGAATGTGCGCACCTAGCCTAACAATTCAGCTGGTAAGCCTTATATGGTTTGAGTTTGTCAATCGCTAAGCGTACTTCATCTAGGACAGGTGGACGTAATTGTTGACCATCGTCGTCCAAATTAAAAAGAATAACAGGAATACTATCTTCGCCGTTCAGGAGTCTAGAAAAATGTTCCTTCCAGATCCTCAACACCGATTGTGCATCTACTACTAATATCTCCCTCTCATCAGGGTAGATCTACTTACCCTTTGGTAGAACTTTCGAACTTACCCTCTGCCAGTACATCCCGCAATTGATTCGACCGTACACTTCTCGTGCTCCCTATTTTTCTTCCTGAGAAGTCGGCGTCTCTCTCTTCTTTATTGTCCGCAGAGCTCTAGGGCTGCTTTCTCAGTGGCTCTGGTTCTTGTTTGCAGCATTGCCTGATGGGCCTCGTTTTACATACTCCCGAATTCAAAAACTTTTTTGCGAAAACTAAGAATAACATAAATTTTGTTATGAAAAAATAATGAAAATTAGAAATTTAAGGTTCAATATTCAAAATTAAACAATTTATAAACAACACACCACATAGTATAGCACTGATTATAAAACACAGTATAAATATATATTTTTTTATGAACAAAATCACTATTTTTCATCATGTATTCACCAAGTAAAAGGTATAAATATTTTCCACTTAAACTGACTTAATTTACGAAGAATAATAAAAAAAACCTGACTTATCAAACCACACCCGATCGAAAATCCGCGCAAAGAACCTTCCTTAATGTAAACAACCAAAGTTTTCTTAACGGTATTTAAACTTTTTTTTCCACAAAAATAAAACGAACCAGGAATAAAGAAAAACAGAAAGCGACAACACTATTCCCATTCCCATATTTGTTCTCAAAAGCTTTTAAAAAAGCACACATTCTAAAAGCTCGCAAACAAAATCCAAAGAAAAATCCACCATGATTTGTATTAATGTGGGGTCACTCTGATAATAATGTGCTTATTTTCAATCCATGAGAAGAGGGTTGTTTGGGAACACATACACAGTGTGGCTTAGGCTGTGCACTTTGAAGGTTGTGTGGGAATGAAGCGATGTTACAAAAACAATTTATGGGTAAAGGGGCCAACCCATAGAATCCGTTGCGTGCGTTGCGTGCGTTGCGTCGACGTTTTTAACTGACAGCTCGATAAAATACACACATTCTTATGAGAAGCAACCCATAAGCGACGGATCGGACGGATACGACGGAAAAAGTTGCCGAACTTTCAACTTTTTCGTACGGCAATGCGTTTGATAAGAGATGTCATTTCAGATGTCAATAAAAGGTCTGTTCGATGTTCGTTATCTAAGTGCACTCCGGGAAATATGAGAACTAAGAACTGTGCTTTTTTTGTCTCCGATTTTATGAATTGTCAACTTTGAACTGATATTTAAGTCTTAACGATTTTGAATTCCATTGTACAGTTAAATTTTGCAACATCACAGTTACACAACTGATATTCTGTTACTAGGGATATTCATGTAACCGTAGTAAACCTGGTAGATATGGTAAACATGTCAAAATTTGTATGGAACCGACAGTTAGCTTACCACATATTGTACTTTACCACGTTTACCAAGAGTTTATCAGGTTGCATGAATAGTGCTTTTAAAAAATGTCAAAATTAACATTCTTTTTTTTTTGTTCTTCAAATTTACCTTTTTGACGACAAAGTTTTACGAAAAATACGACTAGGGCTTTCATTTGAAAAAATTGTGTTGCTTTGTCTCGTTTGGTTTCTCTTATTTGACGCTGTGTAAATAAAATTGTTTTGTCTTTGTCAATTTTTTTATGTCGCAATTGGCTTGGGCAAGCCTAAAAAAAGACTTTTTGGTGAAAAAAGAGGTACATTTATTTATTTGAATGGGATATATAAATAATTAAATAATTTAAATGTAGTTTTCAAACTAACACAAATAAAACAGGGTCCCCGATTTTTTTTTTTTATTTTGACACTCGAACGTCAATGAAAACTCGGAATATACTACCTAATTATGTGCACTGTGATTTCTTCTGAAATTGCAACTCGACCACTCGACTTTGCATGTAAACAGTGGTAATTAAGGTAATTAAGTAACAAAACATCGAACAAACCCAACAAAATTGAAGCTGTCAAAAGCAATCAGTCAAGCAACGTATTGTTTGGGTCACCCCTTTCCGTCCAATCCGGCATCGACAGCGAATTCGTTGACGGAACGGACGCATAGGATTCTATGGGTCGGCCCCTTAAGTCAGTGGTTGCATTTTCTTTTCCAGTAGGTGACTATACTCTGTCCAACAAAAATAGTCAGTACAGAGAAGATAGGACGCTTACCTCTCACTCTGACTGCAGTGAAATTTCTTTAAGCTGTAAGAGAGCGCAAATATTACAGGGTTTCCGTAGTGCACATTATAGATTTCGAAAAAGCTCTGATAAATATTTATAGAGTTACCAACTATTGATTTAGATTTGAAAATTGAAAATGGGTTGATATTAAAATCCAATTTAACAAAATTCATAAGTTTTTCTTGGCACTGATTATAAAATATCAAGAGTATTTCTTTTTTTTTTTATTAACAAAAACACTATTTTTTATCGTGTTTTTAAAAACATAATTATTTTTAGTTAAACTCATTTAATTTCGAAGAATACTAAATCAACTTCACTTTGCAAACCACACCTAATTTTAAATTCGCGCAAAAAAACTTGTTTCCTTAAAGAAAACAGCCAAAATCTTCTTAACTGCACTTAAGCGTTTTTTTTCTCCATACATTAAAAGAACATTTAAACCACGAATACAATAAAAAAGGCAAGCGACAACACCATTGCTATATTTGTTCTAAAAAGCACAATTCAAAGTCAAATACACCATGATTTGCATTAACGTGGGAATGGTAACTCTGATAATAATGAGGGTTGTTTGGGAACACATATTATGTCACATACTCAGTGTGGCTTAGGCTGCTCACGGTGCAGGTTATCGGGGGATGCACGATCGTCAAAGCGAAATTACAACAACAATTGAAGGGTTAGTCAGTGGTTGCGTATATTTTTTCAGTAGGTGATTTGGGAATATAACCACTAACCGTCACCTTTTGTAAGAAAAAAGCTCTCCCATAAGACCTGTACTGATAATTTTTGTTGGACAGAGTATAGGGAATAAAATCACCTTTTGAAAAAATTAAGCTCTCCCATAAGACGTGCTTGATAAACACACAATAACTGGATTATTATTTAAATTTCATTTTGTTTAACTTTCAATTAATTAAAAGTATCTTATTATATATTTTGTATACTACTTAAAACTTGAAAAAAAAACTAATTGAAGGAAGCATTATTGCAAGATTACAAAATGCTCATTATAATACATTCCATCTTAATAAAGCTTAAAATTATTTTTTTTCTAGGTTCCATCAAACTTTCGTTTTGTTGTTGAGCAGACGTTGCGTGAATTTTTCAGAGCTATTCAAGGTGGAAAGGACACTGAACAATCGTGGAAAAAGTCAATATACAAAATTATATCTCGAATGGATGATCCTGTACCAGAATATTTTAAATCACCAAACTTTCTGGAGCAACTGGAATAATTTTATTTAATTATTTTTTCACTTTTATCACAATCATTAACATAGACATTATTAAGAAATGAATATGTTGAGGGTATTCCACATTCATAGTCAATATGTGTGTGTAGAAATATACGAATTTGTTAAATTGAAAACAAAAAAAAAATCAGACTGAAAAGAAAAATAAATCAATGTGTGTGGTTCCTATAAAATTGTAGTGTGCTTACGTCCAAAAAAAAAAATAATAAAAAAAACTAAGCAAATATATGTAAATACAAAATAGTAAAAATAAAACTAAGTATGGAAAGCGACTGTAATTTCAATGACTATATACTCGCGTTTTGGCCTTCCTTTCAAAAGAAAATGTAAATTACCTTAAAAAATTGCTACTTTAGAGAAAACAAAATATTTAAAAAAAAAATATAGTATTTGAGAAAAATTCGAAATAAGAAATACAAAAAAAAATTGAACATTAAAGAAAATTAGCTCCGCTATGGTTAATATATTAAAAAAATGTACAGTAACGTTTCCTTAAAAAAATTTAAATTAGATTTAATGTGAACCACTTCATTTATTTGTTGAAAAAGGATTATCACATGAGCTGAATTTGTCTTTTTTTCAGTTTTCACAAGATGTACAAAATTCTGTGAACAACCGCAATAAAAAACGGTCGCTTAGTGTGTTTCATTTTTAACCCAAAAATCAAACATACTAGCGCTACAAATAAGCAAAATTTGAATGATAACTATTTGTTGAAGAATTAGAGCAGGCGGCCACTGCAAGAATGCTTTACTCATCGAGTTTAAGAAAATTTCAAATGGGAAGTTAAAGAAGTCGATTAGTAGGTTATGAAAACCACAGGGATTCCCGTCTGCATCCTGGCACAATTGGCGTGGTAAGGTGCATTCGGTACCATTTCTAAGATGTGTTTGTTGGTGTCAAATTAAAGGTAATAAAATCCACTTTTAAGGTTTAGTTGTCTTTCGCGTCAAAGTAAAACAGTTGCACCACAGTGACTGTTTTAAGGATAGAAAAAATTGGTGTCAAATTAAAGCTAGTGAAATCCATTTTTAAACTTCAGATGTCTTTCGCGTCAAAGTACAACAGTTTGACCAATGACTATTTTGAGGATAGATGCGATTTACGCGAGTTTTTCTTTAAATTCTGGTTAATTGTGTGTAACTTTTGTCGGATTTCCCTATTTTTATTGCAAATTATGAACAAACTTTGGTTCTGTCTAAGAGACTGTAAAATTATATATTTAGAAATTGCTTTGTCTTAGCTTTGATTTGACATACAAAAATGTCCATAATTTCTTGAGCTACACACAATAAACTAGAATTTAAAGGAAAACTAGCGCAAATCACATCTATCCTTAAAACAGCCATTTTGGTGAAACTGTTATACTTTGACGCGAAAGACATCTGAATTTTATAAGTGGATTTCATTAGCTTTAATTTAACACCAATTTTATTCACATCTTAGAAATGGTACTGAATGCACCTTACTACGCCAAACGTGCCAAGATGCGGACGGGAAGCCCTGAGGTTTTCGTACCTTCTAATAGTCTTCTTCCACTTCTCATATGAAATTTTCTTAAACTCGATGAGCAAAGCAATCTTGCAGTGGCCGCTTCGACTAAATCGTTTAAGATAAATTATTTCCCGTGTACAAAATATTTCAAAGGTTTTAATCAAATAAAATTACCTATATATAAGAATACGAAAATCTATGAAAATAACTTTCTGTTATTGATATGTACTTACTAAATATTTCTTTAATTTAAATTTTAGTTATACAAAATTAAAGCAAGTTAACTTATTTAACTGGGCCATACATAATAATTATTTAAAAATTTTATAAATAACATACAACAAACTATTTATGCAAATTATATGAATTCATCGTACTATGCGTATGTTGAAGTATCACATTTTGTAATATTTTACTGTTTAATAAAATATTGGAGCGATGGTTAAAAATCTTCAATAAAAAACAAATATTGTTAATTAGTTCTAACATTGCTTCGCTGCCCTACACTACACATTGTACACATTTATTTTTTTTTAACAACACAACTAGTCTATTACTTTATTTTTAAAATAATTTTTTAATTATCATTTACGAGTACCTATGTATTTGTATATCTACTTTATTTTTCTTTATAAACAAACTACAATAATTTGTTTTAAAATCATGTGTTTTCATTTGTGTTATGGCTAATTCAAAATTTAATTTTATGGAAATGAGAATATTTAAATTGAATATAAAAAGTATGTTTTAATTTTTCTCCGTTTTATTAATTGCTTCGCTGCCCTACACGCATTGTACACATTTATTTATTTATTCTAACAACACAACTAGTCTATTACTTTATTTTTAAATGAATTTCTTTAATGATCATTTACGAGTATTTATGTATTTGTAGATATAATTTATTTTTCTTTATAAACAAACTACAATAATTTATTTTAAAATCATGTCTTTTCATTTGTGTTATGGCTAACTCAAAATTTAATTTTATGGAAATGAAAATGATTAAATTGTATATAAAAGGCAGTTTTTTTTAATTTTTATCAGTATTATTCACCATTCATCTTGAAGTTGGTTATACTGACGCGAATGTGATTATTAAAAAATAGAAAATCCAAGTCATGCAAAAACCGCTGCAACTACACAGTAATGGAAGTTTTCATATAAATCCCACTATATTAAAAATACAAAAATATGTTACAGTTGCTATGAGTGCAAACCTACAATTTCATTGATGCGATCCACATCTTACTGCGTTAAAGCAATTGGAAAGAAGCCCTAATGTTTTCAATCTTTTTTAACAAACTCGGGAAGCTAGAGCTGCGACTCCCGCAAATTTAATTTAAGTTAAGTAGAGGACAACTCTTTATTTTTCTTTATTTTATTTAGTCTTTTTTTTTCTATTCGTGGTAAATACGCGTGAAAAGTAAATTAGAAATAAAATTGTGGTGTACGCTCGTGACAGAAAATTGCAAACTCTTTTTTTCCGCTTTTTATATCCTGCTGTAGGTAAATTATTTGAAACTAACGAAAATTAAACGAATGAATTATGCTCTGTCCCTACGAGTTCAAAAACAAAAATAAAATGCACGATTGGCTCGCACGTACTTGCTCTTAGGTTCAAACTTGCTGTGTACGTTATAGCTTTATATACAAAACAAACGAAATAAAAATAACTCGGTTTCCTTCGACTTATTTGGTAGATTTGTGTGCATCTCTCAATGCAAATGTATTGAGGTTTGAGGCTGAGGTGAGAAGTTCCATGGTACGTTTCTGTTTGAACAAACAAAATCGGTTTATTCAAGGAACAAAATATAAAATAAGACAACAACCCGATTCCTTGTGGCTTGTTTGTTGAATTTGTATGTATCATCCTGTTGGGCTGATGTGTCAAGAGTAGCGGAACAACAATCATGAAGCTCATTATTTCTTTCTGCCAAAGAAGTTTCATCCTTCAAGGGCACTTTTGTTAAGCGTTGATCTCATTGTTACTTTCAACTTCAATGGCTAAAGGTAGATATAACAGAGACTTGAATTGCTTAACTTATAGGTTTAGCTTGGTAAGCAAATATACCTACATCCACTATTCCTGGTCTTGAGCAATGGTTTAGCTACGTGCTCCTGGAAAGTTTAAAAAAACGACCAAATCGTTTTTTTTTTTTTTTTCTTTTTTTTTACCGCTAAACTATGATGTTGTCATGTTACTCTATATATGTTTTTATAAAGTCTCATTGTGATACGATAATTAGGAGGAGGCTTAAATATATTAAGGGTGTTTTTAACCACCCAATTTCCAAACCTTGGGCCATCGCCGTAAAAATATCGTGCTGTAACCTGAACTACATATACTATGTAGAAAGTTTCAGTTCGATACGATATTTAGAATATAGGTGACTTTCCAATGCCCCTTCCCTGGATCCGTACCACCAAAATATGAACTACATACAATTTTTTAGAAACACATGTTTCGAGAACGCAAAGCAAATATCACGCACACAATTTTCTCAATTTGTATCGCATTTGCTTGCGCTAACTTTTCCGCTTATAAAGCTGGGCTTTTCTAACACATACAGTCAAAGATTTTTGTATAGATTGTAAGTAGTTTGGTATCGCAAATTTTTACGCTTCTAAAAACTTTTCTGTTATAGATATCTTTTTGTTTGAAACGGCATTTTAAAGCCGTGTATTAAAATGCACGACTGGGTCGCGCGTACTTGCTCTTATAGATAAAGTTACTATATATGCTAAGATTTTTACTAGCGATATGGGTACCATATATCAAGTTATGCATTCGTACAAAAAAAAAGTTGAAATAACCATCAAACATGACATTACGATGATAGAGAGTAAGAAAAAAGTAGGTCCGACAATTCTGTCTGTCTGTATGTATCAGAGACCACAGTCTAAACGGATGGGTCGATTTACTATAAACTGGTATGTGGAGTTTTTTTTTAGACCTTATTTAAAAAAACTGACCATGATTTTTTTAATCAAAATCGTGGGCACCGTTTTTGAGAAAAATGAGTTTTTCTAAAACCGGTATATAAAAGGTACCGTTATTTGGGGTCCAAAAAAAAATTCAAAAAAACGTCTGGGGATATTCTCCAAAAAACGCCACATACCAAGTTTGAAGTAAATCTATCCATCCGTTTAGGCTGTGGTCTCTGATACATACAGACAGACAGACAGACAGAATTGTCGGACCCAATTTTTTCTCATTCTCTATCATCGTAATGTCATGTTTGATTGTTATCTCAACTTTTTTTTTGTATGAATGCATAACTTGATACATGTATGGTACCCATATCGCAAGTAAAAAGTTACAAAATTACATAAAAATTATCTCTATCAAATTTGAAGAAAATCCGTTGACGCGTTTGGGCAGTGTAAATGTGCACAGATGGACGCACGGACGCGCATGGCGAAAACCACTTTTTAAGTCTTCTCCATCATCGTAATGTTGGTTTTGATTAAAACCTAAAACTTTTTTTTTGACACGATACCAATACTTGCCCTATTGAGCAAATAAAAAAGATATGAACGAAGAATCGATGTTATGAATGCAGAAGCGAGAATTTTTAGTATTGCGTTTGATCTGGCAACAGTAACAGTAAGAGGTCGTGGAATGAGGACAGTTTTTAAAGGATGATAATGATACCTGATTGGTAAAACATAAACACATTAGGCAACAGACTATGGGATTGTTGAGCATTTGTAGATGAGGTCTATTTACGTTATGAATTTAAAATATTAAGGAATGAATTAAAATAGAAGTCTCAGTTGAATGTAGTGAGAGTTTGATTTCAAGGTCATACAATTTTTTTAGAAAAATGTTAACTTGATTTTAATGTGAAAAATTAATTTTTAATTTATGTAATTTATAGGTAGGGTCGAGTATATAAAGTTTTGTTCACACGGCAAAGATGATGTCGCCCTAGAAAGTGCAAATATTTTTTTTGATTTTTTTTATGTTCTTTTAAAATTAATTCGACAGTTCTTTTACCTTTGAATAAAAAATGTTTGGAAATTAAAGAAAAAGTGAATGCTTCTATAGGTATACACATACACAGCCCAAACGCATTTCCTAGTTTGTACATAGATATTTAAATCTTTGTAGATATACAAATCAACGAAAAATTGTATTTAATTTTTTCGTTCTATTTCGTCAGGTCTTAAGCTGACTGGGGCAGTCCGCATATGCTCGCATATGAAATGCAAAGAATATGCGACACCGAGGTCGTATATAGTTTGCGACTTTTTTGCATATCGTCTGAACAGCCTTGCATATTTTTTGTGACGGTCAGCGAGCATAATGCGAGCATTGACGGCCGTCCCAATCATATGCGATCATGAAAATCGAACATTGCGTATCTGCATATTTGTCAGCAAATCAGTTGTTGTGCTTCTTTATTTTACTAGAAACACATCCAATGAAACTTAATCAGGATTATATAGTGCGACATAATAAAACAAAAATCAACTTTGGTTTTTATTGTTAGGTTTGTTACTATTTAAAAGGAGCTACAGTTTAAATTGATGGGTCGATTTATTTTGAACTTGGCACATTAAACACTAGTTTTCGAAAACTGTTTAATTGTTTTTGATTTTTCTTTGGGCCAAAAATAACGGTACCTGCTATACCCGTTTTTTAAGTCAACTTTTTTTCAAAAAATTACTCATTCTAAACACGAACTTTAGGTAAAAAACTTTTTTTTCGAAAAGCTCTGAGTAGAACTAGTTTTTGGCGTTTTATTAAACGACTAAATCGATTTCCACAAGATGTTTTATACGATATTTTTTAGCTTGCCTTTAAATAGTTACATGCCAACATTTAAAAAAAAAACTTTTTTATGTGAATCTATATTATGTAAGTACATTATGTAGGTACATATAAAAAGTAATTTTGCAAAAACGTGTTAATAGTTTTCTGAAATTTTATTTTTAAGTTTTGATTTCTATTGGCATATCAGATGTTTGAAAAAAAGAATTATTTTAATTTTTTAAATTTAAAATTATTAACCCAATCATGTAATTTGTTTTTTTTTACGTTAAAGAAATTTGTTTCATTCCGAAGTCATTATAATTTGATAAATCCAATTTTCAAACGATCATGTTCCAAGACCTTCATATGACTGCAACTGCTTGATATGCGGATTTTGTTGGATATTGTATGAACGGGTTGGCTACGTTTGACCGATTCACGTTTGCCCAAATCTCGTTTGACCGAATCACGTTTGACCGAATTACATTCAACCGAATCACATTTGACCGAGTAACGATTGACCAAAAAATCATACTTTTCTTGACGCCCCTGGATTACTACTTTTTAATTTTCGTAGCCATACATGGATTGCTTTTTATTTTGGAGACACGAAAACACGATTCAATGAAAATCAATGGTACGAAGCAAAAACATAATTCATCGTTCAAATAAAAGTATAAAAGCTAGTTTTTTTTTTTAATTCTTTAGTTTCATTATGAAAGTCGACGAAGGAAGTCGATGCGACAATTTTTTTTCTTTCTTTTCAGAATAAATATTTTATTTGGGATTCAGCTTTCTTCATATATTTTAACTTTTTTTTAATTTATCTATGTATTTTAGGTAGGATTTATTTTCCAAAAATATTCAATATTATATTGCAACAAAAAGAGGAGAAAATCACGATTGAAGTTCTCTCTCATAAAATATAAAATTGTTTGACATGGTATGGTGCGATTGAAATGTTAATATTTCAAAATCTACGCCATGGATTTTTAAGAATGATGTCAGAAAAGAATTCTAGTTATAATATTGAACTATTTTGAGCATACATTTTTCAAAATTTTTACTAGAAATTTCGAAAAAAATCGTTTTAAAATCCATGTTTGGCTATAAACGCTAATAGCTTAAGATTGCGCGAGCGAATTTTTGTGATTATAGTCTTAAAATATAGCTTACAACTTTACAAAAGTTTTACGATTTATCAAGATTTTAGGTTAAAAAATTTATTTAAAAAATTTAGTAAAACATGTTTAACGTTCGCTGGCACAAACAGAAGATCGTCATTGGAAAAATCTTCGAATGTAAATGCTAACAAAGATTTGGGCTGGTATTCACCAACCGCTCATAACTTTAAGTGGGTCTTAAGCCCCTAAATTATGAGCGCTCGATGATAACCGGCCCCAAAGTTATAAGCTCGGTCAATACAAGCCTTAATTTTGTACTTCTTGCAACAATTGGCCCGTGTAATTAAGGCCAATTGTTGCAAGAAGTACAAAAGTGAAAATCTTTTTCTCCTTCTGGCGCGGCTTTCTTGCTCAGTTTTTTTAGTTTCCTTTGGTCAGTATTTACATTCAACTATTTTTTCACGACGATTTTTCCAATTGTTGGCAGAAATTTAGTCCATAAAATGAGTTTCCTTTGGTCAGCATTTTTATTCAACGATTTTTTCACGATGATTTTTCCAACTGTCGGCTTCCTTTGGTCAGCATTTACATTCAACGATTTTTTTCACGATGATTTTTCCAAATGTCGGCAGAAATTTAGTCCGTAAAATGAGTATCCTTTTGTCAGCATTTACATTCAACCATTTTTTCTCGATGATTTTTTCAATTGCCGTCAGAAATTTAGTCCGTAAAATGAGCTTCCTTTGGTCAGCATTTACATTCAAAGTAAAATTTGAATGTAAAAACAATAACAACGGTATCTTCGATAAATTTGCTCGCTTGTGAATAAGGCCTAATTTACAGTTCAGCGCAAAAACAAAAAAGTAAATTTACAAAACTGTTTTCTGTCTTTTCTATCCATCGATTTTATTATATAAAAAAGGAAACTTGTTTGCCATACCCCAAAAAACACGTAGGATACTTTTTTTTTGTAACCAATCAAAACAAAGCAATTTGTTGTATTTTTGAATGCAAAAAAAAAAACAAAATTGCATTTGTAGCCTCTGGTACCAATTGATATAAGAAAAAAAGTTAATTTATGAATTGGTTACGCTGTTTGGAAAATATAAACATCGAAATATGGTACAAAATTATACCCAAAACAGATTAAAAATTGGTTAGAAGTTTTGTTTTTTGTTTTTGCACCCTGAACTGTAAACAAGCCTTAAAACGGATATAAAAAAAAGTGCTTCCCATACACACTTATTTCTCTATAAATGTCATAAATTAATTCAGAATTCATTCATTATATTTCAAATTTTGACAAACATATCAAATTTGAAATAAGAAAAAAAACAATTTTGACTTACTATATATATCAAATTTGAAATAAAAAAACATACGAAAGAAAAAAATATCATTCGAATGGTTTTTGGTCCTCCACGTTATAATAAAATGAGTGTAGGAATCTTCTAATCAGTGTCCATTCTAGCTGAAAAAACGTACTTCTTACATATTCAAATTTAAAAAATGATTCATAATTTTTTTCAGAATTAATTAATTAATTTTTAATTTTTGAAATGACAACTTTGAAATTGTCAAAATCTGAAGTGTCAGTGCTGCCAAACGAATAAAAGGATTTCGACTAGTTATGATGTCCGTTTTTTTGTAACATTTTGTTTATCGCGTGCAAAAAAACACACCTAATCTTAACTTAGGTGAACCAAAACAGAAAACGAGACATTCCAAAACAATTTTCATTTCAACATTTCAAGACATGTTCATATTGGCCGGGTTCAAGAACATTCAGTTCAGTGAATTTCTCATCTAAAAATTCAGTTTAGTATGTATAATTGTAGAGTAAGTTCGGCATGGGTAATATGGCCTACCACTGTATTTCCCAAACCAAAATTCACAGCGAAATAAAAAAAATGCATTGCGAGTATGTTAAAACCGGATAAGCCTCGGCCTTTCGGGGTGAGTGTGACCCGACGCGACGGGTGTGGAAAAAACAAGTGATATTAGGTTTTCTTTGCTTTCATTGTAATTTTTTGGTAAGTTTTCTTAAATGTTTTTAAATTAATTTTTTTGTAAAATGTAACTCTCTAAGATGCCTAGTTTGGCCAGAATTCACGTCTGAAAAGTGTAAACTTTGCCGTATCTAGCACCGCTGGTTAGCCGGAAATCGAGTTAAAATGAAGTATGAAGTATGCAAGTAACAATAACAAGTTTTTGTTATTCTTTCTTTATTTGAGTCTCGTTTAAAACTAAATTACGCTCTTCCTTAAATTCTATTCTACCCTGCGAAATGTTTCTATCTTGCAGAGCGTGCATCACATTAGGGAGCTACTTTTTTGATAGAAGTAGTAGCAACATAAGTTGATAGTGACGATGACGACGACAGCAGACATAAATATTGTGGTTTGGTCGCCAATGACCTAGGCGATTAAGTTAACTCCTCCCTCACTTAAATGAAGGCCGTCCTCGGTCTTCTTGAGAGCCTTGATGACTTTTTGAAGCTAGGCATTTTGGATGGTACAACAAACTGTAATAAGTGAAAGGGTCCCGCAGGAAGCTTTAATTCGATGGGTCGTCAATTTTGTCTCTATTTGATCAATGTTACGTAAATTGTCCATGTTCATTCTATGAAGGAATGGTAGGCTCAGTACTTCTTTATGACCGGTGATATTGAGAAGTGTGTCCCGTTGATGTCTGTCTCAAAATCATTCGCTTCCCTTATTCTAGCATTTCTGTTGTCTATTATAACTAAGCCATCATCAATAGCCAACACGGATTCTCGATGGTCTGGGTGTGTGTTGCAATGAGCCAAGTCTCCAGAGTGTAATTGTTGAGCGTATGTCTTGCTCGGTAATTCCTTGCAAAATTTTAAAGTTGTTTCTACGTTGCAGTCCTCAACAGCTAGTACTTGTCTTCCACATTCCGCTACCACATCATCTCCATTAAAGAATAAAATATTGCCGTTGTGAGCAACAGGGTAGATAATTACTTTCTTACAGGCTATCTTATGTTTAGGATTCTTAATAATAAAATGCAATACATTATCATTTTGTAAAATCTTAACACTAGATACTTCCATTAGTTCTGTTACGCTTACATTTGTAAAATGTTCGTTTATTATTAATTTTATATCATCATTGGGTTTATAATTTTTAATTTTGCAAGTGTTATTGAAAGCATTAAATTTTGAATTTCAGAAATAAGAATTCTATTTCTTGCTAACAAGATCTCATAGAGATGACCAGTGTCAATCTGTTGCTTTTAAGTGTTTGTCAAAATACTATTTACTGTATCTGTTAACCTATTAATTTGTTCCAGGGAATTTGTGTTAATAATTGCATGTCTGTTATAAGAGTCAATAAGCTGGATCTGCTTGAATTTAATCTTTTCAAAGTCATCAAAATCAGGGGTACCGGCCACAATTTTTAGTCCAGTTCCCAAGAAATTAAGGCTGCTAGCATTTCTGTGTTGAATGCTAATACTTTCGAAAAGTTTTTCTAAATGTCTTATATCCATTACCAGAATTTTGCGCTTATATGTCTATGGGAAAAGATCAGTCATGTTCTTCGACTCATTCATTATTTGTTTGTAGGTCGTTAAATTCGTTGTGTGGCTTAAGTAGCCGTAGACCTGCAAAAGAATCATATCCCCGTCAGCTTTTGGTTTATAGTTTGAATTGGAATAGTCTCTTAATTTCGCTGTCACAGTCGTCATCAATAATTACAGAATAATCCTGAAAGATGGCAGTTTCTTTAATAAAATCGTTTTTTACGTGTACAAATATTCAATAAGTTGTTTTCTATTTAAGATTGTCCATATTTACCACCCTCCCTATAATTATAACCGTTGTTCCTAAATCGGCTTCCACTTTCTCTTCAACGTATAATGGAGTAAACTTACTACCTAGTCTTCTGTTTGCTTTCAATAAGACCTTGTTTCGTTCTCCCTTTGCGACTAAATTACTTGGGCCTTCTGAACTTTATTTCTTATTTTGTTTCTAAAATCTGTCGTTGACAAGTGTATCACATCAATTGGTCTTTGGTTCGTAACAGAATGGACGGTCCTATTGTATTCTACTGTTGCTAAGTACATCTAACGGTGGAGCATTTACCATGTCAACATTAAAATGATTGAGCAAAATTGACCTAATTGTTTCTGATTTTAAAGAAGCCTCATTGTCACAAAAGATTTGTGTTGTATTTGGAAAGATATTCATTATCTCCAGTATTGGATACGTCTATTATTGTGCGTGATGGTATTGGTATCACAACCGTAAATTTAGAAAACTTGTCAATGCAAGTTAAAAAATACTTTTTAACCTTGAAGAATATGTCAACGTGAAGCATTTCTCCAGTGTCCAGTGGTGTCTCACCAATCAATTGTTTTTTTGGATGCCGATCGTACTTCAACTTTGAACATATTTTACAGTTTGCCACAACCTCATTTGCCTGTTTTGTCATTTTTGGAAAGAAATTAGGTGTGTTTTTTGGTAACGCTATTGGTAATACAGTACGATTTACCAAAAAGACGTTCCGTACTATCCGCAGTTTAAGTGTTTTTTATTTTTTTATATGGTTGGTATTCCTGGTTAGCTGTCAAGTAATTGATTGAAAAAAATAATCAAAAACTTATTTTGCCGGCTCGTGCAAAAGAATTCAGAATATTAAATATAATTAAAACGGAAAATTTACGGTTTGTTTTTTTCAGTTTGTTTATTTTTCTTTTGTAAAAATCCAAACAAAAGTCAAGAGGTCTGTTCGCAGACTTTGGCCAATTTTGAATTTACATTAAGCGACTTGTACACTATGAATGACGCGGAATATTCGCCGCGACAACGAAATTTTCACCTGTCAAAATTAATTTACATACGAGAGAGTACCTATAGTGACGGTTCCGAACATGCTACGAAGCATATCATAAACCAAGCCGTTTTTGTAGCAACGAAAAAAGTGATTTGAGCATAAAGCCTTGAGCAAACCAAAGTGTCACACTGTTGCACGACAGTGCGAGATGACCCGTACGAGTACCCCTGCCAAACGCGTCAAAGCGACAAAGCATTTTGCTTAGGAAAACCTTTTTCACGCGACAGTGCGACATGTTGGTTTGGGGAGGCCTTTATGTATAAGATGTAGCTGTTTAACAAAAATATAATAGCTGACAACTACACTTTCGCTGGTACAAGAAATGCGTTAGTTATTACACAGCTATCTGAGTTCATTAACCACCGCAACCAAAAGTACAGCATTTTTCTTATAAGAACCCTGTCGAGAAAAGGCTTGCCCAAACCAAAATGCAACAGTGCGACACGATAGTGTGGCAAAATTTATTTACACAGCGTTATATGGAAGTACCCACATCAAATGCGACAAAACGCAAAGGGTTTTTCATATAAAGGTTTGCCCAAACCAAAGTGCAACAGTGCGACACGAACTTTTATATGAAAAACGTTTTGCGCCTTGTCGCATTTGGTGTGGGTACTTCCGCTGTATATGACGCTGTGTATATAAATTATGCCGCACTGCCGCACTTTGGTTTGGACAAGCCTTAAAAGTTCGTATCGCACTGTCGCACTTTGGTTTGGGCAAGCATAAAACCTTTTTTTAAGAAAAACACTTTTTTTTTTGTCGCGTTAGTGTGCATCACTCATAAAACGCTGGGTAACTATAATAAGACAGCTTAAAGTCCTTATGTCGCTGATACAAAAACGGATACTTTTGGAAGAGATAGTAGAGAGCAGATTGCACAGCTTTCAATGACGCCGAAGCGACAAAAATGTAGTTTTGTTCTTATAAAAATGCTCTCGACAGCGTTTTAAATCTCGTTGCGTTTTCGTTTCCTGTTAGTTTGGTTGCATATAATACATGAAATCTCAAAAAGTGCAGAAAAGGGTGAAAAGAGTAAACTCTCAGCGACAAATGAAAAATCGTAAACAACAAACTACTTTTCTTACTCTACGAACGTACCTTCGAGATACACAGCAGTTATCAATTGTACCAACTATTATATTCGAGACTCGAACAAAAGCCAAGATTCTATCCGCAGTAGGATTTTACTTCTACTTTCATCGGCAGTACGGAGTTGTATTTGCAATACGTGTAAAATCCTACTGTACTGGGGACAGCTTTGCCAAAAGAACACACCAATTGTCACAAAGTTTTCTATGTGCTCGATTGTGTTCAGTAATTATAATTTCTTTTTGTTGATTCGGGTCGAATATATCTGACACAAATTTATTAGTATGCCAAATCCTAGTTGATGGAAATAACTCGACTAAATTGTGTTGAATAAAGACTAGAACTGGCAAGTCACAATGAATTACGTTGACCACATCTATTTTAATCACGTTTTTTAAAGTGTCAGAGTATTCCTTTCTGAAAAATTAATGAAATGCCTAGTTTTTTTTACCAAATATTATAAATGAACGTGTTGAAGCGCTTGGAGCTTCCCCTAAAATTATTTGATTTCTAAAGCAGTTTAAAGGCTTGTCTGTTGTTTCGATTATATAAGTTAGGGATAACTCACTATGCATCGTAGCGGCATTAGAAGACGACTCATTTTCCAATGCATGGATGTTTTGCCGTGAAAGTGCGTTAGCGATATAATTTTCTTTTTCTGGTTTGTAAAATATACGAGCATTATGCTCATCAACAAAAGATTTCCATCGCTTAATTTTTGCATTTGTGTTTCTATCTGAAACTGAAAATGAAAGAGGTTGATGGTCTGTAAAGATATTTAAACTCCTTACTCCATAAAGATAGTTACGGAAACTCTTTAATGCCCAGACTATGGCCTCTTTACCTCTGAGGGTTCTTGAGGTCATTGTTATCGGTTTCCCGTTTTGAGATAAAACCGCTCCAAGACCATACGATGAAGCGTCCGTCGTTAGATCGAACGGCTTCGTGAAGTCTGGGTGTAATGATGTTACGTCTTCTGACCCCACAATGTCTTTTAATTTATTAAATGCATCAGATTGTCATTTAATTCTATCTTAATTTTTTTCGATTGATTGGCACTTATTTTACCATTTTCACCCTTCAATGTACCAGTCAGTGGTCTAGCTATTGATGAAAAGTCCTTTATAAAACATCTATAATAACTCGCTAGACCCAGAAAAGACCTAAGTCCAAAAAGTTTTGAAGGTTGAGTGAAATTTTTGATTGCCTCCACTTTAGTAGGGCAAGTTTTTATGCCATCCCTAAGACACCATAAAACCTAGGTATTCTATGTACATTTTCTTTAAAAATTAAATGACTGGGTCGCACGTACTTGCCCTCATAGAAAAAGTTACTATTTATGGTAAACTTTTTTAACTAAAAAATTGTAAATGCAGTTATAGAAAAAATAAATAGTACGACTGAATCGCACGCACTTGCTCTTAAAGATAAAGTTAGTTGCTAAGCCTTTTTAATTAAATTTTTTTAAGTGAAGTTTAAGAAAAATAAAATGCACGACTGGGTCGCACGTACTCAGTGACGTGCGGTACTCCATGAAACTGGGTAGACACATTGTTTTTGGCATTTTAAAAATTTGAATCATTAGCTTTCTCTAACCTAATCTAATCTCAGCAACCTGCACAGGATTCCTCAATAAACTGCGTGTCAAAAACTGAGTAGAAAACATTTTGGATTCCTTTTTCAGCTGCTGTCAAGAAAAATCTACGAGATCTTAAAAAAACTTAACTGGCCATATTTTCTTCAACTATGAATCATAGTCAACATATAAGATATTTTACAAAAGTATCATAACAAACTTTAAAGTTATTTACAAGGATTCTACTAATTCTCAGTGCATTCACGTTAAAAGTGACTTTTCTTTCGTAGTCCAAAAACTAACAAACTAAAACTAACTAAAAGGATTTTGGTCAAATTGCAAGTTATGCCAAACTACGGCCAAATAACACGCACTCATAAGATCATGTTCGATTCGAAGTGTTTTTTTTTTTTAATTTTTTGCCATTTATACATGTTTTTTTGTCTTGGACAATCTTTTTAAGAATGTAAGATCAATCTTCCCAAAACAGAGAATCTTTACATAATCAAACAAGAACATAAGGACAAGTTGTTAGCTTTTGCTACCATGTATTGAAAATTCAAATTTACCATCCTAGAGAATAAATTGTTACTCTGCTCAATACCTACCTAGATTAAATTGACAATTTTGTCTCATAACTATTATAAAAGAAAAGATTTACTTTTCCTGAAAAAAATCATTGTGTAGATTTTAACGTGCCTCCACAATTTGTACAATTTGTTTTATAATCCAAAAACATAAATCTATATATTAGTTCACAATGAAAACGATACCAAATACAAATGCTGTCCCTCAAACTCTCAATAGAACGAGCTTTAATCAAAACAAACGATGAAAGACAAATTCAATTTTGTCTAACATGGTCCATACATTTCTTTCTGAGTGAATGTTATTCAAAGGAATTCCCTTTACCATAGTTAGTATGACCATGCCGAAGAAATTTTGTTTTAAAAAAATTTAATAATATGGGGGGATTAATTACATGCAACTCAAAAACAAATTTGGCATTGTTAAATGGAAAACTACTTTAATGATTTATTTTGTCCTTTTTCAAGTCTTTTCTGTTGGGTAGACATTGTCTTAAATGTCTAAGTGACGCACCGTCACTGCACGTACTTGCTGTTAGGATAAAGTTGCTGTGGATGCTAAAGCTTCATATATAAAGTTTTTAATTTTATAAGAAATTAAAAAATTAACATAAAATTTATTTCTAAAATGACTTAAACAGCTTCTTAAATTGTTTTGATCTCAAAACAAAATATACCATTTGACTTTGTTAAATTGATTTAATTAATTTAGAAAAAAAAAATTTGAAAATCGTTAGAGCCGTTTTTAAAAAAATTAATTTTTTATCTACAAAAATCGTAAAGCTTTGTTTAAAAAAAAAATTTGAATGCCAATTTTAAGAAAATATTAATGGACATCTAAAACGAAAATTTAAAAAAAAATCATTGCGAAAAATTGATTTTTGAAAAAAAAAATTTGAAACTTTTTTTAAAAATACGAAAAAAAATTTTTTCAAAAAATCTGTGGAATCGCTTAGGAGAAAATCAGAAAAGAGAAAAACGGCTCTATGGGAGGTACCGTTTTCAACCGATAAAAAAATATTTTTTTTATTTCAAAAGTACGACCTTGTCTGTTGTATTACACATAAAAATTTTAATCAAAATCGTTAGAGTCGTTTTTGTAAAAATCAAGATTTTCTATATTGGTTGTATGACAGGTACCGTTAATTTTGGTCCTAAGAAAAATTTTCAAATTCCACTCTAGGGAATCACCAAAAAACCTTAACTAATAACTTTGAAGATAATCGCTTAAGTACTTTAGCCTTTAGCTCAAGATAGATACAGACAGACAGAATTGCGAGACCCACTTTTTCGCTTTCTATATCATCGTAATGTCATGTCTGATTGTTATCTCGAGTTCGGTTTTTTTTACGAACCCTAAACTTGCCCTATAATTCCTATATCGCAAGTAAAAATTAAAAAAACATAAAATTCGATTTTCATATGACTAAAACAGCTTCTTAAATGAATTTAACCTCAAAACGAAGTATGCAGTCTGATTTCTTCTATAATAATACATTTTTAGAAAAAAATTTTGAAAATCGTTAGAGCCGTTTTTTTTTTAAAACAATTTTTTCTATACAAAATTTTGCAAGGACTTTCATAAAAAAAAATTGGTAAGCCATTTTAAAGATACTATCAACAACATCTAAAAACTAAATTTTGAAAAACTGATTTTTCAAAAAAAAAAATTTTTTTAAATCCAAAAAAATTATTTTTGAAATTTTGAAAAAAAGATTTTAAACTTTTTTTAAAAAATCCAAAAAAATAATTTTCGAATTTTTTTTACTAAATATTATTACGGCAACTTGAAAGCATTCATGTAAAAAAATGGTTGAAATTGATTGAGTCATGAAGGAGAAAATCTGAATTAAAAAAAAAACGGTTCTATTGCAGGTACCGTTAATAACGGTTTTTGAAAAAAATGGTTTTCATTTAAAGATATACCTTATCCAAAAAAATGACCATGATTTTTTTAATAAAAATCGTAGGAACCATTTTTGGGAAGAATGAGTTTTTCTAAAACTGGTATATGACAGGTATCGTTATTATTGGTCCAACAAAAAAAAATCAAAAAAGTCTGGGGATAGTCTCCAAAAAACGCCACATACCAAGTTTGAAGTAAATAGACCTATCCGGTTAGGCTGTGGTCTCTGATACATACAGATAGACAGACAGACAGACAGAAAACAGAATTGTCGGACCCACTTTTTTCTCATTCTCTATCATCGTAAAGTCATGTTTGATTGTTATCTCAAGTTTTTTTTTTTTTTGTACTGCATGACTTGATTACCTATACACTGCCCGACAACCAATTAGCGCCCCCCCTAAATGCAGTGTAAATGCAAATAACTCGGAACGATTAATATGTATAATGCTCAATATTTTTTTTTTATTCTCCTTTTTTTACTCTTTCTCTAAAAAAAAACTTGAGTTCTGAAAATGGACCGTTATTTTGTTTTGCTTTATTCTGTAAAATGTGACAAAAATTTATGTATTTTTTGTGCGACAGCCGTTTAGCACCTCTACGCTTTTCTAATAATTTTTCCATGTAAGTAGTCGTGATTTTCTTTTTTAAGTTATTATTAGTTTATTTTGAATAATTTTCAATTAAAATTAGTAAAAATGGGGAAAGCAAAACCGTTAAATGAAGCCGAAAGGGCCAAAATAAAGGCTTATAGTGAGCGTGCTCAAACAATCCACCAAATTTCAAAAAAAAATTACTGCATCCGCAAAGTTATTTCCTCATTCTTACGAAAGGAGTATAGCTATGGAAAAAATATGAAGGGCCGGCCATCTTCTGTCATTACAGCAGCTGACAAGCGAATTATTTTGAGGTTTGCGTTCAATTCACACGACTTTGCAGCCAAGATTAAAAAAAAACCGGTGTAAAAGCATGCGTGCGGACTGTGCAAAGAATTATTTCCAATGCTGAACATTTAAAGCGTCTTAAAATAAAAAAAACCACCTCTTAACCAACTTCGAAAGACGCAACGCCTCGATTTCTGCAGAGCGCATATGTCCTGGACGAAGGAGTGGCAGCTTGTTGTCTTTTAGACGAGAAAAAAATTAATTTGGAGGGTCCCGATGGTTATGCTTACAACTTTCATGATCTTCGACAGGAAGAGCATACTTTAGATCGACTGCACAGCTGTGCTGGTGGTATCATCGTATGGGGAGCTATAACCTATTATGGCCCAATTGAATTTCTTACTCGTCGTATGAATGACACAGCACACAATGGTGTACTAAGAAAGGCGTTCCTCGTAATCAAGGATATTTTTGGGCCCTTTGAATGGAAGTTCCAACACGATAACGCCCCTATCCACACCTCTAAGGTCGTAAAGTATTGGATTGAGCTCCAAAAAGTACCCTTACTGATATGGCCGCCATACTCGCCCGACCTTAAAATAATAAATAGAAACTGGGGGTGGCTAGCACGCAAGGTATACGAGTCTGGAAGGCAATATTCAACTGAAGCAGAACCCATTGAAGGAATAAAAAGTACCTGGTAGACTATTTATCTGGACTTTTATAAAGAAATTGTATGATTCTTTACCCAACAGGATGTACGAGGTCATAGTTAACCGTGGTGGTACAACACATTATTATTTTTTTTGGAATAAGATGTGATCGTAAGGAATTAAAATAAAAAAAAAACTTGGAAGTATTCTCTGCCCATTTTCTTATGCTATTTGGCATTTTCAAGTGGGGGTTCTAATCAAATGTCCGGAAAAAAAAGATGATTTTTCTTATTAAATTCTTTAAAAATCTGTTAAAATGTTACTTATTGAGATCGTACCGAAACTTTCATTTCTTTGTGAGGATAATGTTACAAACTTTCATGGTCAAAAAGTTCATTCCAAATGTTTTATTTGATTGGCCGATATTAAGCTCCAAAGACAGGAAGCATAGGGGGCGCTAATCGGTTGTCGGGCAGTGTATGTAGTACCTATGTATATCGCAAGTTAAAATAAAAAAAAGCATGAAATTCGATATTCAAGTGACTAAATCAGCTTCTTAAATGGATTTAACCTCAAATTGAAGTATGCAATTTGATTTGTTTTATAATAATACATTTTTAGAAAAAAAAATTTGAAAATCGTTAGAGTCGTTTTTTAAAAAAACTATTTTTGCCATATAAAATTTAGCAAGGACTTTTATAAGAAAAAATTGGTACGCCATTTTAAAAATATTTTTAATCAACATCTTAAACTTAATTTTGAATAAAAATATTGAGTAGTTTTTGAAAAAAAAAAAATTTCAAACAAAAATTTCAACTATTTTTTAAAAATCCAAAAAAATAATTTTCGAAATATTTTTTACTAAAAACTATTACGGCAACTTAAAAGCTTTCGGGTGCCCCGAAATCACCGCCGCTGAAGAAAACCATGGATTCCTAAGGTCATTTTAAGTCGAAAAACTTAAGAGGTAATTTGCTCGTTCTCGCTCCGTTTTCGACTTATAACGGTTTTTATGATAAGTATGGGTTTTCCCTTTGACTGGCACTAACTCTGCCAAACAACAAATGATTTTAATTTTTTTTTTTAATCAAGAACAGTTAGAAATTTGTATCTGTCAAACAACTTTTTATTTGCGATATGAGTACCATATATCAAGTTATGCATTCGTACAAAAAAAAAGTTGAGATAACAATCAAACATGACATTACGATGATAGAGAATGATAAAAAAGTGGGTCCGACATAAAAGTCCTTGCTAAATTTTATATGGAAAAAATTATTTTTTTTAAGAAACGGCTCTAACAATTTTCAAATTTTTTTTTCTAAAAATGTATCATTATAGAAGAAATCAAATTGCATACTTTCTTTTGAGGTTAAACTCATTTAAGAAGCTGTTTTAGTCATTTAAAAATCGGACTTTATGCTTTTTTAATTTGTTTTTTTCTAAAACTGCATCTACAATTTCTGAATTAAAAAGGCTTAACATAAATAGTAACTTTATCTACAAGAGCAAGTACGTGCGACCCAGTCGTGAATTTTATTTCTGTGGGGATAACGGTTTTTCCACAATTTATTGTCAAACACATTTTTTAAGCATTTTTATGTTGGTTTTTTGACTTCGATATGATTTTTTTTTCACAAAAACACGTTATTATGTATTATTTTTTTTTATTGTTATGAAAGCCCAATTTGTGTTCTTGAAAAAACATAACAGTTTTTACCCAAAAATACATTTAAAATTATTAAAAAACCAAAAAAAACAAAAAATGAAGGAAAATCAAAAAAATAAATACGAATTCCTTGATTGATGTGTTTGATAATAAATTGTGGGAAAACCGTTATTCCCACAGAAAAAAAGTTGTATGACACATACAAATTTCTAACTGTTCTTGATTAAATAAAAAAAAATTAAAATCAGTTGTAGTTTGGCAGAGTTAGAGCCAGTCAATGGGAAAACACATACAAATCATAAGAACCGTTATAAGTCGAAAACGAACCGGGAACGAGCAAATTACCTCTCAAGTTTTTCGACTTAAATGACCTCAGGAACCCATGGTTTTCTTCTGCGGCGGTGATTTCGGGACAGGGTGTAAAAATAAAAAAGCATAAAATTCGATTTTCAAATGACTAAAACAGCTTCTTAAATGATTTAACCTCAAAACAAAGTATGCAATCTGATTTCTTCTATAATGATACATTTTTAGAAAAAAAATTTGAAAATCGTAAGAACCGTTTTCTAAAAAAAATGTTTTTTTTATACAAAATTTTGCAAGGACTTTCATAAAAAAAAATTGGTATGCCATTTTTAAGATATTATTTATCGACATCAAAAAAAAAATATTGAATAGTTTTCGAAAAAATGAATATTAAAAAAAAAAAATTTCAATTTTTTTTTTTTAATCCAAAAAAATAATAGGATAGTCTCAAAAAAAAAAGTTTGAAGTAAATCGACCCATCCGTTTAGGCTGTTGTCTCTGATACATACAGACAGACAGAATTGTCGGACAAACTTTTTTTATCATTCTCTATCATCGTAATGTCATGTTAGGTTGTTATCTCTACTTTTTTTTTGTACGAATGCATAACTTGATATATAGTACCTATATAGCAAGTAAAAAAGGTGTGCGTACTCATGAACGCGCGACAGAAATTATACTTCCTATCATTATTTATTTTCCACAATTTAAATACAAAAAGTATTTGATTTTATTTTTACTTAGATTTTAATCTTTTTTTTACTTATGTTTTACTAATGTTAAAAGCTATTTTGTTTAAGTGAAAGGGATGTTTTGTATTTTTTCGAATTTATACTCTTTTTGATATTCACCCCTATTATAGAATTCGACGAATGGTAAAAAGTGACAGTGACATAAGGATGATGACCTTACTGTAGCAGGTAGTTTCCTTTTCAGCTCTCTTAGCACATATGTATTTAAATGCAGGCTTATTAAGTCTATAATGTTTTCAAATCTTTTCATTAAAATGTGTTACTAAAAAGATTGTTTTTTTGCATTTCGATTTAAATCAAAAATCTTTCAAAGTAGGATTTAAGAGGAAATGCAAATATGAAAATGCAACTAGGAAAGGTTTAGATCATGTCTGTAGGATTCGGGACCTGCCAGGGCGAGCGGAATATGTCTTGAGTCTCAAGGCATTTTCAATGAAAAATGTCTGTGCTACTAAAAAGGTTTTTTTTGTATTTCAATTTAAATGAAAATCTTTGAATGTAAGGTTTTAGAGGATTAAAAATGCAACTTATATACATTAAAATCATGTTTGTAGGACTCGCGATTTAACTAGGGGAGTGACACCTTGAGTCTCAAGTCATTTTTAATGAAAAATGTCTATGTTACTAAAAAGATTGTTTTTTTTTCTATTTCATTTCAAATGAAAAATCTATGAATATAGGGTTTTAGAGGACTGTAGAATTTTCGATTTGGCTGGAAGAGATGAAATATGAAAAGTTGTACTTACAGCGCATCAGGAACATCAAAAATACTTTTGGTTTTGAAGCGTATCTCCATTCTACTTTGTCTTGAAGATTGCTCCCGCATGTCCAGATAATAAGAAATAGAATCCATTTTGAAATAAAATCACTCTTAATGTAGATATCTTTTAAAATAAACACTTCACTTGATGAACTTATTTAAAGTAATTTATTCTAATTTTTTTCCCGACAACAAAATGAGTTTTGTCGTTTCATGTCAACAAAAAATGACAGCAGCGGTAGTAGATTTTTAAAAAAAGATAAGGTAGTTCAGAAGTCGATAATATAGTTCATTCGTCGAATTCACTAATAACAAATATCGCGAATGCGAATTTACCGCGAATCCAGTCAAGTCCACGAGAGTAAAATCCTGTGGATTCACTAATAGGCATGATTACCTAATGATATTGCAAAGCTTGTAAGTGTCGTATTGAAACAAATTGTATATCAAAACAATTGTTGACATTTTATAAGAAAATTATTTAACCAGTCATAGTCAGATGTTATGAATGGTACAATTGATCAAAGGAGCATAAAAAGTTCATTTTGTTCGATGTTTTTTCTGTAATATATCATTTACAGTCTTTGTTTTTAATTTAATCAATAAACTTTGTATATAACACATCTTGAAATTGAGCTAAAAATATAATGAAAATTATAATATTTTTCATTAAATTTTGTAATTTTATAGCATTCATTAAAAACATATTTTCACTTAACGTCCTCTGTGGCAATTCTTAGTAAAATAAGTGCCCAATATTTGTATGCATATTATAGACCAGCATTTTATCTAATAGAATCTGTTCAATTTAATAAAATCCTGCAACTAAAACTCAAGTAACAGATTTTAAAATCCAATGAAATTTATTTTTAATTTTT
This sequence comes from Meliscaeva auricollis, assembly GCA_948107695.1. Classification (NCBI taxonomy): domain Eukaryota; kingdom Metazoa; phylum Arthropoda; class Insecta; order Diptera; family Syrphidae; genus Meliscaeva; species Meliscaeva auricollis. Next base: position 51,942,324 of record OX403616.1, on the reverse strand, counting down.
CTCTCTAAAATCTGTTAATGTGCACTTTAATGTTTAAAAATATTTATTGCCTATCAAGAATACTTGAACCGACAATATTGTAGTACATCGTTTTTTGAAGCTAAAACAAATTTCATACCATATTGCAAAGAGAATAAGAAAAAAAAAATTTATTTTGTTCCTAATAACCTTTACTCAATATTTTTATATGTAATTGTATACACCATGTCGTAGCCTGATATTTTAACTAAATTTAGACACCTCAATCTCTAAAATCCGACAAGAAACAACAAGATTACAAATTTTATAAGCGAACCATCTCGAATCCATTTGTGAGCCAACGGTACCTACCGTTCTCCACTGGTGGCTGGTCGAATCCGACGACCAAAGCAGACAATTTTGTTGAATTTTGTTGAATTTCGAATAAACCTCTTTTCAAGTTTGTGAAGCTTTTTTAGAATGTACAGTTATGTGTCAAATTAAAGGTAATTTTATCGTGATGCTCAATAAAGTTGAATCATAGCTTATGTTAATAGTAATTAAGCTTAAGGCTTAGAAACTACAGAAAATTGTCAAAGTTTGTACAAAAATGCATTTACCCAATATCTAATGGCTATGTAAATTTCAAGTTTAAAAATATAAAAATAAAAAAGATAAAAATTAAATACAGTTTTTAGTGTTATTCATTGAAAAAAAATGTTTCAAAATCTAATTTTTTAACACGTTTATAGACAACACATAAGCATAAAAGTTGTTCTGCCAAAATATTTTTCCCGTTATTCCCTGATTTTTAAAATCGATTAAACCACCCACATAAACTTTCAAAAACGTATTTTTTTTTTTAAGCTAAAAAAAACCGTTATGCAGCATTATATATGGAATTAGACGCCTAATTTTTTTTTTTATTATCTTTTAATGTACATAATTAGTTTTTCAAGAAACTATCAACTGTATCCATAATAACATCATTTTCAAACATCTAAAAAAATAATTGATATTGGAAAATAATTTTTAACTTGAAAAGTTGAATTTTTGGAATTTTTTTGATGAGAACTCATCATTATTTCAATTTATCTATTCAATTAAATTTATTTCATAATTTTAACCCTTATACTTTTCGAGATGTACAAAAAAAATGTTTGTCTTTTGCCCAATTTTACCCTAACTTGCCAGTGGAATTTCGAAAAATCCCGTCGTCGTATTAGAAAATTACATTATACCACCTATCTTTTGATGTATTTAGTTTTTTTCCTATCACTTATAGTGCAGAAAATAAATCAGTCAGAATATCAATAACAATGGCCGACTTCTGCAATTTAATAAATTTATTGTGTTTCACACAAAATGAAAAATTAAAAAAAAAACAAACCCAGTATAAAATGTAAGAGTGTGTTTACTCTTTGCTTGCTTAACGTATTTGTGTGGAAAAAAAACAGTAATAATGAGCGGAAAAAATCTATGTGTTATTACTGGTTTAATATTTTTATAATCGCCGGTAAAGAAGTATAACTTCAAAAATTTGATTTTTCACATGAAACCTCATATTTGTATCGTACAATTTTTTTAAAACCGTATTTTTATCTCCCACATGCTCTTCTTCAGTTTCAGAGAAAACAATTACGTCATCTACGTAAACATAGCAATTTTTCCCGATTTGTTCACTAGAACATCATCTATAGCCCGTAGGCGATAAAATTGCTACTTCCCACCGCTAACGGAAAATTCAGTTTTGTCCCGATCCCGTTCCGCTAATTCAATTTGGTGAAAGCCTGATTTTAAGTGCAGGGTTGTAAAGAATCGTGATAAATTTGATAAAATTGTTGTGATATTTGGAATTGATTATTTATCGGCTATGGTTTTTTGGTTGAGCTTTCGAAAGTCCATTACTAAACGTTTCTTTTATTGCCCAGCTCATCTGTTCCCTTCTTATCAACAATTCAAATGGCAACAATGTTGGTGTTCTACGGCAAAGATTCATTTGAATCTGCAAATGTTTTTCTTACAGATAAAGGAACCTTAATGTTCTCTACTTTCGTAAAGTTCACATTCTCGCATTCATGGAACAGAATAGTTTCCACACCTGAGTCAAAGCGAATTAAATTTTCTTTCAAGCAAATTGTGGCATTTACCTGTGTTAACAGATCAAAACCAATACTTCCATCAAATGTTGACAGATTGGGTAGGGTAGTATGAAAGATAATAGAATACAAAAATGTCGCATCCCATACAAACTCTTGGCGCACAAAATTTAAAGCCTGGTACGCGATATCGCGTACCAAACATGTAGCTAGTTACGAAATCTTGCGAGAGCGAGGGAATTCCTTTAAAAACTGGAATCTCTTAAAAAAAACTTATTTGTCGTTTGTTCTTCTTCTTCTGTTTGTTTTTTTGCTTTTGTCTACTACTGACAGACTGACAGACTGACAGACTGACAGACTGACAGACTGACAGACTGACAGACTGACAGACTGACAGACTGACAGACTGACAGACTGACAGACTGACAGACTGACAGACTGACAGACTGACAGACTGACAGACTGACAGACTGACAGACTGACAGACTGACAGACTGACAGACTGACAGACTGACAGACTGACAGACTGACAGACTGACAGACTGACAGACTGACAGACTGACAGACTGACAGACTGACAGACTGACAGACTGACAGACTGACAGACTGACAGACTGACAGACTGACAGACTGACAGACTGACAGACTGACAGACTGACAGACCGACAGACCGACAGACTGACAGACTGACAGACTGACAGACTGACAGACTGACAGACTGACAGACTGACAGACTGACAGACTGACAGACTGACAGACTGACAGACTGACAGACTGACAGACTGACAGACTGACAGACTGACAGACTGACAGACTGACAGACTGACAGACTGACAGACTGACAGACTGACAGACTGACAGACTGACAGACTGACAGACTGACAGACTGACAGACTGACAGACTGACAGACTGACAGACTGACAGACTGACAGACTGACAGACTGACAGACTGACAGACTGACAGACTGACAGACTGACAGACTGACAGACTGACAGACTGACAGACTGACAGACTGACAGACTGACAGACTGACAGACTGACAGACTGACAGACTGACAGACTGACAGACTGACAGACTGACAGACTGACAGACTGACAGACTGACAGACTGACAGACTGACAGACTGACAGACTGACAGACTGACAGACTGACAGACTGACAGACTGACAGACTGACAGACTGACAGACTGACAGACTGACAGACTGACAGACTGACAGACTGACAGACTGACAGACTGACAGACTGACAGACTGACAGACTGACAGACTGACAGACTGACAGACTGACAGACTGACAGACTGACAGACTGACAGACTGACAGACTGACAGACTGACAGACTGACAGACTGACAGACTGACAGACTGACAGACTGACAGACTGACAGACTGACAGACTGACAGACTGACAGACTGACAGACTGACAGACTGACAGACTGACAGACTGACAGACTGACAGACTGACAGACTGACAGACTGACAGACTGACAGACTGACAGACTGACAGACTGACAGACTGACAGACTGACAGACTGACAGACTGACAGACTGACAGACTGACAGACTGACAGACTGACAGACTGACAGACTGACAGACTGACAGACTGACAGACTGACAGACTGACAGACTGACAGACTGACAGACTGACAGACTGACAGACTGACAGACTGACAGACTGACAGACTGACAGACTGACAGACTGACAGACTGACAGACTGACAGACTGACAGACTGACAGACTGACAGACTGACAGACTGACAGACTGACAGACTGACAGACTGACAGACTGACAGACTGACAGACTGACAGACTGACAGACTGACAGACTGACAGACTGACAGACTGACAGACTGACAGACTGACAGACTGACAGACTGACAGACTGACAGACTGACAGACTGACAGACTGACAGACTGACAGACTGACAGACTGACAGACTGACAGACTGACAGACTGACAGACTGACAGACTGACAGACTGACAGACTGACAGACTGACAGACTGACAGACTGACAGACTGACAGACTGACAGACTGACAGACTGACAGACTGACAGACTGACAGACTGACAGACTGACAGACTGACAGACTGACAGACTGACAGACTGACAGACTGACAGACTGACAGACTGACAGACTGACAGACTGACAGACTGACAGACTGACAGACTGACAGACTGACAGACTGACAGACTGACAGACTGACAGACTGACAGACTGACAGACTGACAGACTGACAGACTGACAGACTGACAGACTGACAGACTGACAGACTGACAGACTGACAGACTGACAGACTGACAGACTGACAGACTGACAGACTGACAGACTGACAGACTGACAGACTGACAGACTGACAGACTGACAGACTGACAGACTGACAGACTGACAGACTGACAGACTGACAGACTGACAGACTGACAGACTGACAGACTGACAGACTGACAGACTGACAGACTGACAGACTGACAGACTGACAGACTGACAGACTGACAGACTGACAGACTGACAGACTGACAGACTGACAGACTGACAGACTGACAGACTGACAGACTGACAGACTGACAGACTGACAGACTGACAGACTGACAGACTGACAGACTGACAGACTGACAGACTGACAGACTGACAGACTGACAGACTGACAGACTGACAGACTGACAGACTGACAGACTGACAGACTGACAGACTGACAGACTGACAGACTGACAGACTGACAGACTGACAGACTGACAGACTGACAGACTGACAGACTGACAGACTGACAGACTGACAGACTGACAGACTGACAGACTGACAGACTGACAGACTGACAGACTGACAGACTGACAGACTGACAGACTGACAGACTGACAGACTGACAGACTGACAGACTGACAGACTGACAGACTGACAGACAGACAGACTGACAGACTGACAGACTGACGAGTGACTGACGAGCGACTGATCGACTGACGACCGACTGACGAACTGACGAGCGACTGACTTACGTACTTTTAACTTCATCGACAACGGATTCTTTGACGAAACGGACGTGACGGATTCAATGGGTTGGCCCCTTAAGCCACAATGATTATGTGCTCACACCCAACCCTCTTCGTATGTACTAAAAATAAGCACATTTTTATTAAAGGCAGCTTTTTATGGCTACCAAAAAAACAATTTGATGTTGTATTTAAATCCGTTGTATTTCACTAATTTTCTTTCTGCTTCAAGTCATCTTTTAAGAAAATTTCCCCTTCCATCTGAACGGGTGAAAATAGACAGCTATTGTTACAAGTTTTTTTCCTTAAACAATTTTTTTGATGACAAAAAATGATTTCTTACAAAAATCTAATTGTTAAGTAAAAAAAAAAAAAATTATAAAAGCAGCAATTTTTAACTAATAAAGGTTTTTTTAATACCAACATTTGAACAAAAAATCATTCAAATCGGAGCGGTCTTGTCCGTTTCCGTTTACATAAAGGAAGGTTGTCGGATGAATTTGAAGTCCAATGTGGAGTCAGACAGGGTTGCATACTGTCGCCAGTACTTTTCCTGTTAGTGATAAGTGATGTGCTGCGTGCAGCCCTGTTAAACGGAAATGGTGGAATTCAATGGAGTCTGACCACCCAACTAAAACATCTGGACTACGCGGACGACGTATGCTTACTCTCTCATAGGATCATGGATCTCCGTCAAATGACAACAAGGGTGGAGGGAGAAGCAGAAATCGTGGGGCTGAAAATAAACACGGCAAAAACAAAAATGATCAGAATCGGAAGTAACTCATCCGTTCAAGTCAATATTTCTGGACTCTTGGGAGTTTTGTCTCTACCCAAGGCGAAACCGAACAAGATGTCGACAGCCGTATTGAAAAGGCAAAGGCTGCTTTTGGAATGCTGTACAAAATATGGAAAAATAACGCTATAAGCTTAAAGACCAAGCTGAGACTGTTCCGCTTCAATGTTGAATCCGTGCTTCTGTATATGGGTGCAGCACTTGAAAAATCTTAACAACTGTCACAAGTAAGCTGCAATCGTTCGTGAATAGGTGTCTACATCTTAAGGATTTTTTGGCCCAACTGTATTTCTAATGAAGAACCTCATAGAAGAACAAGTCAAGAATCCATAGACAGTACTATACGTAGACGTGGCAGTCGTGGTCATATGCTTCGAAAAGGCAACGATTGCATTGCTGGCCAAGCGATGCAATGGAACATACTCTCACAGGCAGGTAGGGGGTGTCGGGTCGGCCGAGAAACACATGGCGCAGGACAGTCGAAAGTGAATCTGCACAGCTGGGGAAAAGTTGGAAAGAACTACGTTATATTTCCAAAAACCGTACACAATGGCGCGTAGGAGTAGTGGAGGCCCTATGCCCCTTAAGGGGATCACAATGGAGTCTTCGAGGTCTGAGGACCGACGTACGTAAGTAAGTACTCCAATAAAAGTCGCATTAATTCCACTACATCTCTATGAAATTTTTTTTCGGTTCATACGTTCTTTGGCACTAAAAATAAATACCCTTTCAACCAAAATAATTTTACTGTTTTTCATTCTGGGATAGAAACTGTTGAAATTTGAGATATTGTACTTTGTACATATATACTTTATATGTTTATGTATTGCTTATATCGAGTTGTTTTTACTTAAAACGTTTTTGTTTATTGAAAATAAAATACCTACTTCATTTTGGAATCTTTAAACATCAGGTTATGGGCCTTATCACGTTTAAATATTAAGGAAAATATATTTAAAAAAGATGTCTGAAATGAAGCACAATATCGAAAGGCTTCGGGGAAGCCAAAACTTTGAAGACTGGAAATTTTCCGTCGAATAAGCATATCTTCAAATGAAAGGATTATGGAAGGCTTTTTCTGGTACTGAAACGGATACAACGAAGCTTTTAAATGCGAAGTCGGAGCTAATATTGCTTGTAGAGAGGTCCATCTATCCTCATATAAGACAATGCAACAGCGCCAAGGAAGTTTGGGATTCTCTTCAAAGAATTTTTCAAGATTCTGGGCTTATGAGAAGAGTCGGACTCATCCAGAAATTTTGTTCGACAAAATTGAACGGTTTCTCAAGAGTAGATGAGTATGTGAACGATGTTTTAAACACATCATGCAAACTTAGGTCTACAGGTCTTAATGTTGACGAGGAATGGGTTGGTTGAATGCTTTTAGCTGGACTTCCAGACGAATATAAGCCCATGATAATGGGAATTCAATGTTCTGGTGTAAAAATTACTGGAGATTCTATTAAAATGAAGTTGTTGCAAGACGTCAAAACGGACTATGGCAATGATACTACATTCATTGGGAAAAATTGGAAAAGTCCAGGTAGTAAACAATTTAAGGGCCCCAAATGTTACAACTGTAACGAATTTGGCCATATTGGCGCAAAATGTCCAAAGAAGAACAAGATAAGCCAGGTTAAGAAGAAGAGTGCGATGTTCAGTTCGTTCTCTGTCAAGACTCTTAACAAAGACGATGGTACTTCGACTCTGGAGCATCAGCTCATATGTGCTCCAATAGTTCATATTTTTCAAGCAAGATGGAATCTATAAAATCTGAGGTTATTGTCCAATAATGCCAAGATAGAGGTCAAAGGTATTAGCAAGGTCGACATGAAGGTTTCGATAGGTAAATCGAAAGAAAACGAGGTAGAATTTCTGGACTTTCTTCATGTTCCAGACTTGTGCATAAATCTTTTGTCTGTGTCAAAGATTGTTCAAAGAGGTTTTTCAATGGATTTTAGCAAGAATGGATGTCTAGTCAAAGACAACAAGGGTAAAATTGTTGCAACTGCAGATTTGGTCAGTGAAATGTTCCGCCTGAATAAATCACCGAACCAATGTGCATACGCTGCAAAAATTAAAGAAACCAATCTCGAACTCTGGCACGCGCGAATAGGTCATCCAAGTAGTGAGACGACTAAGCTGATGGTTCCTGAAAATGTTAAAACCACTGATGTTGATGGTGCTAAAGTCAATTGTATAACATGTCTTAAAGGAAAGATGGCACGCCAGCCATTTAAAGCAATTGACACCAGAGCTGAAGCTGTCCTAGATCTCATCCACACAGATCTTTGTGGTCCAATGAATCACAAGTCACTTGGAGGCTCATTGTACATGCTTCTCTTTATTGACGATTTTTCAAGAAAAGTCTATGCTTATTTCATTAAAAGCAAGTCAGAAGTAGCTGAAAAGTTCCTTGAATCCAAGACTTTTGTGGAAGATCAAACAGACAAGAAAATAAAAGCATTAAGAAGTGACAATGGAAAAGAATACTGCAATTGGAAGATGAAAAAGATTCTAGTGGATAGGTGTATTCAACATCAAACGACAGTGCCATATTCGCCGCAACAAAATGGTTTGGTAGAAAGAATGAATAGGACCGTGATCGAAAAAGTGCGTTGTCTTCTCATCGGATCTGGACTGGAAAAAAGATTTTGGGCTGAGGCAGCACACACAGCAGTATATCTTATAAATCGGACACCATGTAAAGGTATACAAAATAAATCACCGGAAGAGCTTTGGTCTGGTAAAAGACCAAATTTAGAACACCTGAGATGTCAAGCTGTCATTCACATTCCCAAAGAGAAACGGAAGAAACTCGATGCTAAGGGGAGAGATGTAGTTTTTATTGGATACTCCACACACTCAAGATCGTACCGATTCTTCGATATGAAAAAGAAGGAAGTGGTTATAAGTCGCGATGCAGCATTCTTTGAACACAATTTTCCAAAGAAAAAAGAGGTAAATGATGATTCTTATTATGAAATATTTGAAGGATGTGATTCCGTGAGGGAAGAAAACGAAGATTCAATCCATGTTTTAAATGAACGAATACCCACGCCAGAAAATGAAGAAACGGACTCAAATAGTTTCACGGATGCTCAAGATGATTCCGTTGGTGAGGAATCTTCTGAAGGAATCACATCTTCTACACAGCTAAGACGTTCTACTCGACCAAGAAATGCACCTGTAAGAGACGGGTATGTTTCGTAATAGGTTAGGTTATGTGGGCTGACAGTTGATATTGTTACCGTCACACTTAGATCAATGTAGATCCCTTGTGATACCCTGAAGTATTGTAACTTCATGAAAAAAGTGTTAACCTATGAAAGCTATGGTTGTTCGAGCCATTTGGAGGACTTGATAAAGTTCAGTAGGCTATTGCCTGAGAGTTCCGATAGTTCTTCTAATTCATTAAAGAAGTAGTTTCCTAAGAATTTTTTCCTAGTGCGACAGAGTGCTGGGCAATGACAGAGGAAGTGAACAGTGTTTTCCTGTTCGTCCTCATTACCGCAGCCTCTGCATAGGTCATCCGTACAAAGCCCCATTTTCTTTTTGTGGTATCCTAGTAGATTATGACCCGTTAAGGTTATTAGGGATCTTAAAGAAGGCTTACTGAGTAGTAAGATCTTATTTGATTTTTTCTCGTCGAAGTTCGGCCATAGTTTCCTGGTGTGACCGCAGGTTTCTAGGAGGTTCCATCTATCGTTGGTTTTTTGTGAAATCTTGTTGACGATATTTCGCTTTATTTCACATTGTGGGATTCTAATGTTAAGGTCTATGAGAGAGGGATCAAGCACTGAGCCCTCCCTTGCAAGCTCATCCGCTTTTTCGTTTCCGAACACATCACTGTGGCCGGGAACCCAGCAGAGTCTTACATTATGCTGCATACCAAGAACCCTAAGCTCTTCGCGACAGCAAGAAACAAGCTTAGACTTGATTAAGGTGGCAGAAATCGCTTTTATTGCCGCTTGGCTATCAATGAAAAAGGTGATGTCAGCAGGTGATATCACCATCATGGATATTTGTTTAGCGGCATTTTTCACTGCCAATATCTCGGCTTGGAAGACACTGCTGTGATCGGGGAGCCTGAAAGAACTGGCAAGGTTGAGGTTTTCTGAGTAAAAACCTGCACCAACCCCAGTGTTCATTTTCGAACCATCGGTATAGATGGCGATAGTCGACTCATTTGAGAAAGGTATACTGTTTTCCCAATCTTGTCTGTTAGGGAAACTGACATTAAAAGACTTGTTAAAGTCTAAGTAGGGGGTCATGTAATCTGTACTAACGTTGTAGCCAACGTAGTTAGAAAGAATCGTATTATGGCCGTTTTGACTAGTATTCCAAATGTTGGTTTGACTGAGTCGTAGGGCGCTGTTCGCTGCCAATTCTTGTACAAATAGATCTAAGGGAGTGAGGTTAAGGATTGCTTCCAGACCCGAGGTTGGAGTGGACCTCATCACCCCCGTAGTACTTATGCAAGCTGCTCTTTGTACTTTGGTTAGGGTCTTCAAGTTCGTGGATTTCTCCAGAGCTTGCCACCAGACTAAACTGCCATAAGTTAGAATGGGTCTGACAATGGCGGTATACATCCACATGATTATTTTAGGATTTGGTCCCCAGTTTCTGCCAAGAATTCTATTACATGAGTAGAGTGCAAACGTGGCTTTCTTATATCTTTCTTGAATGTTTGGACCCCAGTTAAGTTTCTTATCCAAGATCACTCCGAGATATTTCGCTTTATCCGAAATCTTAAGTGGGGTGCCATCAATTTTTGGCACTGCAAAAGGAGGAATTTTCCTTCTGTTTGTGAAAAGTACCAGTTCTGTTTTAAGGGGGGTTTCGTAATGAACAACGATGAAGATCCGAAAACTGTGGCTGATGCTATGAAGAGTACAAACAATTCTCGTTGGAAGACGAATATTCAGCTCTAATCAAAAACGGAACTTGGGAGTTAGTGGAATTACCAAAAGGGAAAAAACCCATTAACTGCAAATGGACGTTCAAAACAAAAAGAGAAATAGAAAAGTACAAAGCAAGACTAGTTATCAAGGGTTATTCGCAACGTCAAGGGATCGATTACCAAGAAACATTTTCTCCCGTCGTAAGATACACATCGATAAGATTACTGTTAAGTTTAGCGGTACGTTGTAACTTGGACATAGATCAAATGGACGTTGTGACTGCTTTCTTGCAAAGTGAACTTGAAGAAGAGTTCTACATGAAACCCCCAGAAGGATTTGACGATGTTCAAGGAAAGGTATGTAAACTTAAAAAGTCACTGTATGGTCTCAAACAAGCTAGTAGAGTATGGAATAAAAACCTGGACTCAACTTTAAAAAAAATCGGACTTTCACAATCTAAAACGGATCCTTGCATTTACTACGAGACAAACGGCGAAGAAAAAACTTTTGTGGCTATCTACGTAGACGATATTCTTATCTTTACTAATAACAAGGACAAGAAATGAAGCATTAAGGATAGTTTGGCGAAATCATTCGAGATGAAGGATTTTGGAGAAGCTAAGTTTGTACTTGGAATGCAAATAACTCGCGATAGAGAAAAAGGAAAGTTGTGGATTGACCAAGAACCGTATATCAAGACTATGCTTAAGCGTTTTAATATGGACGATTGCAACTCAGCTTCCACGCCGATGGACATCAATCAAAAACTTATGAAAGAGACATGTCCTAAAACAAAAGAAGAGATTGAGTACATGAACACCGTGCCATATCAAGAAGCAATTGGCAGTATATTATACGCAGCTCAAGAAAGTCGCCCTGATTTATATTTTGCAGTGGGGGCTTTGTCTAGATTCAATAACAATCCATTAAAGTCTCACTGGGCAGCAGTTAAAAGACTTTTCCGTTACGTCAAAGGGACTAAAAACTATAAACTAGAATTTACACGTGATGATAAAGGTCATCTAGAAGGATTTTCAGATGCAGACTGGGCCAGCGATGAAGATGATAGAAAATCAACAACTGGTTACATCTTTAAATACCAAGGAGGACCTATATCATGGAATGCAAAAATGCAACCAACCGTGGCTCTTTCCACTACAGAAGCAAAGTACATGGCTTTGGCTTCAACGTCCCAAGAAGCACTATGGCTTCAATCTTTATTAAAAGAACTTACTACCTGGAATGAAGAATTGATATTGCGATGTGATAAATCTTTCTCAAGACAATATGTATCATGCACGTTCCAAGCATATCGACATCAGACATCATTTTATACGAGATCTTATAGATGAAAAGAAGATAAAGATCGAATATTTAAAAACAGAAGACATGACCACTGTTGCAATTTAATTAGTATAAAACTACCAACATCTAGTGGGGGTGTTGAAATTTGAGATATTGTACTTTGTACATATATACTTTATATGTTTATGTACTGCTTATATCGAGTTGTTTTTACTTAAAACGTTTTTGTTTATTGAAAATAAAATACCTACTTCATTTTGGAATCTTAAAACATCAGAAACCACAATTGCCATAGCGGGTGCCATCCATGATATATAGCCTGTCCAACAAAAATTGACAGTGAACGTCTCATGGAAGAGCTTTATTCTTACAAAAGGTGCCGGTTAGTGGTTGTGTTCTCAAATCACCTACTGGAGAAATATACGCAACGACTGACTTACCCTTCATCCCCCCACAACGTGCATCGTGCGCAGCCAAACCTAAACTGATTATGTGTTCCCAAACAACCCTTTTCGAATGAAAATAAGCACATTATTGTCGGAGCTACCATCACGGTTGAATATAAAGCTTGCGACCTAAACTCTAAATAAAAATGACCAAAAACAATTAAAAGTGACAATAATAATTTACCTCCATGAACTTTACATTAAAAAAAAACTACCTAGAGTTTTTTGTATTATTAATAATTAAGACAAATTAAAAATCCAGCGTACAAACAAATATTTTTCAAAACAGTTTCCTGTGTTTCCGTCGAAATCCATTGTGCTTTGACTCACTCACAGGAAACTCAGAAAAAAAGAGAACTCTTCTATGGGAGGTACCTACCGTTATCAAACAATAAAAATATTTGTTTTAATTTTAAAATTTATATTTTTTTTTCTGTAGTACATGCAAAAATTTTATTCAGTATCGTTACAACAGAAGTGAAAATTTATAAAATCATTTTTTCTGACTATTTCATAGGAAAAATTTCAAAAATGTGTCAAAAACTTTAGATTTTGGATTCTCCACCAGTGGTGTAGTTTTTTCTGCAAACAAATGGACATAAAAGGAACAAATTTTGTTTACTTTTAAAATTTTTCAAAAAGTGACCATTGAAGTTGACCCTTTAGAACCATGACCAAAAACAATTAAAAGTGACAATAATAATTTACCTCCAAAAACTTTACATTAACTAACTAGAGTTTTTTGTATTATTAATAATGAAGACAAATTATCCAGCGTACAAACAAATATTTTTCAAAACAGTTTCCTGTGTTTCCATCGAAATCCATTTTGCATTGACTCACTTACAGGAAACTCAGAAAAAAGGAGAACTCTTCTATGGGAGGTACCTACCGTTATTAAACAATAAAAATATTTGTTTTAATTTTAAAATTTATAAAATTTAGCCATCCTGTTGAAACCATATGTCTTCGGTGTCCATATGATCCAATTCAGACCACAAGAAGTTGATGATCATTGACCTACATATAGCAATCGCCGTTGACGGTGATGGCCCGGCCAGCATCGTTTTCGAAGAAGTACGGACCGATGACTCCTCCAGCCCAAAATCCACACCAAACAGTAGGTAAAATTTGGATGCATTGGCACCTCGTAAATCTCGCGTGGTTTGGTGTTGTCCCAAGTTCGGCAATTTTGATTATTCACAAATGACCAAAGTGGCAATTGTGGTTACCATTCCCACGTTAATGCAAATCACGGTGGATTTTTCTTTGAATTATGCTTAAGAGCTTTCAGAATGTATGCTTTTTTTAAATCTTTTAAGAACTAATACAGGAATAGTGTTGTCGCTTGCTGTTTTTCTGTATTCGTGGCTTTGAAATTTCTTTTAATGTACGGAAAAAAACGTTTAGTGCAGTTAAGAAGAATTTTGCTATTTTCATTAAGGCTGAGTGTACCGCGAAAATGTGAACGTGCTATCCAGCACCGTTCGTTCACATTTCTTAAGATAATTCAATGAATTTTTTTTATTTATTTAATAAACAAGACGAAAAATGTGTAATACCATAATTTCCTAATTTGAACACTTGTAGCTAAGAGAGTACAAAATATGATAAAATGTTCGTTGTTTTAGAAAGACCTGTAAGTTTTCTATTTGTTTCTTAGTCAGGCTAAAATTTTTATGTTTCTTATTTCTATTTTGGAATGAGATTGAATCAAAAAAGCTATTTTAAAGAATTAAAAATGTGTTTTTATAGAAAAAAATTGATCGAAAGTGATGCAATTTTCTTTACCTTACAATGTTTGAACAGGTGTAACTTCTACAATCATTGATATAACTCACCGGAATAGAAGGAAATAAAAATCTCAGCTTAAATTTTATTATTTTGATTTGTTACACAAAAAATATAAAGTTTTAAGGTCTTAAACAAAACAAAATGTTTAAAAAGTACGTTTTTATTTACGTTTTGAAGAATAATATTTTTTTAATTGATTGTTAAGTTTGTCCAATAAACGATAAGCTGTGTTTCCTATCAATATAGGGTTAGAAAAAAAAAATTGAGACAACCCTTTTCTTGTAATTCATTTTTGAAAAAAAAGTCTATTTTGCGTTTTTCCTCAGAAATGCATGGAATGTGCATGTATTGGAACTTATAGTTCAAACAATGGCGCTGATTATATCTCTTTCTCTTTATTCTCACCAAAGATAATAGAATCAAAGATAATAGAATGTATTATATTATCTTTGGTAATACAAATAATCCTGGCGTTGGAGAAAGCAATCCGTGACTCTGGCACGGCAACAAGAGGGACCATCTTCAACAGGTCCAGCCAGATACTGACTTACGCAGACGACATCGACATTATCGGAAGAACCGAACAAGCTGTACACGATTCCTTCATCCAGATCGAGCAGGCGGCACAAAATCTGGGGCTGCACATTAGTGAAGGTAAAACAAAGTACATGGTGGCGTCGAATGCGAGAAGAACAGTTGGTCAAACAATCAAGGTAGCGGAGCACGAATTTGAAGTGGTGCAATCCTTTAAATACCTTGGGTCAACAGTAGCAGTCGATAACAATATAGAAGAAGAAATACGCGGGCGGCTTCTCAAATCCAACAGATCCTACTACAGTCTGTCAAAGCTATTCAAATCCAGAAATCTAACCATAACTTCAAAACTGCTGCTGTACAGGACCATGGTCCTGCCAGTACTCATGTATGGATCCGAGACTTGGGTGCTTAGCAAAAGGCACTGGGACCTCTTAGCCGCGTTCGTGAGAAAAGTCTTACGAAGAATTGTTCGCCCCATATGTGAGGAAGGACGATTCCGGAGACGGTACAATCATGAGTTGTACGCAATCTACCTTGAAGCAGACATAGTGACAAAAATTAAGCTCGGTAGACTCCGGTGGGCAGGGCACCTAGCTCGTATGAGCGAAGAGGAACCTGCAGCGTGGTAGACCATGCTTGCGCTGGAGAGATGGCGTAGACCAGGACGCCCGAAGCCTTGGGGGTGCGCAACTGGATGGCGTCGGCTCAAAACCGGGATAGGTGGAGAGACTTGTTGAAAGAGGCCAGGACCGGACCCCGGTTGTCGAGCCGATGATGATGAATACAAATAATGTTCACCAAAAAGTATTTTTTTAGTGGAAAATGTTTTAATACCAACAAAAATTTAATACAATGCGCTTAAAACAAATCTTTATTCTTTTTCAAAACTTCTGTGTGAGATTTTTAATATTATAACTAAATTTAATCAAAACGAAAAAAAAATGGTCTTATGGTGTTTCGCCTATCTGCCCCAGATTATTTGTTTTTATGTCCCACAAATTATATTTCTTTGGCAACTACACTTAATTTAGTTTTGGGGCCCCTGAATGAAAATGGTCTTAGAAAATCATCTGCCAGTAATGTAGATACCTACTAACGGAATATCATTCTTTTTTTTATCTAAAGCCTAATTTACAGTTCAACGCAAGAACAAAAAAAAATTTACAAAACTGTTTTGTGTCTTTTCTGTCCATCGTTTTTATTATATAAAAGAGCAAACTTGTTTGTCAAACCTCAGATAACACGAAGGATACTTTTTTTGTAACCAACCAAAACAAAGGGCTAAGAATGCAATTTATTGTTTATTTTGCATGAATAAAAAATAATATTGCATTTGTAGCCTCTGGTACCAATTGATATAGGAAAAAAAAGTAATTTATGTATTGGTTACGGTGATACGAAAATATAAACATCAAAATATGGTATAAAATTATGCCCAAAACAGACTAAAATTAGCTTTGAATTTCTGTTTTTTGTTTTTGCACGTTGAACTGTAAACTAGCCTTAAACAACACCTTATTTATTTTTTTTTTTGTTTTTTGATGCAAATGAAGTAATATTTGTTTGTTTGTTTTTTGGGGCCCCTTAATGAAAGGGGTCATAGAAAATCGTCTACCAGTTATGTGGTAATTACACTCTACTGAAACAATATCGGTTTAGCATGTACATTAGGGTGGTTCACAATATCAATTTTGTGTTATTTATTGGGCTTCTCTTTGAATATAGGACCTTTGGGCTCAAGAATATTACCAGATTTTTTTCAGATTTTTTAAATTATATTTAGAAGTCGCGAGCATCGGTTTTATGCAAAATGGGTCCATTTTCGAGCTTTTAATTGTTTAAAAATATAGAAACGGGTTTTTAAAAATGATATTTATTTAAAAATAATCTATGGAGAACCCGTTACAAAATAGCAGTTTTTGTTCATCAATAAAAATTTTAAATGATAATTTTTAAAATTTTTGAAAGTCGGCTTATTGTTACAATCGATAAATTAACCCTCTAAACTACTCTTAAATAATATTCTTAAGAGTTAAAAATATTTTTGAATAATTGCCTAATTAGTTGAGAAGAGATCAGTGAATTTTGATTTTAGATTTCCTTCTTCAAGAGTTTATATTGAAAAAAATTAATATAAAAACAAAGCAGTGATTTTCTTGAAAATTGTTAAATAATTTCTTTGTCCTGGTTCAAAAAACTGAGAGAATTCCTCCGCCACCGTCTAATCTGTTAGAAGTGCCATGGTGGGAACACTCCCTCGTTGGAGGGTATTTAGTAGTGACATCCTACTCCACTTCGACCTGTTGACCATTTGAGGCCCTTCTGCAGAAACAAGTTCCGCGATCGCATAGCTCTAAGTTTCATGGAGGGGTCTTAACTCCCAGGTACTGAAATTTGGCGGCTTAAAATGAATTGTATATCATTTAAATCATTTTGACATTAAAAATGACAAAACTACATTGATGCATAAACGCCTCAATATCAAAAATATATAAAAATATTGTAATGTAATATCATTTACAAATTCATCAGTATTAGGTATATTCTGACTATTTGCATTTGTATTTTCAAATCAATTATATATATTTCAACATTATAGATGCAGAATTAACATTATTTGAATTTTCTTATCAATTTTACATTTTCAACATCAAAACCTTTCAATTTTACATTTTCGAATTCGAAACCTTAAAATAATGTAGAATTTACATTAAATTTGTATATTAACATTAAAACTGTGCAATTGATATGATATATTTTCGAAGAGGAATTGATATGATTTTTTGATAGTGCAATGTGAATTTGACATTGAAAAAACTCTAAAACTAACAAGACAAATGTAAGCTCAACGTTAAAAACACATTTTTTCCATTAATTTCAAATTTTTGAATGAAATCTGGGTTGATGTGACAAAACTATCAATTTTACATTTAATTTATTTTTCGGTGTATATATTTTGGGATGATCCCAATCAGCTTGTAGATCGATTTCTTATTGCTTCACAACAAGGTGGGCATAACAATATCATTCTGACGAAACTGTTTCAATTTATTAAAGAACTTAAAAAAATAATAATGAGTGTTGATAAAACTGGTCGTTATTCATATAGGACCCCTCCGAAAGGTCCAAGAGGCACCCAAGGAGAGCCAATACCATCTGGTGCGAATGTTTCTTCAACAACATCCGACTATGGTTGCCAATTCGCTAACTGCCCATGGTATCTAATGTAAACAAGGAAGGACCAGATACATATATGCGTGCTACATGGTTTAAAAATCATTGATAATAATTAAAAAATGAATGTCGTAATATGAAAGATTAAAATAAATTGCATTTTAAATAATTTTGAATTCAGTTTGTATTCACTATAATTCAAACTGAAAATATGTCTTCTTTGAAAAATAATTTTGTAGTAAACGAACTTCTATCCTTTTTAAAATCAAACCATCACATCATACTTACAGCACACTTTTCGGAAGCTATGAATTGTATTGTTTTTGTAAATAAATTCGAAAAAGATGATTATACTATGTCACGGCATGCCGAGTTTCATTTCCCAAATGTCCTTCAAGCTGGTCATCAAACGGGTTTACCACGATATCTAGAACGCAATAACCCAGAAAGCAAAAAAATCGAAAGAAGAAATCTTGAAAACAAAAATCTCGAAATAAGAAAATCTAGAAAAAAATATAACAATTTTTGAGACAATGGTTACAATTCGCTTACCTACTTTTTTTTTTTTTAATATGCATTTCGTATGTTTGTTAACAAAGAAACTATTCTACTCGACGCGCGCCATTGCACAAGAAGCACCTAATTTAAATACAATGTAGCACATGCCATAAAAAAAGCAGCGCAGTAAAACTATCTATGGAAAACAAAAATAAAACGAATGCTACCGAAAAATAAGGCAGCTGGCTATAGAGCTTTGAAATATTGAAATGAAGAGGGCACAGAGTCGTATTGAAGAAATAATTTTTTGTTTGAAGGTTGGCAGTTTCACGTGTTGAGGATACGTTGATTGATTTTTGTTTTTTAATAAAACACGTTTTGACTAGACAAAAGTTATACAACGAAAATTACTTTAAATTTGATTTAATTGAAGTTAATTTATATCTTTACCATCGCGCTTAATCTTTTTATTAAAAAAAAAAAAGAAAGGCAAATCGATATCACTCCATGTTGCAAATCGAAAATAACATTCGATAAAGTTTGTGAACACTCCCCTAAACTGGTTTTATTTTGTCATAAATTGCATTCTACCAACTTTCAAACATTGAATGTCGTTTTATTGGTATTTGATGCTGTGCTTTCTACCCAAGACAAACAGTAAAACACAGCTTTAGAAACTACTATTTATAAGAATTATACTCACCTTGTACCTAGGACCCTAACATTCAAATACACAAAACATTACAATTGATAATTTCAACCCGCAAACACTATTCTATTCGATGCTCTCTTTTATATTTAATATTGTTCATCTAACAAGCTAATAATATACATATGCATCGTTCATTTGCTGCAACAACGTCATATGTAAAAAATGTTCAGTCACAGGAAAATGAGTTTAAAGATTTGTATTCCCATATAAGCTTCATAGAAGAACCTGTTTTCAATAATGTTTTGTGAGTACCTACAATTTTGAAGTTACAGGCATAAAATTGATGCAGTTTGAAGATTATGAATTAAACTTTCTGTTAGTATCAAAAAATCAAATTTGATGGTTTTTGTGATATGACGTTGTTGTAATCTCGAAATAACGTTATTTTTGACAAAAAACGCTTCCTTCAAAAGAAATAGCCCTTTAAAGTTTTTCATCACTTTCCCTAATATTCACCACCGATAACAAAACTGCAATCTTACATTCTTATTCCTATATTTTCTACGCGAGATTATCTTCACTAACGTAAGAATTGCCCAAATTATGACCATAAAAACACCATACCCATAAAAAATCACGGTCATAACAAGCAGTCTACATCGCAACCACCAATCCATTACCACAGAAAAAAAACTCAAGCTCATGCTCACATCTGGTGATCGTCATCGCCACAACGCCCATGTCCCCATCCGGTAAATGCGCAAAATTTAAAAAAAATCTATAGTCTTGTACAGTTTTGTACAACCAAAGCCGGGTTTTGTACAAGCTTGGATTTTAAACTAGAGCTAATTGAAAGTGCCGGGCTAGGGACATATGTTCCGACTCCGGCATATCCCAAATCAAAAATAATGAAATGCAGATCTGATCCACGGGTTTTGTACAATTTCGTACAAGAAAAAAGCCCGGACACCCGGCCTGGCAATATGGAAAAATTAAAAATAAATGTTAATGTTTTAAGAGCTGAACAGAATGCATCGCTCGTCGCTCAGCAACGTCGCTGACATAACAGAATGACGTCGCTCATCGCTTAGCGAACCGCCCATAAATTTTTAACTTTCTCGCGCGACTAGTCTCACATATGTCAGCGTGCGCGTTGCATTCTATTCAGCTCTTTAGTTTGACGTCGCTGTAAAAAAAACAAAATAATGTATCTGATTCTCTGTGCTTCTTTTCTGTGGTAAATTCTTGTTTTCTGTGCTTAAGTAAGTATTTATTATTAAAAAAAAAAAACAATACAAATGGCAATTATAAGTTATGGTTTTTATTTTATTTAGACAGACAATGTTTTGTAAGATGCAATATTTGTGGCAGCGAGTTTTCCATTTCTTCTGGAGGTAAAAACGACATAACCCAGCACATAAAAACGGACAAACACAAGCTAATAATCAGAGGATCAGTAAAATCCACAAAGCTGGAAACCAACTGTAGTCCAGTTAATAAAGGTTTTTACCTAAAAAAAATTCAACAGTTTTAAAACTTGGCACACTTCCTAGGGGATGAATGGTGATATTCCAAAAAAAAAAGTATTAAAAAATCCGACCTGAGCTCTAGCGGCAGCTAGGAGAAACATGCAGTTTTTTTCAGTTTTTCACGTTTATCTCGAAAATAGCTTTATACCTTTTTTTGCATCTGTAACAGTTCAGAAATTAGCTCTAGCGGCGATGAAGAGAAACAGTTTTTTTTTCGGTTTGTCGCGATTATCGTGAAAACCATTGTTCGTATCAAAATTAGAGCTTATTAAATTTTCTAAGCAAAGATGTGTTTGTTTTGTACATGTGTTAGTTTATAAAAAAACTATATCGGCAATTAAGGTTATCATGTGTTTTTGTTTCGGTTTTTCACTTTATCTCGGAAACGGCTTCTCCTATCAAAAAATGTTGTTCTACAAAAATAAGCCTTATTAAGTTTTTTAAAAAAAGCTTGCATACAGTTTTTCGTACCTCCAACTATTTACATAAAATCGGCAGTGTAGAAAAAGATGCTGCCGTGTGATCGTGATCTTAACTTTTGGTTCTAACCAAGAGTCTGATTCTCCAGGATGGGAGTTGTGCGTCGGAGTAACTTCCCTACTACGGGAATAAAACTTGTTCGGTAACAATAACAAGCCTCTAAAACGATTGATTTCAGTGTTGACGCACCCAGTTAATGAAACAAGGACAACGAATAGTAGTAGTAGTAGTAGTAGTAGTGTGATTTTATTTTCAAACAAGATATTGAGTTACATTATGCATACATAAACACAAAATATAGCATTGGCTTTTGCCGTCAGCCAGAAAAAAAAGAGTATTATTTAGATAAATTACATAAGTTTCAATTGAATAAGTATAATATTTGTAGGTTCGCTAGAAAATCTTTAAGTACATAATTTGGTTCAGACCTATGTTTTAAAATGCTTCGTTTATAATTTGGTTTCTATAATTATATGCTGCTTCGACGTATAAGTATAAAATCGTCCAGTTTCGGCCGTTTAGAATGTCTTTGGTTTCATCTAAAGTCAAGATGCTTTTACCCCAATGTGCAACACGTATCATTTTCAAGGTCGGACACGTTCCTAAGAAATGAAGAACATTTTCCGTCGTTCGCAAGTTGCAAAGACTGCATTCTATGTTTTCTTCAGATCTATAAGGCTGGTTGTAAACGAAGCAATTCCCCTCTGGTTTTGAATATCAATGATATTGTACTTATAGAATAACGATCACAGAAATAGTTGTTCACGCCAAGGTTGTACTGCAGTATCTTGTACATGTTTCTAGTCTCACTCATATGAGCCGATTCTTCGAATTGAGCAAAAATTGAATCCTCAATTTTCCTCAGCAATATAGGAAAGCTGTCTTTCCAAGAGTCCGTGTTACTTTCTATTAACTGAACGTCATGTTGGAGGCCTAGACGTGTCCATTCTTCAAAAAATTGGGATTTTCGTGATAGAAGATGACTTGCTATTTTGTTTGGCAGACGATGATTTGGAGACATAGTTCAGATGCATCTTGAGTGAGTAGATGAAGAGCGGCGAAACACCTGTCTCCAAGTGCAGCATATATGTCGGGGTATTTTCCGGGAGCCAGAATATCTTTTTTATAAAATATCTTAAAAGTTTTTCAACTTCCTCATGCTAAAAAATTCCCCATACTTGCGCAGCATAACACATCACTGATCGCATGACCGCTTCAAAAAGCTTGTACTTAGCACTCGGGGCAATATTTTTCTTTCCCAGTACTCCTTTCCAGTTGCAATTAATTGCCTTTTTTGCATCCTTCAACTTCTCCTGTAGATGCTTTTTGAAAGAGAGCTGCGGAGTAATGATAACTCCGAGGTATTTATACTCTCTTACCACCTCAAGATCCTCATTTTCACACTTCCACTTCTCATTCCTTGCATATCGCCCTGTTCCATTTCGAAATATCAATACTTTGGACTTTCTGGTGTTAACTGTGAGATTCCAGCGATGGCAGTACAATTGCAATTTGTTTTCCATAATTGCAGCATATTTGGTGTCTCCGCAAAGATGACAATATCATCTGCATACAATAACGCTTTTATATCAGTATCAGCAAAAGTAATACCTCCTGGTAGAAACGATGTCAGGTCATCTAGAAAAAACGAGAAGAGGAGTGGACTCAGAAGGCAACCTTGCTTGACTCCTGATGTCGTTTGAAACCAGTCCGATCCTTCAGCTCCGTCCCATACTGCTGTCAGATTATCTTCATACAGCCGGCGTAGTATCGTTAGCATTTTTGATGACAAACCAAGACAACTAAGTTTATAGAAAAGAGCGTTCCGGTTGATTGAGTCGAAGGCAGCCTTAAAATCAATGAAAAAGACATATAACTTCTTTCCTTTACTGAGGTAAGATCTAGCGATACTTGTTAAGGCGAAAACATTGTCTACTGTTGAATATTCCTTCCTGAAACCCGATTCAAACTCACTCAGTAGATTGTTTTGATGTATCCAGATGCTGCTTCGACGTATAAGTATAAAATCGTCCAGTTGCGGCCGTTTAGAATGTCTTTGGTTTCATCTAAAGTCAAGATGCTTTTACCCCAATGTGCAACACGTATCATTTTCAAGGTTGGACACGTTCCTAAGAAATGAAGAACATTTTCCGTCGTTCGCAAGTTGCAAAGACTGCATTCTATGTTTTCTTCAGATCTATAAGGCTGGTAGTTTAAACGAAGCAATTCCCCTCTGGTTTTGAATATCAATGATATTGTACTTATAGAATAACGATCACAGAAATAGTTGTTCACGCCAAGGTTGTACTGCAGTATCTTGTACATGTTTCTAGTCTCACTCATATGAGCCGATTCTTCGAATTGAGCAAAAATTGAATCCTCAATTTTCCTCAGCAATATAGGAAAGCTGTCTTTCCAAGAGTCCGTGTTACTTTCTATTAACTGAACGTCATGTTGGAGGCCTAGACGTGTCCATTCTTCAAAAAATTGGGATTTTCGTGATAGAAGATGACTTGCTACTTTGTTTGGCAGACGATGATTTGGAGACATAGTTCAGATGCATCTTGAGTGAGTAGATGAAGAGCGGCGAAACACCTGTCTCCAAGTGCAGCATATATGTCGGGGTATTTTCCGGGAGCCAGAATATCTTTTTTATAAAATATCTTAAAAGTTTTTCAACTTCCTCATGCTAAAAAATTCCCCATACTTGCGCAGCATAACACATCACTGATCGCATGACCGCTTCAAAAAGCTTGTACTTAGCACTCGGGGCAATATTTTTCTTTCCCAGTACTCCTTTCCAGTTGCAATTAATTGCCTTTTTTGCATCCTTCAACTTCTCCTGTAGATGCTTTTTGAAAGAGAGCTGCGGAGTAATGATAACTCCGAGGTATTTATACTCTCTTACCACCTCAAGATCCTCATTTTCACACTTCCACTTCTCATTCCTTGCATATCGCCCTGTTCCATTTCGAAATATCAATACTTTGGACTTTCTGGTGTTAACTGTGAGATTCCAGCGATGGCAGTACAATTGCAATTTGTTTTCCATAATTGCAGCATATTTGGTGTCTCCGCAAAGATGACAATATCATCTGCATACAATAACGCTTTTATATCAGTATCAGCAAAAGTAATACCTCCTGGTAGAAACGATGTCAGGTCATCTAGAAAAAACGAGAAGAGGAGTGGACTCAGAAGGCAACCTTGCTTGACTCCTGATGTCGTTTGAAACCAGTCCGATCCTTCAGCTCCGTCCCATACTGCTGTCAGATTATCTTCATACAGCCGGCGTAGTATCGTTAGCATTTTTGATGACAAACCAAGACAACTAAGTTTATAGAAAAGAGCGTTCCGGTTGATTGAGTCGAAGGCAGCCTTAAAATCAATGAAAAAGACATATAACTTCTTTCCTTTACTGAGGTAAGATCTAGCGATACTTGTTAAGGCGAAAACATTGTCTACTGTTGAATATTCCTTCCTGAAACCCGATTCAAACTCACTCAGTAGATTGTTTTGATGTATCCAGAGTGTCAACCTGTCTAGAATCACTCCAGTAAAAATTTTCATAACAGAGTTTAAGAATGAGATGCCTCGATAGTTGTTTGGGTCGTTAACATCACCCTTTTTAAATAGTGGAAAGATAATATTCTTTCGGAAACTTTGTGGAATTTCACCGCTAGTAAATATGTAGTTAAAAGCATCCGTTAGCTTTGCTAGGAAATTTTCTGAAGCGTTCTTGTAGAATTCATACGGGACACGATCCTCCCCTGGAGCCTTGTTGATATTGCATCTACCGAGGACTTCTGTTAGCTCTTGTGTTGTGAAAGCTCGGTCCAGCTGTTCGTTTCTCACCCATGGGTAGGGAAACTGTATTTGATGTGTGCTAACCGAGACACAAAGTAACTGTTCGAAGTGCTCCGCTAATTTAGATGTGCTTATTTCAGTTTTCCTTGCAAAAGGAATGTCATTTAATTCCCGCGCAAGCTTCCAAAAAGCACGACTGTCTTTTACTTCGGACAATTTTTGCATGAGAGAGCAAGAGTATTGTTTTTGCTTTTCTTTGCAAACTGTTTTGAAAGCCCTATTTGCTTCTTGATACCTTAATTTCGCTGACATAGAGTTTGTTGCTCTGAGAAGTTTCAAAAAACCGAAAGACTTTTTCCTTGCTGCGTCGCAATCTGCGTCAAACCATGGATCCTTCCAGTTTTGCTTCCGGCGTGTTTGAAATTGTTGTGCTGCTTGAGATATGCTTGAAACTAATAGTTCAATGCCTCGAGGGGACTTAATTTGGTCATCGTTTAGAGTATTCAGACACAGGTCAAGGCTCATTTGATATGACGTCAAAAGGGCTCCTTTCCACTTTAGCTTTGGTAACAGTTTGAGGCCTTCATTTATTTCTCCTCGCAGTTCACCGAATTTACACTTAACATTTAATGGAAGATGATCAGAGTATACCAGTTCTTCTACCTTTAGATCATCTACACAATCAAGCCATCTTCCACTTATGAGGCAGTAATCTATTGTGGAGCAGGAATTTCCTCTTATAAACGTGAAGTTCCCATTTTTGTCGCTACGCATTCTTCCGTTCAGTAGTGTTAGGCCGACTGTTTCGCACATTTCTATAAACTTTCTCCCTTTGCTGTCTATCGTCGTATCACACGCTGATCTCACATCACTAATTTGAGTTGGTATAAATTCTGGCTCCATCTGAAGTAACTGCGAAGAGCCCACCCTTGCGTTACAGTCTCCAACGACAACGAATATCGTATTTGTATGTGGAATTTACTCTCCTTACACAGACCACGTGCTGTCGAACAATTAGTGGAAAACCTGGATAAGTTAAGGGCTGACGTAACAGCTATCCGGGGGCTGCAAAGTCCTTCATGGATCAGGGTCATTGGATGTTTGTAGAATTAGGCAAGAAATCTTGGAATTTAATGCGATTAGATTGCATAGGGCCTTTCTATGTAACTCAATGCTACTTTTGGATCTATTCGAAAGTTGATTTCATCTGTTGATTTCACCCATATTAAATCTTCTAAATATGAACCAACTAAGAAGTTGGCATTTCTAGAGCTTTTAAATTTTCGTTTGTTGCGAAATTACAGAGATGCGACTTTGTTAATTCGAACGATTTTTTGTTTGTACAATCAATTTACAAAGTTGGGCATCTGGTCTTTTTTGCCCGTAGAAGTCTAGGGCTGCAGTGTGCTCTCTTAGCGACTTTAGTTCTTGTTAGCAGCTTTGTCTGGTAAGCCTTGTTCTAAGCTGCATGCGGCAGCCGGCATTCTTCGTCGAATCAACAGTTTCCTTGTGGTCGCTTGGTGAAACCAAGCACATCAGTGATTGCACTTTTGATGGCTTGTTGATAATGTCTTCACTGGTCGTCTATGAATGCTGCTGGTGGCCGGCTGATCGACAGATTAAGAGAAATGTGGGAAGCAAAAAATTTGGTGGTCTCTCGCGATTTTAAATTGCTAGTTGTGGCGTCATAGATATTTATTTTATTTTATTTATAGATATTATACATAAAATTCTAACTACCAGAGATTAAAAATGATAATAATTTTTTTGTTTTAAGACAATCCCTGTTAAAAAACATAGTATAATCGAGATCGTTACAAACTGAGTTAGCTTCTCTTAAACAACGGGTCATGGCTTCATCGTAACCATAGTTTACTCGATGAAAGGGAACCTCAAATAGCAAACGAGATGGAAGTTCACGTTCGGGAGCATACCAGCAAACTAAGGAAAGCAAGAAAGGGCAATTGATTTGAAAGTTAATTATATCTCTTATAAAAATATTTTAAAAGTTTAGTCTTCTTGATTCAAGGGATTTAACACCCAATAACAGACATCTCGAACTATAAGAAGGCATATCAATATTCCAATTAAGAATTTTGATAGCTATTCTCGTAAAACGCTTCTGAATCCTTTCAATTCTCAAAAAGTAAGTTATACACACACATGGGGTTTCATACAATACAACAGTATTCCAAAATAGATTGAACGAAGCTAAAATATAGAGATCTTAACGTAAAAGGATCCGAAAAATCTTTTGAATTGCGGTTAATAAAACCAAGTATGGAGCTAGCTTTAGAAACAATATGGTAAATATGACTGGAGAAGGTTAGTTTTATATCAAATATAACCCCCAGATCTTTTTTTTCCATTATTCTAGCTAAAAGTGTTTCACCCGCACTAGAGAAACTGCTAAATAGTGGTCTGAGTCAAATTTTGCTCCCCAAAACAGTACTTTTATATTAAAAAAATTGGAATCAATTACGTTGACTGTTGTTTTTTTTTTTTTGTACGCTTAAATTTATTAATTAACATTATTTTGGTTTTTTTTATCCACAAAAAAATATATTTCTTTTCGAAAGTTCAATCCGCCAAATAAAAGCCGTCGAGTGTAAATCCGCCAAAAAATCTAAATTTCGCTTTCGATTTGAATAATTGGTCGATATAAAAACGATAGAGGCGAAAGCGAAAACAGTAATACCTAACTTCAAATTCGCCAGCCAAAACGATTCGCTTCGTATTCCATAATCAGGCCACTGCATAGCTGTTACGTCCGCCCTTAGCTTATCCAGGTTCTTCACTAATTGTTCGACAGCACGTGGTCTGTGTAAGGACAGTAAATTCCACATACAAATACGATATTCGTTGTTCTTGTTTCGTTAACTGGGTGCGTCAATATTGAGATCATTCGTTTTAGAGGTTTGTTCGTTTCGAAACAAGTTTTATTCCCGTGGTAGGGAAGTTACCCCGACGCACAACTCCCATCCTGGAGAATCAGACTCTTGGTTAGCTCCAAAAGTGAAGATCAGGATAGAACCGCTTCATATCAGCAGCATGTTTTTCTTCACTGTCGCTGTTTTGCAAATAGTTGCAGGTACGAAAAAATGTGTACAAGCTTTTTTTTATAAAATTTAATGAGGCGTATTTTTGTACAACAAAATTGTTCGATACGAGAAGCCGTTTCCGAGATAAAGTGAAAAACCGAAACAAAAACACATGTATAAAATGTCTTTCAAATTAATAATGCTTTTATTTAAATGACTGATAATATATTTATTTTAAAACAAAAACACGTCTGCTCTTGACTTCCTTATTTTTCGAATGCCCACAAGATACATGAATCCCTTTTATTCCCCTTCCCCTCAGCACCAGTGCTGTCACCTTCTCTTTCCCTCCCAAGTTTCTCTTTCTATTTCGCTACACATGATAACCTTAACTGACGATATAGTTTTTTATAACATAATACACGTACAAAACAAAGATTACCATCATTGTCTAGATTTAATAGGCTTTAAGTATGTAGAAGATTATTTTTTGATATGAGCAATGGATTTCATGATAAACGCGATAATTCGAAAAAACACATGTTTCTCTTCATCGCCGCTAGAGTTATCTTCTTAAATGTTATAGATATAAAAAAAAAAGTATACAGCCAATTTTTTATAGAATTCAATAAGCTTTGTTTTTGTATAGAACAAATTTTTTTGATACGAAAAACCCTATTCGAGATAAACGTGAAAAACTAAAAAAAAAATGCATGTTTCTCCTAGCTGCCGCTAGAGCTCACGTTAGGACTTGGGGACTTTTTTTGGATCATGGCCAGGTATCCCTTGATAAGTTTGCCAAGTTTTAAAACTGTTGGTTTTTTTTGAAGGTGGAAGCAATTTTTTCATTCGTTGACTGGAATACTTTCGTGAGACTGAAAAAAATGTCATTGCCTGAAGCCGTTATGGCATTTCACACAATTTGCCACAATCAGAGCTTTAGATCGATGGATTGCACTTCCAAACTGTTCGATTCCAGGCGCCCGAACAAAGTACGAGTCCATCGTTACCATTCGCCACATGAGCAACAAAAGGAGTTAGCAAAAGTTAATTTTGTTTCTATATTTTCGGATGTTTCAAATAAAAAAGATATTAAGCTTTTCCCCACATTGCACAGTGGGACGACCCAAAGCAATAAATACAAAAATCAAGTGTTATAGCGGAATTTTTGAGTGATTGGTAAGTTAGCCTAAATATATATTATATTTGCAATTGTGAACTCATGCAACAGTTACAGAGCAGGAAATAGTGACTATCAGTGTTGCCGGAGACCTTCTTTGACAAGTAGTACAGAAAACAAAAAGTGGGTAGTATTTTGAAGCACAGGGTAGTACAGAAGGTTAATTTTGTGTACATAGGATGGTATATGTTGTTTGTCAGTAAAATACCAAATACAATTTGTCTTGTCCTTTTCCTTTTACTACTTTAGATTTAAATATGGAGGCTTAACAATCAGGAAAACGAATCTGGAAAAATGTTCATATGTTTATTTTAAGTTATTTTCACTCGTTTTAAAACACGAACACAACATAAATATCGAAAAAAACTTACACAAAGAAGAAAGAAATTTTGCAATGGAACAATTATTTCTTGTACAAAAATGCATTTACTTATTTTCCTCACTCGAAAAATTTATTCGTATAACCCATAGAATCCGTCGCGTCCGTTCCGTCAACGAATCCGTTGTCGATGAAGTTAAAAGTTCGGCTACTTTTTTATTCGCGTCCGTTGTTATGGATCGCTTCTCATAAGAACGTGTGTATTTTATCGAGCTGTCAGTTGAAAACGTCGACGTAACTCACGCAACGGATTCTATGGGCTGGCCCCTTATGGGTTGGCCCCTTAGAGAGCGCAAAAATTACAGGGTCTCCGTAGTGCACATTATAGTTTTCAAAAAAGCTTTATAGAGTTACCAACTATTAAAATTTGAAAATTGAAAATCGGTTGACATCCAGTTTAACAAAATTCATAAGTTTTTCTTGGCACTGATTATAAAACATTAAACAAATGAACGCTCTTTTTGAAGAGTATTTCTTTTTTGTCTGAACAAAAACACTACTTTGTATCCTATATTAAAAAAATAATTTTCACTTAAACTCATTTAATTTCGAACTTCACTTTTCAAACCGCACCTCATTTAAATGCTTGTGCATGCACCGGTGTGTCATGCCGCCATACTCACGAATCCAATCAAGACACCGACACCAAAAATCAATTAATTTTGATTTTACGAACACCTTGTCTGACACCGAAATCGGTGTGCACACCAGCCCATACATAAAACACATTTCAGAACACCAACACCGGTGCGTACACAAGTGTCGTGTGTATGGGACGCTTTAAGCGTTTTTTCCATACATTAAAAGAAAATTTAAAGCCACAAAGCAACGGACAACGCTTTTAAAACAGCATCCATTCTGAAAGCTCTCAAGCACAATTCATATAAAAATCCACCGTGATTTGCATTAACGTAGGAATGGTAACTCTATAATAATGTGCTTATTTTCAATACATACAGAAGGTTGTCTGGGAATACATAATCAGTGTAGATTGTGGGGATGTACGATCGTCAAAGGGAAATTACAACAACAATTGAAGGGTAAGTTAGTGGTTGCGTATATTTTTTCAGTAGGTGATTTGCGAATACAACCACTAGCCGGCACTTTTTTTAAGAAAAAAAGCTTATTTTTCAACGTATGTGAAATCATATTTGGCTATAACTCAAAAATTAAGTTTATTTCGTGGTTTATTTAATATTGAGCCTGAAGTGCATTGTTTATTCGATTTTTTCTTTTAGATAAACATAATTTCATGTTTTTTTTAAAATACCGCAAAAACCCCCTTTCAGATCTTTCTTGTTTTATAATGATCTATACCTACATGTATCTAATGCAAGCTATATCGTAGTCAAAAATGCTGCAGAATAAATTCAATGACTGATTTGATTAATCATTTATTAATTACTGAAGACTCAGGTTGTATCAAATATACGTTGCAAAAGCTCGCATATGTCTAAAATTCATCCAGATATTAATCAATATATAGTCAGTTACAATTTACAAGTCGATGGAACATCTTCTTCTTCTTCCTTTTTATCGACGCTGTTATGATCTCGAGGTCGAGGGGATCATAACTGTCCCACGTATCTGCTTCACACTACACTAGTGATCCGCCTGTGGGGTTCGCCGCCGGTGTGACCTCAGAAATCGGCGGCAAGCCTCCCGATTTTGTTGTTCCATTTCTGAGGCCAACTAAATGCTTCGCGTATCACCCTTCCCTTTGTATATTGGAAGAAGAGTCGATGGAACATCGATAGCGATTAAATTATTGTTATTATTATTTATAATGCTTATATTTTATTTTGTATTTTCATCATACTTAATAATAAGAAGATGAAGATTATTGAGCAATAATATTTGGTACTGAAAATAAAAATAAAGCCTAAGAAATATTTGAAAGATCAGAAAAATAAACTCCAAGTTCCAAAAAAGCTCTCTGCTCCACTCTTTTTTCCGAAAGAAGCTGTGCGATACATTTATTGCTATATCTTTTAGTTTATAACATAGATATTGAATATAATAAATGATTACATGCAAAGTAACGAGGTTTCAGTCATTAAAACAAGAGATATTAATTTCGCCATTTTTCCCATACACGTGTCCCACTGTGCATTGGTGCGATATTTTGATTGGAAAGAGGGACTTAAATTGCGACTATAAGAATTTATGCCATTGCCTGGCGAAACGTCCGAAATGATAAGTGATTCTAATATTAAAATTTTAAGAAAAGCGGTTTATCGCGAAGGGGAAGCAACAAAGTTTTTAGTAGTTTGAATAGAGAACTAACACAATCTATGGTTGGCGTAGGATGCTCAGCTCATAATAGGTGTGTTTTTTTGTACGCCCGGGCTAAATTGAACCAAAAAAACGCTCCCGGCACTTAACATGTTAAATACAACAACAACTTAGCCCCTCGGGCTAATGAACTAAGCCCGGCGAATTCTCGGGGCTAAACTCTTGGAAGTGGTTAAAATATGTGCTACCAAAAAAACACACCTATTATTCATAATTCGGTTCAAACTGCTGCTGATTTGCTTCCAGGTGACATTGAAAACATTATTGTGAAAATTTATGTAGTAAGGGTAGAAAATTGAATGAATTTTGCTGTGATGAGCACGTTCAGTACAGTAGGTTGTTTGATTTTTGCAAAACAAGATGGCTAGTCCTGCTGCCCGCCATTGAATGTGTGGTAAGATTATTTGAACCGTTAAAGTCCTATTTCTTATCTCTCAAATGCCCATGTTTATTTGAAAAGTTCTCTGAAGATCCAAAATCTAAGTTGTGGTTAATGTTTTTTTAAAGTCGAGGGGGATAAGTAAACTATAATGGAAGTTAGTAACCAGATTGCTAGTTTAAAATTTAAATTAGAAGAACGAATGAATGCACAGTTCATTCCAGTTTTATTAAAACAAACTTTAAATAGTTTAGAGGACTGTTGTACCATATATAAGGCATGGTTCACTTCTCACACTCAATGCTTTTACAAAAAAAGTATAAAACACCTTGAAAAGTGGACCACACAATTTAAGTACGCTGACCATTTTCAGTGGACATGTCTGAAAAAAATCATTGAGTGCGATGAAGTTCAAGACAATTTTAGGAAAATACAAAAGCTGATCTAGTTGAAAAAAATTTTTTGCACAAATATGTAAGCCCTCATAAAATTGGGGAATGGAATGATGAAAGCATTCCAATTGATTTACACTAAATTTTAAGACTTTAATTCATTATGTACTTATTATTTTTTTTTTTAAGAAACGTGTTCACTGAATGAACTTTTACTTTTTGTGATTGTTTACCTTATTAAGCTGTTAACTGTTATTAATTTATTGACTGATAAAAAAGTTCCTATATAATAATAATACAAAATATTATAAACATATAACCAAAACTGAGAAGATACCTACATAATTTCTGTTTTTATTACTATCGCAACAATAAGAAAATGTTATAAATAAAAAAAAGATTTTGTTCAGAAATGTCCCGCACTGGCTCTTAAAAATTATGGTCACTATACATGAGGTAGATTCTATGAGCTAAAAAAAAAACAAAAATCCTGAACCAACCACAAGCGCCACTCCTGCCCACGAAGAAAATCAAAGCAATTAAAAAACGATTACAAATCAACCAACCACAAAAAATAAACAATTAAAAACCCCATACCTACTTATATAGATTCTTTGTTTTTGACTCAAATGTCACCCCCTCACCGATTTTCATAAGTGTATCGTCTATTTCACAGGGGTTAAGGTTCTATTTTATCTGTTGAAGCAAAAATATAGACACCTTTGCTTAAAATGAACTATAAATTTTTATAAAATAGTCGTATTGACTTGTCATCAGATTCAAAAAATACATTGAAATCATGTGTCAGGTGCTTGTATTGCACCACCATTCCAAAACCACCCTTCCACTCAAGATATTTTTATGGGTTCTTCTGATTCTTCAATCTTATTGCAAACGTAAAGTTTTTGCCAAGTTTCATGAGGGTAAGAATTTTTTTTTATATTGATTTCTGTTTATTACTTAGGTGATGGTAGTGATTTTTAATTTACCACAGCTATATCCAGCAAACCAGCAACTGCACGGGTGTATACGTATTCAAAAGAAACTGCGTTAGACTTAAGCCTGGACGTGTTCATTGTTCAAGTCTAGGTGAATTTATTTTTTTAATATTTTCTTGGAAATCGAGTGTTTCTTTATTTGAGATTAATAAATCGATTATTCCTGAAATTTGTTTATATTTTAAAATATGAAGTTAATAATTTCGTTATGTTTTTTCTAAATACATATTTCCATTTTTATCAAAAATTTCATAGTGGTATACAATGCACCACATAAGCATAGTACCATGGTGGCTAACTAAAAGGCAGCAAGCATCTCACAAATTTGACCAGTATTTCGGCAGTATTATGCCCGCCTTACACGAAAATATTGTGCAATATAGCCCTTACACGGTCAATATTATTGCACAGTACTGAGTATTGTGCAATACTATTGTGTCGTGTAAAGCCAGCATTATGCGGGCCTTACACGACACAATATTATTGTGCAATAATATTGTCCAAAAATATTGTGCGAAAAAGGGTCGCCCTTATACGGCTCAATATTACTGCGCAATATTTCTATGTCTCTTTGCTTTTTCTGAATCTGCTTGTTGTGAAAACGAAAAATATTGAGTAAAATTTCATAAAATATTAAACTTTTTTAATATCACTCAATATATTGTGCACACCGAAAATATTGTGCAATAGAGCCCTTACAAGGTCAATATACTTGCACAATATTGAGTATTGCGCAATAATATTGTGTCGTGTAAGGCCGGCATTAATATTACTTGTTTTTTTTTTTTTTTTTTTTTTCTTGATGTACGAAATTTATTTTTTGTTAATTTTTTTGTCTGTGATATGGAGCCATTTTTTATTATTTATTTTTAAATAACTTATTTTGTTAATTTTCTGTGTTTATTTTTGTTACCTCATATTTTATGTTTTTCCTAAAAAGACTCAAAATATTTATTAAATTGTTTTTAATTCTGAAAATCAATCCGTGGCACATTGTGCACACACTATTGGTGCATTTAGTAAATACCATGGTGTAAAATGCACTATTTACCATTTTTTCAAAAAAATTATCCTAACTTTAAGAAGACAGGTGCTATCAATAATGTGAGTTTGTACGGCTACTCAAATAACCCATCAAATGGTTGGAAAAACCATAAGGAGTTGTGATCGTTTCAATAACAAGAGGTGCACCTATAAATTAATTTTGTAAACTTCAATTAAAAGCATCACTATCTATAAGAGTATATATTTCTGATTGTGTATGTCACCAACTAAATAAATGAAATGAAATGAAATGAAATAACATACCTATATATTCAAATTATTTTAATTTTGTGCATTTAGGGGAAATTAATAGCTGTTTAAAGTATGCCCTACCCAACATTCTTACAAATACACACTAAATTACTTGGGTTAACTGTATTTCGTGAGAATAGCATTTGATTGAATGGCTGCTGATAGATAGTGAGTAAATTTATTTATTGCAAATGAACAACAAGGACAACATCTTCTATTCTTTTGGCCATATTTTGTATGAAAATTGTTCATTAAAGCAGTTGCAATGTTAGAATCCACTTATAACACCTGTATGAAGTTAACATAAACAGTAATACTATGAACAAAAGACAATTAAAAATGGATATCCGAAACTAGTTTTTATATAATCCTTAATTTTGCTTACGGGGAGAGTACGATAACTTTGGCGCCGCGAAATAGGAACTAAATACGCCGAATTCCTGAATAGGAACTAAATACAAGCATATTTTAATATCTATCTCCCCTGTTTAAGCAGGAGGGCAATTAAAATAAAAATGAATTAAAATTTAAAAAAAAATATTGAAAATAACGGCAACACAATTAAGCTTAATACGGTTTTCTTAAGGCTAAGTTTCTTTATTTTGTTTTTAAATTTAGTAGTATCTGTAAGTAGTTTAAAAAAAAAATTTAAACTAAAAAAATTTAAAAAAAAAACTTAAAAAAGTTTATATGGTTGCTTTTTTTTTAATTTGTGATGTTCTTTTATTTTTCCAGCTGCGGTAGGTCAGCGGGTCCAGGGTTTACCGATGAAAAAACAAATTAAACTCGGTTTAAAGGGTTTATTCACTCTGAATAAACAAATTCTTTATTTAACGTAACTTAACTAAAACTATTCGAAGCTTCTTGTTGGTTTACCCAATATCTTGCTTCCGGACCTTTATATATGTAAGTGATAAAAAGCGCTTAATTGATAAAGCTCCGTACTGGCCTAAGCCAGCTTTAAATGTCCTTTTCCAATCGATTTTTATTTCTACTTGCTATTTTTCAGGTGATAAGTGTAAATCATATCAGTTACATTGGGTGAATGGCTAAGGTACGTAACTTGATCAATGATACATTACATGCTGTGAGTGTACTTCAGCATCAGTGTGTTGTTGTTGTACTAAAGCGTTGTTGTTGTTGTTTTGTTGAATGGGGATTGGGTGCTGGTAGGTAGGTGATGATAGCGAGTGCGTGCAATGAATATCGATGGATAGTGGGTCGGTCGTTAGGGTTAATTATTTTTTTTGGAAAAATATATAACTTTCTTACAAATTCTGAGCCTATTTTCTAAGTTTTTTTTTCTTTTAAAGTTTTTTACTCCTACACTAAACCAAAAAGATACATGATATGAAGGAAAGACTTTATATTTTTAGTGAAAAAAATTTATTAAAACCGGTCCAAGTATCGAGGTTATTAAAAGAAAGAAAACCTAAACATACGTTTTATGAATTTTGTTACACGCTTATGAAATTATAAAATGTTCTTAAAATGTATGACTCCTCCATTAAATCAATGAACGGCAGTCATTGAAAACTTCTTGTTATAGTTCACAAAACATATGAACTTTTTCATTCGATGTAGGTAATGTCATTTCATACAATTTCAGCAAAAATTCATAGAATCCATGATGTTTTTTTAATTAATTTAATGACATCGGTCTTTTTTTATGATTAATTAATATTTTCAGAAACTCGTAACATTAATTATTCTAGGAATTGTTTCCTGTTTATAATGAAACAAGTCATTAGTTTTAGGAAACTTATCTTATGTTCGTATGATTTTTTTGTTTTTCAATGATTGATTTAAGAAACAAATCAGACTCAAATATTTTCCATACGTGACAATTTCCACCTGATTTAAAAATTATTTTCAATAAAATGGAACACCTGAGAGAGAACTAAAATGAAAAAGAAGAAATCCTTAAAATTAATTTGGAAATAATATTATATACCTAATAGAAATAAAAAGGCCAACCCATAGAATCCGTTGCGTCCGTTCCGTCAGTGAATCCGTCGACGATGCCGGATGTGATGGAGAGGGGTGACACATACAATACGTTGCTTGACTGATTGCTTTTGACAGTTTCAATTTTGTTGGGTTTGTTAGATGTTTTGTTACTTAATTACCACTATTCACATGCAAAGTCGAGTGGTCGAGTTGGAATTTCAGAAGAAATCACAGTGCACATAATTAGGTAGTATATTCCGAGTTTTCATTTAAGGCTTGCACAAGCTAAATGCGACATGACAGCGCGACACGACAAATCAAATTTATTTACAAAGCGTTAAATGAGAGACACCAAACGCGACAAAGCGACACAATTTTTTCATATGAAAGCCCTAGTCGTATTTTTCGTAAAACTTTGTCGTCCAAAAGGAAAATCTGAAGAACAAAAAAAAGAATGTTCAATTTGAAATTTTTTAATAGGGGTGATCATGCAACATGATAAACTCTTGGTAAATGTGGTAAAGTACAATAACTGGTAAACTAACTGCCATTTCCATACAAATTTTGACATATTCACCATATTTACCAGGTTTATCAATGTTATGAATATCCCTAATAACAGATTATCAGTTGTGTATAACTGTGGTGTTGTAAAATTTAACTGTACAATAGAATTCAGAATTATTAAGACTTAAATATCAGTTTATTTATTTATTAAGAACAATAAAATTTGACAATTTATAAAATCGGAGACAAAAAAAAACACAGTTCTCAGTTCTCATATTCCCCGGAGTGCACTTTTATAACGAACATCGAACAGACCTTTTATTGACATCTGAAATGACATCTCTTTCCAAAAGCATTTGCCGGACGAAAAAGTTGAAAGTTCGGCAACTTTTTCCGTCGTTTCCGTCCGCTCCGTCGCTTCCCATAAGAACGTGTGTATTTTATCGAGCTGTCAGTTGAAAACGTCGACGCAACGCACGCAACGGATTCTATGGGTTGGAATTATGGATTGGCCCCTTAAGAAATCGCAAGTCCCATTGAAATAAAAATAAGTTTTACCGGGATAATCTTTTCAGAAAATGTTATATTTCGGCACAAACTACAAATTTATAGAAAAAATCAGAAATACAAAAAACAAAACCGCGTGATTTAAGGTGTACCAATGCAAACCATTCGGCAGCGAAGAAGAAAGCAACAACAACAAATGTTTATTAAAAACAACATGTTTTTTTGTGTATGTATTAGTATTTAGAATTGGTTTGGGAGAGCCTTCAATTTGTGAGTTTTGACCTTAACAACTTTTAATTTTCGAAAACATTAAGAGTAGAAAAAAAATCGTTTGATTTATATTCAATGGGCAAAAATAAAAAAAACGCAATGCAATCTTTCATAAAACTTCACATCCAAATTTATATATGAAAAATAAATTTACATTTTCAATGTCAATTTTCATAATTGGATTTTCCAACAACAATTCTATTGCTTTGGGTTTTATGAAAGGTTTTTCATTAAAATAATGATTTGGTCACTTAACAAAAATAAAGTTTTATGAATCCTTGCATTCATCATATGAATATTCTTTAAATATTAATGATTTTGGGTGTATGATCGCTATTCATAAAAAAGTATGAACAATCCTTTTTTCACTGTATTAATCCATAATCAAAACTGAAAACTATTTTCTAATTTTTGAGAAAATTGAAAATTACAAAACTAGTATTTAATAGATTTTTTTTAAATTTTTTGATATACAGAGTACAGTAACTCATTTTGCGATACCCAGAATGTACCACTAGGAGGTAGATTTACATTGCATTCCACGTGCAAGTCAGTTAGTTAATTAGTTAGTCAGTCAGTTAATTAAGTTTTGTCAAGTATGTGGCTAAGTGTTTAAAAATGTAGTAGTTTCGTTACTGAATTCATCGTGCGTTGCTTCGTTCGTATAGTTCGTCATTGATCGTTAGTTGTCTTTGTAGTTGTGAGGAAAAAACATCTTTTAGATTTTCTTTGGCAAGTTATAAGTTATATAGAAAGTAGCTGTTGGCATTGGATAAATTCAAAGTTTCATTAAATCCAGATTCCTTAAATGCGTAAAAAACTTTGCTTACACTAAACCTCGAAACCTACAAATAGTGACCCCAAGCAAGAAGGTTGCAGGGGGGCAGCATGCCTCCCTATACATACCTCGCTATTTGCACGCCGCGCGGTCTTGCTGGATGCTAGCACTGAATTTATCTAAGCAAGGTTCTTAAAACACAAAAACAATACAAATTAAATGAAAAAGTAGTTTTGGTAATTTTCAATTTTCAATAACAAGAAGACATAAAAACATCTAGTTTTTAGTGTTCGTTTAAGAATTTATAGGAACATTAAACAAATAAGATCGCGCAAAATAGGCCATCCATATAATTTATTAAGGAAGCTGTTTATAAAGATTCCTGTATATGTAATGTATGTAGAAGTTAGATCAAGAAAACAGTCAAAAAGTACAAATCTGACAAAAAATTGTTTTTTTCTTATTCTTAATTTTCTCAAAAACTATGAAATATAAAATTATTTGGTTTTCAATTTTAGATTAACAATTGATAGGGGCAGGTATAGTAAACAAAATTTTAGTATTAATTTTATAACCTTGACGAAAATAGCATTGAATGTTACTTCAAAGTTTTTTTTGCATACAATTCCAAAACGCCTTTATCAAAAACCTTGATTTAAAAATTAAAATAAAGAACAAAATTCTGATTTTCATAAAAGGTAAAGATTTAAATTGTAGGCGTTGCCGTTGTGACTTAATAGAAAATTGTCTCTCCTGCCTAAAAGGGAGGTCTCCTCTCTTTTCCATAGTAAAAAATGCTTCTTACGGAATCCTATTTTGCGGCGCTAAAGTTATCGTACTCGTGCCTTGCTTAATTTTAAAACAAGTGAAATAGACATAAAAATAGTTAACCAAAATAATGTACAAAAATCCCATATACATTCTTTTCCATAAGGTCTGAGTTATGCATATAAAATACATCCTTTTTATGTTATTTTCGAATTCAATCCAAACAGCAAATAATTTTTATAAAGAAAGAGAAAATCTTGATTGATTATTAAATATAAAAGTTCACTCACTTAAGTAAAAGCTTTCCATTTAATAAAAATCAAGGCAAAATGTCATCTTGTTTAAAAGGACAAGATTATCAAAACAAATAAACACAATCTTTCACACGCACTCAAAAAAGCTTAAATTAAGAAATTCAAAATATTTATTCTCAAGAATAT
The DNA here is from genome assembly GCA_948107695.1 of Meliscaeva auricollis. Lineage (NCBI taxonomy): Eukaryota > Metazoa > Arthropoda > Insecta > Diptera > Syrphidae > Meliscaeva > Meliscaeva auricollis. Next base: position 51,902,176 of record OX403616.1, on the reverse strand, counting down.
CGTATAACATTATGTATATGTAGGTACTGTACATATTGGTATACGGTTTACTACTATGTATATCCAATGTTTTTGGAACGTCATGGCTGAACAACGCCACGCTGGCTGAGAACTGAAACCCACTTTATATATCAATGAATATATTTAAATTAAAATGTATATAACCAATACATAGGGAAAAAGAAATTAATGTAAAGTGATCCATGAACATGTGAATTGATGGTATGTGTAACTAAAATACCTGTTAATTTTATTATTATACTAATATATCTAGATAATTTCAAAAATGTAACAGTGTTTTAAATTAACTTATTTCATTTCAAACTTTGTAACCTTCATTGTTTAAAATATCTGATCACATAAAGCATAATTTAGTTTAAACTGGATACTTAAGTTCGAAAATTTTTACCAAGACTTATTTCAAAATGCAGTTTTCCTTCGAAAATCACATAATTATATATTAATTTATATGAAATTATAATGTTACCTCGTTTTAGTCAATACAAGAAAAAAACTAGAACACATACAAAAAATAAAAAGCAAAAATCGTTTTGAACGATTTTTTTTCTAGGTAATAGTCGCACAATCGGTAAAGGAGACCTTCGTTTTCTTTCGTTGCTGCATCAGAATAATTAACAAAAAAATATAAAATGTACTAATTTCGAAATTCAAGAATAAAAATATGAGATCCGAATACAGTTCTGTGTTCGAAAATTTGACAAACAAACCTGTATTCACACAAAAGTTTTTGGTTATTGTATACATAAATATTTATTTACATTTAAATAAAATTTGTTGCTTAACATAAATCATTTATAACAACATTTGCTTTCTACTTAAAATAATTCAACTAAATAAATCAATTTTATTAAATACAAAAACAATAGCCAGGGAGACATTCGCAAATCGAATGTGATATTTTATCTTTATTTAACAGTATTTAATAGTTATACAAAAGATTATATACAACCTTAAGCCAAAAACTTTAATAATAATATATTTTAAATTATGTAAATACATTTTTTTAAATTTTTGAGTTTACCATCCTTGGTTTGACAAAGCAGTTATGCATTGTGAAAATTAACTATTATTTTGTATTACCTACATTGAAAATATTTTAGAAGTTGATATTAAGGTTATATCTACAAGATTCAAATTAAGTTGCAATAGCAAGAAACCTTCTCTTTTTTCACAAGAGGAGTGTTTCGAAAAAAACCGGGATAATTTATAGTACAATGGCAATACCAAATATAATATTTATTAGAAAAGTATAATAGAAAGCATTGTTTAACAAATAAATAATAAATATATACAGTAAATTAAATAAACCAATTTATATTTTTATACAAATTAAGATCAAATAATGTTTATATAAATAAAACAATTCTTTGTGTCTTAGCAAAAAAAGAAATGGATTAAAGCTTAATATTCTCCCTTTAATATTTCTCTTTTTTATGCATAAATGTTACTTACAGTTTTATTATAATGCGCTATGGATAAAAACTAAAAAAACATGAGAAAAACAATAAGCGTGAGAAATGAATACTCATTTGCACCAAAGTGAAAACTAATATCCAATTCAGAGAGCAAGTCTTGGGTACACATTTTTTTAAGATTCTGCAAAAAAATTATTGTGAACCATCTAGCAAATTTCAACAGAAATCGTTTTATTTTTATTTTTATTTTATATTATTTTTTTAGAAAAAAAAATAGAAAAAAACAACATCCACTATAACTTGCATTCCTCGAACTCTAGCGTATATCCTACCTTTACAGTTCAAACACTTTTTTCCAAAACAAACCAAACATAAACCATGCAATAGCCTATAACAAATAAATAATAATTAGATTTTTAAAGTTCAAGCAGAAAAATCAACTTATATGCCACTAAATATTCGTTGTTTAAGTATGAACGCATACTATCGAAAGTAAATACGGAAATTGAGCTATCATATTATTTAAAATAGTGACTGGGGTGAAGGCACTTGAGTTCTGTTTTAAAGTCTGAAAATGAAAGATGGTTAAATAAATGCCTTGCTAAGTTTTGTATCCATACAAAATTACACTCTTTAACTAGCCAATAAAATAAATGCAATAGACCAGTGATTTAAAAATATATACACCTATAATTTTATCGCCATAGAGAAATTTCGAGATTAAATAAGTTCCAAAAAATCATTATCAAAAGAAAAAGGGACGATTTTTACAAAGGCTAAGCATATAACATTCTTAATAAACTCTGAAAAGACAAAAAATGCTAAGAATCGGGAATCAAACTGCAATATAAATATTTGTTAATACGCACATATTTGTTACTATAAATATATAAAATATGTATTTATATTTACTTATAAAAATGCACTAAAGATAAAAAAAAAATATTTAAAGATTTATACAGAGACTGCAATATATGTGATCGATATTTATTTATACATCAATTGTAAAAGATAATTGCGATTGAATGAATAAAATTTAAATACGTAAATAAAAAGTATACCTATGGAAAAAAGGAACGAACACTTTTAAATCATATCGAATCAACGGAAAAAATGTCATAACGAATGATTCCCAATGAAAAATATATATTTTCAATAATGCAACAGTTCACTCTACATAGATATACTAATATAAATAATTATAAAAACACAATGAATAAATATTATAATATATTTTACAATATAGAAAACTTATATATATATATAAAATTCGTTATCCGACAAATACTTTTAATTGTTTGTCAGTGTCAATTTTGACCAGGATACGCGATTAAATATTTTACCAAATAATTTGCAATAGTCATGTGATGAACTGTGGGTATTTACCCCTATAGTTCGGAACTAGAACCAGGGTGAAGAAAGCTTTTAAGTGCAAAAAAAAAACTATTTTTGACACTCATATGCTAACTTCAAATTTAAAACCAGAATAAGTTAAAGTTTTATTTCACATTAACACAATAAGGTTTCATTTAAAGTAATAAATCAACACGTTTATTTATTTGCAAAGAAAACAAAATAACAAAAGAATATAATAACAAAGCAGAAAAATCAAGAATAAACATACATACGTACATATGTACATAAAAGTAAAAAAAATGTTTTTCTATGCAAGTTTCGCTAAGCAGCAAGCGGACCAATGCAAATTAAAACATTTTGGTTTATTGTTTAGTTGATATTTTATCTGTCATTTAAAATCATAATAAAATCTCGTTACCATAATGATTCTTTTTCATGTTTTCAACAATCAAAATCTTATTATTTAAACAATAGTGCCAGAAATATTTTTGTATTATAATTTCATTAACAAATCAATAACATGTAGATAAAGAAATAAGGTTGTTTAGAGAGTCTTCAATTCAAAAATCGTATAGTTAATAATTTATAAATAATATCAATATATGTATAAATATACACATACATCAAAACACATGACAAGGATCGCTTTTATTTTTTTTTTTTGAAAAAGATTCAACATTCATACATTTAATTATTGTATGTACTCAATATGTATAAACCATAGACTACCTATTCATTATAATAAAATCAAAATGCTAACTTGAATACATATTTATTCGAAACTAAAAATGAAACTTATATGATCAAAACATATAATAAATGAGAAACTAATTATAATAATCAATTCAATAAACAAAATATGAACAAAAAAAAAACTTAGATAATTACAAAGAATTGTTCAAAGATTTTATAACAAACACAAAATAAAAAACCAAAAAACTTAAATTTGGAGAAATTGTTTGCGTTCGTCCCCTTTATACAAATGATTAGACTAAGTTTTAACGTTTAAACCTATAACTTGTAAATATAACCTTTCATTATACCATAAGTCAAAACCAGTCCAAAACATAAATACCAAGCTAAAGAAACTCATTTAAAAAAAATATGAGCAGATTTTTTTTTTTTTTTTTTGTTTAATGGAAAGCTTTTATTAAACTTTTAAGTAACTTTTAACCTTAATCGGTACAACTTGACCTTAACAAAATAATAAATAACTGAGCCAAGACACGACATTAAAAACATAAACGCATCGATCTGCGTTAAATACGAACAGTCTCTAAATAATACTACTTTCAAAATGACACTTTGTTATCCTATATGGAGGTATTTAAGAAAATAACTTTACATATCTTCAGTAAAGGTGTTAGTTTGACGTAAAAATAAAATTATTATCAAATAGTAGGTACATTAGGTATTTTTTTATTAAATGTCTACCAAACAATTTTTTACGGTTATTAGAAAAATTTTAATCACTTGAGTTCTTGCGTCAAAAACATACCTTTTTATATTTCAAACCAAACAAAAAATGATCGCAAAATTGAATCTCTTGACTTAATTTTTTTATATTTTAATATTCTTGTAAGGAAACATACGAATTTTTAATTTTATAAACAAGAAAACGGCAGATGTAAACACACATGTAAAAAGCAATAAACTTAAATTTCTATACCTTTACCTAACCCGACTTGTAAAATATTTTCGTTTATTATTAATAAAACATAAAATAGAATACACACTCTACAAGAAAGATAATAAGAACAAATAAATATTCAAATTACATGATATTTCGTTACTAGGTTGCTAATTAATTTTTAGCAGTCATTATTCTTGAAATCATTCGGAGGCTACGGTTTGTTGAAAGTTGCGTTTGTTTTTGACCTAAACTCTTGTTTTTAAGCAATTGGGATAGGTAAATAAATCTATTTATATTTAGATATAAAGATGTTAAACCAAAATGGAGCATATTAAGTTCACCAGTATAATAACAATATTTAAACTATGCATAAAGACACAAAATTTGAACATCTTTTTTATATAAATGTCGTCTTATCAATAAATATATACGTAAAAATGTAGTTCTTTAAATTTTTCACGACAAAAATACTTCTGGCCTTTTCGGGAATATAATACCTATTAAAACAAAATAAACCCCAACACACAAAACAAAAGGCACAATGAGTGTTTGTTTTGGTTTAAAATACAAAAATATTCAGAAACAAACAAAAATTAAAAATTTGGGTGTAGGTGTAAGTGTAAAAATAAAAATCTTTCGGTAATGTTCCTATACGTATTAAAAAATAAATTATTTAGACTAAAAGCCCAAAAGATATATGTATAGATAAATTAAAAAAAAATATACAAATGCTTTTTAGCATTTATAAAATTGTTTTAACCAATTGAAAACACTCTTTGTGCTATTTGAGGATAAATTTGTATTTGGCACAGCACACGAAATACATAAGTGAAAACTAATAAAAACACTCAGAAAGAACATAAATAATTTATAATTTACAGGCAGCATTTCCTTAATTAAACACATAACTTCTTTTGTTCCCCATATTCAAATAATAAAATGTACTATACAAAATAAAAAATTGTAAGAAAAATATTTGGGAAACATTTGGAAAAATAAATCTATCTAGGTCAGTTTAAATGTTTAAACACAAAAAATAATCTTCAATCAAAAACAAAAATCCACGGAAAATGTAAAAAATTAAAATATCATGAAAAAGTACAAGCTTATTTTAAGCACCTTCGCGCCTTATCTTTAAGAGAATAAAAACAAAATTAAATAAAAAAAATTAAAGTTGAAATGTGTAATTTATTGCCACATTAAAAAAAATTAAAACATTTCGATCGTTATGATAACAAAACCAATGAAAAATTTACTTTTATTATATTTTATTTTCTGAACAATGTGTATTTTTAACCAAAATCTGCCTTAAATTATATTTTCATGTAGAACGAACACGAAAAATGTAAAAGGTGTAAGACAAAATTTAATGAAATTTAAAAACTCAAAATTTAAAAATTCAAAATTTAAAACAATTATATTTCATAACTGACCTATTCAAATAATAAAAAAAAATTGCAATAATCATGCCCCTACATACATATATAACCTTTTTTCGTATTATAATTTTTGAATGAACCGTATAATTTTTTTTTTTTTTTTTAATAATAAATCAATCAAAAACAATAAACATAAAAATATAATGAGTGTATTCTGCGTTATTCTTTTCTTGAAAGAATATATTGTATACAACAAACATAAATACCCTTCAGCACTTAAGAAATATAATAAAGAACTATTTATTTTTTCTAAAAAAAAAAATACACAAGTTTTATAACTAACATTAATTTTTTTTTTTAATTGAAGTAATGGGTATCTTGTAATGTATAAATTATGTTAAGCACAAATTTAAAACAAAGTAAAATTTAAGGATAATAACTAGAGAACAAAACTTTGAACAACATAAGAAATGCAAGGATTATAAACTCGGTACTATGTTCATAAATGGAATATGTTTAAAATACAACATCTTTTATACAAACCTTAGCACAAACTGTTCGTTTAATAAATATATTTAATTCAATACAACATAAGAATTTTTTATTTTATTATAAGTGTAGTGGCTAAATTAAATAAATCATTAAAGTACTGTGAAGTACTTGTTTCCTGAAGCCGGACTTATTTCTAACGCAAGCTTTTATCGAAGCTTTTGAATTTGAATGACAATTAATTTTATCTTTGGAATTACATTAAGGGTTCTATATTCATAAAAATATTCAAGTGGCGTATGAAATTTTATGAGAACTACGAACCTGGTATAATTTTATATACCACTCCTTTTAGTACCAGACTTAATGGAAACAGTAGTTTTTATAGGAAAATCTTTGTAAACTTCAAGGCAGCGTTTGACAGTATTAATCGGAATGCGCTGTGTTGAAATTCAAGGTTAAAAATCGAACGAGAGAAAGAAGACACGTCTGTTCGCTAAGCACAATTTTGTTCAAGTAAGTGTAAAAAGAGTTAAAGTATAAAAAGAATAGAAAACCAAACGAGATTAAGTTGATGACAGCTATCGCGGCTTGGTTTCGAAAGTGTAATATAAAATAATATGTATTTTCCAACAAACACCGTCTCAACCCAAGTGCGATGTGCACAATGATTTTGTGTTCAAATTTAAGAAATAAGCATTTTCAGAATAATTATATGCAAAATATAAATGCAAAATTTTGTTGCACTTTTATTTCCCGATACAAACATATGATGGTCGATGTTTATGTAAACCGTGACTTGGATATATATTTACGTATCCCGAAGAAAGAAATTTATTAAAGCGAATTAAAAAAATATATATGCGCACAAGGCCGTATGCTCGCGACAGGTAGATTCGACAGAAATGAGAAGAAATTTTGATCTGTCAGATCGGATTGGGTGTGTTCAATAAAATTACAACTCGGCAGCAATTAAGGTGCTATCACCAGCTTCCTTCAGCGAGGGGTGGGTTCGGTTGATAAGGAATTTTATTAATCGAGCGCTTAGGTTACGTTCGATTAATAATATAGTTACGAATGTTGGAGCGAACACACCCAGACGAAATGACACATGTAGGTCTTTGGTTATGATGATTGACTAAAGCTCTGAACGCTTTCATCCGAACTTCAAACGGAACGAAACGGAACGGAATGAAATCTGTCTATATCTGTCTCTATCTGTTTGTGTGTATTTGTCTCTTTTGCTTAACGAAACTGGAGATCTCTGGATCCTTCGCGCAGAAATAAAAGGAGTATAAATATAAGGTCGAAGAAGGAGATCAACACAGTTTAATTTTGACAGTGATAAAGTTAAGTGACTGTGAATGTGTTATTAGGAAGTGTTAATTCTTGTGCATTCTAAAGAGTAATAGTGAAACAGTTTGTTATAGATAAAAGTGTTTGTTAATTTGAGAATAAATAAATAGTGAATTAGAAAAAGTAGAAATATGTTTTGTTTGAATCCAGAAAAAACATTACATTGGTGTCCAAAGTGAAATAAAACTTATTACATCTGTGGCTTTAGATAAATTAAAATATTGTAAAACAAAAAGTGAAAGTGTTTGTGCTCTAATTAATCGAAAAATGGGTAATAGCTGGAATTAAAGAAGCGAGGTCTTCCTACTGCTGGAACAAAAAATGACCTTATTATTCGTCTTCAGGAGCATCTAGAGCAGCACAACGAGAACCTGCACTCATTCCAATTGGCGGAAGAGCACGTAAGTACCGGTGTGGATTTGTCTAATATTATGGCTCTCCTTCTCGTCCAAAGGGAAGAACAGAAGAAGAACAAAAGAATGTTCTAGAACGATTTGAGGAACAGCGAAACGAACAAAAGAATACTCTCGTACGAAAGCATAACAAAGTGAGCAAAAGAATCCTCTAGAAGAACAAAAAAATCTTTTAGAAGGAAAACTTTGTGACTTCGAGAAAAAGATTACTGCTCTTGACGATCGTGTTGATGAAAAGTTTTCAACATAAGGCACAAAGTTTGAAGATAAAATCCAAAGTATTGCCATTGTATATAAACACTATAGTATTCTCATGAGCGAGTTATTTGTGACGTGCGGTTCCAAAGTTTGGAGGCGCTGCGATCGACAACATTTTAATTTTGCAGAAATTTTCAGCATTAGTTGGAAAAAGAGGGCTTTTTCCATAGGTAAAATGAGAGTAAGGGAGATGTAATGACTAACAAACGTTAAGAAGTAAAAGAAACAGAGGGGAGAGGTGGAAAAGGATTCTGTTTGATCATATTCGTACACTTGTTTCTTTTTTGTTTCTTATTCTTATGCCTAACTGGTTTGATGAGTAGAGAAGAAGAATTCTTGTTTTTTCTTTTATCAGCCCTATTCTAAACAAAAATTCCCGGGGAAATGTTTTCGGGAGAAAGGCTCCAAATCGAAATATTCCCGGAATTTCATTATGTTTTCGCTTGTTATTTGTTCCCCTTGTGTTCAGAATAACGTAAAAGTGAAAAAATAACGAAATTGGTTGCAACTTTTCGATTGTGAGCTCTTCTCCCAAAAACATTTCCCCGGGAGTTTTCATTCATAATAGGGCTGTATATATATTTTAAGGAGTTGAATGTTATGAATGAGAAATTAAGGAATAGCAAGAAGAGAAATAAAAAAATGTATGCAGGTTAGCTTCGCGTTAGGGGTTCACGCAGATGGTTCACTTTTTTGTTGCACATAACTCACCCGGCTCGCAACATATGGTTTAAACCTAAGGAGAAGTTGTTCACAAAAAATATTCAACATTTAACATCTCTACTGCCTCTCGTAAATTGTTCATTGTAGTGACTAATAGTTGAGCTCCGCAAAGCTCGAGCCGTGGAATAGAAACTGTCTTCACCGGTGCTACTCTGGTCTTGGATGTGAGTAAACAGACTGTAGCCTTGCCTGTCTCGTCTATGGTTCGAAAATAAATGACGGCCGCATATGCGTAAAGCGATGCATCGCAGATGCATTCCAATTCGCCAAATGTAACAAGCCTTGACGAAATGTCACCCACTCTCTGAGTAGGTCATTTGGCATCACCTCGTCGCTCGTCCCAACCAACGCCTGCCAACCATGGCCTATCCATAAATATTTTGGCATTGATGACTACTGGTGCCAACAGTCTCGTGGGATCGTACAGTTTCACTATGTCACTGAGACACTTACGTTTCGTGCCTGTTTTTCACCATTATTTCCATATTTTCACCATATATTGCTTTAATGACATCTTTGTTGTTAGATTACCACTTTCGCAAATGCATGTTACCTTGCAGTAGAACCCGGTCTACATTTTTCGATCGATAGATGGCGATCACTGGAATCTTTCTCGATACTGCGCCTTGCCTCAATTGCTTCGACCTCAGTATGGATAATAGTGTAGTTGTCTCGACCACATTGGTGTAGTGTGCGTACTGCCAAGTATGGCCCAGAGCTTGTGCCATAAGTGCCGTTGTAAGCTGATAGGTTTTTAGTTGGTCGGTAAGCTTCTCTCGCCATAATATAAGCTGCCATTTTTGATGATAAAAATTCACATTTTGCCTATATGCCTATACAGTGGGTTGGCAAATTAGCGGTAATACTAGTCAGAATGAAGGAATTAACATGTATGGAAAAATCTGATTCGTATCGTGATTGTAACTGTAATTTGGCTACGCCTCGTGTTGTTGGTTCTTGTACTTCGCCCGCACCAGCGATGACCATCTTATTCGCAGCTGTTGCATACATCGTTCAGTAATAAAGGTGATTTGCGTGTATCGCATAGCGCTCGTGCCGTAATGGGATTGCCTTTAAAGTCGAGTGTATGTACATTGGCGGTTGCCAATAACGTAGTGTGACCATTGTAAACGAACGATGTAACAGCTGGAGCCTTATCGAGTCATGCCTGTTGCTGCGATGTTTGTGCCACCGAAGCGGAATTCGAATTAGGTGATGACTGATTTGATTTGCGACAAAGAATTGTGTGGTGCACCCCTTAACATTGCATAAATCTACGCTTTGATAGGCAAGCTCGTGTTGCGTGACCTGGAGTCAGACAGTTGTAACATAAATTAGAATCTATAATCTTACCGAATCTTTCTGACGGGGCTAGTGACTCCAGAGCTGGGCATCATCCGATGTAGTGTTCACCATTACAATAATAACAGTGATCACGATCTGCTGTCGGCAAGTTGGATCTTGTAAGCCTCTGAGTTGTGTCTGCATTTGTACTCGTATGTGCCTTTGGATTTGATGTAGATCGTTGGCGTTGTTTGCTGTAGCCTGCGTTATTTGTTAGTTCTGCCATCGCGCTTCCCATGTGGTCAAGTCCTCGTTCTCTGCCTTCGATAAAGCCAAGTAAGCCTGCCAATTAAGGAAGCTCGGTGCCTTTTTGCTGCATTTCCCAATGTTTCGATATCACAATGTGAACCAAAATATCGTTCCACTTATCGACGGGCCTTTTCATTGCTGCCAGAGATCTTGTAGTCTCATTTGACAGGTCAACTACTCGTCGTAAGCCTGTGTTGGTTTCTTTTTCGATTGATTCCATACTCAAAAAAATTTTCAAATGAGCAGACACAATTTGCCTATCGTTTATAGACCATGCCTTTAGTGTTTGCTAAGCTGATTCGTAGTTTTTGTTTGTCGGGAGGAAACCAGCTACCACCTGAGCAGCAGTGCCTTTCAATACTCTCATTAGGCTCGTGTATTTGGCTGCTGTCGAAAAATGGTCCTGAGAGAGCACCATTGCCTCAAACATATTCCGAAAGGCATTCCATTTATTGAATTCACCATAAGATCCAGGAATTGAAATTTTCTCCAGTCGCATGTCATGTAGGTCACCTCGTGGACCGTGATGTGAATGAACTGTGTTTAAACCCGAACCCTGATCTTGTGCAGCTAATTCGATGTCAGCCTGAAGCATAGCTTTTACCTTGGTGTACTTTTCTTCCACCATCTCGAAAAAAGTTGTATGTGCCTCCAACTCGATACTCTGTGCGCTGCCAATAAGAACAAAATGAGCATCCATGAATCGTGTAAAATGACCTTCCAAATTGTCCAAGGTAACAGGCTTCATCGCTAAGTCAAGTTCATTTAATTGACCAGCTTCTAATCTTGTCATCAGCCTTGTAATAGAGGTATTCGCACTCGCCCGAACATTCAATTCTGCCATGGTGTCGTTTGGATTTTTTTTATCAATAAATAAATTTTGAATAGAAAAAATAATAAGTGTTTATAACCGAACAAATTTGTCAAGAAAAAGGAACAAAAAAAAATGCTTTTACCATTGGCTTTTCGTACGAGAGTTGTCTACCGCTTCTTTCGATCTTTCGTTTCGATTTTTTTAACAAAAAAAAAGCTAATGCCGTTTGCAATATGTATGAAAACCAGAATATGCAATGTTTGATTAATTTACACCAAATTGGATTGCATTTGGTTTCTTTAAACGAAGCTATAGCTCTACTACAAACTCACAAATGCTAGGTGACCTCGATAATCATTCAAATGAACAAACAATAATTCAAGTCCCTGTATTAACTGAAGATAATGTTACTAAAGTTCTTAAAAGCTTAGATGTATCCAAAAACTCTGGCCCAGACGGTATTCCTGTCAGCATGGATTCGTTAATGGTCGATCGACGGTGTCAAATCGTTTTCGCATAACGTAGCTGACGCATTAGACAAATGCAAACAAGTTGATGTTATTTACACCGACTTTTCTAAAGCCTTCGATAAAATAAGTCACACCACAACGATGATTAAGTTACGTAAGTTTGGATTTCACAAAAATCTTGGTTCGAAAATTATCTAACGTATAGAGAAAATACTGTTGTTTTAAATAAATGTTCATCAAGGCCATTCTTTCCAACTTCAGGGGTTCCACAAGGGTAAATTTTGGGCGCAATTTTATTTAAAATTTATATTAATGATATAATCACTAAAATAATATCTACTTCCCTAGCTTACGCTTATGATTTAAAAAAATTTCAAACAATAAATAATGTAAGGGATTGCGTTGTGCTTCAAAGAGATGTAAATACTTTATTTGAATCGTGTCTCAAAAATAATCTACATCTCAACATAAGCAAATGTTCAATAATGACCTACTCTAGAAAACTGAATACAATTAAATTCGATTATGCCATCAATACAAACTATCTGAAAAGAGTGTCTGAACACAAAGACTTAGGAATAGTATTTGATTCCAAATTCCTTTTTAAGCCCCACTATGATTTTATCGTTAAAAAATCATCGAAAGCCATGGGTTTCATTTTTAGAGTGGGTAAACATTTTAAAAAATCGGAAACCTTCATCCAACTCTTCAACTTGTTGTGCAGAAGTATCCTGGAATACGGGGCAGTTGTATGGTCTCCCATATAAAGTACCCACTCACTGTTTATAGAATTGGTTCAGTAGCTCACTTTCAGTTGAGCTTTCAATCACGACGGACGTTATTTTTTTCTTTTGCCTCGTTCTTTCATTATGATCTGTATAATCTGTAATAAAGCGGAGCCTATCGATTCTGTATCGTGTGCAATCTGCAATTCATTAATGCACTTAAGTTGTGCAAAAATCAAAAAATCTGATTTAAATATCATTAAATCTAAAAATAACTTTTTTATAAAGTGTAATAATTGTTCCACAATTAATTTATCTATCTATATTAAAAACATAGAAAATTTCATTGGTGGTATAACCTTGAACTTGAATTGTTTAAGAAATGAATTTCCTTGTTTATTTTCTAACAATAATAATAATACCAACGGTGTTGTGACGCGAAGCAAAAATAAAGAAAGTGTCATTGAACCTACGGTCATTCTACCCAAAAAGTGTTCTGATGTTAAACCACTGAAAAAAAAGAAAACTGATAATAGTCCATCTTTAATGCAAAATGATTTGCTTTTTTTACATTCTTCCTCTTCACCTCTGCCCACCCATTCTTCTGGTGATAATCCAGTTTCTTCAATCCCGGCCCAAAAATTCTACTCAGTGTCTACCCCCTCTACACCTTTGCCTATTGATCCTCTTGTATTGTCTACAAGTATAAACAATATTGAGAGTTTACAAGGTATTCATAAACCGGTTTTGTGCATCGACGCTGCTCCCCCACATATTGTTATTACAAGCAATAACAACAATGATGACATTTCTGCTGCATTGGCTAAAGTAAGCACTGCTGGTGCTGGGTTTGTCACTCGTTCCGGTGAAGAAGGCGATGGCAACATAATATCAATGGTACCATCGATATCAAATGATGACGTTGGAGATGGTGATAACAACAATGTTGCTGCTGCTACTGTCGGCGTTGGCGTTGCTACAGTCGCCGATGAGAATGGAGATTTTACACCTTTGGCTGCCGATGATATTTTTAAAGGGTGTGAACGAGAAATTGTTAACATTGATTCCGCTTTCCTGTTTCCCGCTGATGTCTCTTTTTTCAACCAGAATAAAGAAGTAAACAAACAAATTGAATTTGTAAACAAAAAATCAAATCGGAGTACAACTCATAGAATTAAACCTAAACAAAAACAAAAACAAAATCAAAAACAAAAACAACAACACCAACACCAACACCAACACCAACACCAACACCAACACCAACACCAACACCAACACCAACACCAACACCAACACCAACACCAACACCAACACCAACACCAACAACAACAACAACAACCACAACAACAACAACAACAACAACAACAACAACAACAACAACAACAACAACAACAACAACAACAACAACAACAACAACAACAACAACAACAACAACAACAACAACAACAACAACAACAACAACAACAACAACAACTACAACTACAACTACAACAACAAAAACAACAACAACCACAACAACAACAACAACAACTACAGCTTACTGGAACAGGCGCAAGTTCTCTTAATGATTTGATTCCTACGAAGTGGCTACATGTTTCAAAGTTCCATTCTGATACCCTTCCGGAGGATTTAATAAATCATGTCTCTGAAAAGTCTAAAATACCTGCAAATGAACTCAAGTGCTACAAGCTAATTAAAAAAGATATCTCATTATCTGATATAAAATTTGTTAATTTCAAGTTAAGGGTCCCTGCAGACTGTTTTAATAAACTATTGAGTGATGCAGATATATGGCCTAGATCTGTGAAAGTTAAACCATTCATTAACAGACCAAAAAACGAAATTTCTCATCAATTGCCCGGACCAACTTAACTTCAGTTTACAATATTATCATTCCAAAAATTGTGAATTCATCATTATCTTCAGACAATATCTCTGATTCATCTTTAAACATCGAACAATTTTCAAACTACCCTGCCCCTGAAGAGGATATATTCGATGTTGCTGGTGTTGTTCCTGAAAATATTGTTCCTGATTATCCTGATTCAACTACTCATCAACGAACGTTAAGTAAAAGTATTGATAGTTTATCTTATTATTATCAAAATGTTGGTGGGCTTAGAACTAGACTTGATCATTTATTCATATCTTTTTCCTCTTTTACTTATGATATTATAATTCTAACTGAAACTTGGTTATCCGATAATCATTTAATAACTGAATGTTTTCCAAATTATTATACTGTATTTAGAAAAGACAGATGTTATTTAAGGACAGACATGGAAAGAGGTGGTGGAGTACTGATTGCGGTCCGTGCCACTCTGGCATGTAGGATAGTTGAGTTAGAATCAAACTTCACCATTTCAGACTATGATATTGACCAACTCATTGTCTGCGTTAACATATTCGAATCTGAATTATTTGTTTTTGTGAGCTATATTCCTCCAAAGAGTAACTTAGATTATGATAACATTCATTTAAATAACACTAAATCAATTTTAGAAAATCTTAAATTTTCTCAACATGTATTATTTGCAGGAGATTTTAATCTTAGTAATATTGAATGGGCTTTTGACTCTGAAGAAAAGTGTTTATAGTCTGTCCGATAAAAATTGGCAGTACAGGGAAGATAGGGATATCTGCATCTCGTTCGCACTCTTTTCCTACGCATAAGTACCTTTCTCAAAAAAGCTCTTACAGGGTTGCCGTAATGCGCATTTTGAATTTGAAAAAGCTAAAAAAAAATAACTGCAGGGTTACCATTCTTCTTTTTTACATTGAAATTTCATTTTGTTCATAATTATATATGAAAATGAAATAAAAATTATCTTTTTCCACACCACCAAGAGGTAAGATAAATGGCGCGTTTTTGAAGGGTATCCCCAGTAGGCCTAATCCCTTTTTGATAAAAAACAAACAAAAAAAATTTATTCATAAATATTAAGATAACAAAAAAATAAAATAAACAAGCATAACAAAAATAAATAACAATTCATGTTTCATAATATTTACATATACATATATACATTTTAATCCGAAGAGTAGTTACTGCTGCTGCTCTCTTCATCTAAATTTATGATGAGGCTTTCCACAGCATCTTCCGAAAAAACGTCCATTTCCCACATTTTTGGCTCAACCA
The DNA here is from genome assembly GCA_948107695.1 of Meliscaeva auricollis. Taxonomy (NCBI): domain Eukaryota; kingdom Metazoa; phylum Arthropoda; class Insecta; order Diptera; family Syrphidae; genus Meliscaeva; species Meliscaeva auricollis. Next base: position 51,886,392 of record OX403616.1, on the reverse strand, counting down.
CCTGCTCAACGTGTTGGACACACCTATGCCATTTTTCAGCGTCCACGTTTTGTATTGCACTTTCGAAAAGGCCTTTTAGTTCTGTCATCTTAAACGACTTGTTTCGACTTGCCACGAATCCTTTTACTTGAGCCCAAACCAATTCTATTGGATTCAGCTCACAGTGGTAAGGAGGCAAGCGAAGCACTTCGTGTCCTGCAGCTTGGGCCATATCGTCAACGATGTATGTTTCATACCTGGTTTTATGGTGCTTAACAATGCTCAACAACTCTGCCTTCACCATATCATCCTCGAAAGAAATATCGTTTGACCGGAGCCAAATCTTTATGTCGTTTTTTTTTGTTGCTGTAGTTGGAGCTTTGTTTTTCTTTCGTGAATGATATGATGCGTTATCCAGGACAATAACTGAGTTGGGATCCAGGCACGTAAGTGTTTCCTTAAACCACTTTTCATAAACGTCGGCGTTCATATCTTCGTGATAATCACCACTGCTTCCAGAAACGAAACATAGGAGTCCGCCATCTACGAAACCTGTAGAGCTTCCTATGTGCGTTATTATAAGCCTCTTCCCTTTTCCCGATGGTGCACGCAAACCCGTTGATGAACCTTCCGTGAAAGCTTGCCGAGGTGTTAATATGGACGGATCTTGCCAAACTTTTTCTTTTGTGTGCCCTTCGTTTAGCCAAGTTTCATCAGTGTAATATATTTTGCGGTTTTGTTCCCTAAGTTTTTTTATTTCACGCAAGTATCGCCTTCTCCAGGCGATAATGTCATTTCTTTCTAATAATACACTTTTTCGCTGGCGACTGGCAAACTTAAAGCCAAGATTTTTTGTCAAAATCGTGTGCAAGTAAGACCTGCTGATTTTGTTGATGTTGACATTAAGTTTTACCTCATTCAGGATTTTGTCAAGCGTCGGTAATTCATTATTTGAAAAAAATTGGTGAACTATTTGTCTAATTGCACATTTATCAAAATCATCAATTTTAATTTTGCGACCAGATTGGTTTTTCTTTTTTGGTGGTGAGTTGTGGCCTTTGGTGCTGTTTTCCTTCAGAAGTCTGTATACTGTTCGCTCAGATACAGAAAAAATATCAACAACCTGCTTTACAGCCTCGGTTTTGCTTTGCAGGTTCTTACAAATAGCTTTTGTCGCCTCAACTATTTCTTTTTTTTTGTCGGCACTCAAGTCCTTTGAGCCTGTTGATGTTGAAGCCATTTTTAATTTGCACAACACAACAAAAACACAACAATAAAATACAAACAACACCACAAAATCATAAAGATAATATACAAACAAAACAACAAAGGCACAACACTAAAAAACAAACCACACAACAATAGAACAACAACAGCACAACAAAATTGTTACAATAATGCACAAAAATAACTCGCAAAATGAGCAAACCTACCGCCCGGCACAAGAATCTACGCAAATAATATACTTCCTCAAATAAAATGGCTTTGATTTTTATAACTGCATTTTAACTGATTTCCAGAACTTTAAAAGAAATGCAAAAGTCAAAACACAACACGATAACACTCATCGTTAAGAACTTTTAAAAAAGCTCTCAAAGCAAAAGCTCCTCAACAGAAACCCATTGAAAAAGTAAGAAAAAAATACGAAGTGAGTTAAGAAATTGAAAAAGGCAACTCTGAATGTGTGTGATTTAATGAGGGTTGAAAAGCAGCAGAGAACGATCAGTGCATGCTCAAGTGTGTGCCAGGTAGGTCGTTGTGGGATCTACGTTGGATGCCATCGAAAATTCATGGGTGTTTTATTAAACTTTTTAAAGGAGTTTCCTTCAATTGGGTATGGTGTAGAAAATAGCGCGCCACTGATTTTTAAAAAGCTCTTCCATAAGGCCTGTACTGCCAATTTTTATCGGACAGAGTATAGTTCCTTTTAACGTTTCAACTGAAATAGAATGTATGGTTATGGACTTTTTTGGACAATATAACTTAATCCAAATCAATTCTCAGTATAACAGTCTTAATAGAATTCTTGATCTAATTTTTGTTGATAATGAGTTTCATATTTGTCTTGATATGTGTAATTTTCCAGTTATTGCAAATTCAATTCACCATATAGCCATTGATGGAAATATTAATTTCTATCACTATTTAAAGAAAGTTAATTATGATAAAAATACATTATATGATTTCAGAAAAGCTAACTATGACGGTATTGTCGATTATCTTTTGTCTCTTTCGTGGGATAATGTGTTCTGTTCATCTGAATTAGATAGCGTGTATTCTAGTTTTATTAGCATTTTGATGGGGGCAATTGATAAATTTATACCCAAAAAGCGTTCTAAAAATAACTCTTGTCCTACCTGGTATAATGGGAGGTTGACCAATCTCAAAAATAGAAAAAATAGAGCATACAAATTATATAAATCCGATAAAAATAATCCTGAACTTCGCAAAAGCTATCTTAATCGTCAACGAGAATTTGATATTCTCAATCAATTTTTGTATCGTAACTACCTGCTTTCTATTGAAAGTGAACTCAAATCAAATTCCAAACGTTTTTGGAGTTATATAAGTTCAAGGCGTAAATCAAGTGGATTACCTAGTAGTATGAAGTATAAAGATACAATTTCTAGTGATTTACCTGAAGTTTGTAATTTATTTGCTGACTATTTCCAATCAGTTTACTCTTCAGATATTCCCCCTTTTCAGAACTTACCGTATATAAGTAGAGTCGTCAATATTGGTTCTTTAGTTTTTAGCTCATTTGAAATTGAAGATGTTTTATCTAAATTGGATGTTAATAAGAGTGAAGGGCCTGATGGCATTCCTGCTATTTTTTTAAGGAAATGTGGTATTGCAATAGCACAACCACTTTCGTGGATCTTTAACCTTTCATTAGCCGAAGGGCAATTTTTGGATTGCTGGAAGGTTTCATTTTTATCACCAATTTTCAAATCGGGCTCAAAACAGGATATTACCAATTATAGACCAATTTGCAAAATTTCGTGTATTCCAAAAGTATTTGAACTCTTAGTTTGCAATAGGTTAACTCTTTTATTTCATAATCATATTTCTGTTTCTCAACATGGATTTGTAGCAGGGAAATCAACGGCAACAAATTTAGCATTAACAACCAATGCCATCATTTCAAATATGGAAAAAAGGTGCCAAACAGATGTTATTTTTACTGATTTTGCAAAGGCATTTGACCGAGTTAATCATCAAATCTTACTAAGTAAACTAACTGCTCTAGGAATTCACTCTTCCCTATTAAAATGGCTTAAGTCTTATTTAGATAGTAGAGTTCAAATAGTAAAAGTGGAAAACTCGTTCTCTAATTGTATTTCGGTCACTTCTGGTGTTCCGCAAGGAAGTCATTTGGGTCCATTATTATTCTTGTTATTTGTAAACGATATACCCGATATCTTTCAAAACTCAAACTGCCTTCTTTTCGCGGATGATCTCAAACTTTTCCGTAAGATTTCTTGTCAAACCGACTGTTTTCTTCTTCTGGAAGATTTGATGAAGCTTGATAATTGGTGCAAGAAAAATCACCTTCTGTTAAATGTCTCCAAGTGTCAAGTTTTGTCGTTTTTCCGAATTTCTAATCCCATAATATTTAATTATAATATCAACCATACAAATTTAGAGCGTGTAATAAAGAAGAAAGATCTAGGAGTAATTTTAGATACAAACCTTTCTTTTTTACCACATGATGATTTTATGATAAACAAAGCAAATCAAATGCTTGGTTTTTTAAAAAGAAATACAAAAGAATTCTCTGATGCATATACTTTAAAATCTCTATACAATTCTTTGGTAAGATCAGTTCTTGAATACTGTAGTATTGTTTGGAATCCTTTTTATAAAAATTCAATAGACAGAATTGAAAGAGTTCAGAAACATTTTACAAGATATGCTTTTTATAAGTTGGATTGGAGGATTGAAAGACCTTCCTATTATAGCAGATGTTTATTGTTTGGTATGCAATCTCTTTATGATCGTCGGTCTTATTTTTCGGTAATGTTTGTAAGAGACATTGTAACATGTCATATCAATTGTCCTCCTTTACTATCATTAGTAAACTGTTTTAATGAACCCTCTAGAAGTACACGCTACCGGTTTCATTTTTATGAACAGTTTCATCGCACAAATTATGGCCGTAATGAACCCATCACGCGTTGCATAAGAGAAGTGAATTTAGTTTGCAATAGGATTGACTTTAATCTTGATGTTTCGAGAGATATATTTAAAAAATATGTGTTAAATAATATTCAAAATTCAAGTTCCTAATAGATTTAAAGACTTACACTTTTTATTATAAATTTTTATTTAATTGTAAGATAATAAATTAATAATAAAAAAAAACAAAGAATGTAATCAAAGCAATTTATATTATTTATAGTAGTGTATTTCCCCCAACAACTATGTATATTATATTTTTATCTAGTCTATAAGATTGTAATCTGATTGATGAAATAAAACTAAAACTAAAACTAATTATTATTTTTTTTTCTAAATTTACTGTGCTTAATTTAGTGAATTCAAATGCATCTTGTAATTGGTTTTATTTAAACTGTTAGTTGCATATTATTATAAAAATAAATAAAAAAAAAAATAAAAGTTGTGCTTTTAATTCAACCACTGTTGAAAATTTCCTCAAAGGAGATACCAAAATGTTTTATATTTAACTTAAAAATAATGTATTATTTTATTAAACGAAAAACTTAAAACTAAACAAAATATGTATTTACTATTTTATTTATTATTAAAAAAAAAATAGAAATAGCTGCAGCTCCGACGTGACGCGATGCTACCTCCGGATAACAACTAACTCGATAATGATGATGACAAAGTATGAGTATTGGTTATGCGCCTTCTTTCTCTGACACAATCCAACGAAGATTAAGGAACAAAAAACGGTCATGAAGAAATGGATACAGACATTAAGGAAAATGTCTCAAGTAACGCCAGCAAGGAAGTGACAGTGCAGATGACTGCACCTAATCACCAAAACTAAGACAAAAACGACTCCGGAAGTCCGACAAAAAATTGAAGGCAGTTAAAAAGCAGATAACTGACCCGATTGACGACAAATCATCAACAAGCTCTGTTTTGCAAACACCACACGAGAATGTAACAACAGTCATGAAGCCAACCACGCCAATCCTGTTACCCAGCCAACACCTACAATCCAGATATCAGCACCTAAACAGATAGCAACTGTAAATACAACAAAAAGTCAAATTCCGCAGTCCAAAACAACTTCTACGGAAGACACCGTGAAAGCCACAGGAATGCCAGGTTCTGCAAGGGGAAAAACTTGAGTGTCACATTTAAAAACCGGAATACCAAGACGACCATCATCTCAGCCGGTAACAGGCAATCGTTTGACGAAATTAAGAACTTCCTGAAGTCAAGGAAGATTCAATTTTATTCATTTACACCCCGAGAGGAGAGCTTCCTCTCCTCTGTTGCTGAAGAACCTTCACCACACACACGAACATCGAAGTGGAGGACGAGCTGAGAATGGAGGGCCACCCAGTAATCAAGGTTACTCACTTTAAGGTAAAGAAGGCGCAGGGAAAGACCTGCAACAACTTTGTCGTAAAATTACGTAAAAGTTAGCAACTGGGCCACGAGTTGTGGACTAGGTGTTAACCAAAGCAAAACCGAACTGATGCTGTTTACTACTAAAACTAAAATACCTCCCTTTACTTTACCTAAGCTGAACGGGCAAACTCTATCACTATCTTCCAGTGGAAAATATCTAGGCGTTATACTCGACCCGAAATTAAACTGGAAAGTAAACATTGAAGAAAGGGTAAGAAAGGCCTGCATAGCCTTCTATGCCTGTAGTAAAACATTTATTAAAAAATGGGGCCTCCAATCAAAAATGATCTACTGAACGTACACAGCAGTGGTACGACCAATCCTTACTTACAGTTCGATAGTACGGTGGCCCGCTCTTAAGAAATCCTATAATATCAATAAGTTAAAAAAGGTACAAGGAAAGGCTAGCGTAGTTACCACAGGGGCACTTCCATCCTGCCCAACGGATGCACTTAGTGTAATTTTGCATCTTCAACCTCTTGACTTACACATAAAGTCTATAGTTGTAGTGCTTTAAGACTTAAAGAATCAAATTCCTGGTTTAGCAAACCCTATGGTCACTGAAACATAACTGCTTTGCTCCCATCAGATATTTTTGGCACGAGCACTGACTCCTGCACCCCTACCTTGAGCCTTAGTAAAAATTTTAAAGTCATAATCCCATCAAGGAAAGAATGGGATGATGGCTTCGTGACCAGAGACTTCGACACAACTATTTTTACAGATGGCTCGAAGATGGAGTGTGGTGTCGGTGCAGGTGTCTTCTCTGAATGTTAGAACGTGCCAAAGTTTTATCGGCTTCCCGACTTTGCCAGCGTCTTCTAAACGGAGGTACTGGCAATTAGGGAAGCATGTGGAATCCTTAAACTAATTCCAGATCTTAATACGAATGTGATATATCATAACGGATAGTCAAGCAGCCATTAAAGCCTTATTTCGGCTACGACATCGTCTAAATTAGTACAACAGTGTAGCCAGGGTCGTTGCTACCTGTACAGGACATTGGCCGATAGGTGAACATGCGATGAAGTCGGGCATTCCCCACAACACTTTCTGTCGTAGTTGTATGTAAGGACCTTCATGAAAAGGAAACGGTTCATCACCTTTCCTGTCAGTGTCTTGCTCTCGCCAGAACAAGAACGCAACAATTTGGTAAAGCCTTCTATCAAGATCTTGTGCAACTTTCCGATTTAAAAACCAAAGACCTGATCTCTTTCCTTAACGCAACAAAATGGATATAGGGCTTATATCGGCCGCTTATATAAATTGGTCGCTTTCAGTATCCATTGTTCTGGGAGACAGCAGGCTACGGTTGGTGAAGGGATTTAGTTTTATAAGCGACCGAATGATCACTAAACTGGAAGGCCTTCTCGCACCATTACCAGTCAACGAGTTACGAGTCCGGAACAGAGTATGGTTATGGGGTATGTAAGCATTCCAAGGCAGTGAGTGTACCTATATCAATTTTAAGAAACAACCCACAAAGGTTCACACGAGTTATGGTATCAAAACGGAGCAACCCAGCGCTAATTTTGTCATGAGCCAGGTGCTCGTGACAGCCATTCCTACCTACCTACTCTATTGACATCTAGGAGTCGTGCGATAACAACATCATCCCAGGCTTTGGATATAAACGTGTTGAGATATATACAAACAAATTGTTCCAAAATCTAATAATTGATGTTATTAATTGTACGTTGTTAATTAAGTATATACCTATACCTATATCAATGCTGTAAAAAGTGAAACTCTCGGCCAAAGTCGGCCCAGCACATACCTACTTGAAGATACATTTTTCATCGACAATATTCAACATGCTGTAAAAGAAAAAATAAAGAAATAAAGAAGAACATTTAATTCAGAATTTTATTGAATTTTCTTTTTTTTACATTTGAATTTTCTGTCAAATCTTTGTTTAATATACGAATTTTACAAAACATTTTTCAACGAAGAAACAACTTTTTTATTTCGAACTCAAGCTCAATTTTCTCTGCCAAATTTAAAAGATTCTTTATAAAAAGTCCAACTTTCAATGATGTTGAATTGTAGTTATTGAAAATATCTTCAAGATGCATTAGAGTCCGCACAAATTTTTCGTTTGGTTTTCGCAAGCCCCCTTCTGAAACTTGATCTGTCCATGTGAAAGATGCAGACAGAAGATGCAGGTTTGGAATTTTTGATTTGAGGCGATTGAGAATGTATCCTGCTAGATACTCCAAAGCATCGAACTCCAGCTCACACATTTCAAGTGCCGATTCTGCAGTTTCATCTTTGTCCACAAGACTTGTGAGTAAACTAGATGTTATGATAGGCTCGGAACTTAACTCAGCTTCGTAAGGATTTATCGCATCTTCTTCTATGAAATTTGATGTATTAATCAGCTCATCACTCGCATCCATTTGAAGTTGTTCACCACTATCAGACTCTACATTTGCAGACTGTGAAACGATGCTTTTATTTCTACCAAGTATGTATCTTCGAAGACGATATTTAAACTGTAACACGGTGGGGTGATCATCAAGGCGGCCCTTCGCTCTCATCACAACGAAAAACATTTCCAAAGGGTCTTGATTTAGACGGTATGTTAATAAATATGATATCTGGTATTCTTGCTGAAGGTCCTTGAACATCATTCTGAGTGCACTGTTATTAGTGAGTATTCCTTCTTGAAATGGTATCAGTAACTTATGGTTTCCAACTCGCATATTTCTCATCGTGGATTCTATTTGGGTTAAAATTTGATCCTGATGTTCAAGTTCAAGGCCAAAAGCTGCCATTCTTGGACGCGAGTGAATTCTTGGAATTCTCGTGTTGAATATGTCAAACCAATCATTAACCTGCGGATAAAAGTGATGAAATTACGTACATTATTATGTGTATTATAATGAAGAATATAAATTTAGACCAACCTCTTTGCACAAAACAGCCAATTCATTCCAATATTTGGATTTTGCTAAACCTAGAGTACCCAGTCTAGTAAGAGAGCACGCGTTTGTGTAAGAAAACAACTGCGTTGCAAATTTGACTTTTTGTCTCTTTGCAGCTTTCACATTCAGGACTGTTTTGCCAGTAACTCTTCAAGTGGCTCCTTGGTTAGATGGTTACCATGGAGAAATACTCGTACTCCGGTGTCCAAAAAATGATTTCGAAGCAATATAATTAAATGTGGTGTGTCACTTAATACGTACACCTTCTTTTCCTTTTCACTTGGGTTTAAAAAGTAGGGCTGTGTTTCGCTTATGTGCCCTCTCCCTATTACCACTTGAACATAATTAGCGGGGGCCAAAAGTGTATCGCTTTTAGTATCGTACTCATACGACTTCTGTATTTTCATTTCATCTGCCATGAGAACGCAGACTTTTTGAAAGGTAGACAGATTAACATTTCTCATTAAAGCAAATACAGAGCTGAGGTAACCCGGGTTGATATTAACCTTTGAAGCCCAAGTTCTTAGCGTAGTCACAGCTGGTAAAGGATAATTTCTTTTTAGTAATAACCTGTAGGCTTTAGGCCCACTTGAATAAATGGCGATGACTGAAGAAATGTCATTCACTTCCCATTTAATTTTTTGCCATTCGCTTGAAGCTTCCTTCTTTGACCAGGCGTAATACATGCATTTACTTTCCTGTTGGAGCATCTGAAATTACAAAATTTCCTGGACTGTTTGTTTCGCTTCCCGCTTATATTTTCTTTCTTGGCACTTACTTTTAGAATCGTCTGATGACAAAGGCATGTTAACTGTTGGAACAGCATCCGGTTTCAGTTTTTTTACTATTTTTTGGGGAGTACTTGAGCATTTCGTGCATCAAATTCCTCAAATTTTGGTCAACAAAAACATTATTCGACAAATAGCCTTCGCAGTGGCCGATCTTAACGTGAACAGTAATGAAAACTTCGTAAAGTAATCCACCGCTGTTAGAATATAAGTGAAACCCCTACTCGACTTAGAAAGTGGACCTACAAGGTAAAAAGCAAATCATTTCCTATGGTGATTTTGCCCCTTCTCTCTACTCCTCAACCCAGCAGGCTTTTCATTCGTTGGCTTTACTTGTTGGCAAACTTTACAATTTCGTACATATTTGGTGATATCGGCCCTCATTTTCAGCCAGTAAAACTTAGCCTCAATTCTGGCAAAAGTTTTTCGAACCCCCATGTGACCTGCTAATGGACCGTCATGAAATTCTTGTAAAATCCCTACCCGTTCGTTCCTACCGAACAATCTTGATTGTTCTCGTGTACTACCACATGATTCTCCTTTACGAGTTTGAACAAGTGAGCTTAAGCAACTCTCCCTTGCGGTGAATGATATCAAAATCAAAATGTTGCAGTCGAATTGCCGACCGCTTAATCGCACCATGGAATAATGATCCGTAACGACTGTAAATCGAACACCTTCGATATACGGTCGCAACTTCTCAATAGCCCAAAGTACCAGCAAGCATTCCTTTTCTGTGGTACTATAGTTTCGCTCGTTTCGATTCAAGGACCTACTAAGGTAACAGACAAGCTTTCATCCCTCATTAAAGCTCTGTGAAATAACTGCACCGATGCAGCATTCTGACGCACCAAACCGTCACCAAACACAATATTGTCAGAATGCCTATTCCTATAAAACTGCCTGCTCAGATTTTGGTTATACCTCCACTCCCAAAATTTTCTGTCGACTCTTGGTTTATAACTAAGCCCATCTTCATCGAAATCCAAAGGCATAATTCCCAGGTCTCCGGTGTATCAATTTTTTTGCTACCTTAAATTAAAAAAAAAAAAAAGTTATTGATTTACACAAAAAGTGTATCCAATCAAATTTAAAGAAAATACTTTACTTGCAAAAACTTTTTACCCCCAACAGATGTGAGCCGTCTGTCCTGAATAATCAGCACATTGTCTGCTTCTTGTGTGGCTTTGGCACTACCAAATATAGAACTCGTTGTCAACTCTTCCACGAACAGAAGGATGACCCAATTCTTAACAAGTTCTACGACCTCCTCGAGCGCACGTACGATAAGTGCCCCAAGTACGAAGTCAAGATTATTCTTGGCGACTACAACGCCAGATATGGTAAGGAGGAGGTAGGTCGATAATTGGAAAGCTCAGTCTACATGCCGAAAACTCCAATAACGGACTCAGGATGATTGACTTTGCGGAAGGGCGAAATGTCACCATTGCGAGCACCCAATTCCCACACCTCAATATACACAAGGGGACTTGGTGGTCATGTGATCAAAAAACTGTCAATCAAAATGATCACATAGCGATTGACGCCAGACATGCTTCTCGTATCTTAGATGTCTGAACTTTCCGAGGAACAAACGTTGACTTAGATCACTACTCGGTATTGTCTCGAGTACGGATGTGGATATCTATGACGCTACAATGCCGAGCAGATGCTGTGAAAAAGTTTGATGTCGCCTTACCCAAGGCTATAAGGCCGGAACAGAAGACTGCCGAGATGAGAGGGGGAATTTGGTAGCAGACACACAGTCAGTGCTGAGGATCTGGAAGGAACATTTTTCTAGACTCCTGAATGGCGAAGAAAGCCAACATTCCGCTGTTATTCCATTTAATTTGGACGACGCGACGATAGTATACAATTCCGTCCACCTATCCTAGATAAAGTGCTCTTAGCGATTACCAAGCTTAAGTCGTATAAGGCTGTTGAAAGCAGCAGGAGATGGGTTGGTAGGGAAAGCGTGCCCGATGAATGGAACCTTGGCATAGTGTGCCCCATCCACAAAAAAACGAGACGCTCTGACATATACCAATTACAAAAGAATTAGCCTCCTAAACGTCGCATACAAAATCCTGTCGTCGATACTGTGTGATCACCTAAAATCTCTTGTCAACGATCTGATTGGCAGTGTGGTTTTAGGCCAGGCAAGTCAACAGTCGATCGGGAATTCCCCAGATACCAGAATTCCCAGATACACACCACCTCTTCATCGATTTTAAAGTCGCGTATGATAGCGTGAATCATCATCATCATCGGCTCGACAACCGGGGTCCGGCCCTGGCCTCTTTCAACAAGTCTCTCCACCTATCCCGTCTCGAGCCGACGCCATTCAGTTGCGCACCCCAAGGCTTCGGGAGTCCTGGTCTACGCCATCTCTCCAGCGCAAGCATGGTCTACCACGCTGCCGTCTACCATAGAATATACCACAAAAGACTTTCCAATCAGGTTCCTCTTCGCTCATACGAGCTAGGTGCCCTGCCCACCGGAGTCTACCGAGCTTAATTTTTGTCACTATCTCTGCTTCAAGGTAGATTGCGTACAACTCATGATTGTACCGTCTCCGGAATCGTCCTTCCTCACATATGGGGCCAACAATTCTCCGTAAGACTTTTCTCTCGAGGTCACAGTGCCTTTTGCTTAACACCCAAGTCTCGGATCCATGCATGAGTACTGGCAGGACCATGGTCCTGTACAGCAGCAGTTATGAAGTTATGGTTAGATTTCTAGATTTGAATAGCTTTGACAGACTGTAGTAGGCTCTGTTGGATTTGAGAAGCCGCCCGAGTATTTCTTCTTCTATATTGTTATCGACTGCTACTGTTGACCCAAGGTATTTAAAGGATTGCACCACTTCAAATTCGTGCTCCGCTACCTTGATTGTTTGACCAACTGTTCTTCTCGCATTGGACGCCACCATGTACTTTGTTTTACCTTCACTAATGTGCAGCCCCAGATTTTGTGCCGCCTGCTCGATCTGGATGAAGGAATCGTGTACAGCTTGTTCGGTTCTTCCGATGATGTCGATGTCGTCTGCGTAAGCCAGTATCTGGCTGGACCTGTTGACGATGGTCCCTCTTGTTGCCGTGCCAGAGTCACGGATTGCTTTCTCCAACGCCAGGTTGAAGAGGAGGCAGGCCAAACCATCCCCTTGTCGGAGTCCATTAAAGATGTTGATTGGTCTGGATAGCAATCCGGCTATTTTAACTTGGCTTGTTACGTTGGTCATGGTCAACCTACATATTCTTGTCAATTTATTTGGGATGCCGAATTCTCTAATGGCTTTGTAAAGTTCTACCCTGGCTATGCTATCATAGGCGGCTTTAAAGTCTATAAACAGATGGTATGTTGGGATGTTAAATTCTAGACATTTTTCCATCGCCTGCCTAAGGGTAAAAATCTGATCAGTTGTTGATTTGCCTGGAATGAAACCACACGGATATTGTCCGATGATGGTTTTAGCGTATGGGGTTATCCGGTCTTGTAGGATAGAGTTGAGTATCTTATAGGAGGTACTCAACAACGTGATACCTCTATAATTGCTGCACGTTGTGACATCTCCCTTCTTATGTATGGGGCATATGACACCTTTTCGCCAGTCTTCTGGCATTTCTTCATGCTCCCACACGTGCACTATGATATTGTAATGTTTTCTGGGTTCTAAAAAAAACTTATTTTCACTTTTTACTATACACTTATATTTACTTTCAAATTAACAAACACTTTTATCTATTACAAACTGTTTCACTATTACTCTTTACAATTTACAAGAATTAACACTTCCAAATTACACTTTCACAATCTCTTATCTTTATCACTGTGTCGATTTCCTTCTCCGACCTCGTATTTATACTCCTCTCATTTCTTCTCGAAGGATCCAGAGATCTCCAGTTTCGTTAAGTAAAAGAGACAAATGCACACAGACAGATAGAGACAGATATAGACAGATTTCGTTCCGTTCCGTTCCATTTCGTTCCGTTCTGAGTTCGAAAGCGTTCAGAGCTTTAGTTATTAATCATAACCAAAAACCTACATGTGTCTTTTCGCCTGGGTGTGTTCGCTCCTATATTCGTAACAATATCATGAATTGCTTGACGTAAGGCTGGCCCGCCACCGCCCGTGGTGGGATAATTCGACTGGTATGCCATCGGCTCCCGGGGCTTTGTTTTTCTTGAGCCGTCCTATAGCCTTCTCAACGTCTTCTAGAAGTAGTGGAGCCTCCACTTCTGCTGTGAGCTGACGATTTAGCAATTCATTAAAGTACACTTCCCATCGCTCCAGTATGCTTTGTGGATCGGTGATCAGATTTCCCTCTCCGTCCTTGCAGTATGTGCAGCGTGGTGTGTACTGCGTCATGTTTCGGACGGATTGGTAGAACTTCCGCGCTTGGTGCGGACCTCGCTCTCGGCTGTTCTCTATTTCACAGATTAGGTTCTTCTCCCAGGCTAATTTTTTCTGTCTGTGAAGCCGTTTTTCTATTCTTCTGAGCTCTTTATATTTCTCTTCGCGTGCCCGCGTTCTATGAGATTGTTGCATTGCTCGGTCCGCAACATTCTTACGTTCAGTCGCTAGCTTGCATCCATCATCAAACCAGTCGTTCCGATTTTTACGACTGCTGCCTAAGATGGAGTTGGCAGTACTAATGACAGTATTCTTAAGGAAACGCTATACAAGACCTTAATCATCCCGTTCCTGCTGTATGGGGCAGAAGCATGGGCTTTAAAAGATTCGGATGAAAGTTTGCTTGGTTGCTTTGAGAGTAAGATTCTTCGAGTGATTTTTGGTCCTGTCTGTATCGAAGGAGTATGGAGAAGAAGATTCAACGACGAGCTTAACGGGCTGTACAGCGACGTCGCTCTGGTCAAGAAGCTAAAAATATAGCGGCTTAGATGGCTGGAGCGTATGGACATCAACGCACCAGCCCGACGAGTCGTCGAATCCAACCCTGAAGGTGTACGCATCATCAGAGGGAAACCGCGTAACAGGTGGCGCACACCAGTGGAGAACGACCACAAACAACTTGGCATGCGTAACTGGAGGCGGCTAGCTAAGGACAGAGTTGGCTGGAGAGGCATGTTGGTTGAGGCCGTAATCCACCTTAAGTAATAAAGTAATTAAGTGTCAACTCTTCCGATTCACGTTCCTTGCGCGGATGCATAACCAACGTAACATGTACATTTTTACGCGTTGCATACGATCTAAATGCAATTATCACTGCGTCCTGTTCAAAGTATTTTTCATTCTTATTAAACACCGACATAATAAATAAATTGAATATTATCAATAATGACATGTTTAACGTCATAAACATACTGAGCATGTTCTATGGCATCCATCACAACTTTAATACTCTGCTGGCTGTGAAAGGTCATAAAATACATGGGATACTTTTCCAATTCATTTGTCAAATATTCGAATAAGTTGAGTATATTATCGAGTGGATAGCCGACATATTGTTACACCAACGTCAGAGCCAATCGTGTATTTCAAATTTCACATGAACCTTACAACGTAGAGACACCTTGTAGGGCCAAGTCCAAAGAGTGTTCGGACATAAATGTTGTCTTGCCAGAAGCAGTGGGCCCCGTTAAAATGGTAAGTTGACCTTTTCGATGACTTTTGAGCAGCTAGTTTAGAATCGGAAATCGTTTCCACTTAACGCCATTTACCTCCTCGATGTTTTGCAGCTCACTAAGAATGTCCATTTTAAATTCACTAAAAGTTGTGATAGATTTGTTGTATTACATGTTTAAGGTTTGTATTTTTTGCCATCTGTAGGTGGAATAAAATTACACCGCTTCTCATCTAATTTAATAGAGAAATTGTGAGCCACATCCCATCCGACTGAGTCAAAGTCAAACCAGAAGATTAGTTCTTTATAAATCTACAGAGTTGGCAAGCATTCCTGTGGTAGTGCCAGGCACGTAGCCAGGAAGGAGGGGGAGTGGGCTTGAGGGGCTGAAGCATGGAGCTTTCCTTTTATCGAAGTTTTGAAATTTCATAAAAAGCGACCCCATTTTTTCTTAAAGTATTAATCCAGTGTTTATTATAAGCTAAGTACTTTATAACGGGTGATTTTTTAGCTGGCTTGGTTTTGGCAACACTGGTTTTGACAGCTGACGTGTGTTTAGTACCTTGTGTCATTGTCAAACAGCTTCAGTTTGGTTTGCAATTTAACCATGGATCGTCTTACAAATGAACAGCGCTTGCAAATTATTGAATTTTACTATCAAAATTCGTGCTCGGTTCGAAATGTTCATCGCACGCTGCTTCCATTTTATGGTCGGCATTCTCGACCTTCTGAGCAGTCTATTCGGAAGATTGTGACCAAATTTCGCACAAAATTTACTTTGTTGGACATTAAGGAGACTGCAAACGCCTTACAGCATCAAGTTTTAAAATCCACGTCCCATCTAAATACACTTGGCTGTTTCTGTCTTCTTCCAGAGATTTTATTTGGTTGGGAAAAATACAAATGCTTAAATGTACAATTAATATTAGCAATGAGCAAACCACATCTAGAAATTATTTAAAACCTAGTTTTAAGACAAAACCGTCCACTCAAAAATCCACTCCTAACAATCATGTCTCGTTTAACCAAGAACCTCTTTCAAAGTCCTCTTCAAAGTCCTCTTTTTCCCCTAAGGCTACACCTGTTTCATATTATCCTAACTTTGTTCAGTCGATTACCATAAATCCTTATTCTCCACCTGCTTCTTCTTCCAATTCCAATTATATTCGGTCTCACATAACAAACCCTGCCTCTTCTCCATCCACATACAGACCTTCTTCCAAATCCCCCATTATTTACTCTTCACCTATCTCTGCAGCCCCACTTTTTGATCCAATGCTCCCTCCGGTTGTCAAACTTACTTCTAAATTTGTTGATCAAAAGACAACAACTGATGAGATCGATGGTCGATACATAATGGCTAGGTTACGAGACAACAAACTTTATGATAACGTCCGTCTGTATCTCTCGTACTTATATAATAAATCAGACTCTGTTTGCGTTAATGGTAAGACAAAAACCAATGTCATCGTATCAATTCAAAGAGAAGGCCTTCAAACTGACCCAATTGCTCTCAACAAAATTTATACTCGTTTTCATGAAGACTTTAACATCTCCTCTCCTACAGTCCTCAAAGACCTTGCTACTTACGCTTCGCACCTAAGTTCTAAACGTTTACCTTTTATAAGACAGAAGCGTCTTTAACTGTACTTTAACTTTACAGCCCATGCATTCTTCCTCAACTCCTTCCACCCTTTCAATCTATTACCAGAACGTCAGAGGACTCCGCACAAAAACAGCAAGTGTATTTCTCAACTCTCAGAAGCTTCCTTTTGACATCTTTGCCCTAACTGAAACAAATCTCTGCATTGGTTTTCTGGATAGCGAATTATTCACATTCGATTTTGTTGTCTTTCGTGCGGACGAACAAAGTAGCGATCATGCTCCCTCAGGCCGAGGTGTTCTCCTGGCGGTAAATAATCGTTTCAACGCTTCTCTAGTCGAAACTTCCAAATCTCCGCTTTTTGAATTCGTGTGCATAAAGCTATCTATCAATAAAAGATGCATTTTTATTTGTTGTTGCTATATCCGGCCTTCACAACCCACAATCATCGATTCATTGGACTCCCTAACTGAGGGTAGTGCATCTAATGATGACTTCATCGTAATTGGTGATTTCAATCTCCCAGACTTACAATGGATTTTATCAGAAGACGAGTCATGTTTCATTCCTTCAAATCTCAGTTCCGAGAAAGAATTTATTTTCATAGATTGCGTATTCGAATCCAGCCTCTTTCAACTAAGTGGAATTTGTAACAATTTAGGTAGGCAACTCGATCTCATTTTCTGCTCTGACCCTTTAAACACTATTGTCTCTAAAAGCTTCCATCTTCTCTCCACCCTCGATCCCTATCACCCTCCTCCCTCTCTTATCTACTCTTACGAAGAAAGTTCCCCAACTATAGAGTCTGAAAACTCTGCTCATTTCAATTTTCGCAAAGCTGATTTCAACCAACTTAATATTCTTCTAAACAAAATTAATTTCAACCTTTTTCTTAATACAAAACCCCTATCGATATAGCACTTTCTTTTTTCCTCACCTCTATTTTCGAATGTTTTATTCAATGTGTTCCTTATGCAGTTCAAAAAAGTTGTGTGTCATCTCCTCCCTGGTACACAAAAGAGTTGCGTATTCTTCGTAATTTGAGGAACAAGTTGTGGAAAACTTATATAAGATTTCCAACTCCCTTAAACTATGTTTATTACCAAGAAGCATCGGCCAATATTTCCACCCTTTGCGAATCTCTTTACCTCGAGTATCTAAACAAAATGCAGACCTATCTTATCTCCCAACCGAAGCGGTTCTACCAATTCATCAATGTTAAGCGCAAATCCGACGGCCTTCCGTCCTCTTTCAATTTCAACGAAACATCGTCCTCTGACCCTCAAGTGATAGCTAATCTCTTTGCTACTTATTTCAGTCAATCGTATATAGATAATCTAAATGCACCCGACCTTGAATATCATAAGTTTTTGTTGTATAGTTCACACACGTCATTTGTTTCTCTTGATATAACTTCTCAAATGGTCGTTAACAAGATCAACTCGCTTAAGGATGATTTTTCTCCTGGCCCTGATGGCATCCCAGCAATTTTTCTTAAAAAATGTGTCAATGTTCTCTGCGAACCCCTTACCAATCTGTTCCGACTGTCGCTTTCACAATCAGTCTTCCCGTCTGTATGGAAAAACTCATTCATTTTTCCAATACATAAAAAAGGTAGCAAAAATGATATATCAAACTATCGTCCAATTGCCAAACTTTCATCAATCCCCAAGCTCTTTGAGAGTTTAGTTTATGACTCACTGTGCTTTCATTGTAAATCGATTGTGTCCCCTTTGCAGCACGGATTCATAAAAGGTAGGTCCACAACCACTAATCTTACCCAATTTGTTGCTATGACACTTTGTGCTTTGGAAAAAGGATTCGAGGTTGATGTCATAACAACTGACTATAGTAAGGCATTTGATAAAATCTTTCATAAAATTATATTTTTAAAGCTAGAAGCATATGGCTTTCCACCATCGTTTATTCAATGGATCAAATCTAGAGAATCGTACATATAGAGTTGTTTTTAGGTGTGCGATTTCCAATCCCATCTTTGCCACATCAGGTGTTCCCCAAGGTAGCCATCTTGGACCACTCTTGTTTGTTCTGGCCATCAATAATGTTGGCTGTATTACTAATTACTCAAACCTTTTTATTTACGCAGATGATATCAAAATAATGAAAGTAATTAGTACTTCTTCTGATTCTTCCCTGCTTCAACAAGACTTAAACTCATTCCATATTTGGTGAAGCAAAAATTTCTTAGAGCTAAATATTAGTAAATGTCAATCAATGACTTTTTCCCGCAAACGCCTACCCTCACTTCCAAGAACTTACCACTTTAGTAATTTGCCTATACCCTTTGTTGCCGCTATTCGTGATCTTGGTTTATTGAGCGCTGGTCTAAACAATTTTCAAATCCGTACGTGACCAAATCTCTATACACCACCTACGTCAGACCTATTCTCGAGTATGCCTGTCAGGTTTGGTCTCCTTATCAAATTACCACCTCACATAGAATTGAAGCCGTACAGCGAAGGTTTCTTCGTTTTGCATTGCGCAGCTTCCCTTGGTCAGATCCCTTTGTCCTGCCCCCCTACGAAGATCGCTTACAATTAATAAATCTAAACACCCTTGCTAAGCGCCGCGAAGTAGCTGATATACTTTTTATTCATCAAATTACCACTTCTTCTATGCTACTCGAACTGATCCACATCAATACGAATCCATGCAGCCTAAGATCGGTTCCTTTCATCCACCTCGCGACTCATCGTACCAATTACGGCCATTTTAACCCGATCACCAGAATGCTACGCCTAGCCAACAGTGCACATGCACATAATATCCTTGATTTTTCCCACAGCTTATCCTCCCTCAGAAGAGACCTATACGCTAAACTCCCATAAACCTCCCATAGTTTTAAGTAAAAAAAAAAAAAATTGTTTTTAGATTGTAAGCTTATTATTTTTTATTATTAATATTGTTATTATTATTATCATAATTTTTGTTCACATAATTATTTAAAGAATTTAATTAAATACTGTTATTCTTCTCTGTTTCGCTTGCATTAAGCCAATAAATAAATAAACCACCAACACGTTTACGTACTGTGCGTAGTGAAGAAAATATTGCGGCCGTATCAGCTAGTGTGACAGAAGACCGTGAAATGTCGATTCGGCGCCGATCCCAGCAGTTAGGCCTTTGTTACAGCACTACGTGGAAAACTATGCGGAAGGATTTGGGCGTAAAGCCTTTTAAGATACAGCTGGTGCAAGAACTAAAGCCAGCCGACCTACCACAACGCCGAATTTTTGGTGAATGGGCTCTTGGAAAGCTGGCCGAGGATCCGCTTTTTTATCGAAAAATTGTGTTCAGCAAATAAGCAAAATTGCCGCATTTGGAGTGAAGATCAGCCAGAAGCATTGCAACAGCTACCAATGCATCTCTGCGAAACAATGGCGCAATTGCGAGGCGAGTTTGGTGAACAGTTAATTTCACGTTTCGGGCCGGTCAATTGGCCGCCTAGATCGTGCGATTTGACACCATTAGATTATTTTTTGTGGGGGTATGTCAAGGCTGATGTCTATAAGGACAAGCCCGCTTCGATTGACGCACTGGAAGCCAACATCCATGCATTCATTCGTGAGATACCGGCCGATATGTGTGAAAGAGTATGCCAAAATTGGACTCAGCGGATGGGCTACCTGAGACGCAGCCGCGGTCAACATTTGCATGAAATTATCTTTAAACATTAAATTGCAAGGTTCAAACTATCGATTCAAATAAATATTTCATTCATTTTTTTGAATTTTTTGTGTTTTTTTTTTTTAAGTTCTAAGCCTCTTAAAAAATCACCCTTTATAATAAGACGAAAAACTGCCTTTATGGTCTAGAAGTGTATGAAATAGGTACTGTTGAACAGCTTTTATACCGTTAAAAAGTTAAATGACAGAATACTTTTAACGTTTGACCTTGAATAACTTTTGACGAAGACAAGATGTGTGTTTCGACTATTCTGTGAGTACTTGACCCAAAACAGAAAGAATTGCTTATAAAAATCTTCAGTTGCAATTTGTACCGTTTTTCCTTTTAGTTGGATTAATACAGGGTGACCTAAAATTAATATTTTATTGTTCTTTCCTTAGAGCTACAGTTTTAGCTACATTAAGCTACGTTTAGTGACTAAAATTTTTAGAAAGCTACAATATTCAAGTAACTATTTTCGAAAGAATTGTATCTGTCCTGATCCGATTTGGAACGCAGTGTACAAATTAGTTTCACAGTACCCCATTTAAAAACCACGGTTTTGACTTTGGTCATGTTGCAAAAGTTGTAATTACATGGTTAATAATGGCTAGAAAGAATGCAACTAAGATTTTATTTTTGCGAAAAATATATATCTTTCATTAAAATATAAAATAAATTTAATCCTTTGACGGATATCTGATATTATCAATTTTAAACTCAATATATTTTTCTTGCCCCAATTTTTTTTTCTAAATTCAAACTTTTTTTCTTGGAATTATGTGGTAAGCATATATATTTTTTTATGATGTTATTAAACCGAACTAATAGGAACTAATAGTACTAATAGTACTTTTAAAAAATGTGTACCTTAATATTTTAATCCAACATTTTTTATGGTCCAATAAGTAGAGACAGGCAATAAATAAAAAAGGATTTTTTTGGTTTTTACCTGAATACAAGTTTTTGTCTCCAAATAAAAAACAAACAATTAGTTTGCTTTTTATGATCGGAAACAGATTTTGAAGGGTGATGCACAATTTTTTATAACGGTATGTCCTGAAAACCTTTTCAGAATTAGTACGGTCATAAAAAAAAGATTAATTAATTTTGTATAAAGCACAAAGCCAAACAAATTTGATGTCAGTTTAAAAAATTTGCTCGACGTTTGTGCTATTAAAAAAAAAAGTTAAAAATACAAATAATATTGCGGCCATAGTATTACAGTTAGAAAGAGAAAAATGTGTGCCTGTGCGTCCATCTGTACACTTCTCCACTGCCCAAACGCGTGGACGGATTTTCTTTAAATTTGGTACAGATGATTTTTACGTAATTAATTTTTTTTATTTTTGAACATCTCGTCTAGAACTAATACCTCCCATATAACGGTTTTGAGTTATTGAGTTTTTCTCGAAAAACGGATCTTACGATTTTGTTAAAAATTTGTGTATTTATTATGTTCAGTGATTACAACATTTTTAGCTGTTCTCAAAACACTCGAACATAGGAGAAACAGCGTTGCGGTTTTTGTTTTTTGCAATTTTTTATTTTGTTTTTTTTTTTATGAATATCTCGTAAGCTGGTAAAGCGATTTTGACTAAAACTTTTGCACAGATATTTCATATTATATTAAGTTAAAAAAAATATGTTTTAATTAAAAACTAAAAAGTTGAAATTAGTTTTATTCTTTTTACATATATTCCACTTTTCTTGTAAAAATATTTAACTTAATGTGGTTAATATATATAATATATATAATTTATATTTTGTTAATTTCTAACATACATAGTTATTTATTCTTATAAATTTTATTTAAGAGGCTTTAACGTATATAGTAACTTTAACCCAAAGAGTAAGTACGTGCGATCCAGTAGTGCATTTTATTTTTTCAATATTCATTGGCCAACATCATTAACGAAGACCGGATTTGGCCTTCCATTGATAAGTAGAGATAGTTACCAAATTTACTGTGATTTTCAAACAAATATGATTATCTAAAGAATTTCAAGAATTTAATGCTTAACTTACATCCTTCGAATTTTTGTCCACACAGTGATAAGAAATCCATAATGTTTAAGACAATGACAACTTTTGAATTATCTGTTGAGCTATAACACAAGACCCCAGAGCAATTTTCCTTAGGAAAGGTTTCTTCTACTAGAGTCTTGCAGTTTATCGTTTTCTAACCGACTTGGTACGCCTGCAGAATTCTTCTATTCTTCTGTTTCAAGAAATTTTAACAATTTTATAAATAATTTGTTGTACTAACTTTGATTTTTACTTTTTTATTTATTTTTCTCCGTGAATGATTTCTGTAAATATAAATAAATTGCTTACTTCATTGCTTACTTATTTTTTTGTTGTGCTAAATGTCAATGTATTGTCCCTTTTTTAGGACCAAAACTAACGGTACCTGCAATTGCTTTCTGTTTTGGAACCAAACTTGACTGACCGATCGCAGCAAACAGCACCCTACATTAAACATTATTTTTGAATAGCTGTATTAAACAGTTAAACATTTAAACATTTACTCATTTTGCTAATTGTTACATTCACTCATTTCATATATTGTACTCAATTATAATATAACGTTTTCTTTCTTTAAATTCATTCGTGATTCAGAGCTACTAGAGTAAAGACGCAACCTTTTCCCTATCCTTATCTAGAACATTTATACATTTAAATAAAGTAAAACTGTTACCTAAATTAAATTAAATGAAAATCATAAGATCTTTTATAATTATACTTATTAATTAAAAAACACCTTAAAATAAAAATATAGTGCGTTTGCCTTATTAAAAAAAAAGAACACCATTAATCCTTCCTATCTCCTGCTATTCCCCATCATAATGGTCCTTCGTCGTCAGATGCGTGAATCAGCGTGCATTTAATTTTTATGGATGGTTTCAGGAGGCCGCTACCAGGATCTAATATTGGATAATAAGTGAACTCGTATAAAATACGTACAGGTGAAATAATTCAAATTTGTGTAATTATTCGGACATTATATGAAAAGGTGCTTGATTTGCAGTATATGTATGTACATTTACATAGGTACAGTGAAAGTACAGTTGAACCTCTGATCACGTGATCACTGTTTAACGGGACGATCGAACAGTTATTCTTTTCTCCAAGCCATTCTCTTTATTTCATTCTTTATTGCATCTACTAATACAAAGAACTTTATTAATAGTTTGTGACCTTTGTTAATATTTTTCGAAGAATGAATAAGATTATTGCTAAACGTGGGCGGGCTAAAAGGTGCATTACGAATGCATTATCGTTTGTTGACTCTATCGATACGACAACGACCCTTTCCACATTAGAATTTCGTCTGAATAAACTCGAAGAATCGTGGCAAGAATTTGTTAGCTTACAAAATGAATTGTTAGACCATATAAACGTGGAAGGGTACGTAGATCGGGAATCAGAATATGACGAGTATGAGGAAAAATATTTCCGTACACACGTGGCTCTGTCAAACGCAATTTCAAATCTTAAAAAAGAAACTTCCGATGACAAGTTGGCCCCTCCACAAGGTTTGACCCAAGAAAACAATAACGATGCTCCTATACACGCGGCTTCTGTATCTACACAATACACACCACAGGAAATTCCTGAGGAAAGGACAGAATTTCCAAATCGACCTAGATACAATCCGATTCAGCTACCTAAAATCACAATTGAACCCTTTTCTGGTGATTATAAAGACTGGCCAACCTTCCGCGACATGTTCTTAGGAACCGTAGACTCAAATAACACTTTATCGCCGGTTCAAAAGTTACATTTTCTAAAATCATTCCTTCGTGGACGCGCCGCCGATTTAATCAGTCATGTTAAATGTTCTGAAGCAAATTACGTTGAGACATGGGATAGATTAGAAAGACGCTATGACCAAAGACATTTAATCATTAAATCTTTCATAGACTCATTTATCTCGCTTCCAAACTGTTCTACCGGAAATATCGGATCGTTGAATAAGATCGCGGATGGAGCAGAAGAAGTTGTTAGAGGTCTTAACGCACTTGATTGTAATAGTAGGGATCCTTGGCTTATTTACATGTTGTATGAAAAGTTGGACTTTAAAACCAAAAAGGCATGGGCGGCAGAAAAAGGTACAAGGGATGATCATACGATACATGATTTTTTAGACTTTCTGCAAGTTCGATGTCGATGTTTAGAAACTTGCCAACCAAGCGCACGTCCTAGTCAAAATCGTCCTGTTAAGTCTTCTAAGGCAGTTTTATCGCATGTCGTTGAGAATCGTTCAGTATGTCTTAAATGTAAAAAGGATCATTTACTTTCACAGTGTCCAGAGTTTAAGGCGTTGACAATAGATGCGCGTCGTGAATTTACAAAGAGCTCTTC
Organism: Meliscaeva auricollis; assembly: GCA_948107695.1. NCBI lineage: Eukaryota > Metazoa > Arthropoda > Insecta > Diptera > Syrphidae > Meliscaeva > Meliscaeva auricollis. Next base: position 51,861,846 of record OX403616.1, on the reverse strand, counting down.
TCTATGTTTTAATTGTTTGAGACAAGGGCATTCGTCTAGGAGGTGTCGTTTAAACTCTCGCTGTAGTCGGTGTAATGCTAGGCATCATAGTTTGGTACATCTATCCGAAAATACATCTTCGTTGCCTGCAGATCCATCAGGTCAGAATTCTCCTGTATCGAATCAGAATTCTGAACAACCTGTCATTGCTAATCATTCTATTGAGTCTTCGCATCGTACCACAACTATTTTACCTACTGCTGTTGCTCGGGTTAAAGAGAAATCTGGAAATTATCACAATGTTCGTATGCTTCTCGATTCGGGGTCGCAAGCATCTTTTGTAACGGAAGGAGCAGTTCGTCGTTTATGGCTTACTCGTAAACGTTCTCGCATCCCAATAATTGGAATAGCTTCTGCCTCTGCAGGTGTGACCAACGGACTTGTATCTCTTAATTTGCTCTCGCAGTATAACTCTGAATCTATAAACGTTGATTGTCATGTGTTGCCAAATTTGACTTCAAACTTACCTGTCTTTTCTATGAATCATATTCCTCAAAATTTCGTAGGCATCGAGCTTGCTGATCCAACCTACTATGAACCAGGTCCTATCGACATTTTAATAGGTGCTGATAAAATTTTTGATGTGATTAAGGGAGGATCAAAGCATATTTCAAATTCAAACTTGGTGTCGATTCCAACCATTTTTGGTTCTGTCATAGCTGGAGGAACGATGGAATTGTTTGATCATAGTGTAGAGGTTAATTCGTTTTGTACAAGATTAGACCATAGTCAGGAATTTGACCTGGAACGTTTTTGGAAACTTGAGGAAACCTCAAGTGAAATTCCTTTGTCAGTGGAAGAACAACTAGCTGAAGATTTGTTTGTTAAGAATACAACTCGGCGTTTGGACCGTAGATACGAGGTTGCTCTACCCTTTAAGCCTTCGAGGGCTCTCGATTTTGGTAATTCGCTTGGAACCGCAATTAATCGATTTTATTCACTTGAGAAAAGGTTTCAATATAATGAGGATTTAAAGTCACAGTACTGTGGATTCATAAATGAGTACTTAGCTCTAGGCCATATGGAAGAAATTCCACCAAACGAATTGAAACCAGATCGAAGTGTCTATTATCTTCCGCACCATGCTATTTTCAAAGATGATAGCACAACAACGAAAATAAGGATTGTTTTCGATGCATCTGCTAGGTCACATAAATCTATTTCATTAAATGATTCTCTTCTCGTCGGACCCATCATACAGCGCGACCTATTTTCAATATGCCTTCGCTATCGGCTACATCAATACGTTATATCTGGAGATATAGAAAAAATGTATAGGCAGATTTGGATTGCAAAAGCCCATACAGATTTTCAACGCATTGCTTGGAAGAATAGTCCCACGGAACCTTTGAAACACTATCGTTTGCTCACTGTAACCTACGGCACAGCCTCAGCTCCATTTTCCGCTGTTCGTGTTTTGAAGCAACTCGCCCTGGATTCCTCTGCATCTCATCCTGTCGCATCCAAATCCTTGCTGAATGATTTTTATGTCGATGACGTTGTAACAGGAGCTGACAGTATCGATGATTTATTTGCTCTTCAATCTGAATTGGTAAATTTATTGGGCTCTGCAGGATTTAACCTTCGCAAATGGACAACTAACTGCCACCCTCTTCTATTAAGATTGCCGGAAGATCAGCGCGAGCTCTCTCCAGTTGATTTTGAGAATTCGAACTCGATCAAAATTCTTGGTTTGCAGTGGTGTCCATCAAGGGATTGCTTCTCTTACAAAGTAAAGCTGAGTAACAGTGTTCCCTGTACAAAACGTCGAATACTTTCGGACGCGTCGCGTTTATTTGATCCGCTCGGGTTCTTAGCGCCTGTTATCGTTGGTGTAAAGATTATGTTCCAAGAGCTGTGGAGACGAAAGTTAAAGTGGGATGACGAGGTTCCAGGGGACTTGGCTCTTCAATGGACTGCCATAAGAGATGAACTTCCCACTCTTGAATCATTGTCTATTCCCAGGTTAATGGTAAAAAATAAATTAAATTGGGAACTGCACGGCTTCTGTGATGCCTCATTGGATGCGTTCGCTGCGAGTGTCTACTGTCGAAGTATTTCATCGGATGGTGTGATTTCTGTAGAACTTGTGGCTGCCAAATCAAGGGTTGCCCCACTAAAGGTTTTATCTTTACCTCGGCTCGAGTTATGTGGGGCTTTATTACTGACTCGTCTAATAAAAAAAATTAAGTTGTCTTTGCAGGAACCTGATATTAAGACATTCGCCTGGACCGACTCTTCCATTGTGCTTCATTGGCTATCAGCACCTCCAAAAAAGGGGTCGGTGTTCATTGCCAATCGAACGTCAGAGATTATGAGTTCCATACACTTCAAGCAATGGAACCATGTACGAACAAATTCAAATCCGGCAGACCTGGCAACCCGAGGAATATCCCCGACATCTCTAGCTTCAGCGAGTTTGTGGTGGAACGGACCTCTCTGGCTGAGCCAGGAAGTAGATCAGTGGCCCATATCTAGCTTGGAGGAAAATATAAATATGGAGCACCTTGAAGAAAGAAAAGTATCTCCGACACAGGTATTCGTATCTAATATCTATGAAACAAACTTTGTAGAATCACTAATACAAAATACATCGAATTGGTTTCGTTTGATCCGCGTTGTTGCATATGCAATTCGTTTCATAGATAATTATCCATTAGAAAATGAAGAAGATCGTAATTTAAATCCGTTGTCTACCGAAGAATTGAACCATGTGAAAACTAAATTAATCAAGTGCGCGCAGATGACATTATTTCGTAAAGAAATTGAACTTTTGAAATCAGGGAAGGATCTTCCTCCCAAAAATAGGCTTCGTTCGTTAAGCCCCTTTATTGACGCTTGCGGTGTACTTCGGGTCGGTGGTCGCTTAGAAAATTCAGAACTTTCATACGCGGAAAAGCACCCGATTATATTGTGCAATTCTCATCGCATTTCTAAGCTTATTGTGAGTTTTCTTCATAAAAAACATTTACATCCTGGCGTTTCTCTCTTGTTTGCATTAACTAAACAAACTTACTACATATTAGGATGTCGAAATCTAGCGCGTAAAATTGTGCATGATTGCATTCGGTGCTTCCGAGAACGTTTGACTACAACCCGGCAGCTTATGGGAGATCTTCCGGTCGAGCGTATTCGGTACTCGAGGCCGTTTAGTAAGGTTGGATGTGACTATGCTGGTCCAATTACGGTGCGTTCAAATCGAGGAAGGAACCCTAAGTTTATGAAGTGCTACATAGCACTGTTCGTGTGTTTTGTTACCAAAGCTATCCACATAGAGCTTGTGGGAGATTTGTCTTCAACCGCATTTTTACTAGCGTTGGATCGTAAGCCTTATGAAATTTCGAGTGATAACGGCACAAATTTTCGTGGCGCTAAACGCCTGCTAGACGAAATGCATAAACTACTTTGCGACCAACATCACAATACCATTGTCGCTGATCATCTTGCTAACGACGGTATTAATTGGAAATTTATACCACCATCCGCACCTCATTTTGGAGGGTTGTGGGAGGCTGGTGTAAAATCAGTCAAGCTGCATTTAAAACGGGTCATAGGTGAATCAAAACTCACTTATGAAGAGTTGTATACCCTATTGGTCAAAATAGAGTCATTACTTAACTCTCGCCCTATGTGGGCAACAGCTGATTCCGATACAGTAGCCCTAAGTCCTGCACATTTTTTGATAGCAGAACGCTATACAAGTGTTCCTCAACCATCAGTTCCTAAGTCCATTATTCCTATGACAACTAACTGGTCTCTCTTACAGGCAATGCTTCAAGGTTTCTGGAGTCGCTGGCATCGCGAATATTTAACTTCACTGCAGCAACGACCTAAGTGGCAAATATCAAAGCCTAACATTCGAGTTGATGATGTTGTTCTATTGAAGGAGCCTAATTTACCACCATCCAAATGGATCATTGGGAGAATTATAAAAACACACCCTGGAGAAGACGATAAGGTCAGAGTTGTGACCGTGAAAACAAAATTTGGAGAGTATCTCAGACCAGTCGTTAAAGTGTCACCACTACCTTTTTCTGAAAGACCCTAATCTTTCAGGGGGGGCTGTATGTTTTGGAACCAAACTTGACTGACCGATCGCAGCAAACAGCACCCTACATTAAACATTATTTTTGAATAGCTGTATTAAACAGTTAAACATTTAAACATTTAAACATTTACTCATTTTGCTAATTGTTACATTCACTCATTTCATATATTGTACTCAATTATAATATAACGTTTTCTTTCTTTAAATTCATTCGTGATTCAGAGCTACTAGAGTAAAGACGCAACCTTTTCCCTGTCCTTATCTAGAACATTTATACATTTAAATAAAGTAAAACTGTTACCTAAATTAAATTAAATTAAAATCCTAAGATCTTTTATAATTATACTTATTAATTAAAACACACCTTAAAATAAAAATATAGTGCGTTTGCCTTATTAAAAAAAAAGAACACCATTAATCCTTCCTATCTCCTGCTATTCCCCATCACTTACTTCAATTTTTGTTTTTTTGTTGTGCTAAATGTCAATGTATTGTCCCTTTTTTAGGACCAAAACTAACGGTACCTGCAATTGCTTACTTCAATTTTTGTTTTTTTGTTGTGCTAAATGTCAATGTATTGTCCCTTTTTTAGGACCAAAACTACCATGTAATAATGAGGAAAAGTTATTTTTTTTCAAAAACGTCTCTAACGATTTTGGTTAAAATTTTTGTGTCTACTTTCGTTAGTAGGGTCATACTTTTGAGATGAATGAAATGTTTGTAAAGATTTTACTAACGGTACCTTCCATAGAACCGTTTTTTTAATTTTTGACTTTCACTTAAACGACTGAACCAATTTTGGTGAGTTTTTGCATACGGAAGCTCCTTAACAATTTTGAAATTAGGTATTTCATACAAAAATATTGAAAAAATGATTTTTGGATTTCTAAAAAATCCATCAATTTTTTTTTTTTGAAAAATCAATTTTTGGAAATCGGGTCACTGCATTTTTCTGAAATTTTGGTTTTAGATGTGCAAAAATTTTATCTGGAAAATGGCATACCAACTTTATTTTTAAACAAGGTTTGAGAATTTTTATATACAAAAAATATTTTTATTTTTTAAACGGCTGTAACGATTTTCAAATTTTTTTTCAAAAAATCAATTTTTCGAAATCGGGTCACTGCATTTTATTTGAAATTTTGGTTTTAGATGTGCAAAAATATTATCTTGAAAATGGCATACCAAATTTATTTTTAAACAAAGTTTGAGAATTTTTATATGCAATTTTTTTTTTTCAAACGGCTCTAACAATTTTCAATTTTTTTTCTAAAAATTTATCTTTCTTAATCAAATCAAATTTCATACTTAGTTTGGAGCTCAAAACAATTTAAGAAGTTGTTTATGTCATTTTAGTAATGAATTTTATCTTTTTTACACTTCTTATAAAATTATATATTTTTAAAATCTTTATATAAGAAGCAATAACGTCCACCAGCAACTTTGACCCTAAGAGCAAGTACGTGCGACCCAGTCGTGCATTTTATTTCTTGCTAGATAGAGCAAGATGCACAATTGTTCTGGTATGTACCATGTCAAATTCTATAGGAGCCAAGAAAACTGTTACATATAATTGGTATGGAATCCACTATCCAGTATATTATAGAGATAAGTGAGGTTGTAAACAGATGGCGCCAAGTATCATAAGTTAAGGCTGTACTCAGATTTCAACATGCTTAACGGAAACACTAAATCCACTCAATATAAGGACGCTTCGTCCCTGGTGGGTAGGTAGATACATTTTTAATAAAAGAGTATTAGTAATTTAATAATTGGTAAAACGAAAATAGAGGTTTAAAATTTTCGAAGGGCAAGGAAAAAACTAAATGATCTAGCAAACTGCTAACTGGTAAAATGCTAAGCCCTTAACAAAAGAATGTTTGTAGGTACCAAGCTTTTCTTTGGCTGCAACTTCTGTTCGAATCCTCTTAAAATGTGCGCCAAAACTTTTTTAGGTTAATGTCTTACTTTTCGATTTAATATAGCTTTTTTAACGGCCTTTAGTCCATATAAAAATTTGGCGTATCGTCCAGGTGTCTTTTTCCTTAAGTCGCTTTTTTCACATTTGCCTTTTTTATATTTGCCTAAACTTAAAATGCTGCCAGGTATTGCAACACAACCTCTTCCCAACAAATTTCGTTTTATGATAGGAACATACACCCGAATACATTCCATGAGCATAATCTTGATTTCCTAATTTCACTGGAGTACTAGTGTTATTTCAAATCCAAAACTCCACATGACTAGATTCAAAATATAACACTGTAATAGACCACCAAAGCTCAAAATAAAACAAAAGCTGAAAATAGGAAACGTGTGTTCCTATCCTAGATATACTGTTCAAAATAAGATTGCAGATTTTGATTTTTTTTAATTTTTAATAAAAGTTTCAGTTTATTTTTGGCAAACAATAATTTTGAAAACGTGTTGCGTAGTTAGTTTTAATCCCAAAAATATTTTCAGAATTTTTTTTAATAGAAATAATTTCAAAAATATTTATGTACAACAAAAGAAGTAAAATTTGTTGGGTGGTTTTATAAATGTTTGAAAACAAATCACAAATAAAATTGAATATACATATATCCGTGTGTCCTTGTATTTAATACAATTAAGTGAGGTATTATATTTTATAATGTACATATTAATAGAGTTCCATCATGCCATTTTATCTTTCCGAAATTAATTTCCGCATCAGCCCTTAAATGAGAAAGAAAGAATAATTAAATTTTTATTGAATTTAAGAAAAAGGTGTTTCAATATGTTTGATTTTTAAAATATTAAGAGAGCTTTAACATTTTGCATTCATAAAACTCGTTATTGCTTCCCAAACATAGATAACGTTTCTAAAGGTTCGTTGACGTGCTGAACTCGAATCCGAAGTCAGAATTTTCAAATTGGATCTAATTTTTGAGATATTCCCCTTACAAAATCACAAGAAAAACTTTTTCAATATTTTTGAAGCTATGTTATAACGTAAGTTAACCCCTTACAGAACTGGTTTTCTTCTTTTTTGTTCAGTTTAAATCATTTCGATACCTCTTTTCTCCTCCGAGAAATATTAAGTTGGATTTAATGTATTTTTCCTTTTGTACTGGTCGACAAAGTTTCTTGTTGCAGAAATAAAACAATACTCTTCGTACGGCCAATTCCTTTACAAAAAATTAGAACTTTCATTTTTATTTCTTCACAAAGTTGTAACGCTTTAGAACTCAAATTTAGAAGTTTGTTTCAGTATTTGGACCTTCGATAGTTGGAGCCTAGCTCGTTAGAACATGAATTAACTACAATTTCATTTTTTCATCATTAAAAAATGTTTATATTTTTGTGTGAAAAACTATTCTTTTGCCATGTCATGTCATTTCAAGTCATAAAAATTGGCAATGAGTTGAAAACAATAGAATTTTGTGGTATGTACTATATCCGAGAGATAATGTAGAAGTAAATAGATCAAATATGGATTTCTTGCATGGTGTGTAGTGGGGGCGTTACTAGCCAGTACCTTACCTAGTGCAATTTGAATGTTTTTTTTTTCAGCAGAGAGCGAGGATGGAGCTCTGGATATTAAAATGGGGTGCCAAGACATTTTGCATAGGGCCCTTTGAGAGTGAGACGACACAACAAAAAAGAGCTGGCTTTTCAATTAATGGTGATTGTTTATATAACACTGATCGAAGTGGAGTAGAATGTCGCTTCTTAATATCCCCCACCAAGGCAAGACTTTGTTCCGAAACAAAAGCATGCCTCGGATACGGATGATCTTAATGTTGACGAACCCAGCAAACGAAACAAGGACTATAAATTTCGGATCTGTACGTGGAATGTACTGTCCTTATAGTTCTTATACAGGCCACGTGCAGCCAGAACCTGGATAGGCTGACGTAACAGCTATCCAGGAGGTGCGATGGGATGGAGAGAGCATGCGACGGAATGGAGAGAGCATGCGACGGATGCAATCGTGTGACATCTACCATGGAAAGTGCTTCAAGGAGCAGCGTCAGCGGCTGTTTGGGTCTAGATAAGAAGAAGACTTAGGCAAGAAGTCTTGAGCTTTAATGCGATTATCGAGCACCTGGTCACAATCCGCAGGCAACATTTCAGAACGTGACACTGATCTTTGTTCAGTGTTCACGCCCCCCACGAAGAGAACGATGACCCAATTATTGACGAGTTTTACGACCTCCTCGAGAGCACGTACGATAAGTGCCCCAAGTACGACATCAAGATTATTCTTGGCGACTACAACGCCAGATTTGGTAAGGAGGAGGTATATACATAGGTCGATAATTGAAAAGCACAGTCTACATTTCGAAACGTCCAATAACGAACTCAGGATGATTGACTTTGCGAAAGGGCGAAATGTTACCATTGCGAGCACCCAATTCCCACACCCCAATATATGTACACAAAGGGACTTGGCGGTCATGTGATAAAAAAACTGTCAACCAAATTGATCACATCGAGATTGACTTTAGACATGGACGACGATGGCCAACAATTTCGTCCACCTGACCTAGATGAAGTGTGCTTAGCGATTGCCAAGCTTAAGTCGTATAAGGCTGCTGGTGCGGATGGATTACCAGCGGAATTGTTCAAAGCAGCAGGAGATGGGTTAGTAGGGAGTATGCACCAACTCATCTGTAAAATCTGGTTGGATGAAAGCATGCCCGATGAATGGAACCTTGGCATAGTGTGCCCCATCCAAAAAAATGGAGATGCTATGATATGTACCAACTACATAGGAATTAGCCTCGTAAACGTCGCATACAAAATCGATACTGTGTTATCGCCTTAAACCTCTTGTCAACGATGTGATTGGTCCTTATCAGTATGGTCTTAGGCCAGGCAAGTCAACAGTCGATCAAATGTTCACACTCCGACAGATTATGGAAAAAACCCGGGAATTCCAGATCGGTACACGGTGCAATGAAATATAGTCCAAAGTAAGTAAGTCCAAAGCACTTTAAAGAGTGAAATAAAGTCCAAAACTGTTTTAGACTTTAATGCATTTTCAAGAGTGCAATTAAGTCCAAAATTTCGTTTGGGACTTTATTACATTGGACTTTTTTTCATGTCACCTGGAAACACACCACCTCTTCATCGATTTTAAAGTCGCGTATAATGGTGTGAACAGAGACGAGTTTTACAGAGCCATGTCATATCTTGGCATCCCCGCCAAACTCGTCCGCTTGTGCAGGATGACAATGGAGAAATCTCTTTGCTCCGTCAAAGTCAGTAAGAACACCTGTGAACCGTTTGATGTTGAGAAAGGTCTAAGACAAGGCGACGCATTATCATGCAACCTATTTAACATTGTTCTTGAAGCAGTTGTTCTCAGATCACAAGTCAACACCACTGGTACAATTTATCAAAAGACCGTTCAACTACTCGCTTACACAGATGACATAGACATAATTGGCACAACAAAGCGAGCTGTGGTTGGTGCATTTGCCAGTATTGATGGATAGTTATAACTTCAAGCAGTCAAGGACTTTGTCTACCTGGGATCCAATATAAACTCAAACAACGACATCAGTGTAAAGATCAAACGGACAATTACTCTTACTCGGGCTGAGGAGGCATTTAATTAATAAAGCCCTCTCTCAAAGAACCAAGGAAACGCTATACAAGACCTTAATCATCCCGATCTTGCTGTATGGGGCAGAAGCATGGGCGTTAAAAGGTTCGGATGAAAGTTTGCTTGGTTGCTTTGAGAGAAAGATTCTTCGACTGATTTTTGATCGACTGATTTTTGATCCTGTGTGTATCAAAGGAGTATAGAGAAGGAGATTCAACGACGAGCTTTACGGGCTGTAAAGCGACGTTGACCTGGTTAAGAAGCTGAATATACAGTGGCTGACATGGCTGCGACACGTGGAGCGTATGGACATCAACGCACCAGCCCGACAATCCAACCCTGACCGTGTACGCAGCAGAGGGAAGCAGCGTAACAGGTGGCGCACACAAGTGGAGAACGACCTCAACCAACTTGGCGTGAGTAACTGGAGGCCGCTTGCTAAGGACAGAGCTGGCAGCAAAGCTATGTTGGTTGAGGCCGTAGTCCATCCTGGTTTTGGGCCAACTTAAGAAAGTAAGTATGTAACATATCACTAAAATAAATAAATAAAATTTAATTAAATGTTTACCGCCCGCCGCGCCGTCCGCCAGGCCGATCTTGTAATGTGGAGAAAGTGCTCTATTGTCGGGAAGGAGAATTATCTAGGCATCATAATTTATTGATTACGTCTTTGAGCGCCAAATTCTTTATCGGAATGCAAAGTTCAATCTTTATAACATGTATTTTTTGGGACTGACACAATTAATTAACAAATCGATTTAAGTCCTCAGAAATCAGAAATGATTTTAGATCGAGTTCTAAAGTTCTAAAGGTCTGAAGAAATGCATGAGTTCTAAATATATTTTAAACAAAGATCTTAAGAAAACTTAGAGCTAAAAATAATAGTTTTAAGCTGATTTTAGATCTTTGACAAGAAATTGGCCGTTATAAAAATATAGTTTTGTGACAGCAACAAGAAACTTTGTTTACCAGTATTAAATGAAGAATACATTCATTTCAGCTTACGATTTCTCGGAGAAGTAAAGAGGTACAGATGATCTTAACGTAATTTTGAAAGTATTTTTTTTTTTATAACGGTTTTGAGTTTAACGGCTCTTACGATTTTCTCAAAAAACTCCAATAACGGAGAAACAGCGTTGCCGTTTTTTGAAAAAAACAAATCCCTAACATCAATACTTCTGAAGGCAATAAGTTGAAATCATTTTCAAATTAATTAAAACAACAAGTCATAAAACAAATAAAAGCTTATTATCTCGACATTATCTAAGATCGTTTAATTCTGAGTAATTTTTGTTTTACTAAGTTGAAATGCAATTAAATAATCCTGAGTTAGAGATATCTGAAAAAAATTTACTGAATACTACGTGATTTTTATTAGTACGAGTATGAACTTAGCGAACCAACTTTCGCAAATCAAAATGGAATTAGTTTGTTATTTTGTTGCTAATTTGTTGCTAATTATTTACGGCAAATATGATTTTGTTACTCTTGTATTTAATGTTTTATGGGGTGCTTCATATGAACTTAGCGAAGCACCCCCCTTGTATCAGAATGAAATGTGGTTGATATTTTGTTGGTAATGTTTTTGCCTATTAGTTACGGCGATTTTAATTTTTGTTTGCTCCTTTAATTCCCGGGTTATCCTGAATTTTCGCTAAGTTCATATTAACACAGCGAAGTTCATATTATTTTACTTATTAATTCCTTAGTAAATATTGATTTTTATTTTTTGTCTATAGTAATTGCAATATATACTGTTTGCACTTGTTACCTTTATATATAAAGGTAATTTTAATATCTTACCTTTATATATAAAGGTAATTTTAATATCTTAAAATAGAAACCGAGCTCGAGATAGCAAGTAAGTTCGATATTTCAATAATGAATGTTATTAAAGTGGGCAATCTGTCTATCGGTCTGTCTGTTTGTACCACATAAGCAGCTCTAAGGATTTTTTTCAATGCATTAAACAAAATATAAGTGCTCCACAAAAGTCTGTGTACGATGAAACATAGACTGATAACTTTTTCTAAAAGGTATATTTCAATAAAACAATGAACAAGGTTTTGATTTCTACCAACATTGTTAAACAACATATTATTTATTAAAAAAACGTTAACTAAAACAACAAAAAGCTGTAAAAATCGTCCACAAAAGTTTGCGAACAGGTTATTATAGCTTCCTTTACATACTGTTAAAATAATGGTACTCTTTTTTTCAAGCCAGGATTATTTGATCAGGCTTTGTTAATGCTTACCTAACATTATGTGGGATATAGTTACCTCTATTTTTTTCTTGAAAAAGAACAAGAAAATGGTAAATATAAAGTTAAGTTTAAGTGAGCGGCAGTTGATTTTGATCTGAACGTTTAACAAAAACTGTCGTACTGTGAAATTTTAAAAATAACTTCAAGATGCAGGCAAACAATCCAAGGAACCAAAATTGACTAAAGAATTACGGAACAATCAAATCAAAAGCAAGATCCGGCCGATAATCGAAGATTTCCGTAAGAGATAAGCGTACAATCAAGCGAATAATGGACCAAGATGCTTTTACAATACCTATAAGCGTACATGCCCAAAAATACAATGCCATCAAAGTGCATCCAAAAACAGTAATAATAAAAGTTTTAGTTTAAGAGGGGTTCAGGTCATACACACCCAGGAAAACACCATTTGTCGATAAAAACGCACAGACAAACAAGTTTCAGGACTTCAGGTGTACATTTATATTTTCTGACGAGTCGAAATCTAATGTTTTTGGGTCTGATGGTCGTTTAAGCATGTGACGAAAACCAAACAATGCCCTTTGCGAACGCGAGCCGTTTTTATTGATTAAAAAACAGGATTCTGAAAAACGTGATATCGACACAACCCGTTATTTGATGGTAAATGCCAAATTTTTGAAATCGTAACTACACGAACTATTCCGCCCTATCCGCAGTGTGTGCATTCCATTCATGCGTTGGTGGAATTCGTTCGTCTTTGAGAAGTACCAAGTCTCCTATCTTTGGCATTTCTTTGATTTGTGTCCATTTAGGGCGTTGTTGTAACCTTGAGAGATACTCTGAGTTCCACTTCCGACAAAATAGTTCACATAATCCTTGATTTCGTTTCCATTGGTCTAGGTGTGTGATGTTATTAGTGATTTCACCTTGTGGTATGGCGGGCAGTGATTCAACGACTAGGAAGTGCGCAGGGGTGACCGCATTTAAATCGTCGAGTCTATCAGAGAGCGGGCATAGGAGCCTCGAGTTCAAACACGCTTCTATTTGCGCTAGAAGCGTCGCGAGCTCCTGAAAAGTTAGCTGCTCTATTCCGACAATACGTTTTTAGTGGTAATTGACCGACTTCACTTCTGCTTCCCATAAACCACCAAAATGGGGAGAAACAGGAGGAATAAAATGCCAATTGGTACTGTGGTTTGCTAGGGTTTCAATAATGCTTTACTTCCTTTAGCATCTTTACTTGTTAGCACCGACAAATTTCGTTCCGCAATCGCTTTAAATTTAGCACAGTTTGCTCTTCAAGCTATGAACCTCGAAAAGCTGCCAAAAACGCTTGCGTTGTTAGATCCGACACCACTTCCAAATGAATGGCTTGGTTGCCAAGCAAATCAAAATTGCGAAGCAACCCTTTGGGATTTTCGCACCGCGAGCTTTCTACGCTTTTATTTCAATAGGTCCTGAATAGTCGACACCAGTATGGCTGAATAGTCAAGACATGCAAATTCTGGCGCACGTCAAATTTCCCATCAGCTGTTGCATCTCCGATGCCTTTTGCCGGTAGCAGCTGATATTTAACGCTGCGCCTTATCTGACCAATCCAATATTTTTGCCGAATGAAATTTATCATTTCCTGAATACCGCCCGCCGTGTAGGGTGGTCTTATGGGCATCTCGAACAAATAAAGTTGTAAAATGATGGTTATTTTGAAGAAGTATGGGATGCTTCGCATTGTATTATAGAAGAGAATTTGCTAAACGCCCTCTTACTCGAATAATCCCATCACCATCGATAAATGGATTTAAAGCTTGTAAGCATTTAGGGATCCTTTTATTGTTAAGATGTTCAATCTCAATTTCGAACATCTCCTTTTGTGCTGCTTTCACGATGAATAGGTGAGCCATTTGTAACTCCCATGAGTTTAAGGGGCCTTCAATGAATTCATATAATTCGACACTTTATAGTAAAGCGAACGCAAATAGCGATGACTCGTACGACCTTGAGGAGACTCGAAGAGTTGAATTTAGCTTGGAATATGTTGTCACTATCGATCATATGCACACTGAACACTTTGACGGATCGTATTTCTGCTTCAGTTTGAATTTCAAAGTCCAATCGACGCTGCTGAAAATCTGATCGATCCACCACGCTTCCAATGAATGAAGTTCCGATATAAAAACACCCCTGGACGCTAGATCGGCTGGATCGTGATGAGTTGCAACTAGTTGCCAAGAATCGATTCCTACTAATCGCTGTATTTCCGATACTCGGTTGGAAACCAAGTGGTTCACTTTGCAGGGGTAGCTCTTATCCAGGCCAGAGCAATTGTAGAGTCCGTCCAAGCATGCATCTTGACATCGGGAATATCTAAACTCTCTTTGGGAGATATTACAACAACTGTGCTAACACGACTGCGCCGCAAAGTCATGGAAATGTTAAGGCGTAGAAATGTTATGGTTCGCTGTCTTGGTGCTACCTGTTTGACAATAACAGATTGACCTGAATTTTACCATCACTGTCTAGAACTCGGACATAGACTGCTGCTCCGTAGGCTTTCATCGAAGCGTCACAAAATCCATGGAGCTCAATAGCTTTGTTGATTGCGCTCATTTGGATCAATCTCGGAATTCGGAGTTTTTCAATGAGAGGAAGTTCTCGGTGAAAATTGTTCCACTCATTTTCCAATGCTGTTGGAACTGGTTAATCCTAGTCACATCCGAGCTGCCGTTATGATGCATATTCAACTCCAGCCAAGTGGATCAAAAAACTTGGCGATGGTTGACAAAATTGACCATTTTGTGGTTGATTCTGATAAGGGCTGCAGATTTTGGTACGAGATGGTCCATGGTTAACCATTTTATCCCAAGGGTTTTGACGTGGTTGGACAAATTAAACTGCGGCTCAAAATCTAGCTCTCAATCCTCGACAGGAATTTCTTCGATGAGATATCTAACGTAACTTGACCTTTTTCGCAAGTTGAATCCCGCTGTTGCCACAAGCTGCTTTGCCTCGTCCCGTCTCTTTCGTGCTTCTTCGATCGAATCTGCTCAACTAATGGGGTTATCGACATACATGTCCTCACGGACAACCTTGGCCCCTTCCGGGAAATTGTGGCGTTGGTCATCAGTTACCCTCTTCAGAATTTTGATTGCAAATCGCAGAAAGGCGATTTGTCTGCTGGATCCCATTGCTGGAAGACATCCATCTATGAAGCCAAATTCACTTGATAGCATTTGTCTGGAAGACTAAAGTATGTTCGGCAAAATCATCGTCGCAGGCAGTGTTGTCCAGGGTTTCTAGTGTCTGGAATGGCACTTCTTCCATTTCCCAAAACTTCTCCAGTTGTGAAGCCAGATTCGTAACTTGGAAAAAGTTTCGTATTTTGCTAGAACTTTCGAACTGCGTATTATGCGCTATGAGCCGCTACCGTAGAGAGGCCTTCTAATTTCAAGAAGAAATATTTGGGCACATACATTGCTTCCTAAAAGTATATCAATAGGAGCAGGCTCATATAGATGGGGATCTGCTAACGAGATACCCTGCAGGTGATTCCATTTGCCGATAATCACGCGTTGGGTCGGGAGATGCCCAGTCAGCGACTTGAAAACCAATGCCTCTATGGCAATCTGAAACTTCGAGTGGCGTGGGGCCAGTCGGCTCCGCTTAACTTTACTTCCCCGACCTGAATCAGTATGTAAGGTTTGTTTCATACGTATTTGGTTCAATTGAATACGAAAAAACAACAGACCGAACCGAATGGAACCGGATACGTGTGAATTGAGCTCTGGTTGTCATTTTTTAAATTCTTCTTTAAAATTCGAGAAAATCGAATATGAATCGAATACGGACCGAACCAAATGAAATCGAATACGTGTAAAACAAGTAGTATATTAAAAAGCCGATTCCGATGCGCCGGCTCCTTATCACCCTTTTTCACCGTTATGACCTAAGTCACAAGATCAGCTGCAAGCTGTAAATCTGTAAATTATATGTGTAAAGGTATACCGCTTTTCGATAGAATTTTCAGCTTGCTCTAATACCTATGTAATTCTTTTATTTTGATATTTTAAATAAAGTACTCCTACTTAAAATTAAAAGTTTCTAGCACTAAGCAAAAAAAAAAAAAAAATAGAAAGGCAAAATAAAATATGGAAAGGGGCCCCCAAATAAAGTCTTGCCCCAAGGCCCCATCAGCTCAACGTACGCCTCTGATCCCCATCCACCAATTTTGCATAACTTGTGACAACCGGATTGGATTTTTCGATTGCTTCGACCAACTCTGCCTTATATTCAAGACAAATATCATAGATTTGCTCATACACAACCAACAACTCATCTTTCTTTAAATGTTCTTCTAGCAAACCCCCAACAATGATGATTGCTTTGTGATAATATACTTTGGACGAAGCTATGTCATCCTCAAGCTTAGCCAAACGACCTGAAGCGTATGAAGCGACCTTACGCTCCATAGAAGCCTTTTTAAAATTGGTGAGGTCCTTAATAATTTTGCTATTTACCCTTTTGCAATTCACCATATTTATAATCAGGCATAATTACACAATTTGTTTTTTAATTGACAGGAAACGATGAAATCACAAGTTTACAACACGTAAAGCAAAGACTTACTGCTTGTCTACTGCGGCTGCTTTGTTGCTCTGTTAAAACTAGGGCTCGGCTGACGTCTCCAGTGGTGAAATCGATGCTACGATGGGGTCTTCGATTCTTCGATGATGTTGAAGAAAAAACTCGTGATTTTATTTAATTTTAAGTTAACTTTAAATTATAATGTTAATTATTGGTATCCTTATTTTTAGCGAAAATGTTCGAAATTCACTACCGTTTATTGTCAACCAATATTTTTGAATTAAATTCTTTAAATAATTTGCACACATAGCACACTTTTTAATTTGTATTGTTTTTTTGATTTAATTGATCACTAATTCAATTAAAGGCTCGAAGGACCAAATGTTATCGACTTGTTTTTATATTAATTAAAAAAAGAAGAGAAAAAATGATGTCCAAAAATTCTTGGTTTTGACGAGAAAAAATAAAAACTCAACCACATGTTAGTCAAATCTTTATAATTATATTTTTTAATCATATGACCAAAATGTATATTCGATTTCTACATTAAATGCATTAATTCTTTTTTATTTTATTTGGCATTTAAATATAGTAGCTCATTTGTGGATCGTATTAGGGTTAGTTTCCATTAGTAGATTTGTTAACAAGTACTTGTGCGTACTTTCGTACAGTCGTAATAATATAAGGTTTGCTAAAATCCGGATATTGTAATATCGGATATTTTATGATTAATTTTATAATTTTCTGTTGCTCTTGACCCCAAATGAATTCAACATCTTTTTTAAGTAGTATAGTCATTGATTGGGCAAATCGACTAAAGACTCTTATAAACTTTCGATAGTACCCTATCATCCCTAGGAATGATTTAATACCTTTAGTATTTACCGGAGCCTGCATCTCAACGATACTCTGAATTTTCTTCGGGTCTGGTTTAACTCCCTTATCAGTAATAACGTGCCCTAAATAGTTAACTTCCTTACTCAGGAATTTAAATTTGTCAGGTTGAAGTTTTAAATTAGTTTTGTTTTAATAGCTCAAGAACTTCAATTAATTTATTGTTATGCTTCTCCAAGTTTTATCTAAAAAGACAAAGCATTTTATGCCTTGGGGTCCTGCCAAAACTGTATTCATTAATCTCTGGAAACAGGCTGGAGCATTCTTCAGTCCTAACGGTATTCTGGTATATTCAAAATGACCGTATGGAGTGCTAATGGCCGTTTTCTTCATATCTACTTCTTCCATTGGGATCTGGTGAAAGCCAGACGTTAAGTCCAAGGTGGAAAAGTATTTGGCTTTTCCTAACTGATCGAGTATTTCCGTTATGTTTGGGAGTGGATAATTGTCCGCAATTGTTAAATCATTTAGTTTACGGAAATCAATCACCATACGCCACTTCTTCTTACCGCTTGCATCGGTTTTCTTCGGAACTATCCACAACGGCGAACTCCAAGGAGAACTGCTGTCACGGATGATTCCGTCTTGTTTTAACTTTTGAATTTGTTCACGTACTTCTTCCTCGTGAAGTTTTGGGTACCTATAACTTTTAGTAAACATGGGCTTTGACCCTGGATTTGTATGTATCCTGTGCTTAACTGCATAGGTCTCTCTTTCCTGTTTTTTTTTTTTAAGGTCAGTTCTAATATTTCCCGATACTATCGCAGACCTATTTTCACGAAATTTAAATTCGCTTAAATTTTCTCCAATAATTCTTACATTCTTAAGACATCATGGTTTATCTGTAATACTTACAATGGAGATCAAACACTCTTCATTTTCATTTATAGTAACACAATTTGGAGCTCTGATACCGTCAGCGACTTCCTGTTTAGATATAACAATTCCCCTTCTTAAATTACCATCAACTTTAACAGTCCTAAAGTCGTCTGAACTTCCTTTTATAACATCTTCTTCACTAAGATACCTTACTGGTATCTTCCCGAATTTTCCACTGATAGAGTTGTCTACATAGTTAATTGAAAAACCACCCTCTAGATGGAAATGGTTTCCAATCAACCCATCGTATTTTCCTAATATATTATCTTCTTACTTAGAACTTTATGTTTTTAGGTTTTTATTTTCCATTTAAAGGAATAAATTTAACCTCTACTTATATTTTTCCCAAGGTTTCAAGCGTTTTACCGCCTATTCCACTGAACTTAATTGTATTTTCTTCATCTACATCTTCTTCATAAACACAATTGGCACAATCAGCACCTGTTTCTATTATAAACTTCTTTTGTACACCATTGATTTCAACAAATACGTGAGGACTTTAAAAACTATCCAAGGACCTAAGCTCCACGGGGGCCTCATCGATCATACAGCTTACTGAAAATTTTTCTGCTTGACGAAGTACTTGGACCTAGATTAGTTTCATCAACCCGTTTGCTTACAAAATTTTGGTTTGTCTTAGGTTGCCTACAGAATTTACCTATGTGTCCGACTTTGCGCAATTACAGCAAGATCTCTCTTGGTATTTAACTTTTGCTTAATTTTTTTTGTGTATTTGTTCGGAATTATTTTATTCTTTGCTCTTCTTCGGAGGCATATTTACTTGCTTTCGAAAGGTTCTTTGGACGCTGGGTTATCACATATGTTGATAGCCTTTCATACAGTATGTTTATAAAAACCGTTAAGGTTTCATTCTGGATATATATGTTAGTTGCCCTGCAAGGCAGGGCCTGCCTTATGCTCAGTTTTAACATCTGTTATTTTGGTTTGCAATACCCTCTCTGAAAAGTTTCGACCAGCTGCAGATAGATTCATCACTATTTTGTCTTATTGAAATTAGTTCCCTATGCCACTGAAGTGCACTATGCGGTTCCCTGAAAACTTGGGTTAGTTGTTTTTTATAGAATCCCAAACTGAGATTTTCCTATTTATAAGGATAGATGTGGCATTGCCACGAATTTCAGTTTTAATATACTTAACAAGTACATTTTTTTTGGCATCGGACGCCAATTCGATATGAATAAAATTCAACACCTCTTCACTTGTTCCAGTGAAGGTGGGGATAAAAGAAATAAGTACATTAAGTCGAAGTTCAGCCATGCATCGTTCTAATTGAATCTTGCCTATCACTATTTCAAACACTATTGAAATTATCTCTATTTTCGCTTATCTCACTTCTATGTTTATTTCTCTATCACTTCCTACGCTT
Organism: Meliscaeva auricollis; assembly: GCA_948107695.1. NCBI lineage: Eukaryota > Metazoa > Arthropoda > Insecta > Diptera > Syrphidae > Meliscaeva > Meliscaeva auricollis. The sequence goes on along the minus strand of OX403616.1, from coordinate 51,842,216 downwards.
CTTTCTTGACTGTTTTCACTATCTTCACTATCAGAATCAGCTTTAGAACTATTAAATGATGATCGGAATTTAGAAAACATGTATTCCATTTCACTTTACACTTCTATAAATATGAAACACAATAATAATAATAAAAATACGCAGAGGATATCCTTCGATGTCTGCTGCTGCCACCAATTTTCGTGTTATGTCACGACACGATCTTATTTCCCAAGGTATTTATTTATCTGCAGGCCAGATGTTTTGGTAGATTATGGGGTTATCTGTATAAGCCTTACTACTTACTTACTTAGGTCCTCAGACCTTAAAAAGTCCGTTGTGATCCCCTTAAGGGGCATAGGGCCTCCACTACTCCTACGCGCCATCGTGTACGGTTTCTGGAAACATAACGTAGTTCTCTCCAACTCTTCCCCAGCTGTGCAGATTTACTTTCCACTGTCCTGCGCCATGTGCTTCTCGGCCGACCCGACCCTCTACCTGCCTGTGTGAGTGGGTTCCATTGCATCGCCAGCAATTGGCCAGCAATGCAATCGTTGCCTTTTCGAAGCGTATGACCAATCCACTGCAACTTACGTCTGCGAATAGTACTGTCAATGGATTCTTGACCCGTTCTTCTCTAAAGTTCTTCATTGGAAATATGGTTGGGCCAAAAAATCCTTAAGATGTTTCGTAGACACCTATTCACGAACGATTGCAGCTTGCTTGTGACAGTTGTTAAAATTTTCCAAGTGCTGCACCCATACAGAAGCACGGATTCAACATTGGAGTGGAACAGTCTCAGCTTGGTCTTTAAGCTTATAGCGTTGTTTCTCCATATTTTGGACAGCATTCCGAAAGCAGCCTTTGCTTTTTTGATACGGCTGTCGACATCTTGTTCGGTTCCGCCTTTGGTAGAGACAAAACTCCCAAGGTATTGTAAGTCTTCTACTTTCTCTACCGGTTGTCCAGAAATATTGACTTGAACGGATGAGTTACTTATTAGGCTGATCATTTTTGTTTTTGCCGTGTTAATTTTTAGCCCCACGATTTCTGCTTCTCCGTCCACCCTTGTTGTCATTTGATGGAGATCTATGATCCTATGAGAGAGTAAGCATACGTCGACCGTAGTCCAGATGTTTTAGTTGGGATGTCAGGCTCCATTGAATTCCACTATTTCCGTTTAACAGGGCTGCACTTAGCACATCACTTATCACTAACAGGAAAAGTATTGGCGACAGTATGCAACCCTGTCTGACTCCACAATAGACTTCGAATTCATCCGACAACCTTCCTCTATGTAAAACGTGGCATTTGCATCCATCGTAGGTTGCTTTAATAATAGCGATTAACTTATCTGGAATGCCTCTCCTGCGTAAAGCAATCCAAATAAATTCTCTGTTAACACTATCAAACGCTTTTTCAAAATATCAATGAATAGCAGGTGAAGTGGTGATCAATATTCGACGCACTGTTCAATAATGATCCGCAAGGTGTTAATGTGGTCAACACAGGATGAACCAGTGAAAACCTGCTTGTTCGGTGTCGAGTGTGTCTTCTAGATGTTCTTTAATTCGCTCTAATATAATTTTTGCTGCTATCTTGGCAACCGCAGGCAGAACGCAAATCCCTCTCCAGTTTTCACACTGCATCAAATCTCCTTTCTTCGGGAGCTTGACGATCATTCCCCTTTTCCACTCCTCCGGGAAGCACTCAGAGTTCCAGGCTCTCGTAATGAGTGGATACAGTAGCTCACTCGATGTCGTTGGTGCTGCTTGTCCAATTCGTATCGCATGAATTCTCGTTCAAGTTGGAGGAATCTGGAATTTTGGGTCGAGAAGGGTACATACATTCCAGAAACCAATCTTTGTCCGGGTACAATAGCCAAAAGTCGTCATCGTTAAATCAGTCCTTATCCGAGGCATAATGTCGATTTAGTTAGCGGATTTGTTTCAGTTACGAAGAGTGCTAGCCTCCGTAACCTATCCTATAAAGCTAGGAACTTTTGTATTATAGTGTTCTTAGTTTCTTTCGTTCAACACTGGCGCTTATAAGTTTAGCAAGTCAAGTCCGGTTGGACGAGACCAGTATCCTGTGGTTACCACGAGGAGGTAAAATAAGCACAATTGATGTGTAGAAAAAGTTGCGGATCACTGGACCCACCAAGTTGGCCCGGTCAGTGCCTACCCGATCTCTACACACCTTAAGATACCAAATATAAGTAGACCAAAATGTGTAATAGATTCGTTCAAATAAAACACTGTAACAAGTGAAGGTAGGTATAAAATGTTTATTTGATTTAGATGTTGGTTGACTGCTTGAATGTTCAAAATGCACTACCTTCCGTTTTCAATCTAATTTTTCTTACGTAATTTGCTTATATAACAGTATTTTACAGAATTTGCATGAAAATTCTAAGGATTTATAAATTCCTGACTTGCTGTTTGTTAGTTGATATGTTATTGCAATGCATAACAAAGAACAATTAGCTTATTTTAGAGAACTGCATGAGACTTCTTAGAATTGATAAACTCCTGACTTGCTGTTTGTTTGTTAATATGTTGCAATGCATAACATTAACATGTTGCAATGCATAAATAACTCGTGCGACGGTTTTCTGTGCACGGGCTGCATTCTTCTTTTCTTTTGTATATGTTCTGTTTTGTGTCTGTAAAGTGTCATAGGTGAAAAACACAAGACATTACATCGAAGCTTGTCCTAAAAAAGCAATGCACAACAGGCTATGATGTTTTTTACTTGCGATATGAGTACCATATATATATGAGTACCATATATAAAGTTATACATTCCTACAAAAAAAAAGTTGAGACAACAATCAAACATGACATTATGATGATAGAGAATGAGAAAAAAGTGGGTCCGACAATTCTGTCTGTCTGCCTGTCTGTTTGTCTGTCTGTATGTATCAGAGACCACAGCCTAAACGGATGCGTCGATTTACTTAAAACTTGGTATGTGGCGTTTTTTGGAGACTATCCCCAGACGTTTTTTGAATTTTTTTTTTTTGACCAAAAATAACGGTACCTGTGATATACCGGTTTTAGAAAAACTAATTTTTCTCTAAAAAGGTGCCTACGATTTTGATTAAAAAAATCATGGTCATTTCTTTGGGTAAGGTATATCTTTAAATGAGAACCATTTTTTTCAAAAACCGTTATTAACGGTACCTGCCATAGAACCGTTTTTTTTTTTAATTCTGATTTTCTCCTTCATGACTCACTCAATTTCAACCATTTTTTTACATGAATGCTTTTAAGTTGCCGTAATAATATTTAGTAAAAAAAATTTCGAAAATTCTTTTTTTGGATTTTTAAAAAAAGTTTGAATTTTTTTTTTGAAAAATCATTTTTTCGAAAACAATTCAATATTTTTTTCAAATTTTGTTTTTAGATGTTGATAAATAATATCTTAAAAATGGCGTACCAATTTTGTTTTACAAAAGTCCTTTCTAAATTTTATATGGAAAAAATAGTTTTTCTAAAAATGTATCATTATAGAGGAAATCAAATTGCATACTTTGTTTTGAGGTTAAATTCATTTAAGAAGCTGTTTTAGTTATTTGAAAATTGAAGTTCATGCTTTTTTAATTTTGTTTTTTTCTAAAACTGCATTTACAAATTTTTAATTAAAAAGGCTTAGCATAAATAGTAACTTTATCTACAAGAGCAAGTACGTGCGACCCAGTCGTGCATTTTATTTATTTCTGTTGTAGGTACATAACACCAACCCCAAATTTCATAGGAAAAGTGTGAAAAATAAACATATTTAAGTCGTAATAAATTGATATTTAAAAAATAAAATATATGGCTGATTCTCATATAACTGTGATTTTTGTGACTTCTGTCGATTTTTATATATATTTATGCTTTTTTTTGACAAGAAACGACAGTATGAAGCTGTTATTATGTTTTTCTGATAGAGTAGATGGATTTTACTACCAAATAATTATTTGTCTTAAATCCATGTCTGTTAAGAGATCCGAAATGGCACAACCGTGGCATGTCTCTTTGGTATGTGCAAACGAAGTTAGCTCTGCAAAAAAGTTTTTTTTATCTCTTTTTATTGACTATATGCAAGTCAATAAAGTGCAATTTATTTTACATAAAGTATAAATCAACTTAAGAGTGATATTTCCACATTGAAAATTAACTCTTAGACATTAAATTTTTTTTTTTAGTGTTGCATCATATTTCTGTGAGAAGAAAATAACAAATGAGCAAATGACCAACAGAGAAAGCTGAGGTCTGCGGAAAAGCCAACTTCATATGAAAGTTTCCCTGCAACACCTTTGAATTCATCTAAATTGCTGTGGAAAATAGAGCCCCGATTAGACTCACTTGCAAAAACTTTGACAGAATCAATCGTGTCTAAACTTAAAGCCGAAATTAATACTATGTGCGAAAGTTTATCTCTGCGCATTAACAAAATTGAACTTGATAATTTTGTTAATAAAATTAAATCACTTGATAATACTTTCAATGAGAGAATAGGCTCTTTTAATCACTCGTTGTTTATCTTGGGTAGAAGAACAAATTAAATAGCCCGTATTTTGGGGTTCCAATGATCTAGTAACTATAGCGGAATATATTTTGTGTAAACGGCCCAGTTTAAATTGGCAGCACCAAAAGCTATTTCCAAGCAGTCGTAAATTTATGCTTACCCTTTCCAACTATTAGTTATTATTTGATACTTTTGTCCACTCATTGAACGCAAATTATACCTTTTTGATTTCAATAAAAATGCACCGTACGATGAACGAAATTTAATTTATTTTTTTCTTTTATATACTTTGCTTCAGTATCACAATATCAATGAAGAACGATTACCAATTGCTTTGCTGCAAAAGCTTTATCCCTTTCTTTTCTGCCAACAAAAAGAAAACATCTGTAAAATTTTCCTTCTTTCCAGGAGCATTGAACCTATTAAATTATTCAAATTCAATTACGAATCAAAGTTTTCTTAATACTGTTAACGCAATCCCCTCTTGAAACTTACAGGAAAATAAATCTGCAAACCCAGTCTCTAGCGTCTGGCCTCACCCCAAAACAAATCTACTACAAGAATAAACCTCGATCAGTTACTTTGAAGAAAAATTCAACTACAATTTTCTTTCCTTCTTACTTCTTCTTTGATCCAACATTCTCTATTAATTCGAAATTAAAACAATATGTCACCTATTACACGGAGGCACAAGAGGCACGCGTTTTTTCGAAATCTGGTTTGAAAACCATCCTGTGAGGCTCGTGCTATTACACGATACCTTTTCTCTTGGCACAATTTTGACATTTAAAAATTCATTATATTTGATAGCGTGATTTCACCAAGAAGGGAAAAAAATGAGAAGGAAACGTCAAGAAAGCGTTTTGGAATTTCGACCCACAATTCACCGGTCGGATGCTTTTTTGTTTCATCTTTTTTCTCGTTTGTTCTCATTATGTTCGAAAAGACGCGCGTGTGTCTTGAGCGTCCGTTTAATATCTGACTATATCGTAGAAATTTGTTTCGTCCGTCGGCGGTGTTTTTCTTCCTGTAAATAAAAAAACTTTAATTCATAAAGATTTAATTCGGTTACAAATTGAAGAAAAAAATTGCCTTGAAGTCGCTGCTAAATCAATTTTTACTTGCGATATGGGTAGGTACCATTATCAAGTTATCTATTCGTACAAAAAAAAAAAGTTGAGATAACAATCAAACATGACATTACGATGATGGAGAATGAGAAAAAAGTGGATCCGACAACTCTGTCTGTCTGTCTGTTTGTCTGCCTGTCTGTCTGTCTGTATGTATCAGAGGCCACAGCCTAAACGGATGGGTCGATTTACTTCAAACTTTGTTTGTGGTGTTTTTTTGAGACGATCTCCAGACATTTTTTGATTTTTTTTTGTACCATAAATAACGGTACTGGTCATTTACCGGTTTTAGAAAAACTCATTTTTCTCAAAAATGGTTCCTACGATTTTGATTTAAAAAATTATGGTCATTTTTTTAGATAAGGTCTATCTTTAAATGAAAACCATTTTTTCGTAAAACCGTTATTAACGGTACCTGCCATAGAACCGTTTTTTTAAATACTGATCATTTCCTTTATATGTAAATCAATCTATTTCAACCATTTTCTTTACATGCAAGCTTTTAGGTTTTGAAAAATCGTTTTTTCAAAACATAGTTTTTAGATTTCTTAAAAATGGCCTACCAGTTTTTTTTTATAAAAGTCCTTGCAAAATTTTATATAGAAAAAATAGTATTTTTAGAAAACGGCTCTAACGATTTTCAAATTTTGTTTCTAAAAATATATCATTAAAGAAGAAATCGGATTGCATATTCATTTTCAGTTTAAATTCATTTAAGAAGCTGTTTTAGTCATTTGAAAATCGAATTTTATCCTTTTTTAAATTTTTTTTTCTAAAACTGCATTTACAATTTTTACAGCCTAAGAACATGTTTGATTGTTATTTTAACTTTTTACTTGCAATATCGGTACCATATGATATACATTCGTACACAAAAAAAAGTTGAGATAACAATCAAATATGACATTACGATGAAAGAGAATGAGAAAAAAGTGGGGTCCGACAATTCTGTCTGTCTGTCTGTATGTATCAGAGACCACAGCCTAAACGGATGGGTCGATTTACTTCAAACTTTGTATATGGCGTTTTTTGGAGACTATCCCCAGACGTTTTTTTAATTATTTTCTTTTTACCAAAAATAACGGTACTTGTCATATACCGGCTTTAGATATCATTTTTCTCAAAAATGGTTCCTACGATTTTGATTAAAAAAATCATGGTAATTGTTTTGGATAAGGTCTATCTTTAAATGAAAACCATTTTTTCAAAAACCGTTATTAACGGTACCTGCCATAGAACCGTTTTTTTCAAATTTTGATTATCTCCTTCATAAATCAATCAATTTTTTTTTACATGAAAGCTTTTAAGTTGCAGTAATAGTTTTTAGTAAAAAAAATTCGAAAATTATTATTTTGGATTTTTAAAAATAGTTGAAATTTTTATTTTGAAAAATCATTCTTCCGATAACTACTCAATATTTTTTTTCAAAATTTAGTTTTTAGATGTTGATAAATAATATCTTAACAATGGCGTACCAATTTTTTCTTATAAAAATCCTTGCACAATTTTATATAGAAAAAATAGTTGTTGTAAAAAATGGCTCTAACGATTTTCAAAATTTTTTTTCTAAAAATGAATCATTATAAAAGAAATCAAATTGCATACTTCAATTTGAGGTTTAATTCATTTAAGAAGCTGTTTTTGTCATTTCAAAATCCAATTTTATGCTTTTTTTATTTTTTTTTTTTCTAAAACTGTATATATAAACTTTTAATTAAAAAGGCGTTATATAGTAATTTTATCTATAAGATCAAGTACGTGCGATCCAGTCGTGAAATTTATTTGGATTGTATCTGTGGAGTCTAAAGCTCGTAGATGAAGTAAATAAATAAATAAATAAATAAATTTGTATACAAAGTTTTTACAATGTGTAATCATCTATTTTAAAAAGTTCGTCAAGTACCCAAATTTTTCTTTTTAAATAACGAATTTCATAAATAATTTAGGTAATATATGTATGCTTACTTTATATGTAGGTTCATTGTTTAGCAGTTGCCAAATATTGGTATTTCAAACCAGTGAAATCTCGAAAAAAATAGGTTTTCCACATTAATGGTAAATTTAATATTATTTCTTTTGACACAAGACACCGTTAAAAAGTTTTTTTTATGAAAACTCTTGTATATAAGAGATAAAATTGTTGATGTAAATTGGTCAAAAGTCGAAAAAAACTGTTTTTTGCTCTTTGTTCTTAAATGGAGAAGTTTTTGACAAATAATTTATGCTCATTTTATAGATATTAGTATTTCCCATAAGAGCAGTAATAACATTTGTTTTGATGCCAGCCATCAGTTGATATATATATAGTGACTTTCAAAATTGTCAGTCTAAGAAGATGAAGAAAACCAGTATATTCGAAATTTGACAATTTTTAAAGTTGAGCCAATCTTGGGTAAGTAATATGTGGCAGGATCTTAGATTAAAGTGTCTGCCTTAATATTGTGCAAATTAACTTACCCCTAAATGACTTTTTGCATGTAAGGACCACTCGTCGCGTGTGGAAAACATACGGCCACATAATTCACAAGTCCATGATAGTTGTTGTTGATGGTGATGTGGAATTATGATACCAGCAATAGCAGTACTGGCTTGTTGATGTTGACCGGATTGTATTACAATGTTTGTGGAAGATTGTATAGACTCGATGACATTTTTATTATCTTTGCTATCAGGATCTTTTTTCTTGATTATACTATTGAGCCGCTTTCCTAAAGGAGCTATGTTCGTAGGTGTTACGTGCTTAAATTTGTTCATGTGTATTACTAGCTTGTCTCTTCGAGCAAAGGCCTTATTGCAAACCTTAAAAAAATGCTCATTAACAATAAAATTCTATGAGCATATGATTTTATACCTCGCAGATGTATGGTTTTTCTCCTGTGTGGATACGCATATGTATTGTAAGTTTGTCTTTTCTTGCCAACGCCTTCCCGCAAATCGTGCATTCAAAAGCCTTGTTAGTACCTTTAAATTAAAGTTATTAAAATATGTTACAAAAACATTCATATGTAAGTATATTGTATATGTAGAGAAAATAAAAGTTTTCATTTTAACAGGACTTCCTATGTACATATGTTTGACGGTTAAACTTCATAACCTCGTAAGTTGTTTTTGCAAGTTTTTCAGAAATCAAAATTTGAATTTATTCAGAACCTCGTAAGTACATTTTTTTTTTTCTATAAACAAGTCATGTTGGCCAATGTAAATTAGGTTTAAAACGTGTAGCATTTTTGTGTTTCAAATAGAATGATAACATCGTTAATGATCCACTTCATAAATATTTACAAGTGTGACTGTTTTTGAAGGGACAACTTGAGAATTTATTGTCTGATTGCCGTTGCATAAATAACACTGTGCTAGTTAAAAAAACCGACCGAAAGCGCTCATGTCATGATTCGGGTGTGCTTTGTATACTTAGTTTTCTTGATAAGGTCAAATAAGAAATAGTTTCGCCATTGAAGTTTTTCATTAAAGCCAGGAATTAATGATTAAACCCACCATATATTTGGTGGTAATTGATATTATATCGGCGTTAATTGATCAAATGTTGTTTTAGTAGAATTACAGTTAAAAGAAATATATCACAAACAAAATTATCAAATTTTTACTTGAAAAGTGTTTTTCGGAAAATAACTACAGTTTGTACAGTTAATTAATTAATTAATTTTTTGATAATTTAAGAACTCCTTTCATTACCTTGAGTATTTATAAGCCCTATATCTATTTTTGAAACAAAACTAAAGTATTAAGAAGGTATTTCCTACAAAAAATCATCGATTTGTTAAATATCTATATATATCCTCAAATTTTAGTTTTTTTGTCATATTTTTTTTTAAATGTGAAAGGGGATTTAGTAGGGCTGCGTACTGCGTTCATTTGTATCTCGTGTAGACAAAGTGTAATGGAGGTTTTAACTACCTACTTACTTAACTTACTTAAACTTAAGGTGGCGCTTACAATCCAGGATGGATTACGGCCTCAACCAACATGCCTGTCCAGCCAGCTCTGTCCTTAGCTAGCCGCCTAGCGTGTGGGAATTGGGTGCTCGCAATGGTGATATTTCGCCCTTCCGCAAAGTCAATCATCCTGAGTCCGTTATTGGACGTTTCGGCATGTAGACTGTGCTTTCCAATTATCGACCTATAAACCTCCTCCTTACCAAATCTGGCGTTGTAGTCGCCAAGAATAATCTTGACGTCGTACTTGGGCCACTTATCGTACCTGCACTCGAGGAGGTCGTAAAACTAGTCAATAATTGGTTCATCATTCTGTTCGTGGGGGGGCGTGAACACAGATCAGCGTCACGTTCTGAAATTTTGCCTTGATGCGGATTGTGCCTAGTCGCTTCTTGCCTAAGTCTTCCCCTTATTACAAAACCGCACCCAAACACTTCCCATCGTAGATGTCACACGATTTCATCCGTCGCATGCCCTCTCCATCCCATCGCACCTCCTGGATAGCTGTTACGTCAGCCTTTAGCCTATCCAGGTTCTCCACTAATTGTTCGGCTGCACGTGGCCTGTATAAGGACAGTACATTCCACGTACAGATCCGAAATTCATTGTCCTTGTTTCGTTTGCTGGGTTCATCAACATTAAGATCATCCGTATCCGAGGCATGTTGTTGTTTCGGAACTATTTTTTTTCCGTGGTAGAGAAGTTACCTGGTCCTGGAGGACCAGACTCTTAGTTAACTCCAAGAGTTGGGAGCCGGTTAGAACCGCTCCTTATAGGCCTGTGCTCCGAATATGTCGTAGTAGCCCGTATAAGGTGTTCACCAAGTAGTTCAACCTAACTGGAACTGTAGACGCCACCGTTGATTCCATCTGGGGAATTCCTCCGCTGCCGCCTTGATGAAAGGAAGAATGCCCTGGTGCGAACACTCCTCCCCCCTCTGTCGTCTGCTGCCCCCCAACAGCCTTCCACAAGGAACAAGCCTTATCTCCAGCTGAGGTACTAGGCACCCGATGTTCACCGCTTGGATGTGAGAGTAGGAGTTATTAGTCAGAGGCCGATTTTGTGAAAAACCGGTGAACGCCTGTGTCCTTTTGGTTGCATAACTACCCTTTGTGAACAGGGTAGTCAATAATGAAAAACTTCAATAAACTCTTATGAAAACTGCAATTTTTCTACAACAAAGGTAAAAGGTACTTCCACCAGTTTAAATTGTATAAATGCATAAAACTACATGTAGTCCGAATATTTCAATAAACAGATAAACCTCAGTTTAGAGTCTATTCCTAAGAAATACTGTTTTTAGTTTTATACAGAGTTTTTTCTTCTGATAGCTTAACTGATGATTTTTCGAATTAATGTCTACAATCTATTAGCGGTTGAATTCAACTTTTCCTTTTATCGACATTTCGATGATTTTTGTTTAATACATCTCAGATGCTACTGTACTGCGGATAGCTTTTCCAAACAAATACACATAGTGTATTATCTAGCAGAACACTAATTTATAAGATTTGTTTCTTACTGTGTATGCATTTGATAAATAAATTAAACTTAAACTTAATCTTAAACTTAAACTTAAACTTAAATCTGAAGTTGTAACGGATTCAATTGCATCAGTGAGTTCAGAACAGTAAAAGTGCAAATTTTATTTAAAAAAAAAAAAAAATTAACAAGTATGATAGAGTCTTACAGAAAAACTAACAATTTTTGTGAAAAATAATATTATATAGGATCATTTGGAGCTGGGTTACATCTTCAAATGCCACTTAAATTATTTTTCAAAAAAGTTTATATTATTGTTATTATTGTACTATTCGTACTAGAATGTCAGCGTATTAGACTTGACCATTCTTTATTCCATTAATTTCATTGAATGTTTGAACAACAACAACAACTTAAAATGCTGTGACTGGATAAACAAGAAATAGTATAGTAGAATAGAATAGTACAATAATAACAATAATAATAACTTAATAGACTGGTTTGTTACCGATCTTCCAGCCTCTCCCCCTTTGATACGTACTACGAATTGTAGTCTATCGCAATAAGGTATGGAGAAAAATGGAGGCGGAACAAGACAGCATACTTAAAGGCGCTAGTAAAAATGCTGTGACTCCATGCATTGGATAAACAAGAAACACATCTCGACCTGTGACGTCAGTGGTCTAAAGTGGTGGAGTGCGTAGTGCACACGACTTCTAAGACTGAGCTAAGATCTGATAGCGTGAGTTCGATTCCCATGGTGTGCATAGAAAGTTTTTCATAATAAAATTGGATTAAAGCTCAGCAGCACAAAAAGGAGACTGATGAGTGCGTAAGTGGCAAAGCACGAAATAGCTATATCTCCAGCCGAACAAGAGTGGTAGCGCCTTTAAGTTGTTGTTGTTGTTCAAACATTCAATCATTTTATTTTTAATTTGTTTGTGTTTTTTTCATTGTGGCCATACATAGAGGATTAAAAAACTTATCTAAATAAAAAAATCAACACCTGAATACTAGCAAACTTTAACTTTTACTTTTTTTTTTAACGTTAAAGAAGATTATGCGCAGTGAGTCGAATTATTTAAAAAACATTGTTTTTGTAAGGATAACTTGCAATTCAAAGTTAGTTTTGCTTAAGAAATAAAATGCACAACTGGATTGCACGAACTAATATAGGCATTTGTATATTAAAAAAAAAAAAATATCGGAGAAAATCATTTTTGGTTTAATTTTTTTCTTATAATTTTTTTTTAAACTAAATACGCAATACTTTTTAAAATAATGGGAACAACCTGGTAACAAGTTTTGAATGAAATCAGTTAATCCTGTAATGGATATAAGGAAATAACTAAAAATATGAAAAATTCCCCGAAAATCGTGTTGATCATATTTCCATTGTTCGAATTTTCGAAAACTAAAAACGCAGTATTGTTACAATCATTTATTACATGACATATACCAAGTTTAATCGAAATCGTTGGAGCCGATTTTGAGAAAAATCCAATAACCCTAAACCGTTATATGGGATGTATTCGTTCTAATTTGTTAAAATTGGGTCGGAATTATCTTTTAAGATTTGTAATTATACTGGTGTTCCGCAAGGTAGTCACCTTGGACCCTTACTGTTTTTGCTTTTTATTAATGATTTACCAGCTGTTATTAATTATTCGAATTGTTTAATGTTCGCGGAAGATGTAAAAATTTTTAAATCAGTCAAATCTATTTGCTGATTGCTTGGATTTACAAAAAGATATTCATAGTTTAAATAGATGGTGTTATCTAAATTCCTTGAACTTGAATATTCAAAAATGTACTATCATGTCTTTTTCAAGATCCGTCACATCTATAGTATTTGATTATCAGCTGTTAAATGTAAAATTGCAGAGAGTTGTAAGTCAAAAAGATCTAGGAGTCATTTTTGATTCACATTTATCTTTTAATATACATATTGATTATGTTATATCTAGAGCTAATGCTATGTCCGGATTTATATTTAGAAATTCTCATGATTTTCGAGATCCTTATACATTAAAATCTTTGTTCGTAGCATTGGTTCGTCCTATTTTGGAATATTGTTGTGTTGTGTGGTCGCCTCTATTCAAAAAAGATTTAGTGCGCATTAAAAAAATTCAAAAAAGATTTACAAAATATGCGCTAAGGAAACTGAATTGGTCTAATTCTATGTCATCTTATAATAGTAGGTGTTTACTGATAAATTTAAAGTCTCTATCTAGTAGAAGAACTTATTATTCTGTAATGTTTGCAAGAGATGTTATAATGGGTCATATTGACTGCCCCCCGCTTTTGACTTTGTTTAGTATAAATGCACCATCTAGAACTTTGAGACCTAGAATTAATGATTTTTTTCATATTTCTCGTCATGTTACTAATTATGGTCAAAATGAACCTATAACAAATGCTTGTGTCAATTTCAATGATTATGCAAATGTTTTCGACTTTAATCAAAATAGAAATATTTCAAATGTACTATTATGGAAACAATTTTTTGAAGCTTTATTGTAAATTTTTCAAACTTATATTTTATTATATATACATACATAGATTAAGTAAGTCTAAGAAAGTTTTTGTAACTTATAGATGGTAAATAAATAAATAAATAAATAAATAATCGAGATATTCAAAAACTTAAAAAAAAACAACCTTGGAAATTGCAAAAAGTAACCTGTACCAAATTTCAAGCAAATCCGTTAACACGTTTAGGCAGTGGCTCTCTGTACAGATGGACGCATAGACGAACAGACGAACAGACGAACAGACGAACAGACGAACAGACGAACAGACGAACAGACAAACAGACGAACAGACGAACAGATGCACAGACTGACGGACAGAATGATGAAAACCACTTTTTTGGACTTCTCCATAATTGCAATACTTGCCCTTTAGAGCAAGTAAAAATCAAAATAGTTGAAATATAACCATATATCATATTTTTTGTTTATAGTATTGGTTTTTGACAAAAAAAATAAGCACCTCGTTTATGAAGCTATGAATAGGTTCTTATGTTATTATTGTGACTGATAGCTGAATTCGCCATTCTTAGAACCTTCCCAGTATTGTCTATGTACCGGAAAATTAATCTTAATCTGAAAATTTTACTTGAGTAACCTTCACAATATTGTTCTCAGCAAATATATATAAGTACAAGAACGCAAAAAAGATAAGAAAACGCTCTATGCCTACTCAAAGCTTACTGTTTTTTGTCTTTTTTTTGCCGTTTCCCTCCAAAATTCCTTTAAACTTCTCCTCGTACATGTCTTTAATTCCTTAGCAGCTTGGAGATGCTATGACATTGGAAACAATATGTAGAGTTCTTGTCTTGAAGAGATCAGAAACTATGATGCGTTTGATGGAGTTGGAGTGCAAACCTCAACACTTTTGTGACCTACCATGCTTAAAATGACACTCAAATTCCTCCTTATCATTTTTAACACTTGCTTAGATACCTTAGATGGTACCTTCAAACCAATGTATATAAAAAAATCACGAAAAGCTGATTTCTGCTATTTGTCTTAATTTGCTGATAAAAGCCTCATTTTAATTTTAATTTGCTTGTAAAGCTCACTTTTCTCTTCAGAAATGTTAAATCTACCTCTAACATGTGCAAAAATGTTATTATTGTGGTTTTTCTTCACACTGGAACGCCAGGGTGATTTGCATAAGGTGTGACAAAAAGATAGGGTGTGTAGGTTGAACTTAGACAAGCAAGTTATGCGTTCGTAAAAAAAAGTTGAGATAACAATCAAACACGACATTACGATGATAGAGAATGAGAAAAAAGTGGGTCCGACAATTCTGTCTGTCTGTCTGTATGTATCAGAGGCCACAGCCTAAACGGATGGGTCGATTTACTTCAAACTTGGTTTGTGGCGTTTTTTGGAGACTATCCCCAGACGTTTTTTGAATTTTTTTTTTATCAAAAATAACGGTAGGTACCTGTCGTGTACCGGTTTTAGATAAACTCATTTTTTTCAAAAAAACGGTTCCTACGATTTTGATTACAAAAATCATGGTCATTTTTTTTGGATAAGGTCTATCTTTAAATGAAAACCTTTTTTTTCAAAAATCGTTATTAACGGTACCTGCCATAGAACCGTTTTTCTTAATTCTGATTTTCTCCTTCATGACCCTATTAATTTCAACCATTTTGAAATCCAATTTTGGATTTAAAAAAAAATTGGAAATTTAAAAAATGATAAAAATATCTCTAAAATGGCGTACCAACTTTTTTTTATAAAAGTCCTTGCTAAATTGTATATAGAAAAATTATTTTTTTAAAAAAAACGACTCTAACGAAGAAAAACAAAACTAAACTCTTTCTCAAGATGGTGGCTTCTCCCATCACTCTATGGCCCCAAATTATACCCAAACACATTCCATAAAAAAATTGTTTGCCCCGCGAAAAATGTTATTTCATGACTTATGTATTTTGATTAAATCGGTTGAGCTATTATTATATGCTATGTTGCTTCCAAAACATTTCATTAGTCGATTAAAATGATGAACAGGGCGTCAGTATTGATATATGCACACAGCTTTCACTACTCGTTCTCATTTTTTTCGAAACGCCTATAATTTATTTTCAATTCAATTTATTCAGTGATATGTTTTTTTATTGAAACTAGTCTATGTCATGTATTCCTTAAGCAATGCGAAACTAAAACAGTTAACCAAATCGTGAAACAAGCCATTTTCCATTCATAAGTTGAGATTGCAATCCCGGGATTCGGGATCCTGGATCCCGGTCCAATAATTGGTCCCTAAAATTCCAGGATTTGAACTCTCCAATCCCGGGGTCTTCGGGATTGATGGCTTAAATACTCGCATAAATTTTTTGTCCGCTTGCTTACTTTCTTAAAACTAAAACTAAATGCTCATCAACATTAAATTACTTGTTACCAAAAAAGGGAAAATTGAAGACAAAACATGCTACAGATATGCTTATGACGCACAAAAGCCTAAAAAAAAACTTTTTGGCACTTCACTTAGAAATAGACTTGCAGGCAAAACCTTGGGTGCATTGCTTTGTTTTACTTTAGTGTAAAGGGAAATTATAGCGACTGTCCTAATTTTTGATTTTGCTGAATTAGTCTATTTTAGTCATTTTAGTCATGCCATCGACAAGGGTCCCTTTATTGCTGGCATCTTGCGTCGTTATTACCGTTTGAAACTTATTGTTTGCAAAAAATACGTTAGATTCAAAAATGTTCATTATAAAAACCCACTAAGAATTACATACACTTTTGTATGAAGGGTAGGGTAACAGAAATGTGTACTTTTCTTAATGTCCTAATAAAGACTGGTATGCACTTTCAATATAATTGAGATATCCAAAGAACGAAATAATTAATTTTCAAAAGTGTTAAATTTTCATTTATGGCGGTACAAGATAAAACTTAATGTGTATTATTTTTTGTTGCAAATTTGTTTTGAAGCCGAGTAGAAATATAACTATGTATCTGCAACGGTACCTGCTATTAGGAGCACTTTTGATAAGAAACAGACCAAAATTGGACGGCAATATATTCTAAATTACTTTAACTAAAATATTTTTAAAATACCGGGATTATCCCGGGATCCCGGAATAAAAAATTTTAAATCCCGAAATCCTGGAATTGGGAAAATCTTCCGGGATTGCAATCTCTATTCATAAGCTAGTAACATACATATAAACACTATTTTAATTACTTTTTAATGAATTTGTTTTCCGAACGTTGGATGAGGCTTGTTGAACTTGTTGTAGTGCCTTAAGTCTACTTGCAGGATGCATTGAACCACCTTCCACGTAGGGTTCCGTAAAAGGAATAAGATTTGGTCTGGGAACGTTGTAAGAAATGTCTGGTGACCAGCTACCTAAGCTTTGGAGTACTCTTACACCACCTTCAAATCCCATACCTACATCGTCCGGAACTGTAAATGTGCTGTCTCCACCTCCCGAACTTGATGAACTTATTTGGGGTACTTTTATATTGTTTGAGTAGAGCTGCTGTGGTTGGTGTTGTTGTTGCTGTTGTTGTTGTTGTTGTTGTTGTTGTTGTTGTTGCTGCTGCTGTTGTTGTTGTTGCTGTTGATGTTGTTGTTGTTGTTGCTGTTGTTGCTGCTGTTGTACAACAGAAGCTACATTATTTGTTGGAGAATTTTGGCTTTGGCTATTATGTTGATGAGAATTATTTTGAATTGAAGAGTTTGTGTTATGCTGGATATCAGATCGCTGATTGTGTTGCTTAAAGTGAAAAGCTGCTTGTGCCATATGTTGTTGAACAGCCATATGAGCCTCTAGATACGCGTTTTTTTGAGCAACTGTCATTTTATCCATGGTTTTTATGCCAGACTGAAATATAAATAAAAAATATTTGTAATTGCAGTAAATCTGTCTCTATAAAGCTAAAAAAATCCACTCTTTAAGTATGAATCACGGTTGCCACTTTGGTCATTTTTGACCAAAATTTGATCAATTTTTTTTATTATTCCAAATGGAATAATAAATGACCAACATTTATTATTTCATTTGGTCTTTTTTATCTGAAGATATGAAAAAGGTTAAACTCGAATTTCAATGTCATGTTCTCAAAAACTTAAATGTCTAGTTAAACGAAACAAAAATTTGTTTTAGATATAATGCATGAGAACATTAACAGTATTCATACACGACCACTGAATGTACGAACTCTGAACGCATTCATTTCCTTCATTAGACAATTTATTGACAGATAACTGGTAAACTTAAATTCAATGTTTAAACAAACCTCTAACAACGATTTCTCAAAGTTATTTTGTACCACGTTACATGCGATATAGGTGCTATAAGCAAGTTTAAGATTTGTTGTTGAACTCGAGATAACAGTAGGGTAGTGGAGTATCCAGAAAAAATGTTGGGGGGGTTCAAGTATCTGAGCTCCCTCTAAATATTTAAGATTTACAAACAAATTTCAATTTATCGTGTGCATTATGAAGAAATCAACTTAAAAAATAACATGATTTTGGAGGATTGAAGAGGAACTTGACCCTCAATACGCCACTGCAATAGGGGGTTCACATTGACTAACTCACCGGACGACCAAATGACAGCTTTCTCCCTTGGTAAATATAAATTCATTTGAAGACCATCCTACCGATGAAAATCCGCCCTTTTTGAGAGGTCATCGTCCTATTAATAAGTCATTGTGAAACCCCCTAATCAAGCATGACATTACGATTAGAACCCACGACTGTCTGTATTTGTTATTTTAATTTACTGGACTTTCAATTTATCTTAATTGTTAATAATACACAAAAAACTCTTTTTCTTTTTTTTTTCTTAATGTTAAGTTTTTGGAGTTACATTATTATGGTCACTTTTATTTCTGTTTAGTCACTTTTATTTTAAGTTTCACAAACTTTATATTGAAGTGGCAACCGTTTATAGATAAGACAATCGAAAAACTATTTCAGTCCAATGTATCGTGGGTGTACATTGTATCTACAATCAAAAGGCACTAAGTCATTTTTATAGGATTTTTATCAAGAATGATGATATAATGTTTGTACTTTAAACACCTCCCGAGTGATTTTCTACGTTAAACATGAATTATTTATATATGAATTATGAATTATGTTTTGAACTAAGTCAGTTAAATAATTTTAAATTTATAATTATGTTAAAACGCACTAAGTTGACTGAGTGCATTTTGGCTGTCCCTGTCATAGAAAAGAATACAATATGCTATAATATAAAGCAAGAAAGCATTAATGTGACTTAGTGCGTTTTACCTGTAATCAAAAAAAATATTTTTGATTTAACTAGGCAATGATAATTCTGTTTCGTAGTCTACACATATGAGTAAACTGCCCATAAATGTTTCAATTTGGTACTTTTGTTCAAGGAGAAAGGTAATTCTATGTAAAGTTTTTCGGAAGTAATAATCAATAATATGTATAAATATGAACAAACATTCTCGTGCTTGGGAAATGCTTCGGCTAGTTAAAACTAAAAATGCAGGTAAAGTACCTTAGTTGTTTATATTTTGATTAGAAATTGGTACCTTCATGTCATAATAATATAGTTGCAAAACAATAATAAGCCTTAGAAAGAAATATGAATGCTGGTTGGTTATTTTAATTAACAATGATCCTGAACTTTGCAGACAATTGGTCCACTGAAGTTTGAACAGCCACCAAAAACGTAAAACTTATCCGATTCCAAAAAAAAAAAATGCACTGTAATCGTTTTGTCTCGAAAAACTCTAGTAGTGATATTTTTTAGTTTTTTTTTATCATATTTACAAAAAAGTTTTGGCAAAAAGATTCAAAACGGTCAATATAAATTTAAAAATACAACTTTGGACTTTCGTCATAACTGTAAAAGAGTACGGCAATCTCTTCGTCTTAAAAAAATCTCGACAGCCTATATATTCTTCCTAACAAGAGGGAAATGGCCAAAAGATAAAATAACAAAATAATAAAAGATGAAAACAAATAACCTACAGAAGAATATTTTGAAATGACTGCAATTTTTACTTGCATTATACGGCAAGTATTGGTTTCGTGCCAAAAAAAAATTTGAGGTTTTAATCAAAACCAACATTACGATGATGGAGAAGACCACAAAAGTGGTTTTCGTCATACCGCCCGTGTCGGTCTGTGCGTCTGTGCGTCTGTACGTCTGTACGTCTGTGCGTCCATCTGTACACTTCCCCACTGCCCAAACGCGTGGACGGATTTTCTTCAAATTTGGTACAGATGATTTTTACGTAATTTTGAAAGTTGTTTTTTTTTGTTTTTAAATATCTCGTCTAAAACTAATACCTCCCATATAACGGTTTTGAGTTATTGGGTTTTTCTCGAAAACGGCGCTACCGATTTTGTTAAAAACTTGTGTATGTATTATGTTCAGTGATTACAAATAAAAATGAATTTTTAGTTTTTCTCAAAAAACTCGAACATCAGAAAAACAGCTTTGCCTTTGCAATTTTGTTTTTTTTTTTTTGTATGAATATCTCGTGAGCGGTTAAAGCGATCTTGACTAAAACTTTTACACAGATCTTAACAATTTAATTGAGTTTAAAAATAATGTGTTAATTAATTAAAAAACTAAAAAGTTTACTATTTTTTTTTTACACTTACACTTTTCTTGTAAAAATATATAACTCAAGCCAGACCCAATATTTTGTTAATTTCTTACATAGTTATTTATTTTTATAAACTTTTTGACCCAAAGAGCAAGTACGTGCGATCCAGTCGTGGATTTTTTTTTTTTTTGTCCAAAAAAGATCAATGCCTTTTTTGTAACAAATATAAAGTCGCATCTCCTGAGGCAAAACTTGATCTCCAATTTGTTTTTCTTCGAATGATTCTTTTTTGAGGATTAAGTCATTTTCATAATCAGAATCACATAATTCTCAAAAAGATGGATTCGAAGAAAAACAAAAGTAATAAAATACACGAGGTTAAGCCTCATTTTGCTTTTTTAAAAACCCAAATAATAAAAACTTTATTTAATTGGCTCCCGCACAGGGACCGATCGCGTTGTTTTTAAGTCAAGTAATGCGTAACATTGCGAATTGTTTTTTTTTTTATTACCTGCTAGTGGTGTTTTAAAAATAAAGTCCTGAAGAAGTGCATACCAACTTCGATCAGTTTTTCTTTGTGAAAAAAAAAATTTTAAAACATAGCAAAAGTCTCAGAACCCTTAAAAACAAGAACTTTAAGTGGAGAAACAAAATAAGGGCCCCTTAGTAATCCTAACTCAAAGGAAAAACAGGAAGCTTTAATAGCTAGCCGCTCCTCCACACTGAACCAACTTGTTGCCGAATCTAAGATGTTTATCGTTTTTGTATTGTAAGTTTATTTAAGTAATATAAAAATATAAATATAAGGTGAATGATTAAAAAAATTAATTAGAAAAGTTAAAAAAGAAAACAAAATATAAATCTCAATAAATCAAAAAAGAAAACAAAAACTTATATAGAAACGAAATTATAAAGAAAAAAAAAGAGAACAAAAATATTTTTAAACAACAAGAATAAAATTATTTCAATAAATTGGAAAAATAGATAAAAAAATCCTATACACCTACTCAAATAACTCTTAAAAAAAGTATATAATGACAAATACGAGAACAGGAGCAGGAGCTGACGTACAAGTTCCAACACCAGGTGAAGTAGTACCAGGTCAGGTACGATCAGGTCAAGTACCACGAGGTCAGGTACCGCCAGGTCCAGAATACCAGTTCCGGGACCATTCCCAGGTGGTCTGCTTCAGATTCCAACACAAGGACAACCTTCCTTTGTCAACAACCCTCCATCTCTAGGGAGGATCAAAATCAAATTAAAATTAAGACCGAAGCACTAACACAAGGTATTACTAAACAAATGAGAAATCTGAATACGGAACAACAATTACAAAGACGGGGCAACAAACACAAAGACCTCAGAGACTATATCAATATAATTATTATATTAGTCCCAATTGTCAACGGCAAAACTGACAACGTCAACATCAGCACGATAGTAACGAGAGTGTCAATCTTCGTTTTGTCCTCGTCGAGATCGTGACCTATTAAATGTTTGTAAACGCTTCGTATCGTTCATGTTCATATAATGCTAATTTCTCTCACTAATCAAATAAAACATTAAATTATCTTTTATAAAAGTTATTTCGTTTTGTTCTTTAAAAGAAACTCGGCATAAAATACTTTTTGACAAGTCAGAAGCGGGATAGTCCTAATTTATACGCTGAAAAGAAAAAGAAATTAAAAGAATAACGTCACAGAAAAGTCATGTGATTCATCTCGAGAAAAGAGAGGACAACGTTACAAAAAAAAAGCAAAAAGTGCAAATATTGTTACATAACGAACAAAGACCGGTAGGAAAAAGCATGCGCAACGTCTACCACATCAAAAAGTATATAAAACGATAAGCGGTACAAAAGGAAAAAAGAGCATCGTCTAGCTCACAACGGAAAAAAAGAGAAAAAGATATGTGCAACGTCGAGCATACATATAACGCGCAATACAAATTCGTAAAGTAAAACGGGTGTACGGTACAACGCCAAGTACCTCTCAAAAACGGACACACTCAATCAAACACGAGTCGTCAACTGTCTTTTCTCGGAAAGCAGACAAAGAAAAATAAGTGACTTTTTTAATTCGTCCAAGAAAGTTTTTTTTTTAAAGATGATTAAATTAGAATTACTTAGAGTAAATCAATCAAATAAACTTTTAATAAATCGTGATCTCTGCCAATCGTTGGTAATAAAAGCCAGAAAATCGCAAAGCTGGCAGAAATGTTAGACACAGACGAGGTGGAATCGGAAGAGGTGTTCGCTGATGAAGAAGAATTTTTTCCTTGGCAGGCAGGTGTGGATGACCTGCGAAATATCGTGGCAAGTTTAGCAAAAACTGTTGGCGAAATGTCGGTGCATCTACGAGCCGCACCGCCAACGAATAATGGTTCACAAACGTCACCAACTGCCATCATCGCAGACACACCAACCCGTAGTCCTGTATTACAAACACAATATCCAAGCGGATCTCGTGACATTATCGGTGCCCTCCTAGATTTCGATCCATCCAAACGAACACTGACTTCAAAGCAGTTCGTCCACAAAGTTCAACAGCTGCAGGAGTTGTACATGTGGAGCAACGAGATGATTTTATTTGCTGCTCAACAGAGACTTAAAGGCATTGCCAAAGATTGGTTGGATGCTCAACCTGTCTTCCAGACATGGTCTGAATTTGTGTGCGAGCTCACAAAAGATTTTCCATGCACGGTGAATGTAGCTGACATCCATCGAGAGTTGATGAGGCGCAGACGCAGACACAACGAACCATTGACTGAATATTACTACGTGATGCTCACCATCGGGCGACGAGGTAAGTTGGATGAGTTTTCCATAGATTCATATATGTACTATTAATGGCTTAAATGACTCCACACTCACACGAATGTTACTCGCTCTCAATCTGCAAACGTGCAACGAACTACTATGAGTGCACTTGAGAATCTGTCTTCGTCTCCAACAACATCAGCTCGTACCACAACGTCGGTCGTTCTCATCGGAAACGAAAGCACGAGAGATAGATTCTGTTGGACGTACAAATGCACGAAGAAACTTTAAATGCTTTAACTGCAACGAGGTGGGACATATCGCCCGCAGCGAAAACCAAGGTGTACATATTGCAATAAAGCAGATCATGAGGCGAAAGATTGTCGTTCCAAGAAATCCACGTTACTCCGGCTCCAGTTATGAAAGATATTATTCTGTGTGGACAGTTGTATTCTGCGTTTGTGGACACTGGGAGCGACAATTCGCTGATAAGTGAATCCTCAGTTCCGAGAGGGGCCCTAAGAAAGAAATCTGGCAAGTTGCTGAAAAGGTTCGGCGGTTCAGTCGTTGAGTCAACGGATGTCATAGAGGTTGTCATGACAATAGACGAAATCTCCGCAGAGTTAAACATCGTACCCGACAGGTCGGAAAAATCAACGATTAGTTTTCGAGTAAGGTGTTTTGCAGATGCAGACGAGTGTCTCAAATAAATTCAACTTAGGTGAACAGCTGGACTCTACTCAACGATATGCAGTTTCAGACATTCTTACCAGTTACGATGATTGCTTTGCCGAAGATGTGTCTCGTATTGGACGATGTAAGAATGCATGCATGGAGATAAACGTAATCGACGACAAGCCAATCATAGGTAAGCGATTTCAGGTCAGATTCGCTCAAAGAGATAGATTATCCCAGATTGTGGATAATCTACTCCAACATTATTTGTCCGAGTGTTTCTCCACACGCAGAATGTATAGTGCTTGTAAATAAGGCCAATTGAGAATTGCGGATGTGCGTCGATTACCGCGCTCTTAATTCAGTCACAGTCAAAAAGCAGTTTCCTACTCCGACAGTAGAAGACCAAATATGGCAGTTGGCGGGAAATAAAGTTTTCAGCACACTCGATATGACAGCCGGTTATTACTAAATCCCACTCAAGGAGGAATGTAAGCAACTTACGGCTTTTCTAACGCCTGGCGGGTTATATGAGCATAATGTCATGTCTTTCGGCTTAATTAATGCTTCGATGTATTTTCAAAAGATGATGGCAGATATAATACGTCCGCTCACACGTCGGAAACATATAGTGAGCTACGTAGACGAAGTCATCATCGCTACCGGCACAGTCGAAGAAGGTATCATTGTGCTGAGGGAATTTTTGGGAGCTGTACGAGACGCTGCTGGTCTGACGTTGAAACCATCGAAATGTTTTTTCATGGCGGCAAAGGTAAATTTTCTTGGGCATATCATAAGCAGAAAGTAAAACCAAATGTATCGAGGAGTTTCCAACGCCGTCTAATGCTACAGAGGTAAGACGCTTTTTAGGCATTACAGGTTTTTTTCGGAAATTTGTTGAGAGCTATAGTCGAACAGCTCAGACACTTTTTAAGTTGTTGAAAAAGGGTGTAGAGTTTCGTTGGCACTAGGAGCAGGAGAAAGCGTTCAAGATGCTAAAGGTCGCTGTCGCGGTGCAACCCGTCCTCACATTGTTCGATGTGACCAAGGACCATGAAGTACATACGGACGCCAGTTCTGTTGGCTTGGCAGGAATTCTATTCCAGCTCGAAGATGGAGGTTTGAAACCGGTATCCTACTATAGTAGGCGATGCAGTGACACGGAAAGTAGCTATGCGAGTCATGAACTTGAAGTTCTCGCCATCGTGGAGACATTGGAACGATTTCAAGTTTATTTGTTGGGTACACGTTTCAGAGTTTTTTTTTCTGAAAAAACCAAGAGCGCGGCAATTTCTTTGAGTTTGCATTTCACATATAAACCCAATGCCGCAATTAATGAGCAAAAAAAAATTCAGTTTTGACAGGTGATTTTCGAAAAACTGGATATGTCATGCTAACTTTATATGGAATGACGTCGCACAATGTTTTTTTTTTTTCTTTTTAACCAAAAGCTCGGCAATTTTTTTGGTTTTGCAGTTTACATATAAACCGAATGCGGCAATGAATGAGCCAAAGAAAATTTTATATTGACCTTTTTTCTTTTTAACCAAAAGCGCGACAATTGTTTTGGTTTTACAGTTTACATATAAACCGAATGCAGCAATTAATGAGCCAAAAAAAATTTGATATTGACCAGTGAGTAACGAAATACAGGGTGTGTCATGCTAACTTTATATGGAATTTGGGTTTAAAAAGTTTTTATTTTTTTCTGAAAAAAACCAAGAGCGCGGCAATTTTTTTGATTTTGCATTTCACCTATAAACCCAATGCGGCAATTATTGAGCAACAAAAATTTTAGTTTTGACAGGTGATTTTCGAAATACTGGATATGTCATGCTAACTTTATATGGAATGACGTCACAAAATGTTTTTTTTTCTTTTTAACCAAAAGTGCTGCAATTTTTTTGGTTTTGCAGTTTACATATACACCCAATGCGGCAATTAATGAGAAAAAAAAAATTGATATTGACCAGTGATTAACGAAATGGAATTTGGTTATAAAAAAAAAGTTTTTATTTTTTTCTGAAAAAACCAAGAGCGCGTTAATTTTGTTGGTTTTGCAGCTTTCATATACACCCAATGCGGCAATCAGTGAGCCAAAAAAATTTTGATATCCACCAGTGATTAACGAAATACAGGGTGTGTCATGCTAACTTTATATGGAATTTGGTTATAAAAAAAAGTTTTTATTTTTTTTCTGAAAAAAACAAAGAGCCCAATTTTTTTTTTGATTTCACGGCATAAATACGGCAATTATTCGGCAATTAATGAGCAAAAAAAAATTTGATTTGATCAAAAATTAAAAACAAACACTTCCGATCAAATTGTGACCAAACTAAGAACGCGGCAATTTTTTTGACTTCACGGCATAAATGCGGCAATTATACGGCAATTGCTGAGCCAAAAAAAAATTACCTTTTCAAAAGTTGTCATGCTAAGTTTGAACGGGTTCCCCTTCTTCGAATGCAAATCGGGGACCGGAAATACTTTAAAGTGTTGACCCTAAGAGCAAGTCCGTTAGACCCAGTCGTGCATTTTATTTATCAATGCAAAACAACCAACAGTAAAAATAAAATGCACGACTGGGTCGCACGTACTTGCTCTTAGGGTCAAAGTTGCTGTGATGCTAAAGCTTCATATATAAAGTTTTTAATTTTATAAGAAATTTAAAAATAAACACTAAATTTATTACTAAATGACTTAAACAACTTCTTAAATTGTTTTGATTTCAAAACTTGCCATTTGTTTTGTTAAAAAAGATTAATTTTTAGAAAAAAAAATTTCAAAATCGTTGGAGACGTTTTTAAAAAAAATAATTTTGTATGTACAAAAATTCTAAATCTGTTTAAAAAAAAAAAATTTTGATATGAAACACCTTGAAAATTGTTGAGAACCTCTTGTGCAAAAATTGTCATCCAAAATCCGTGGAGTCGCTTACGAGAAAATAAGAAAAGGGAAAAACGGCTCTATGGGAGGTACCGTTTTTAACCGATGGAAATTTTTTTTTTTTTTTTTAAAGTACGACCTTGCCTGTTGTCATACACATAAAAATTTGAATCAAAATCGCTAGAGCTGTTGTTGAGAAAATCAAGTTTTTCCGTATTGGTTGTATGACAGGTACCGTTAATTTTGGTCCTAAAAAAAATTTCAATTTCGCCTCTAGGGAATCACCAAAAACTCTTAACTACCAAGTTTGAATACAATCGCTCAAGTGTTTTAGACTCTAGCTCAAGATAGATACAGACAGACTGACAGACTGACAGACTGACAGACTGACAGACTGACAGACTGACAGACTGACAGACTGACAGACTGACAGACTGACAGACTGACAGACTGACAGACTGACAGACTGACAGACTGACAGACTGACAGACTGACAGACTGACAGACTGACAGACTGACAGACTGACAGACTGACAGACTGACAGACTGACAGACTGACAGACTGACAGACTGACAGACTGACAGACTGACAGACTGACAGACTGACAGACTGACAGACTGACAGACTGACAGACTGACAGACTGACAGACTGACAGACTGACAGACTGACAGACTGACAGACTGACAGACTGACAGACTGACAGACTGACAGACTGACAGACTGACAGACTGACAGACTGACAGACTGACAGACTGACAGACTGACAGACTGACAGACTGACAGACTGACAGACTGACAGACTGACAGACTGACAGACTGACAGACTGACAGACTGACAGACTGACAGACTGACAGACTGACAGACTGACAGACTGACAGACTGACAGACTGACAGACTGACAGACTGACAGACTGACAGACTGACAGACTGACAGACTGACAGACTGACAGACTGACAGACTGACAGACTGACAGACTGACAGACTGACAGACTGACAGACTGACAGACTGACAGACTGACAGACTGACAGACTGACAGACTGACAGACTGGCAGACTGGCAGACTGACAGACTGACAGACTGACAGACTGACAGACTGACAGACTGACAGACTGACAGACTGACAGACTGACAGACTGACAGACTGACAGACTGACAGACTGACAGACTGACAGACTGACAGACTGACAGACTGACAGACTGACAGACTGACAGACTGACAGACTGACAGACTGACAGACTGACAGACTGACAGACTGACAGACTGACAGACTGACAGACTGACAGACTGACAGACTGACAGACTGACAGACTGACAGACTGACAGACTGACAGACTGACAGACTGACAGACTGACAGACTGACAGACTGACAGACTGACAGACTGACAGACTGACAGACTGACAGACTGACAGACTGACAGACTGACAGACTGACAGACTGACAGACTGACAGACTGACAGACTGACAGACTGACAGACTGACAGACTGACAGACTGACAGACTGACAGACTGACAGACTGACAGACTGACAGACTGACAGACTGACAGACTGACAGACTGACAGACTGACAGACTGACAGACTGACAGACTGACAGACTGACAGACTGACAGACTGACAGACTGACAGACTGACAGACTGACAGACTGACAGACTGACAGACTGACAGACTGACAGACTGACAGACTGACAGACTGACAGACTGACAGACTGACAGACTGACAGACTGACAGACTGACAGACTGACAGACTGACAGACTGACAGACTGACAGACTGACAGACTGACAGACTGACAGACTGACAGACTGACAGACTGACAGACTGACAGACTGACAGACTGACAGACTGACAGACTGACAGACTGACAGACTGACAGACTGACAGACTGACAGACTGACAGACTGACAGACTGACAGACTGACAGACTGACAGACTGACAGACTGACAGACTGACAGACTGACAGACTGACAGACTGACAGACTGACAGACTGACAGACTGACAGACTGACAGACTGACAGACTGACAGACTGACAGACTGACAGACTGACAGACTGACAGACTGACAGACTGACAGACTGACAGACTGACAGACTGACAGACTGACAGACTGACAGACTGACAGACTGACAGACTGACAGACTGACAGACTGACAGACTGACAGACTGACAGACTGACAGACTGACAGACTGACAGACTGACAGACTGACAGACTGACAGACTGACAGACTGACAGACTGACAGACTGACAGACTGACAGACTGACAGACTGACAGACTGACAGACTGACAGACTGACAGACTGACAGACTGACAGACTGACAGACTGACAGACTGACAGACTGACAGACTGACAGACTGACAGACTGACAGACTGACAGACTGACAGACTGACAGACTGACAGACTGACAGACTGACAGACTGACAGACTGACAGACTGACAGACTGACAGACTGACAGACTGACAGACTGACAGACTGACAGACTGACAGACTGACAGACTGACAGACTGACAGACTGACAGACTGACAGACTGACAGACTGACAGACTGACAGACTGACAGACTGACAGACTGACAGACTGACAGACTGACAGACTGACAGACTGACAGACTGACAGACTGACAGACTGACAGACTGACAGACTGACAGACTGACAGACTGACAGACTGACAGACTGACAGACTGACAGACTGACAGACTGACAGACTGACAGACTGACAGACTGACAGACTGACAGACTGACAGACTGACAGACTGACAGACTGACAGACTGACAGACTGACAGACTGACAGACTGACAGACTGACAGACTGACAGACTGACAGACTGACAGACTGACAGACTGACAGACTGACAGACTGACAGACTGACAGACTGACAGACTGACAGACTGACAGACTGACAGACTGACAGACTGACAGACTGACAGACTGACAGACTGACAGACTGACAGACTGACAGACTGACAGACTGACAGACTGACAGACTGACAGACTGACAGACTGACAGACTGACAGACTGACAGACTGACAGACTGACAGACTGACAGACTGACAGACTGACAGACTGACAGACTGACAGACTGACAGACTGACAGACTGACAGACTGACAGACTGACAGACTGGCAGACTGGCAGACTGACAGACTGACAGACTGACAGACTTACAGACTGACAGACTGACAGACTGACAGACTGACAGACTGACAGACTGACAGACTGACAGACTGACAGACTGACAGACTGACAGACTGACAGACTGACAGACTGACAGACTGACAGACTGACAGACTGACAGACTGACAGACTGACAGACTGACAGACTGACAGACTGACAGACTGACAGACTGACAGACTGACAGACTGACAGACTGACAGACTGACAGACTGACAGACTGACAGACTGACAGACTGACAGACTGACAGACTGACAGACTGACAGACTGACAGACTGACAGACTGACAGACTGACAGACGAACAGTCTGTCAGAATTGCGAAACCCACTTTTTTCGCTTTCTCTATCATCGTTATGTCATGTCTGATTGTTATCTCGAGTTCGATTTTTTTTACGAATCCTATACTTGCCCTATAGTACCTTTATCGCAAGTAAAAAGCAACCCTTCGTTAAAGGACATAGTATTTTTTTAGAATCTAGACTATCTAGAGCCTAAACCAATAATAATAATTTTTACAACTATAGTTTTTCAATAACGGCAAGATAGCATTTATTTAAAAGTGATTCTTACGATTTCGATTCAAAAAATCTATTGTTTTTTTTTTAAACCGCTGCTGTTAACGTTATTTTTTTCGAAAACGGCTCTATTTTTTCTTAATTTAGTTTTTAGATGTTGATTAATAAAATGGCGTATCATCTTTTTTTTAAGTCCTTTGAAAATATTATAGTTTATAAGTATATTAAAAATACATTTCCTTTCTAAAAACGAATCTTTTTAGAAGAAATCAAATTCCATTATTCGTTTTGGGGTCGAATACATTTAAAAAAATGTGTTAGTCATTTGAAAATCGAATTTTATGCCTGTCTTTAATTTCTACATTATTTACAAAAGTTTCATTAAAAAGTCTTATGTCGCTTTTGATTTTGATCCGGGAGAGAAAGAGGTCTTCGATTCTGGATGCGAATAAACCAGCAAACACTTTTGAAGCTTGTTTGTTACTGTGTTTGTGATATAAACTCCGGAAAAAATTAACTCAGAAATATTTGTTTTAACGCCAAATACACTTGTTTTAACGTATCGGTTATCAATAGGTTGTTGTTTTATGATTTATTTTATCACATAAATGATTTTTCTTTCTTGAATTGAACAAAATTTCCAACAAAAACCTAGCCCTATTATGTTCATACTTCAATTATGTGTGGGTGAGTGCTTATAAATTTGAATCCAGAAGCGAATTACTTTTCGATCCAGAAGAAGAACTGTCATCCTTGTCCAATAAAACACTTTCAGCAGCGTCCAGTGGCATTACGGATTTCCAATCGAAAACGATATTAGCAACTTAAGTAACTTTATCTATAAAAGCAAGTCGTACATTTTATTTTTAGATAATTTTACTAAAATGTACATTTCTATTATCGGGGGATAAGTTATAAGAGTTCACGTAAGAAAAATCTATGAGTCTAAGAAGCCAATTTAACAGAAGTTTCAATATTTCGCATGGGCATAAATTTGAAAACTTTAGGTTCGTTCAAGATTGTGAAAGCACAGCACATATAATTCTAATCTATTCTTAGTATACGTAATCTCTGTTCGATAATTTTCACAAATTTTCATTTTTTCAAATATTTGTGCCTTTTAAGGCTGCAGAGTAGACATTTAAAAAAAATGGGCAAAAAAGGGAAGAATTTGGATGTCTAATCTAGGTAGATAAGGGGGTCCCCCCCTCCTTGGATCCGCGTTTGGTGAAAATAATTATATACAGGAATACATTGAAAACTCGGTTCGAACGCCAAGATCAAACGGACCACTAGAAAGCATTAAAGCAGAAACACAATCACGCTTTGCCGTCGATTTTGACAACTGCGAAAAGTTCAACTATAGGAAATCTGTGTAACCTCACACAATGACGCTTTTCTTGCGTACGCTTTTTTTGACAAACGTAAGGAAACGTAAGAAAACGTAATAAAGCCACCATCGGTCAAAAAAAAGTTCAACTTGGTTGAACTTTTGCGCGCTTTCTGACGTTTCTCATTCATAAATAATTTCATTTGAATTTCAATTTTCAAAAAGTCTGTTTCTGTGTTTCTAAGTTGTGTTTTAATTTGTAATCGGTGCTTTTTAATTCGTAAAATGGAAAATTTAAATGTGGTAAGAAAAATATATTAATTGGTAACAAATTATAATAAATAAGCGACACAGCTTAATTTGGCTATCTTAATAATTTTTTTCCATTTTATTTATTTATTTTATTTTCCTCTTTTTAATTCTTTGAAATTTATTAGGCTTTTTACGCATTTGTCTTTGTCGCTTCTCTTTCACACAAAAATAGAAAAAAAAGAAAACGGTAAATCTTGTTCGAAGAATGTAAACAAACAACGCATACCATATTCAGTATTTTTGCAAAAAAGTGTATATTTTTTTTATATTATGTATTATTATGTTAATTTTTAGTTGAAAGCCAACTGATTAAGCACTAAATATTCATTAATATCTATTTGTAAGCTACTGACTTTCTTCGAACTAGAGAGCTGCCATTTTTTTTTTGTCATCATTTTTTTTTATTTTTGCGTGACGTCTGGGGTAAAAGCCCAATTGAATGTTTTTTTTGACAACAGATAGAATATTTCAATCAGCTGTTTGTCATTCTGACAGAAGCGCGCTTTGAGGATTTGTCAACGTAACGCAACGAAGCGTCTCCCTAAAGCGTGATTGTGTTTCAGCTTTTAATAGAACCTTATTAAGTGCCATAACGAAGCAGTGACTGGTACTAAACCTTACGTTAGACGCCGCGCAAGGATACGTTTTACTTGCGTAAATTACTTATTTTGAAAAATGTACTAGAATAACACACACTTTTTAACTTAAGTACCTAAACGTATGTTACAAGCTAGAGAACAATTAAAACCCGAAAATAAATTTTTAAAAACTTACGGAATTCTCACAACTTATGGAGTCAGCATCGGTAAGTTTGAAACTTAGGGTAAATTGATTTCTCATGGTTTTAGTCTAGCTGTTAACGTTAGTTCTTCTATAGTGTAAACATTTCTGTAACTAACTTCTGTAAGATTAGACGATTAACAGTACGCCAAAAAAGACCACAAAGAAAAGCCCAAAAGAGCTCTTCTAATTTTCAGACCTGGTAAGGCGTGACATTTTGCAAAACAAACTTGAGCCCAAGTATCGAGGTACGTTTATTATCTAATGTGCCGTGCTTCCTATTGATCGCTATTGCTATTGAAGATCTACCTCGCATCCAGAGGTCACTCACTCTCTTGAACTTTGAGCTGTGCGGACGTGTCTCCTTAACTCTCCTTGATCTTGCTTGTTTAATTTCGCCATAATGTCTGAAATTTGTGCAAAGTGTAATTTAAACTTAAATGCCGACTCTGTTCTATGTGGCGGCATTTGTGGTATGAAGTTTCACGGAAAATGTGCAGTTTCATCTGAGATTTCATTAAAATTTCTAAAAACGACAACTAATTTTTTCTGGAAATGTAATGCATGTGCAAGTGTCCCAGTACTTGGTTTTGTGTGTAAAGTTAATGAGCTTGTTAAAACTGTTCAATCTTTACATAGCTACTTAACACACCCACAATTTTCTGCTGACATGATGAGTGCGTTATCAATATTAAAAAACCTCTCTGATGTAAAATCTGACTTCGATTCTCTTAATTCAAAGTTGAATGTACTCTTGAATTCAGTATGTGCTGACAATAATTGTAACGGAATTAAAGAAACTGAGGAAAAACAGATATCAAAATGTGCAAGTGTTTCTCCTTTGCCCCATTCCACCTTTGGTGTATCTAATTCATCGCATACAAGTGTACCAATAAATGTTGTTGATAACTCAGTGTTAACGAGTTGTACCACATTCCCTCCACTACCCCTAGCCATGAATGTGGATGCTGATAACCCAGTGAAAATAAATACCGAAAACAAAGATTTGAATACCACCAAAAAAGTGCAAAACAAACGTAACAATAATAGAGTTTTTACTGTGGGCGCTGATGTCTCTCATAATGACATAAGTGTAGTCTCACCTACTACATGGCTGCATTTGTCAAAATTTGGAACTTCAACCACTGAAAACTCTTTAATAAAATATATTGCTACGAAATTAAACATTACTGACAATGAGGTTAAGTGTTTCAAACTGCTAAAAGGTGATGTAGATATATCTACTCTGAGGTATGTTACTTTTAAGATTGGAATACCTACCACAAAATTAGAACTAGCACTTGATCCTATAAACTGGCCATCAAATGTTTATGTATCAAAATTTATAAACCGTGCAAAAAACTACGTAAGACCCCAAGCAAACAACGACCCTGTGTAACATCTACGCCTATCTCGCAATCGCCTCCACCTCTTCCACCATCACCACAGCCATCATCATCTTCATCAGTAAATGTAGTTCAACAAAATGTCATTCAGCCATCTCTTAATTCTCGCTCTCCAAATAATATTAAACATAATCTGAGTGTGTACTATCAAAATATGGGTGGATTTTCATCTAAGTTAAGAGATCTCGCTCTCTCTATTAATGCGTCGGACTATGACATATTTGCTTTTACTGAGACCTGGTTGCATGAGCATATTATGACGGAGGAACTTTTTGATCTCTCTTCCTACTCTGTTTTCCGCCTTGATCGATTTGACATTAACAAGAAACGTGGTGGTGGTGTATTGATTGCTGTTCGTCGCTCTATAATTTCATCAGCTGTGGATCTGAATGTTGTGTTGGATAAGA
This sequence comes from Meliscaeva auricollis, assembly GCA_948107695.1. Taxonomy (NCBI): domain Eukaryota; kingdom Metazoa; phylum Arthropoda; class Insecta; order Diptera; family Syrphidae; genus Meliscaeva; species Meliscaeva auricollis. The sequence continues at coordinate 51,807,833 of OX403616.1, read as the reverse complement.
ATCGCCTGAACATTGAACAACTATGTATCAGTTTGTCTTTTGGTGGTATCAAACTACTTCTTTTCCTCTGCTATATCCCCCCTGGAAGTACATCATTCATCTACAAGAAACATTTTGAAAATATTGATAGCGTTGCCACCTTACCTGAATATGAACATTTTTATACATGTGTTATTGGTGATTTTAATTTAACAAACTTAATTTGGTCTGAAAATGATGAGAATAAACTTGTTCCTTTGCTAATAAATACAGAAATTGAAGTTATGATGGTTGATTATCTTTTTTCTTTAAATCTAAATCAAATTAATAACATTGTTAACACTCTTAATAGATTATTGGATTTAGTATTTATTTCCGATGACTTGAATGTCAATCTTTCTCAGTCAATTCCTCTACTCAATAATTCTGTGCATCACACAGCTATAAATTTTTGTATAACAAGTTATAATTATGATAATTACAATTTATATAATATTTCTAATTCATTTTACCGTAAATTTGATTCAAACAATTTAAACATGATTAAATCTCAATTGAATTGTATAAATTGGATATCCGAATTTCAGAACAATGATTTATCTAATAATTTTATTAAATTTAAGAATGTTTTGAGCGATACTTTAAATAGTTTTGTGCCTTTGGTCCAAAAAAAGTCAAATTCTAGCCCCAAATGGTATAATTATAGACTTAAGAAACTAAAAAATGCGAAAAATATTGTGCATAAACGATATAAAAAATCAGGTTCTCCGGTTGACTATACACTTTTTTGTCGTCTGAGGAAAGAATTTGTATTCCTTTCGAAATTTCTCTATTGCAACTATGTGCAGTCAATTGAGTCAAAATTAAAAGTAAATCCAAATCAATTTTGGAAATTTATCAATTCAAAGCGTAAGAGTGTAGGGTTTCCAGCAACAATGCACTTTCAAAAACAATCATCTTCTGAGCCAATTGAAATTGCCAACTTGTTTGCCGAGTATTTTCAAAGCATTTATAACTCCACAAGCACAGATGGGGTAGATGACAATTACTTGAAATTACTCCCATCATTTATCGACTGTTCTGATTTTAAAATTAAAATTGATGATGTTTTCAAATTACTAAGTGAACTTGAGCCCAGATACAAACCTGATATTTTAGGTTTCTTTCCCATTGTTTTGAGGCATTGTGCTGATATCTTATCTATTCCTTTGACGCATTTGTTTAATCAGTCTATTACCAGTGGTATTTTTCTTGATGAATGGAAAATCTCTGTTATAACCCCTATTTTTAAATCCGGCAAAAAAGATAACATATCTAACTATAGACCTATAACAAAACTTTCCATAATTCCAAAAATGTTGGATTGTCTTGTTAAAAATTTGTTTGTTGGGCTTTTAAAAGGCCATGTGAGTGATTTCCAGCACGGATTTTGGAAGGGTAGGTCGACTATCTCTAATCTGGTTGAGTTTACAAATTTTTCGATCAACGCTCTTGAGAAAAATAAACAAATTCATGTTATTTACACTGATTTTACTAAAGCGTTCAGTAGGGTAAATTTAAAAATTCTTTTGCAGAAGCTTGAGGCTTATGGGATCCGTGGTTCTCTTCTCTGCTGGTTTAAATCCTATTTATATGGTCGCAAACAGTTTGTTGTTGTTGATGATATCTGCTCTAAGGAAATACTTGCAACCTCAGGTGTTCCGGAAGGGAGTCATTTGGGCCCACCTATTTTCTTATTGCATGTTAATGATGTACCTAATGTATTAAAATTTTGCAAATGCCTCATATTTGCAGATGATATTAAATTTTTTGCTGTTATTTCAAGTATTACTGATCGTTTGTCTTTGCAAAATGATCTTAACTTGTTTTTTAATTGGTGTAAAATAAATGATATGCAACTCAACATTGAAAAGTGCTCGTCCATATCTTACAACCGTTCTTTATATCATATTGTTCCATCTTATTCCCTAGACAATGTTTTTATCAAAATAGTTCATGATGTAAAAGATCTTGGTGTTGTTTTTGATGAGAAGTTCACTTTTCAACTTCACATTAACTCAATCATTTCCAAAGCTAACTCAGTTTTAGGGTTCGTGAAAAGAAATTCCGCTGAGTTTACTGATCCTTATACATTAAAATCATTGTACTGCAGTATTGTTAGACCCTCATTGGAATATGCTTGTGTTGTCTGGAATCCAACTACTCAAAATGATATAAATAAGATTGAAAGAGTACAGAAAAACTTCTTACGCTTTGCATTGAGAAATTTTTTTGGTAACGTTAATAATTTTAATAATTTTTCTTATCGATCCAAATGTCTTTTATTGGGAATACAATCTCTTGAATCAAGGCGAGAGATGTATGGCATAATGTTTGTTCGAGATGTTTTGTGTAATTTTATTGATTGTTCAAATTTGCTTGCGCTTATAAATATTTATGCTCCTTCAAAAGGACTAAGATCTAGGCCTCTATTATTTGAAGATTCGCACAGAACAAATTATGGGTTTCGAGAACCGATATGTCACTGTACTATTTTATTTAATGAAACATATTATTGTTTAGACATAAGCTTTAAAAGAAATATTTTTAAAAATGTATTACTAGCATTTCTAACTCATAAATATAATTGTAGAAATTAAAAATCATTATGAGTAATATTGTACTATATGTATCTCTAAGTCTGTTGATTTAAATCGTAGATAAATAAATAAATAATAAATAATAAATAATAAATAAATAGATTGTATCATTCATGATTCAGATAATATGAAGCCTTGGTGTCAAATAGTTCCTGATATTGATTATAATGGTAGATCCAAACAAAACCAGGTCTTTACCTGACCAGGATGGCCGAATGTTAAAAATTTTAAGAAATCCCTTTTCTATATTTGCTGTAATTGTAAATACCTAACATAATTATGCACTGTTCCTTAATATAAATAATTGAATTTATCTAAGCTTGGCATATCAGAAGGAAAAAGAGTAAACAAACGATTCCATTTGTGTTGTTTGAAATGAAGTGTTCTCATTTAAATTTTTATTAACCATAAGTAAAGTTAAATCCAGTAGCCGAAAGATTTTTAGTATTTTTTTCAAATAAATGTCAAGCTGGATTTTACTTTTCCTTTTATCGACATCTCGGTTTTATTTTTTTAATTCGCGTTCAACCCTTTTGTACTGCGGATACCTTTGCCAAAAAAAAACACACCTATTAAGTGTGATTATAGCAATGTGAGCTCCAAGGAATAAATGAAATACATAATGTTATGTACCTTAAAATGTATTCAAATATTTTAATGTTTGTAACAAAAGTTCTTTTCTTTATTTTGCTATGATATCGACGTTGTCAACAAAGAATTTTATAAACAAACAAACTCACATTCTTCTTAATTTCTTTATGAATTTTTTTCCATATCCAAAAGTTTTGACTTCTTATGTTTTGATTGATTTATTTTTATCAATTTTCGAGGATGGGAAAACTATGCGCAGACACAGGACTTTTGTTTTGAAATGATATGTTAGGTTCACAATTTATCGATTTTTGAGAAATGAACTTTAAACAGGTAAATGATGTACATTATGTTAAATCACAATATTTATAAAACGTAAGAAAATAATTTGTATTGAATTAGAAAAAAAAATAATACAGCTAAAGTTTGTTTCAACAGAATAAGTAAATAATTCCATGAAAGCTTACCCTTCCTGTGATGTCCTATCTCAATAGTTTTGTTTTTAGCATGACAGAACATTAAAAGCACTTGTAAAGAAATGTATACATTCGATCTAAATGATGGGTACATGCATTTATACATTTGATAACTTAAGATTTTGAAATAATTATTTCATTATAATATTATCCTTAAACTTATGAGCATTTTAAATTGCGGACAAATACTACATTCACAGGCCTTCTATTCGAAAATACTTATATATTAAAGCACATGCCTATAAAATCAGATACAGAAAGTTTGTTTGAAAGCTGAGGAAAGCTTCCTCTTCATTGATTATTTTGAGTTGAAAACGTTCCCATCGAACCAAATGTAGAATAATATCAAAAGTTTGCAGCATATTCTGGCCTGACTTTTGAGTCACCGTGTAATAGTACATATAACTATAGATTTTATTTGTCGTTTAGTTTCTGTTTAACGACTTGAATCTCTTTTCTTGAACGATTTTTTAAAAGATGGCCTCCACAGGAAATAATTTCTTTTATGCCGACGAGTCTTAAAATAATTGTAAATTGGAAGTTCACCATTTCATGTAATATTAATTTTGTGGTAGGGACAAATGTATCTTTTTTTAAAGTTTTTTATTAGTTTCGAATCATTTTTTTTAAAGTTAAAGATATCTAAATGAGAAAGGAAGAGATGCAAAAAGTTGAAAATTGATTCAGAAATAATGCTTTCCAGCGTGTGACCATCGGACTAAAAGTCCAAGCGGCAACCGTTGGATTACTTATAGGTCGTTTCAAATCAAAAGTCCTGTGCCTGGGAATATTTTCCATTAAAGCCAAAGCCAGAACGATCCAACTTCCTTACAAAAAATAATCCAAAAATACCCTTAAAACATGCGCCATAAATATATATTTTAGCAAATATTTGTTTTTTAATTTTATTAATCATCATCTCCCTGTTAAATCTCGAAAACCATGACTCGCGTACACGTGATTTCTTGTGATTTTTGAGATAAGTTATAAAATGCTAATAAGCCATAGATGTTGATAAAAAAAATTCGCCGGTTAGCATTCATTCCGAGGTATTTCAATGATGTTTTTGGTGCTCATCCCGCAATTTTCACTACCCCTCAAAAAACACATTTTTACCCTATATTTTTATATATGTTTTTATGGACTATTATAATTCTTGGTTAACATGGTTAGTACAACATTCATGTCAAATTTTACCTTTGTACAATCAGTTTTAAACAGTTTTTGGCAATAAGTTAACTGTTGTACTGATAATACAAATCGCTTAATGAAAAAAGGCATAATTTGTGTCAAAGAAGTCTGATTACCTTTATATTAGTCTTGGTGAATTCAGCATTAAAATGTACCTTAAAATCATGTGTCATATGTTTATTTTATACCAAAATGTTTTTTCTTTAATTTCATAAACCTTCAACTTCCGGTTTAACCTTGAAACCATTGTGGCTTATGAGGTAAGTTATAGAATGGCAAAACAAAGATATTGAAAAAAAAAAAATTTGCCCGTTAGCATCCATTCCGCAGTTTAACAATTTTTTTTCCTTATTTATGTAACTTTACTTTTAGATAATCTTTTACTTTTAGATTATCTAGGCAATCACCGCTTTCAACATATTGATAATAATTATTGCTGTTCTAATATCCATTGATTTGGCGAGTTCGACAAGCTGTTGAACAGGAACATCCTATTATATTAATTTAATAATCTAGAGCTGGTGGTAGGTCACCGAGTAGGTACTGGGTTGTATATATTTATTTTGATATTTTGTCAGGAGTGTCCTTCCTGATATTTATTTGCAGGAATGTTTGAAAGTTATATTTTTGAAAGAAAGAATATTTTTGCAGCAAAGCGCATCTTTGAATAAGAAGTACAGGAATGGGTCTTCTCAAAAATAATTGAAGCACTTTTCTACTAGTGTGAGTTGCACAAACACACATGCAATGACAAAGGGTCGGAGTGCAGTTAAATATGTATATGGGACTGGCTTGGCTGATGGCGATGGATTGAGTGACAGTATACCAGCAACCACCGAACTATCTATACATATTAATTTCTTCACAGTAATAAATAAAAAGTAAAATTTTCATTACAACTAGATAATAATAGAAACAATAAAATTTATATTGTAATGTATAAACAGAAAAGTTTTTAATTTGTTTGGTTTATACTTTCGCGGTTACAAATTATTGCCCGAAACAACTCTTCACCGAATCCTTTTTTTTATCTCAGACGAGAATTCGCAAAAACCAGAATCACGATCACGCACATGAAGGAGAAAAAAAAGGAAGTACGCAGGCGTATAGTAGGTAGAAAGAAAAGAAAATTCATGTGCAGTACATGTTAACATATAAATTAAGTTTGTTTAGAAACGTTTGATATAAAAAAAAATTATTTAATAAACACAAAAACAATATAAAATACAAAGTATAAAATCTAAAGTTAGACGCGACTGCTTCTTTTTTCCGACGACTGGATTGGAATTAATTTTTACTGGTGTGCATGATAAACAGTAAACAAGGTTTGCTTATTATGAATGCCATTTCGGCATTTTGGATAGCTGATGACGTAGTAGACATCTCCGATACTGACAATCGAGTTTTTTTCAGTATCATTGTTGTTGTTTTCAATTAAAAAAAAAATGTTTCCTCCAAATACAAGACTGACGTTCGGGTGAACTGCCCATGAGAAAGATGACTACGACGCACGCGACGTCACAGAAAACAAAACAAAACAAAAATCTAATGAGCATACCTTGTTTTCTGTTTATCATGGATGGTGTGTATTTGTCAATTGGATGGGGGTTGTTTGTTGAAACTGGAACTAATGCACATGTTTTAATGGCATTCCGATGCTCAACTGGTGGTTCGTTTTAATCGCATCGCTTGGTCATAAACAACTTTTCAGAAATAAAGTCGTCAAATACATTATATTATAAAGAATTTATTATGTTAATGATCTTGGAATTAGTTGTAAATTGCTTATTGTTGTTCATGATTAAGTCATTTATTTTGTTTTCTATTATGACTTTATCGTCATGATCCGGATCCGGAGATCCGCAATCTATTTCCAGATGGTGCACGGTTAAAAATTTTGTCTTACTTTTTAATACAAACTTTGTATTAAAGCCGTATGCAATACAATGAACATTACTTTTTAATATTCTGTAAATATTAGATTTTTTCTAAACTACTTTGTATTACATTCTAAAAGTTTTGTATTAAAATTGATATTTTCAATATGAAAAAGATTAGAATGTAATCCAAGGGATTAAAATTTAATACTTTACTATTACATTTTAATACAAGGAAATTAAATTTTAATCAAACTGTATTAAAAGAGCAAACAAGACGTAGACGATAACAGAAGCCATTTTTAAAAATGTCTTATGTATGGTTTTTGGTACCCCTTACATGATCAAATTTGAAGAACAAATGATCTAAATTTGCACTATTTTGAAGGCGCTTTGGCTTTTTCGAAGTAGGTACAATGTAGGTATGAATTACTGATAAAATTTAAATTGCCATGAGATTTGACATCACATAATTTGCGAACAAAATAATAACATCACCATTTTAATATTACAAAGTAATGCACGTTGTCCTTCATTTTAAATAATTAAGAGAGAAGATAGAATAATAAAGAGAGCAAAGGAAAGAATAATATAATATAATAATCTTTTAATGTATTAATGTTTAATGTAAAATATTCTTCCAATATATTAAATTTTAATACATTTTGTATTAACTCAAAAACTTTAATATTTGTCACGTATTGAATTTCAATACATTTCTGGTGTGGAAAAAAAAGTATCCTAAAATGTTCAACCGTGTGCCTATGGTTTCTATGGCTCTTTTGGATCAGGTTGACATTCGTTTATCTAGCAAAGTTTGTATGATATTTAGTTTTGTGTTTTTGTCCTTAGTTGAAAATGCGTGTCCTCGTGGTTTTTTTGAGCTGTTGTTGGGTGGAGTCAACGAAATGTTGGATGTAACTAAGATTTGTTACATGAAGAACGGTCGAAGTATTCTCCTAGAGGAATGCATCCACTACCTCTATTAGGACGTAGGTATATCTAGTGTAGTCTATCAGGTGTGCGTTGGCGTTGGTTACAGCGAAACACAACAACATAAATACGATGTCCATGATCTGAAACTTAAGATTTTAAATTATCTTTGTGGACTACTTTTCCATTTGATGTTTTTACCTTTGCATCTAAGTCTATCACTTTTGCGGGTTTGTATTTGGGTTGTAGTTTTCCCAAATGAGCCCCTGTTGTTTTCTTATAGACTGTGGTGTTTGGTTCTATTTCCTTTGTTTTTATTTTTTTTATTTTTGTTGTCGTGTGAGGATTTATTATACAGGGTGATTTGCATAAGGTGTGACAAAAAGATAGGGTGTGTAGGTTAGACTTAGACAAGCAAAAAATCGTATGGGAGGGGGGGTCCATTTTTCCCCGTTTAGGCGGGAGGGGCAATTTAAGAAAAAAATCACTTAAAACGGAAAAAATATTATTTAAAAATAACGGTTATACCTACAGAGTCGTGCTATAGCATTTTGAAAGGCCAAAAACCTATACAATTATTTAAATTTTAAAGTAAGTTGTTCAAATTATTAGTTTTTGAAATATTAATTTTCAAAGTCAAAATTTTGAGAAAAAAACATAAATTTTTTTGTTTAAACCATTTTTTTTCAAAATTTTACGTTATTAAGTAGTATTTTTCTAGCTTATTTTCAATGCTCTTATTTTTGATCAAACACAAAAAACCGAATGTCAAAATAACCTGTAGTTTTTGAGAAAATCAAAAATTACAGAAACTACTTTTTTCAAGTTTTTTTTTCGTTATTGGATTTTTAAGTGAATTTACGAAATAAAGGATGAATTTTCTCTTTCCTTTTTTTATTGAGAACACCTGCAGAACTAAGGGTTATAATTAGCTTGTGATTGTTTTTTTAATCATGCAACACCACGCGCTACCTAGCCAGTGGAAGAAAAATGCAATTGCGAAATAAGCCTTAATCTTGAAATCAATCCAAATTGAAATACTTGCATATTCAGATAAAAATACTAAGTTACTATTTATTATAATAATTTTATCTAAAGCTTATTTTAAAAAATTTTCCATATGATCCCCATTTTGAAGAAGGCAAAGACTATAGCGCCTTCTTATTGCTGCACATAAATTTATACCTGATAAATTTTCTTGTAATTTGACTGCAGCCGTTTCAATCAGTTGTTTCAGTTCAGCCAAAGATTCTATTTCCTTTTCGTAAACATAGCCCTTCATGAATCCCCAAGCATAAAAATCTAACGGAGTTAAATCTGGTGATCTAGGTGGCCATTCTGTGGGACCTCTTCTTCCAATCCAACGGTCACTAAAATGGTCATCAAGCCAGTTCCTTACAATGCGGCTGTAGTGTGCTGGAGCTCCATCTTGCTGGTGTATTAAATTGTCTGCTATGGCCAATGGAACGTTATCAATCAAATCGGGCAGAAGGTCTCGTAGTAACTGCAGATAGGATTCTCCATTTATAGCTGAACTCAGGAACCTGGGTCCAATAACTGTTTGTCCAACAATACCTGGTTTGTTTCTTGTTATGCGGATTGCTGCTACTCCAGTGATGTTAATTGTGGAAATTTGTTACTCCGTCTCTGGTAAATTGAGCTTCATCCGTCCAGAATATCCTTCGAAAGTAATTGTGGTCAGTTTCATATCTTAGCAATAATGTTCGGCAAAATTCAGCTCTTAATATCTTGTCGTTGGCAGTTAGCTCCTGAACTGGTGTAGTGTGGTACGGGTGCAACTTGTCGGTATGAATCACTTCCCATACTCTAGTTTGGGGCAAATGAAGCATAGTAGCTATCCTCCTTGTGCTAAGGGAGGGATTTCGTCGCACCAATCCCAAAACTCTTTCCTCTGTGTGCACGTCTGCGGAAGATGGACTCTCTCGCCCTCGTTGCTCCAGTACTCCACGTTTTCGAAGACGTTGATGAATTCTTGAAAATATCGTATGGCTGGGATGCCTCCTATTGGGATACATTTCAGCGAAAAGTCTTTGTCATCTCGCCCGAGTTGTAAAGTAAAATTGTCATATATAGTTCCAGTTCATCTTTAAAAAATTAATTATGTTGTTTCTCGTATTGTCCGTCTGGTGACAGCACATATTTAAAGCCAAAAAAAAAAAGGGTCATAATTTCTCCATTTTGTTTGTCACTTTTGATTGAAAATTATCCACAAAAGAAAAAAGTTCAGGTTGACTAAGGCGTAATATATCTTTTATTTGGAATAAATACCTATGTAAGTTAAATATAATATTCATGAATTTTGTAATTTATAGAATTAATTTTTAATAGCAAATAAAATGGTACTGTTTTGAAATTGATGCAAGGATTTTTATTTGGGAATTAAATCCCAATCGCCGAAGGTCAACATAATTTTATTTAATAGTGATGCCTGATGAAATTCCACATGGTTGCGCAGCCCAAGGCAACCAAGAAATGGTTGCGTGCGAAACTTGTGCTCGTTGGTGGCATTACAACTGCGCTAAATTTGAACCTTCCTTGTACGATACTGCAACTCCGTGGTACTGTCGCACAAATGATTGCGAGGATGTTGCCAAAAATCAAGATAAGGAAGGGGATAAAAGCAAACAAGTTGCTGCCAAAGATAAAAACTCTGACGATTTATCTGATGCTATCGATGTTCAGATTGAGGCAGCCAAGTTAGCTCAGTCGACTATCGATCAGAAAGAGAACGAAATCGAATTACTTAAAGCTGAGATGGATGCGCTTAAATCCAAATTGCATACTGCAACAAAAGAGCCGCCTTGTCAAGATAATGCTAGGCTAGGCAAAACTCGCCAACGATAGACTAGAAGCGGTTCGTCGGATTGATTGCAAGCATAAGCAAATTTTGGAAAATTCGTCTCACGCTCATTCAACTCCTCATAAGGCTGAAGATCATCTTGAATCAAGAAGTTCCGATACAAGTTTATGCAAGCAATCGGATATGGCAAACTTGTTAACGATTCTCACTCGCAATCAGGTGCAAGACTTGCCGTCGTTTTCGGGTCACGATCACAAGGAGTGGCCTTATTTTGAATCAGTGTACAAGTCTACCACTGAAGAGCGAAGATATAATAGCAGAGAGAACGTAGCTCGTCTAAGAAAGGCGCTGGTTGGTGAAGCTCATAACCTTGTGAGCGATCGGTTGCGTTACTCGACGGATGCAGATGCGGTTATGAGTACATTACGAGCGATCTATGGCAGGCCTGATGTACTGGTGCACAATCTTACTACAAACCTTCTCAAATTGCCGGTGTTAAGTTCTGGAAGCGATATAAAGCTGCGCCAATGGGCCGTGGCATTAAATGGTTTCGTTGGTGATATCAACTCCATGAATCTTGGTAAAGAGCTCAATAACAATTATGTTCTCACAGATTTGGCTGGAAGATTGTGCCCATCGTTGTATCATGATTGGCAGAAACGAAGAATAAAGAATCCTGATGCAAATTTAGAAAATTTTGCAGTGTTTATATCTGATAAGTTGTTTGACTTACCTCCAGAGTTGTCGAAGTCATCGAAGCCACCAGGTAGAGATAAGGCAGTCAGTGTGTCAAAAAGAGTTTTAACTCACCAGTCAGTATCCAACGCGAGTGTTTGTGTCAAGTGTGAAAAATCTATGCATGTGCTGAGTGAATGTGACGCTTTCAAGATGCCTCAGATGCCTAGACCCAGTCCCACACAAGTGGAATAGGTGTTCGCAAAGGAAGTTTTGTGGAATTGGAGGTTGTTCGAAGCACCACCACCCGCTTTTGCATCAGACTACTCCAAGATCATCTTTAAATTCATCTGCCCCTGCGTTCACCCCACCTGCACAGATTCACTCTTCACATCTTGGAGTAAAGGCACCAGTGATGTTCAAGGTTGTTCCGATTCGATTGTACGGAAGCAACGACAGTTATTTGGACACATATGCCTTTTTAGATGATGGATCCTCGATTACGATGATTGAACGAGAGGTTTATGAATTCTTGAATCTGAAAGGTGAACCTGAATCTCTAGTGCTGCAATGGACTAAGGGTGTTTCGAGAACAGAGCAGTCAATGCGAACAACTTTGAGCGTCTCGGCTGTTAGTAAGGCCAAACGGTTTACACTCAAGGATATATACACAGTAAATGGTTTAGAACTTCCTAGCCAGACCGTCAACGTTAGCGCATTACAGAAATCTTTTGCTTACCTGAGAGATTTGCAGTTAATTGAACTGGATAATGCGAAACCGAAGATCCTTTTCGGTTAAGACCAAGCTAAGCTTCTGTCTGGAAGTCGGCAGAGGTCGGGAAAAGATGATGAACCAAGAGCTATAAAGACACCCCTAGGTTGAGTTGTGTTTGGAACAACTGGGCTGCAATCAAGTGTGTCTTGTCTAAACTCTCCTAAAGTAGCGTCAATTTCGTATTTCCATGGAATATTCAAGCAAGATGAAGAGTTGCACGATCTTGTTAAGCGACACTTTTCAACCGAAGAGTTCGGAGTTAAACCACCAAGCGGTGTTTTTGTGAGCAAGTCCGATAAACGAGCATTGGAAATTATGGAACAGACGCTTTGTCGAGTTGATAAACAATATGAAATTGGGCTTCTTTTGGTATAGTAATGAAACCAAGCTTCCAGATAGTTACGCTATGGCTGAAAGGCGACTTGTCAAGTTTGAGAAAACTTTATTAAAGAACCCAGACCTAAAAAATTGGATGACCAAATACATAGAAGACCTAGTGATGAAGGGCTACGCTAGAATAGCGACGGCGGATGAGCTGAATCAGGATTGGAAGCGAATATGGTACGTTCCAATATTTATCGTTTTAAATAATAATAAGTGTCCGCCAAAGCCGAGGGTCGTAGCAGATTTTGCTGCGAAGGTAAATGGCACTTCTCTAAATTCACGACTGTTAAACGGTCCAGCCAACCTTGTTCCTCTGCATGCTGGACTCTTTAAATTTAGAGAGAGAAAATTCGCTGTTAATGCAGACGTCAAAGAGATGTTTCATCGCATCCGAATACGTGAAGCCGATCAGCAGTGTCAGCGATTCCTTTGGAGGGATTGTGATTCCAGTCGTCAACCAACAGTTTCATCATGCAAGTGATGATGTTTGGGCCCCGGTGTTCCCCCTTTTGTGCACAATTTGTGAAGAATCACCACGCCAATCTCTACAAAACCCAATGCCCAGAGGCTGTTGATGGATTGGTCAACCGGACTTATGTCGATGACTATTTCAACAGTCATGACACACTTGAAGAGGCAGTAACCGTAGGTAATGATGCCATAAGAATTTGCAAAGCTATGAATTTCGACCTGGTCGGTTTTCAATCAAATAGTAGAGCTTTTTTAAATCAGATTCCGGAGACTAACATTAAAGCCAATCTTGTAAGCATAGATCCGAATGAATGTGAAAGTTACGTGACAAAAATTTTAGGAATGGCTTGGCATCCCTCTTCAGATGAATTAATTTACAAGTTGAACGATGAAGAATGTTTGAAGAAGATGTCGGATGAAGCAGTCGTGATGTCAAAACGTGAAGTCTTACGGACCATTATGAGAATTTTTGACCCACTTGGTTTGATCTCCTGCTTCATTATTACGGACGGCTCCTGTGAAGAAACTTTCCGTACCTCGTTTGGAGTTACAAACTGCAGTGCTTGGTACTCGTATTGCGGAGACCGTCAAGAATTCACAGTCGATCAATCCACACGAAGTTATGTTCTTATCAGACTCTAAGACAGTGATGTCCTGGATTTGTTCTTCGAGTTTCAAGTTTCCCAGCTTTGTGGCAGTTCGCATCGGCGAAATTTTAGACGTATTGAATCCAACTCAATGGTTTTATGTGAGGTCAGCCGATAACGTTGCCGACGACGGAACCAGGTTTAGGGAAATTCCAGAAGACGCCGATGTTAGAAAATCCAGATGGTTTAGCGGTCCAGACTTTTTGAAGCTTCCACGAGATGAATGGCCGATTACTGCTGGAAATGCGGACAGTTCCTCCGAAAAGGTAAGCGATGTCGTCTTTTCCAAATTTCCTGTACATTTCCACAGAGAATCAATATCATTCAAAGTGTATGATGAGATAAAGGTAAGGTTTCGAGTTAGGTGGTTTTCGGTCATAAGGGTTCTGGCATTTCTCTTGCGGTTCAGAGATTTGTTAAGAGGGCAACCTATTGATAAAGATCCATTTGCAACGCCTTCAGAAATTCTACGTGCTCAGGATTGGGTATTTAGAAAAATACAACAAGAAGCATTTCCTGATGAGGTGTCCTGTCTGAGACGCAAGCATAGTGTTGCGCCTACCAGTTGTTTGTAGAGCTTATCGCCCTTCATTGACGATGAGGGCACATTGCGATTAAGCTCAAGAGCCCAAAATGCAAAGCTTTCGTATGCTGCGCGTAACCCAGCAATATTGCCCAAGACCCATCCACTGGCTTGGATTATCAACATTCGTGTTGCAGTAGCACGTGTCCAATCGAAATGTTATATGTGCTGGCGACTAAAGGCGAAACCATCTATGTCACTAATGGGACAACTCCCGGAGAGTCGGCTAGCTTTTGACTTAAGACCGTTTACTCATGTAGGAGTCGACTGCTTTGCTTGAGCTTCAGAGCGGTACATATCGAAGTTCTGAACGACCTAAGTATGGACCAGTGTATTATGGGCTTGCGTCGCTTTCTCATCAACCGAGTTGTCACGAAGTTCATTTATAGTGATAATGGGCTCAACTTCGTTGGAACACGAAACTGCCTGGAAAAGGACTGCAAGGAGATGGAGAAAGGACTCGGTGAGTACTGTGCGAAATACGAGGGTATAGTTTGGCAATTTATACCAGCTTATTCTCCCTGGATGGGCGGAGCTTGGGAGAGAGATGGAAGCACAAGGCCAGATTAACAGACGACCACTCACCCACTTACCCGTTCTAAGCCGCTCACTCCTAACTCAATTCTTTTCGGCGACAGTGACACGGACATCACCGCACCAGGAGTTTTTTCTGATAATGAGAAATGGAGCAGATTGTATAGCAGAAGAGCTCAACATCAACGAACGTTTATCCTGGACTTGACGGAGTTGTTAGAGTAGCGGACGTGCGTGTTGAAAATGGAACTGTTTTGCCAAATAGGCCAGTCGGAAGGCTCGCTGTTTTGGATATTGAGTCTTCTGATACAGCTTCAGACGGGGCCCGGGATGTCATCTCGCCAGAGTTGTAAAGTAAAATTGTCATATATAGTTCCAGTTCATCTTTAAAAAATTAATTATGTATGTTGTTTCTCGTATTGTCCGTCTGGTGACAGCACATATTTAAAGCCAAAAAAAAAGGGTCATAATTTCTCCATTTTGTTTGTCACTTTTGATTGAAAATTGTCCACAAAAGAAAAAAGTTCAGGTTTACTAAGGCGTAATATATCTTTTATTTGGAATAAATACCTATGTAAGTTAAATATAATATTCATGAATTTTGTAATTAATAGAATTAATTTTTAATAGCAAATAAAATGGTACTGTTTTGCAATTGATGCAAGGATTTTTATTTGGGAATTAAATCCGAATCGCCGAAGGTCAACAGTCTTTGCGCTTCTCGACCTCGACCATGAGCCATACCGTAGCAGTAATGCATATCAGTTAATTCGACCCGAGAGTAATTTGACATCGTGATATGTTGAACTTGACATTCAAATTAGAATTAATTTGTTCAACAAAACATTCTTGCATTTTATATGTCCTTAGGTTAGACATATTTTTATTTTAGTGTACAAAATTACGCGACGTTTTGTTCTTGAACTCAACAGACAGACCTCGCTTGCCAAACCGACCCCACCGCAATAAAAACAAGTTGACAGGTCAATTTCAACCCAATGCTCTCACGCAGGTGTTTTCAGTGAAAAAATGTGTGAAATGTGGTTAGTTAAGTACTTTGTCACTTTATTGTATGTTTTGAAGACTAATAATAAAAAAATGAAAAAGATAAAGTTAATCCTTTCTTTCGTAAGTTCATCTAATTATCCAATAACGTAAAAACTAAAAGAAAAGGTTTTTCTCATAAAAAAGTAGTTTTGGTCATTTTTGGTTTTCTCAAAAACTAAAGGTTATTTTGACATCCGGTTTTTTGTGTTTCATCAAAAATACGAAATAATATAATAAGAGCATTGAAAATAAGCCAGAAAAATACTACTTAATAACGTAAAATTTTGAAAAAAAATGGTTTAAATAAAAAAATTTATGTTTTTTTTCTCAAAATTTTGACTTTGAAAACTAATATTTCAAAAGCTAATAATTTGAACAACTTACTTTAAAATTTAAATTAATGTATAGGTTTTTGGCTTTTCAAAATGCTATAGCACGACTCTGTAGGTATAACCGTTATTTTTAAATAATATTTTTTCCGTTTTAAGTAATTTTTTTCTTAAATTACCCCTCCCGCCTAAACGGGGGAAAATGGACCCACCCCCCCCCCCCCCTCCCATACGATTTTTTGCTTGTCTAAGTCCAACCTACACACCCTATCTTTTTGTCACACCTTATGCAAATCACCCTGTATAAAACTTCGAAAGGTTTCTTTTGAATTGAAGAGTAAATTGTTTTATTGAACTCCTTGGCTGCACGTATGAATATTTCATGGATATCTAGTAATTTATATTCGTCTTTCAGACATCCTACTATTTCTTGGAGCGTACTGTGTGCTCTTTCTACCTGTCCTTTACTAATACTGTGATTAGTGGGTGTATAGTAAACAGTAATGTTACATCTTTCCAAAAGGGATTTGAAAAGAGTTGATTTGAAGGTAGGGTCTTGGTCACAATTGACATTTTTGGAATTGGAAAATGATTGCAATATCTCAAAAACTTTATTGAGCACATTTAGTTTGTCTTCAATTATTTGTATTAGATACTAAGTATTTAGAGTATGAGTCAATGCATGTTAAGATTTTAATTTTTTCTGCGAACATAATGTCTATGTGTGTGCTCTTTCCCTCTCTAAAGGAATTGGTGCCTCATCAATTGGATATTTGACATTTTTGGAATTAGAAAATGATTGCAATATCTCAAAAATTTACTGTGCATATTTAGTTTGTCTTCAATTATTTGTATTACTAAGTGTTTAGAGTATGCGTCAATGCATGTTAAGATTTTAATTTTTGCGAACATAATGTCTATGTTTATGCTCTTTCCATCTCTTAAGGAATTGGTGCCTCACCAATTGGATATTTATTTGGGTGTCTATCGTATTTAATAGATTTGCATGTATTGCAGTTGTGAATGTATTGTTGAAAATCGTCATTTATTGTGGGCCAATAGTATTGATCTCTAATTTGTTTAATGTTCTCTTGGAGTCCTCTATGGGCTCTGTTATGAGTTTTGATAACTATGTCAGTTTGGGCATCTTTGTTTGTTATATCGTTAGCGAAGTATTTGGCTTGTACAAATTTGTTTTCGAAGTTACCTTTCAAAATGTTCTTTATGTCGTAAATAGTTTCTGAGGTTGCAAATATGGCAACTGAACCTGGTTTAAGGTATTCCTTGAATAATTGTATAAGTTCATTAGTGTCATCGTGTTCAATTAAGTGCCTAGTTTTGCCTATAAAAGGAGTTATAATGTCGTGTCTTAGTTCCATTGCTTTATTGATGATTATTTGTTGGTTAATTGGTTCACTGGACTATCTAGTATTTCAAATAGTTTTCGCTGCTTTGAGCAGAGTGTTGTGTTGCAACTGATGCATTATCCTCAGTTATTTGGTTATGGTTTTGTCTGGATAGGGCGTCAGCTACGACATTAGTAGACCTGGCTTATACACCATTTTTGGTGTCTTTGTTTGTGTCTTTTAATTTTGGCATTAGGGTTTTTTGTGATATTGAGATTATCCGTATGAACTTCTATATCTGTAACACCGTAAAGGTAGGTTCGTAAAGTTTTGAATGCATAAACTATTGCGTATAGTTCCTTCTCGTTAGCTGCGTAGCCTCTTTCTGTTTTACTAAGAGTTTTAGAAATGAATGTGATTGTTTTTTTATCTTGAGAGAGTACGGCACCGACCGCGTCATCAGAAGCTTCAGTAGTCAGAATGTACTTCTTTCTATAGTCTGGTCTGGTTTTTTACAAACTTCCTATAGTAACCGGCCATACCTAAGAAACTTCTTAATTGTCGTAGGGTAGTTGGTATAGGGTATTCGTTTATTGTTATCACTTTCTCAGGGTTTATTTTAAAAATGTTTTCCATTACTACATAGCCTAGGAAATTTGCCTTTTCTCTTTATAGAATAGATTTTTCGGTTGATATTTTCATATTAGCGTCCTTTTCGTATTTTCCGTTTTTAACGGAGAAGGCTGTCTTCAATATGGGATTATTTTACCTTTATTTGATAAAAAACACTTTCTAGATCGATTATTGAAAAGTATTTCCTTTTACGTAAATTGCTTAGTACAGTTTCAATAGCAGGCATTGGATTTATCGTCATCGTTCTATTAAAACTCCCTAAGTCCATTTTTTGTGTTTTGAGATATTTGCATTTAAAGTTAGAAATCAATATGAAAAATCCAAAAATAATCAGAACCCCACGATCTTGTGCTTTAATAGTAGATAGGGTTGCGGTTCACCATCATTCAAATGAATTTGTTGCAAGTTGTTAATCTTGAATGAATTAAATGGGAAAAAATGACTTAGGGAGTTTTCTTTGGAAGAAAAAAATATGAAAACTATGATTTTCATTTTAACATTTTTATTACTATATGTTGACAACAGAAGAAGCAGAAAATGTTAGCTTATTAAAGGAAAATAAACTTTTGTATTTTTTTAATTAATATGAAATCAATTCAATCTTCAAACTTAAAATTAACGAAATTAAGTAGTTAAGAAAAATTACAAATTATAAATTCTAGGGAAAAAAGCTTTCAAAATAAAAAAATTGCAACCTATTGCGAAATTTTTATTCTTCTACATCACTGCTGCTTTCCAATGCTGCCTCTGGAATCCGGTCTGCTAATGAAAGCCCAGATGCAGGAAGTGATTTGTACCATATGTGAAATTCTTCAGGAATTACTTTTTTTCACATAAAAGCAATAAGTCCTTTTTTTTTGGTACGATATTGGTAGTTGTTCATTTCTAAACGTGCTTAATAATATTGTATTTCAACGTCTTCCCCTTCCACTGAAATTAATTGTTGCATAGGGGCTATGATGATCGTATCGGTATTGCAAGATACCTGGGCAACGTTTGCAACATTTAAAACTTTTTACTTTAAGCCAATTGACTTTTCTTCCATCGGTATCAATATTGACATTTTTGAGCTTTGCTTTGGCTAGTGTTGAAATGTCAAGAAAATGGTTGATCAATTACTTCGTATTGGCAATTTTTCTTTTTTCCTCTTTGTGAGCGAGCAAGACGAAATATATTTAACGAGTCATGCATCGTGTAAACTGAGAAATACTTGTTTTGTTTCTCAATTGCACTATGCATGCTGTCACACTCCATCATGGAGTGGCCCGATTCAAAAAACTTTTTTTTTTCTCTTTAATGTTAATTGAATCATCTTGAAGACAGTACAAAAGAATAGCACCAACATTCTGATTGCGGTTTTGACCACCACAAGTATCCGAACAAAGAAACGGATTTCACGTGTGCTGGCAATTGATAAAGATATTTTTATAAGCATGTCCCAATCAGCACTTCCACGTTTTCCATTATTCTTCGACCATGCATAGCAATACGCATTGTTAGGCAGAGCACCTTCATGAATCGTCTGATTATAACAGCGAAGCTTTCGACTATAATACATAGGTGAAACGTCACTACACGGAATTTGCAACACGCATTGAAGATCAAAAGTAAGAGTTTCAAAAATCTGATCCCTGCTAGCTAAATCCTTGTCACTAGCTTTGTTGAAAAGACCTTCATTTTCACGTTCTTTGTACATAGAATATTCAGCTTCTAATTCTTGCTTCCTTTCATTATTTGCAGAAATATATTTTGCACAAACAGCACATTAATCTTTTTTTGGTTTGATTGCTGCAACAACAAGTGATTTTGATAACAAAACACAAACGGCAAAAGTTTTGTCAAATCTCCTTAAGTCCAGTTAGGGACTTTTCATAGATAACAAGTTTTAATTTTTTGGATTTCGGGAGTTTTAATTCTTTATAACTTAATAATAGAGGAACATGGAACTTTGGGAGATTTGGCAGATTTTTTCATTTGCATAAGCTTGGCGTATTTATCTCATTTTTGCTAAAAATGGAATTAGGGAGTTTTCATAGAACGACGACTTTGTCTTCTTTAGTGAATTAGTTTATTTCCTTATGATCTATAACCTTCCTAAGTTTTGTACTTCCGTCCGGATTTTGTCGTTTCTTTGGTACGATGCACACGGGTGAGTTGTATGGACTTTTAGAAGGTCTCATTACGCCTTCATTTATTTCCTTCTCTATTTCTTTATAAAGCCTTTTCTCTGTACTATGGGGTAAGGGGTATTGTTTCGTAAATCAGTTTTTCGCAGAAAGTATGTATCTATGCAATGACATCCGTACGAAATGTAACGTTGTACAAATTCGCCCGTGGATACTTTTTATTCTATACCGCATATCGCTTTCCAGTTTTTCTAAAGGGTGTGAAGTATCTTCACTAATATTATTTATTTTCTGTGGCTCGTTTTCAAGAGAGAGAGTCTTGTCCTCAAAATTCATTTTGGCATCGATAGAGCTCATGAGATATGATGCTATTAGTCCGTCGAATTCTAGATTGGATAAGACATAAAAACGAGTTTTAGTATTTAAAATGAATGCATCATAGCATTCGTTAATGGTTGAGTCACCGTTTACGGTGCGTGCCTTTTTCTTAATAGCTAATGTTTTTTATTTTAGTTAAATACGCCATCGCGACAATAGTTGCTTCAAGCACCTGTGTCAATGTTTAAGAAAAAAATACAATATTTTATAATGTATTAAAAATAAATGATTCATAAGACTAATTAAATATTATAATCATTTAAATCTGAACTAAAAACAATAAACCATAACCAATTGTGTTAAGATGTTCCCTCGGGACAAAGTGTCATAACTTCTTTGTGACGAAGCGTCACACTTCCTCATTATTTCCTATAAAAAAAATAAAAATTTAATATGATTATCCGCAGCCGCATACGACTGCGATGGTAGTATAGCGAGCCGAACGAACAACATCAAAACAGAAAGGGAAAAAGAAAAACAAACAACACACACAACAGGTTACGTCATGCCAGATACACATGATCTCTTGACTGGCGTATTTGATTTTGTAACTTTAACTTTTGTTCGACTCAGTTCACATGCAGTGTTGTCTCACAAATTCATAAGAGGAGGCAAAAAGTGTGATAAAATTGTCTTTTGATTCCGTCATAGTGGACGTACCAATCTCGAGTACCGACAATCATTGGCCCAGAACAAAGCAAGCTTTAAGAGTCCGCTCTAGAAAAGTAGCTATTCTGAACTTTTTTTGAAATGATAGTCGTAATTTATATTTAAAGTAGAAAATATATAGTAGACCGTATTATTAGGTATTGTAAGCCTTATATTTCATATAACTAACATTCAGGGTTTCTTTCAGATTCCCAAAGACCTTTCCTTAGACTGCCTTCCGAGGTGATCTTTGGACACAAGTGTGAGTTCCGCAAGGTTTTTCTTTGGTTCTCCAGAGACATTCAGGGTTTCTTTCAGATTCCCAAAGAACTTTCCTTAGACTGCCTTCCGAGGTGCTCTTTGGACATATAAGGTGAGTTCCGAAAGGTTCTTCTCTGGGGCTTGTCCAGAGACATTCAGGATTTCGCCCAGATTCCCAAAGCGATATTAAAAAAAACTTATAGGGTTATCGCATTGACTATTTTGCAACACATACAGTACATTTTTGTTAATATTTTTAGGACAGAGTTTTTATAATTATGTTCAGCTAGATCGCTTTTTTGACCACTGTTGGTTTGGTTTGGGAGACCCGGATGGTGGTTCTGGGGCCATCGATATACCAGAAACCAGCTTCTGCCCCTCGAAGTTGGTTCTTACTCGTTTACCGACTGGGAAAAAGAATGCTTCAGTTGCAAACTGATTGATTATTTCATCTCCTGCAGTTGGATATGCCAGCTGAGCAAGCCGTTCGATGTCTGCTTGAAGCTGCTGCAGAGATTCTACTCTTTCCTGGACAAGAGTGTTTAGTTGCACTCGGAAGACTTCTTGCATGTGACTATCCTCAAAACGCAGGTAGCTGGTATAGTTTGTAACAGCTCGGCAGCAGGCCCTCTCAAAGCAAGAGTCAATGCTATGAACTTGTCTTCGTCGTCCCAGCCATTTGTTGTCGCTGCTCCCTCAAGTTGCCACTTGTTGATTGACCATGAAGTTTGTCCATCAAAATTTGGTGGATGCATTTCCTTTTTCTTTGGACAATCACCAGAACTTTCTCGAACTTTTATTTTTCGAAAGTTGTCCAATTCTTTAGCATTAATTTGCAACTTATCTTCAAACTGATCTTTAGCGTTCTCCAGCTCTGTGTCTATCTTCGTAAATTGTTTTTCAATACTTTCGACACGTTCATCAAGACCATTGAACTTCTTCTCGAACTCAATAAGCTTTCCTTCTATAAAAGAGTTTTCTGTTCTTCCAAAAGGTTCTTTTGCTCATTGCATTTCACAGTTTTGTCTGTATTCACAGATTAAATAACTCTTATTTATCACACTTCTGACACCAATGTAGTATTTTTCTGATTTCAAAATAAAACTTATTTCCACTTTTTACTATACACTTTTATTTACTTTCAGACAAGCACTTTTATCTATAACAAAGCGTTTCACTATTACTCTTTACAATTTACAAGAAATAACACTTCCAAATTACAATTTCACAAACACTTATTCTTATCACTTTCAAAATTAAACTGTCCTGATCTCCTTCTCCGACCTCGTATTTATACCTTTGTATATAGAAACTATAGAACTATCATCGAACGAGATTTTCAGCGTGTCTTCCAGCCACTTAGCGCTATATTCGCTGAAGTATTTTCATTTTGGAGACCACAACATGGCGAGGAGAATGACGTGTAGGAAAGAGTGAGTTATATAAATTGTATTTTAAAAACAAAAATGCTTAAATGATATAAATAGGTCGAGCCTAAAACGGGAATTGCTGTGCAGCATACATGGAAGGGAATATAAATGTAATAATGTAGGTAATCGTTATGTGTGGCTTGAAAGACGTGCAAATTTGAAATTTGGAAATTTGGAACTTTTCTTATTTTTTTTTTTTATGAAAGCATTTATTGTTCCATGTTTAAATATTTTATGAAATCAACGTTGCATTGCTTCATGTTGAAGTATTTTATATTTGCAATTTTTAATTTTTTTTTTCAAGAATTTTACTTAGTAGGTATAGACAGTATAGACCGGGCATTAAACAAGAAAGAGGCCTGTGTTAAAAAAGACAAACCAGATTTTATATAACTTTTGAACTTTTTGTAAAAAAAAGAATCATATCTCCAAAACGTGATTTTTCAGAATTTCATGGTCTGACAAAAATGTTCATCAATTTGATAAGTCTTTCTGCTAAAATTAATTTTATAATTCTATCTCTCATACTTTTCGAGATGTAGGTACATAAACATTGTTTTTAGCATTACTTCACTTTACCCTAACTTCTCGATGGAATCTTTTGGTTTATTTAGCCTTTTTCTATCACTTATAGTGTAGAAAAGGAATCAGACAGATTATCAATAATAATGGCTGACTTCTGTAATTTAATAAAAACAATCTGCTTGAATATATTATAAACGCCGGAAAAGAAATAGGTAGGTAAACCTACCTTTAAACCTTAAAAAATAAATAAATAAGATAAAATTAACATAATTTTTTGTTTGTACCTACCTACACATACAGATTTCTTAACATGAACCAAATACCAAAACAATGCAACCTTGCTTTCATAAAATAATCCAACATGAAATAACGCAACCTTGCTTTCACACAAAAATAAGAAAAGTTCCAAATCGAAACATATTTGCAATGATTCATATACTCTGGATCATCCAAAGAAAAAAAACAATTGTATTTGTATGTATTGCTGTACGTAAGTCAGCTTTGAAAACATGGATACCACATTAATAAATTAGAAATGTTTTGTATACATAACAAATTTCTTATATTTAACAATAACAATACCTATACGTATTGAAATCTAATTTTACAGCTTCACTGACAGAATTATATGATCTTCAATATTCGTTTATTGTTTTGTGTACAATAAATGCATAATTTTGTTATTTCTTACAGACAAATATAAATTGAAGTAGGTAGGTAATTATATATACTATTTTATAAATGAATTTTACTAGGCAATACCTATTCAAACACGACAAATAATGCTCACTGTTTGATAGAACTTTGTTTTTAAAATTATGTGTAGGTACCTACCTACAGCCTTGGCCAAATGTATTAGGCACACTCATAAAGTTGTTATATTTTTATAACGATGAATAAAAAAAAAAAACAAAGTATGCAGAATTGTTGGAAATCTGTATTTACTAAAGAAAAAATAATATTTAGTGTTGCCACCCCTCATTTTTATGACAGCTGCTTTCCTTTTATGCATAGACCTAACCAGCCTACGGCACTCATCTGAACTTATTTTGTCCCATTCTTGTTGTAAAACCTTTTTGAGCATCTCTTTTGATGTTGTTGGGTACTTTCGAATATTCCGTTTTAAAATTCAAAAAAAAAAAAAATTAAAATGTTTCAGAGAATAGAGCGAACAATAAAGGGTGCCTAATACTTTTGGCCAAGGCTGTACAAAAAAAAGCACACAAAACTGGATCTTGTGTTGTTTTTGTAAGGTATATAACTACATATTATTATTTGGAAAGAAAATCAGATCTGGAGGAATATAAAACACAGCAAATTGTTACTATATAAATATTTACTTTTATAAATATCGTCCATATTTTATGTCCATAATACTTACAACCTAAATAATTTCAATTTTGATGCATTTGTCAAAAAATAAAATGCACGACTGGGTTGCACGTACTTGCTCTTGTAGATAAAGTTACTATTTATGCTAAGCCTTTTTAATTAAAAATTTGTAAATGCAGTTTTAAAAAAAAAAAATTTAAAAACCATAAAATTCAATTTTCAAATGACTAAAACAACTTCTTAAATGAATTTAACCTCAAAACAAAGTATTCAATTTGATTTCTTCTATAATGAT